>CM062818.1:1599608885-1600808885 GCA_031772625.1 Pinus tabuliformis
ACCAATCTACACATATTTTCAATAAAGAACCAATCTCCATAGTCACAACTCAAAGCTTCTTAACACTATATATATATATATATATATATATATATATATATATATATATATAATGCATGAAATTCAAGGTGGGACTTCAATTTTCCACCCAACCATAGACTAAATACATACAATATCACTTGCAGTTGTCACCTCTGAGCCAAGTCCATGATCCAAGGGGATTTCTTCAACAACTTTAGATGGAAGACATGCTTAGCTCTAGGAGTATGGGAATATATATATATATATATATATATATATCTGTGTGTGTGTGTGTGTGCTTTATCAACTAGGAAAGCACTGCAAGAATTCATATTTCTAGTTGGTTTATTAGTTGTGGCAAGCACCCTAGGTGGTTTATCAACCCTCTAGGAAAGCATCTTGAGTGGTTTATCAATAATTTTAGGAAAGCCCTCATCACCCATCTCCTCAAAACTTTTTTGAGCTTCTTCAAGCTTGGGCACTCACATTCCACACTTTACAACATAATCAATCCCATTCCCTTCTCCTTAACAGGCCACACCAGCATTCAAAATTTTCTTTTCTCAATGCCAATTCAAATTCCTTTTAGCAAAGGACTATCAAGAGATAAACTTTTTAGTTGAGCCCCCTTTGTGTTGTTCAAATTCCTTTTTATTATTTTTCCTGTATGTCTCTTTGTGTTCCTTTGGGAAGATTTTCTTTCTTTTTCTAGATATTTCTTGTTGACTGAATATTTAATTATGCAGTGTGCTAGCTATCACTAGTCAAATTCATCTTCCCTTCCCTCTTATATTGTTGATCTATCGTCCCACTCTTTAGGTCATTCAAAGAAATAAATATATAACCATTGTTAATCATAGTAGGATTACTTTACGAAAATTAGGGGGAGTATACTAGTGGTGTTACAGATTGTCTTACAATATGAGGAATACTAATCTTGCATTGGATAGTTCTAGATTACCATTGCATTGTTTCTACCAATAAAAATCAAATCAATCCATTCTTACTCCAATTTATGATGAGTAGTTTTCTTATCACCAAACTATGGTTAATCATAAATGGATCCAATGATGGATGTAACTTATAGGGTTGGAATTAGATGAACTAAAAGCATTAAATCAGATGTTTCTCTACCAGATAAAACTATCATGTTAAATTCTTAAACCCTTCCCTTAAACGTTTTTTTTGACCTTCATCCTATCATCCATACCATCATTAATGTATGTTAAAAACTATTAACATGTTCATAATGGAAAAATTACACTCTCTTTAGAATTATATAGAGGTATGGTACCATGGTACAATAATTATTGATTAAATACCATGCAACAAACAATGGAAAGTGATGGGTCAACCAGATATGCAATTCCTAATTAAATGAATTCATAGATATATACCACCCACGTGGCAAGGTCATGGAGTGACATGTAGCATACATTACAGTAGCCACGTGGTGCTAACATGGAACTTTGTGCCACGTCACTGTGGGACTTTTTCCCGGACGTTGTTTCGAAGTTTTACATTCAAAAGTGAGCACGACCGATGGGAGCAGTGACTTAAAAGAAACAGTGGGATAGGTAATGCTAAGTAATATGGTAGGAAGATTCACATCCCACCATGGCATCATGTGTAAACTTTAAACTCTGCCGATAAAGGCGTGGGGCCTAAGTAATGGGAGGCAGGAGATAAAAAATTTTATGGTATTTAATAGAGTTTTAACGTCGTGCTACAGAAGTTTCATAAAGGGTGTTCCGTGGATTCCCAACGTGGTAGATGGAGGAACGGGACGGGAATTTTTATGTGAATGGTTGGAAAAGTTTGTCGCACCATGGGCAGATTGCAAATTGTTCCTATTCAATGTGGAGAGCGATGACCGAACCATTTTCTCAGTTGACTAATGGTGGGGAGTAGGTCATGAGAATTTTTTAATAATGTACAATATTTTTACATATATACAATTGTCATCCATTATATTAATCAACATATACCGATATATGTACACAATGATATAAATGGGCTGTCGTTCAGCGTCACAATAGTGAGAATCGAACATGGTCGGGGTGCGAGAAAGCCGACTGGCCAGACTGCTGAACCGTGCACTCATGTGCGAGTAGGTCATGAGAATCTTCACTTCATAACATCAACTTTATTCTCACCCTCCCCAACCCTCTTTCAATCATCTCGAAATAAGCTGATTGTAATCAATAGATTTCAAGGGGAATCAGTGCTAACTAGCACCATCACTGGGAAGTTGTTGGTGTTTTTTTTATAAAAATAATAAATTTATTTTCTATTTTTTGTTCGGTATAAATTTTAAAAATTTAAATGATGATATGGGTGAGACTATTGCAAATCGATTCCAAACACCAAAATTCCAGAAGCCGGAGTTAGTGATGGGACTGGCTTTCATATTGCTTGTATCCTTCTAGACTACGGGCGTATGGGTGATGCCTCCAGAGATTTGGACACGGGTGGGACTAGTGCAAATTGATTCGAAACACAAAAAATCCAAGGGTTGGAGTTAGTGATGGGACTTTCTTTCATATTGCTTGTATCCTCCTACACTACGGGCATATGAGTGATGCCTCGAGAGATCTGAACACGGGTAAGAACACTGCAAATTGATTCCAAACACCAAAATTTCAAAAACCAGAGTTAATAACAAGACTTGCTTTCATATTACTTTTATCCTCTTATACTACAGATGTATGAATAACCCCTCTAAAAATATAAGAATATTAATAATATCTTCATAATATTCATTTAAAGAATATAATTACTAAATAAATAAATAGAGACTATACTAATATACAACTACCCAACTTATTTTTATAATATAAAACTCATAGTTATAACCTACTTTATTTTTTAAAATTTGAGTGATGTCGAGCTCAAGAATTCCTTGATAACACAATCAAAGTACTATATTGTATACTAAAATAGTATATTAAAAAAATATTAAAAGAGTATATTAAAAAAACTTGGTATTAGGCAGTTATGTGATGTATACACCTTATTTTTATTTAAAACTCACGGTTATACCCCGTCTTATTTTTTATTTATTTAAAATTTGGTGATGTAAGGCTCAAGGATTCTTGAATAACACAGTCAAAATAGTATATTGTAGATAAACAAAAAATTCTTGGGTAGTTATATAGTGTATATCCCTTATTTTTTTAATTTAAAGTTGAGTGATGAAATGCTAAGAGTTCTTAAATAATGCAATCAGAAATAGAAACAAAACTTGATCAATGTATTTGGTAAATTTTTTTAAAAATATTGTAGAAATCATGATTTAACCTTTTTAACGCTGATTCAATTTTATTCCTTTTTAAACCATAACTTATATGAAAGAATCAAAAATATTATATATAAGTTTTATGATATATTTTCTTTAATTTCATTTATTATTTAATGGTTTATTTGTTTTTATTTTATTTATTATAATTAAAAATTTATAATTCTTTAATTATACTATTTGTTTTGTTTTTATTTATTATAATTAAAAGATTATAAGTAACGAATTTGTATGATAGATGATATACCTCTTGGAAATATAATGGAGAATAGTTTTGTATACAAAAATAGGAATATTGCATGCAAAATAGTATATTGGATAAAAAGAAAATTTGGGGAAGGTGTTGGGTAAAGTTTATAAAAATTGATTTTAAAAATAATAATTTAATTTTTATTTTATTTATTATTTAATGGTTTATTTTTTTATTATAATTAATAAATTTGTATGATAGATGATATACTTATTAAAAACATAATATAATGAATAATGGTTTTGCATATAAAACCGATAATAATGTATGGAGTATCAAAAGTTATTAAATTTATTGTTTAGATGTGTCAAAAGCTACCAAACTTATGAGTGCTATAGACTGATCATATTCAAATTCTAGTTTTATGCATGTTATGTAGTAAGGTTTGATACCATATAAGTTTTGCATTGACTATATGGTTTCCTATAACTTTAACGCCATATCTTTCAACTATAATATTTTGTATAACTATTGAATGTTACTTCAAAATCAGACTCGAGAAACTCGACTCCTTATAGATACTTGGCCTTAGACTGCTTCACACGTGCAAAATAGAGAGAGAATGAATGTGTGTTAAATAAGTGAGGGTCTATGGTCTTTTATAGTGCATCTTCTAGCTAAACTTTGGGAGGCAAATTTTAATTTAATTTTCACTCTTTAATTTTAAATTTTGATTTTCCCCTTAAATTTTAATTTTGATTTTTCCTCTCGAATTTATTCATGGGAAAATTTAAATTTAAATTTAAATTTAAATTCAAATTCAAATTTAAATTCAAATTCAAATTCAAATTCAAATTCAAATTTAAATTCAAATTCAAATTCAAATTCAAATTTAAATTTAAATTCAAATTTAAATTTAAATTTAAATTCAAATTCAAATTCATTTTCTTTTTTTCTTAAATTTATTTTTTGAGCCAATTTGTGTAGCTAAGAAATAATTCCCACATTTACCCAAAATTCAACACTCCCTCTTACCTAGGGAGGTATTCACCTTGATTTCCTTATATGTACATTTTGTTAAACAATTTATCCATCCCAAGAAAAATTTGAATCAGCCCACTATGTTGATGTATTCATCCACTTCATGTTCTATTGCAAAACCATGTGGAAAACATCCTACATTAGCATCATATAAAGGATCTAGTCACCCACTAGCCAGATAACCTTTGGCGATATGGTCAGGTACACCCTAACCAAAGTGAAAACAAAAATTAGTCCTTGGGTCACCAACCAACCAAGTTGTCACTTGGAACCATGTAGGTACCCCTTAACCAATGGTGAAAATCTAGGCCCATTTACCATTCCCACATGTTGTCACATGTTATTGAATGGTAAAAATACATGTTTAATGTTATAAGGCACTCACTCAACCCACCAACCAAATAATCCTTGGAAATAGGGTTAGGTAACCCTTGATCAAGGGAACACTCTGAGCATTATTGTTATCTGGGCCAATCTCCCTAGCCACATTACGTGGATCTTGGTCAATACCCTTGACCGAGTTAGTACCCTTGACCTAGGGAGAATCTCTGCCCCTTGATGATACAACATCAACACCCATTAAGTTTATCCTTGTGCATCAACATAGGAAAATGGATCATAAGTCTCATTAAAATGAGCCATCTAAGAAATGTTGGCATGTTGCTTCTAATTGTGAATCCATTGGATTAAGTAAACATCACCAAAAATTGTTCTGGTAGCTTCAATTGTTTTTAAACACATCAAGAAAAACAAGGATTCAGTGAACTGGAATTTAATTTAGAAAATAATTAGGAGAAGTTATGATTTCAATAAAAGATGACAACGATTAGTGAACTCATTAAATGAAATAAACTAAGTGATTAAAATACTAAAAAAAGGAACAATTAATCCATTATCTCAAAAAATGTCAAATGGATCATTTTGCACTATTCCGAAGGAAGAATTCAACTGTTTAATGCTACAAGGCTTCTCATCAAAATTACATTTCTCCTGATAATGATTTTCTTCTTGAGAGGATCACATAGTAATACACTTTTGACTCTTCAAATTATCCCATCATGATGCAAGCATGACTATTTACATCCAATGTATTTCAACAATTGTTGGAAATGTAGACCAAAGTAATAGATATAAAAAATATTAATTCATCGGCTAAGGGCTTCTTATCATACCATCTCTCAACTTGAGTCACAAAATTGACAACTCTAGTCAAAACAAAATTTAGGAGATAGTTGAAACAGTAAACAAATTTAGACAAAAACATAGTTTTCAGATCTTTGGCCTATAAGAGACATCAAACCATCTTAACTAGGGTTCATTCTTTTGTGTTTTGTCATCCCATTCTATTGAGTATGAGGGACAAAAACATCTTCTAAGTGATACTCGACTAAACAAGGTATTCTTCAAATTGTTGATTCACATACTCTCCTCTATTATTAGACCTTAGGCACTTAATGGGTTGTCCATATTTTTTTTCTACTAATTCCCTAAAATATTTAATATTTCAAATATGTGACTCAAATTTTTCAATAAATAAACACACTTAAACCTTGAAAAATCATGTAAAGGTTGAAATATACTTCACATCTACCAATTAAGGCTTATTAATGCAACAAACATTATTGTGAACAAGCTCCAATGGTTTTTGTGCATGCCATTCATTTCCAAATTCAAAAGGTGTCTCATGATGCTTTCATAGCATAGACCCTATAAAGATTCCATTAGGTTGAAGGAACTATGGTAAAGAATAAGCCACATCGTGTGTTACCATAATTTTCAAACTTCAAAGGTTCATAGGTTTGTGTTGTTCCTGCTAGAGTCTACTCTAATCATTGGTCTATGGAATGGGAGCAGTTGATTCAACATTTGCGAAATACAAGTCATGGAACTTATATGTTCCATCCTTTGAGTTGATAATCCCTTCAATGACAATGAACATTTATTTCTCAAAATCTCTAATAAGGAACAAATATGGATAAATTATGACAATTTTACTAGTCTATGTCAGTTGGGAAATCGGTAATACATTCGCACTTAGACTAGGCACATGATAGACATTTAAAATTTAACCATGTCTATTAGTTACATTACCATGACTAGAAATGTCAAGAGAAAATTCATCTACTAGATAAATATTTTTATTAATATCCTTATGCAAGGAGGAAACTAGAGAATCTCCCTTTGTCATATGATGAGTGCATCCAAAATAGACTACCCATTCATTATACATTGTGTGAATGTGAAATTTTTGAGTTTCGATGGAGAAAATAAAATTGTGAATTAACCAACTGGTTGATGTAGGTTTTAACCCCCTACAGAAATTACTTGCATACAAATTCTAAAACACAGAAAATAAACAATGTGAGAGCATAACACATAAAACACATATACATAGATATTTTCCCCTGGATCCCAAAACCAGGACTAACAGCTTGATTTTTCATTATGTTCCTTTCAATGTTACAATACATATTTATACATGCTGAAGCATCCAATACCATGGACCGAAAAACCATCACGTCCAAAACCATGGACCAAAAACCATCGCATCCAAAACCATGTGCAAAAATCATGCACAAAACAATAGGTAGGTATGCCCAACCTAATATAGGGTCCAAAACCAAAATTTTCAGGGGTGCTGCCCCGAACCTCATAGAGTGCAGTTACCTGCACCCCTCAAACCCCCTTGTGACTCCCCTCGCTACGCAATCGGCGAAACGAAAGGGGGGCTCTGCCCCACTTCTAACCCCTCGGTTAACTACGTGAGCTAGTCATGGAAAGAATATAACACAACCCAACATTCTCCCAGTTGTTGTTTTCTTTCCACAGGGGACCACAAGAGAGCTTAGTCACTTATCTAGCCCTGCAACGCCCATTGTTTCTCTACACCAAGAGAACTTCTCAGAGCTCATATATTTTGTCAATGCATCTGCAATATTCTTCAAAGTGTCCACCTTTACTAGCAACACCTTTTTGTCTTCTATCATATCCCTCACAAAGTGATACTGAACATCAATGTTCTTTGTCTTTGAATGATATGCAAGGTTCTTTTCCAAGAAAATTGCACTTTGTTTGTCATAGTCTATCCTCATAGCTCCCTGTACTAACCCCATATTTGAACACAATCTCTATAGCCAAACTGCTTCCTTTCTTGCATGATTAGCTGCCATGTATTCTACCTCTGTAGTTGATAGTGCCACTACAGATTGTTTCTTACTCATCCAACTAACTTCACCTCCAAATAGGTTAGACACATATCCACTTGTAGATCTTCTCTGATCGAGATCTCTAGGCCAGTTTGCATCAACAAAGCCACAAATATCCAACACTCTATCCAATCCTAGTCTTCCTTGGTAGCACAAACCATAATTACTAGTGCCACGCAAATACCTAAAATCCCGCTTCACTACTCTCCAATGCTCCTTCCCTAATTTTGACATAAACCTGCATAATACTACCACCGCATGTGCAATTTTTGTTTTAGTACAAACCATTGCATACATCAGGCTACCGACTGCACTTGCATATGGAACACAAAACATGTCCTCTTCCTCCTCTTGTGTCTTGGGACAATCCTAAAAATATAACTTTACACCTATAGGAATAGGAACCTTCACCGGTTTACTATCCTGCATATTAAACCTTTGCAATACTGTCTCAACATACTTCCTCTGGTTTAACCATAGCTTCCTCTTTGTCTAATCTCTTTTAATTTCCATGCCTAGAATATAATTTGCAGCACCAATATCATTCATGTCGAATTTGGACGACAAATGGGTCTTCAAATCCTAGATAATTTCTTTATCATTTCCAACCAGCAACATACCATCCACATACAAGACCAGATAAATAACATGATCACCAATTAATTTAAAATACACACAGTGATCTACTTTTCTTCTGTTGAAGCCAAGTCCCCATATAAATGTATCAAATTTTTGATACCACATCCTTGGTGACTGTTTTAACCCATACAGAGACATCTTTAACTTGCATACCAGTTCTTTCTTAGCCTTCACCGCAAAGCCTTCAGGTTGCTTCATGTAGATCTCCTCTTCCACATCCCCATGAAGAAATGATGCCTTCACGTCCATTTGTTCTACCTCAAAATCAAAAGCAGCAACAACAGATAAAATTAATCTAATAGAAGTTATCTTGGCAATAGGAGAAAAAATATCACCAAAATCAATTCCGAACACCTGGGAATAACCTTTTTCTACCAACCGAGCTTTGCATTTCTCCACCTTTCATTCTCCATTTGTCTTCTTCTTGAACACCCATTTGCTGCCAATGGGTTTCCTTCCAGCCAGTAGCTCCACCAATTTCCAAGCCTCATTTTTGTGTAAAGATTGCATTTCATCAACCATGGCCTCTTTCCAGAGTTTGTCGTCCTATGAATCTATTGCTTCCTTCATAGTTCTGGGATCATCATCAGTAACAGATAAAGAAAAATTTGAACAGAAAACAAATGGACTATACCTTTCTGACTGCCTTCTTTCTCGAACTGATCTTCTCACACCCGGAGTTTGTAGCTCTTCATCCTCTGATTCCTCCTCTACTGTAGAGTCTAATTCTTCATTCTTAAGTTCAAACTCTATCTTCTTAGGTTCCTTTGGTTGGACTTCATGTTTAATAACATCTTTCACCTCTCTGAACACCACATCTTGTCTGTACACAACCTTCCTTGTTACTGGGTTCCAAAGCTTATAACCCTTTAAACCATCCTTATACCCAATAAAGATGCACTTTTCGGATTTACTATCGAACTTGGTTCTTTCCTCCTTTGGAATATGTACATATGCATCACATCCAAATACCTTCAGATGTGAAAGAGAGGGTTTATTACCAATCCATATCTCTTGTGGAGTCTTATCCTCCAACACTGATGAAGGTGATCTGTTGACCAGGTAACATGCTGTCCCCACCGCCTCTTCCCAAAATTCCTGTCCTAACCCGGCACCACTGAGCATGCTTCTTGCCCTTTCCATCAACGTCTTGTTCATTCTTTCTGTAAATCCATTTTTCTCAAGTGTGTATGGAGTAGTCTTCTGCCATGCTATACCACACTTCTCATAGAATTATTCAAATTCGTCACTGCAAAACTCTCCAATGTTCTCTATCCTCAACACCTTTATCTTCTTCTCTATCTGGTTTTCCAGCAAAGCCTTAAATTCTTTAAACTTGTCAAATACTTTAGATTTCTTCTTAAGGAAATATATCCATGTATTCCTTTAGAATTCATCTATAAATGATACATAGTACACAGAATTACCCATTGATGGAACCTTCATAGGTCCAAACACATCACTTTGCACAAGTTCTAATATATGTTTCGCCCTCTTACCACTAGAGGGGAAACTCACCCGATTCTTCTTCCCATATACACAATTTTCACAGAAATCAAAATCCATAGAGTTATTACTCATACCTTCTACCATACCTTTACCATGAAGTATTCGAAGGCCCTTCTCTCCAATATGTCCAAGCCTTTGATGCCACAGCATGGTCTTCTCTCTAGAGAACACTAGATTTTCTACTCCACTTTTAGGAACCACGGAACTGTTGCACCCATCAACAATAGGGATACCTTGCAACTTGTACAAAGCTCCAATCCAAACTCCCTGCATCAATACCAGTGATCCCCAAACCATCTTCCAGCCATCCTTCTCAAACATTGTTTTTACACTTGCATCATGCTACCTGCATCATCCAGCTTGCTTATAGAAATCAAATTTCTGGCCAATGTAGGAATATGTATAACACCAGGAAGTGTTCGAACTCTTCCACCTTGTAACTTCAACTTTACCTTTCTGCGACCAACGATTCTAGCCTTCCTATCATCCCATAAGAAGACATCACCACCATCGTATTTCTCATACTCATAGAGCCACTCTCTATGGGGAGTGAAGTGAAAGGATGCACCTGAGTCAATCAACCATGCCTCATGATCTACATGTATACTTGAAGAAGCTAAGTACACATCCCCACCTTCATCTGAGGTGGTTTTCACCTCTGCAGAAGGAGAATCATCAAGTCCCTTTCCTTTGTCAGGAGCTTTATATTTACAGTCCCTTTTATGGTGCCCTTCCTTTTTGCATTTCCAGAACACCACCTTTACAAGTTTTCCTGGAGATTTATATCTCCCTCTAGATTTAGATCTCCCACTCGATGACTTATTTTTGTTTCTGTTCTAGGACAATCCTCATATAGACAATGCATCACCATTCTGGCTCTCCATATTTTTTCGTCTCATCTCCTCTGTCAACAAGGATGAGACTATTTCATCAAACTCCAAGGCAGTTACATTGCTACCTATTGTAATAACCAGACTATCCCACGAATCTGGTAGAGAACACAAACTAATGCACTTATGTTCATCTGAAATTTTGATATCAACATATGATAATTGATTTACCACAATATTAAACGAATTCAGATGCTCTATCATCAAGTCTCCATCTTTCATCCTCAGGTTATACAACTTTTTGTGTAGGAATAGTTTATTCACCAGAGACTTAGATTGGTACAAAGTCCCTAACTTGTCCCACAAATCCTTCACCGTAGCTTCCCCTGATACATTCAACAATACTGAATCTAAGACACACAATCGTATTGTGCTCTTTTCCTTTTGATCCAACTTCTTCCATTCTTCATCAGACACTCCCGTTGGTTTAGTACTCGGATCTACTACAATCCACTGATATTTATCCACCAACAGGTCATCTATATTGAGTTTCAAAAACTCAAAAATATAACCATTAAATTTCTTGATCTCTATATTTCCACTGCTCGCCATCTTCTTTCACCACCAGAATCGATCCCGCAGATCTCCCACTAAACGGGGTCTACCACAAGCCCGAGTGAAACCCCTTAGCAATAAAGGCATCCCCTTGAAGCCAAAACAACTCTGATACCAAATGTAGGTTTTAACCCCGTACAGAAATTACCTGCATAGAAATTCTAAAACACAAAAATTAAACAATGTGAGAGCATAACACATAAAACACATATACACAGAGATTTTCCCCTGGATCCCAAAACTGGGACTACCAACTTGATTTTTCATTATGTTCCTTTCAATCTTACAATACATATTTATACATGTCGAAGCATCCAATACCATGGACTGAAGATCATGCACAAAATCATAGGTAGGTATGCCCAACCTAACATAGGATCCAAAACCAAAATGTTCTGGGGCGGTACCCCAGACCCCATAGAGTGGGGTTACCTGCACCCGTCAATCCCCTTGTGACTCCCCCCCGCTACACAATTGGCGCAATGAAGGGGGGACTCCTCTCCGCTTCTAAACCCCTAGTTATCTACGTGGGCTAGTCATGGAAAGAATATAACACAACCCAGCAGTTGATCTTTCAACTAACATGTTCCCTTCAAGTTATTTAACCTTCTTCCTTAGCTCATTGTGCTTGTTCTAATAGGTATTCTCTACATATCCTAACTTTCCATAGTAATCACATGCCTTCTTCTTTCATTTCTTCTTGGTCAATATTGACCCATCACTCTCCTCTTTATCTTTCTAGTTGAGGCATTCCAACCTACTTCCTCTCTCCTTTTCATTCAACTTGCACTTTCCTTTGAGAATGTCAACTTGGTGTTTACTACCAAGCATCCCTTCATCAACCAACCTTTTTTGGTCCTTGATCAACAAACTACAAAATGTTTCAAAGGTGTAATCCTTGCCATCTTCCTTGTGTGATCTCTAGCTCATGAAAAATTAGGAATGGATTACATTATAAGGTGTTATCAAGTTCATTGGGACCATTTCAATAAGTTATCAATATTTATTTTGAAATTTCTTCCCACTTTCTCCCAACATTAATTGTAGCTCTTTAACATGAGCTAGATAGCCTCAAATCCTTTTGAAGGAATGGGGATCAAGACGGTTGAACTATTTCTCTAATTACATGATGTAAATTTCATTGAATTTATTAAAAAATGACTTTAGCTTCTTCCAAACCTCCTGAGGATAGTCAATTCCACTTGAATGAAAATGAATTTTCTGAGAAATATAAGTCATAATGACCTCGATGGCCTCATCTTTCTTTTCATCAATGACAAACTTCAATTGTTCATCCTTTGGATCTAGAATAAAAGTTTTCATATATTTCCAAAGCCCTTTCCACTTTAGTATGGTTTCCATATATGGTGCCCAAATAACATAATTATGTCCATCCAAAATGATAGGATCAATATTAGAAGCCATATTTATATTTCTAATGGATCTAATCTATTCAAAATATGTTTCAAGTGACAAACAAATTAGCCTAGATTCAATCACTATAAGATCCAACTCAGTGAGCAATTTCAAGAAAAATGTGGCTAGGTAAAAACCAATAGCTATAATACCATGTTGGTGATTAAGGGAACCTGAGAATAAAGAGTAAAAAACACAATGTAAAGAAACACACAAAATATTAATTATGATGCAAGATTATGGTTGATTGTAACAACGTCGGCTTAAAGTTTCATGTAATAAAGGAAATTAAAGGAAAAAATAAGAACAAGGTCATGGGACACATATTCCAAGCTGAATGGATGGGGAAAACATTATAGTGGGCATCACTTGTGGTTAATTAATGGCTATGGAAATTGGAAAAGGCATTGGCAAAGGAAAAAGGAAATAAATGGAAATTAATTAAAAGAATAAAGGAAAATAGGAGAAAAGGGAGATGAAGAGACACAAATATGCATGAAAGGGAAATTAGAGAGAAATTAGAGGAAAATGAAAGAAAAAAGGAAAAAGTAGAGGAAGAAACTATACATCAATGACAAAAAGGTGACAAAGAAATAATTCACACCTTTTGTCAGTTTTAGCTTTGGATCAATTTCAGAAAGAAATCTCTAGGAGGAAGAGAGAGCAAGCAAGGGACAAGCAAAGGATATAAAGGACAGTGAAGAGGAAAGTAGGAAAGAAAAGGAAAGCAAGGGAGCTCAATGAGAATATTTGAAGAGTAGCTATAGCAGGAATATTTTGTAGGTAACAAGTTGAATGTGTGATTTTTTGTTGGGATTTAAATGCATGGTGCATACATTTGGTTTAAATGATTATTTGTTTTCATTGGCATGGGATTTGCATGGATTGACAATGGTTTCAACCTTCCCTTTCCATTTCCTATATAGCCATGGTGTGATGGGGTTCATTCTTAGTTGAGCTTTGGATTGCCAGAATATTTTGGATCCAAGTGAGGTGGTCTTAGGAAAATCCCAAGGGTTGGGATTGGAGATGGTTTCTCTAGGAATCCCTCGATAAGTGGGTGGAGATAGGAAAATTTATCTAGGAATGGTGAAGAAATTCTAAGGCATCCAAGCTTGTGTTGGTTTGGTGATTTCTGGACGAGTTTAGGTGAAATCACTATGGTTGAGGATTGAGGTGGTTTAGCCTCTAGAAGCCTCTTAAAGAAATATTTGGTTTGGCCCAATCTATGGTCGGGTGGTACACGTAAGTCCCTGACTTTGTTGACATTTTTCATACGTATTTATGTATTGAGTGTTATTGAGAATAACAAGCAAATGTAGTGGTTATTGTGTTTATTTTATGATGGTTTGTCATGGCTTCATTCTAGTTAAATGTAGGTCTTGTTATGGATCTTCTTCATGGTTCAATAAGTTATTTTATGGTTATATGAATGCATGGGTTAACAAATGTTGCTGCAGCTAGCTTGCAAGGGCATTGAGCCTTCTCGATGATCCTCTAGTGCAGTGAATGAGACAATGATTAAATATGCATTCATGGCATGTAGTTCCTATGTTTACCATATGTTTGATGAGATGTTTATCACATGTTTGGTATGTTTGGGAAAGTTCTAAGCCTAGTATGGCTTGTGTAGACTTGATTCTAGAAAGTTCTGGGAAATTATAGGAAGTGGCCTATAGGCTAGCCTTGAAAATGTGGCACTGATTTCGTGGCCGCATGCATAGTTCTAGGAATTTTTGGATGAAACTGCAAAAAGGAAGGCCTATGCATGTGGCTAGAGATTTCTTGTTGTATGCATAGCTTGGCATGCATGCAGATGGGTTGTGAGACTAGTTGAAAAGAAGTTTTAGCTCAGGGTCTAATCACCAGAGGTTTGTAGAAATATGGTGATAGAATTGCAACTTCTCAAGAAATTAAACTGAAATCAAGAGACACAATTATACTCTATTATTCTATGGCAATTAATTCATAATTTATAAAAACATGCGCAAACATGCATCATCAAATACAAAAGTACACAGAAATTTCTAGGGGAAAGACACCGCTAAAAACCCCTTAAGTTTGTTTTTGCATTAGTCAAGTGAATTGAGAAACAATGACAATTGTGATCTATCACTTTGAGGACAAACTAAAAGAGTAACCTTTTTCTCACTTTGCTTTCCCTCTCCTTTCTCACACTTGTGCTTCCTACACTCCTGCTTCCCACACTCACATTTCCTACACTTTTTTTTCCCTGACTCACTCCTATTTCCTTACACAATTATCAAGGATTGATCACCTAACAAATACTCTAAAATGTACACTCAATCTAGTATATAATTAATTGTACATTGCCTTGGAATCTCCAACACACTGAGGAACTTGAATTTCTTTCATGCACTAGCTATTTTGATCTGATTTATTATTTAACTAGATGATATTTGGTTTAGATTATTGTGCCATTGCACAACTGACCTCTAACTAGTTATATTAGTTGTTAGAACTTGTTTAACTGAGTACAACTAGAAATAATGGAACTCGATTGATATAAATTAGAAATCAACATATGCAAACTGAACTCCAATCCATCTAACTTGAATTTACTAAGCTAACAGAGTGATAAGATCCATGTCACCTCAGTTAGCTACCTCCAAGTTGTCTGCTAATGTGGAAATTTCGAATTTTCAATTTGACCAAGGCTAAGACAAATTAAGGCTTTCTTGCAACAATTTTTAACACTCCATCTTATAGAAATGGGGATTATCAACCACCCCTATTATACACATGTGGATTTTTTGTAGCACTACCTATCACTATTGTTGTTGCAGTACAACAATTGAAAGTGAGAAGCAGCAAAAAAAAAACACTGTATCAAATGTGTCTACAACTGTTTACTGGGAAAATTGTGTTGTTGTCGACTATACTAATGAGCCACTTTCTCTATTGTCAAAAGTTATCTATAGTCCTCAGTATCTAACTGGCATTGATCCTCCTACTATTGAATATTGTGGGCCACTTTAGTAAGTAAATGATCCATGAGGAGAACACTTGAATGAAACTTACCCAAATTTCTGCAACTTTGGGACTAAGACTCTGCATTGCCCCACCTCACACTTGGAAGTATAGATACATGCATATAAAAATATGATCTACTCATACTACTACTACTAATATGTTGTTTCTTCCACATTGTTTTTGCAAATACTTCAGTAATGAGTCTAATGTCCTGAGATCTTGAAGTACTAGCTTCCATAGGGTTGCTCCCTCTAAAACTAGACTCTAAGTCTCAATCTCCTTGTGGGAAATCTCTCTACTCCTCAATCTACCAATATCAATGACTACGACTCCTTTTTTTGTCACTAAAGTTTGGCTTATTGATCTATCAACTAGCAGCCTTCTAGCTCCATTAAGAAGTCTGTAGATAGGGTCTTATGGATCTTCCCTGAACTAGGGCTTATCGATCTGCCTCCTAACAAAACATGGCTCCTTTCATGTGTACTCTACTTGAGGTGTTCAAGTTTTTGAATATTTCATATGAAAGTCACTTTTCAAAAATGCGTTTGTGAATAGTGATCAACCTTCTATATATTTCCTCTCTTTTTTACATATCAGCTGCTATTGTCACTCTTCTTAGCGATTTTAGATCTTCCCACATATAGTTACTGCTTCAGTAATCTACACTTCTCCAATGAGCCTTGTTATCTATGATTTTTCAAACACCAAACCAATGAACTATGACAACAAAACCATCCCACTTGACTACTCTTGGCTGCTCCAAAAGTCAATCCTTAGGGTATCAAAATACAACCCACTTGTTGTGACAAGTTTTCCACTTTTCCACAACACTTAGGGAAACTAGAAAACCACTAACAAACATCCAACACACAGTACATAGGTTGAATACTTGTTCTAATTTGAATCTTCATCTGATACCATGTAGAAATATGGTGATAAAATTGCAACGGCTCAAGAAATTAAACTAAAATCAAGAGACACATTTCTAATCTACTTCTATATGAAAAATAATTCACAATTTAGAACAACATGTACAAAAATGCATCATCAAATACATAGGTACATAGATTTTTCTAGGGGAATGAAACTACTAAAACACCCTTATGTATGTTTTTCATTAATCAAGTGAATTGAGAAACAATTACAATTGTGAGCTTTCACTTTGAGGGCAAACTGCAAGAGTAAACGTGTTCTCACTCTTCCTGCACTCATGCGGCCACACTCCTGTTATGTCATATTAACTCTCAACTCATGTTTACCATGGATAGCTTGTAAAAGTGGGTAAATGTAGGGTGGGGTGTTACAGGGTAGTATTAGAGCAGTTTTGGTCCATGTAAAGCTTTCTCTGGTACCGGTGTTATAGAGTGGTATCAAAGCGAGGTTTACAATATTGGACCTCCGGGTACATGCAGATGGTCATGGTTATTATGCATGCAGTTATTGTTACAAATTTGTATTATTGATCCATGCATGATATTGAATCATGATGTTGATATGTTGTTGTCATTATATATATATATATATATATATATATATATATATATATATATATATATATATTGATTGTGCTAATCTAGACTGAATTGTGAAAATGAGATAGCATCCACTGAGATACGTTGTAATATGATTTTAATTATGTCTTCTATTTTGTTTATCTAACAAGGCATGTTTGTAGGAAATAGAAGATTAGAGATGAAGGGAAGAATGGTAAACTATAGTTCACATGAATCCCCTTACAAGCCTGATGTGAATTCAATGGAATGGGAGAAGTTCATCAAACAGTAAGGAGAAGAGTATTCTCTTGATCTAGCAGGAACCTTGAGGAATCTAAGTGAAGAGATTAGAAGTTGCAAGTCATATTATAATAGGTTGATTGAGGCACATGAAAGACTTGTAAGGGATCAAGAAAAACAAGTTGAAGTCAATGCAATTATTCTTTAGAGCTTTTCAGAGTTGTGAAAATAGTGACAGATGGGGATCAATTGTAATAGCCCTGGTGAAAAGTTCATGTAATAAAACTTAATAAAGGAAAAATAAGACCATGGTTAAGGGGCACTTATTCCAAGATGAATGTTTGGCAAAGATATCCTAGTAGGAATCACTGGATATGTTTATGGCAAAGGAAATTGGCAAAGGCTAAGGCAAAGGCATAAAAGGAAAAAAAAAGCTTTTTTGGCACATTTATTTATGAAAATAAGGGAAATGAGGTGAAAAGTAAGGTGAAAGGTCACAGGTTGCATGTAAGGAGGAATATGAAGGAAAATAATGAAAAATGAAGAAAATATAGACCTCATTAATAAAAAGGCTTCTGAGGATCAATGGATAATGTTTTGTTAGTTCAAGTTTTGGATCTCTCTCATTATTCTCTCTCCCTCTCACTCTTAATCGCTTAGAGTTTTTTTGGAGCACTCTAGCTTTGGATCAAGGAAGGAAAACAAAGAAAATGGAATGGAAGGAAAAAAGGATCAAGGAAGGAAGAGAAGGATCAGGTAGATTCAACAAGAATACTTGTAGGTAACATATTGCATGTGTGATTTCCTAGTTGGCTTTGACATGCATGGTTTTCCATGTTGGTGTATGGTTCTCTAGCTGTCAGTGGCATGGTTTTTTTAGGTTATGACAATAGTTTCAACCTAGACTTTCCTTTTTACAGATACCAATTTATGTTGGGATGTTTATCTTAGTTTTAAGATTTGGCTTGCCAGATGGATTTGAAAATCGAGGGCAGAGGTGGTCTCAAGGTTCATTCCCAAAGTCCTAGGAATCGCTTGACCAATTTTGGTGGGATACATGGTAAAGCCTAAGGGAGAAGTTTCAATTTAGGGCCTAGTGATCCAGGTCTGGATTGCGTTAAATCCTGAGAGACTGGTCTTGGTTTAGGGCCTAGTGATCCGGTATTATATTGTGGTAAAGCCTAAGAGACACGGAGATGAAAAATTCCTCAAGGATAGCGATGGATTCAAGGAGGAAATCCAAGTTCGATTGGTTGTGATCGGAGCACTGGTTTTGGTGTGATCATGGTTTGGTGAGGGTGGAGGTGGTTTAACCTATGGATTCCCTTGGTTGTTTTTGGATTAGTTTATCCATGAGATCCCACATTCATGCTTGGAATATGGCACAAGGGTGACTGGTTGAAATAAATATTTAGTTCAGCCATGTCTACAGTTGGGTGGTATGTGGAAGTCTTGAACCCATTCAAATTTTCCTATGATTAATGAAATATAAGTTCTCTTTGTTTTGCACTTGTTTATATGTGGATTTAATGATTTTTATATCTCTATTATTTACATAGTTTTATGTTGGTTATAAGCATGGTTAATTGACTGGTTCATGGTTATCTCATGTATTTACCTGTAATTGCTAAATTGATGGATGCAAGACCTAATTGATGTTATAACAATTCAATGGAGAAGGTCGTGATCCTTATTTTCATGTTTCATAAGATTTTTTTGTAGAAAATCTGATGGTAGGTTAACCTTTTAATGCAATATAAATCAAAGTAGAATATTATAACCTACTTCTACTATCAATTTGCGGAAGCTTAAAGATCGAGCTGAACAATATAACCAGAAGAAGAAGAATCAATGCACAATACACATGAAAATACTTTGGGGAAATCCTCAGCTAAAAACCCCACTATCTATATTATCATACAAGGTGGAAATACATAGGAATTATACAAATCCTTAGCTCTCACAACTAGCCAGCTCTCAGTACAATCCTCATAGATACTCATAGGCAATCCTGGCTTCTCACAAGCCTTCCTCTCTACCCTCCAAGCTCCTATTTCCTTACGTTTCTCCTCTGGGATGATCTCCTTCAACCAAGTGGAAAACTCATTTACCAAGTGGATGATCTCCTGATCTCACACACTGTCAGAATTGTGCAATCCTCAAGGAATTCTTCCTTCTACATGCATGAGTTTTCTTTGTAGAAAACACATGCAACTGATAGTTATCCTTGACATTTAGCTCAACTGGGTCTTTCTCAGAATAGACATGCATGAGTTTTTGATGAGGGAATCTTCTGTTAAATAGAGTACACTAGTTGAGTGCATGCATGCATCAACAGATTGTTAACTCTCTATTAGTTCCTTAAATAATTTGGAACTAATTTAACTGGACTTAACTCAGTAAACTGAGTCAACTAATTACAACTCAAATATAACTCAATATTATCTCCTTAATTTAAGGCTTATCTCCTTAATTTAAGGGATATTTCTTGCATGAATCCAGAAAGACTTCTAGCTTTAATTTCTCCAACTAATTAAGTCAACATAACTTAATTAATTATTTCCAAGTAGCTGTTAAGACTAAATTTGATTTTAATTCAAGGAAAAATTAAAATTGGAATATTCTTGTTGCCACATTTCAAAAACTGTCAAGTATATAATGTTGTTATGGTTGTTGTTGTCATGCATGTATTCATGGTATGTGTGTAGTTGATATGGTCATGCATTGATGACTAGACTCTAGCTAGACTGATGGTTACAAGGTTATGTGCTTATGTATCATATGTCTATATGTTGTTATTATTCTATTATACATGTATCACACTGGTTTGATGATCTTGTAGATGATATATCCTCCACGAACTATGCTAAGGTACATTGATTATTGTGATTTTCTTTAGATGACATAGTATGCCTTGGAGGAAAGAGATCAAAATGGCTAGAAATATGGTAGAATACAAAGACTCTCCCTTTGAATCATATGGGAAGCGTGGTGTTGGGAACTCTTCTGATTTGGGAGACACGTTGAGAAGTTTAAAGAAGATATAATGACTTGTAAGGCAGACAATGACAAAATGATGCAAGAAAAAGAGAAACAAGCAGAGGTTAATGTAATACTACTTCAGAGTTTGTCAGAGTTGTAGCAACAAGGACCACTTCGAATCAGCCATGAGCATGAGGATGGAACTAATGCGGCATATGGCAGCAGGTCTTATGGTGGCCACAGGTCATACATAGATGATACAATCATAAATGGTAGGATGTTTGACACTCTAGAGAGGAGAGGTGATAGACACAAGTACTCTTCTAGTTTTGGTCCTGACAGGCAACATGATCGTCATCGTTATCATCCTTATAGGAGGAGTGATAGGGGGTACTTTCTAGATGAATTTAAGAAATAAAATCAACCTACCTCTGGTGGAGAGATGAAGAAATCATAGGATTCAGAGGCATGGTTTCTTTGTATGAGGAAATTATTCAGATTGCATGACTAGTTAGAAAACATGAAAGAAAAGATAACCACTTTCAGTCTCAAAGGTAAAGCAGATATTTGGTGGGAAGATGTGAATAATGTTAAAGGTATACATGAGGATGATTTGACTTGGCATGATTTTGAGATGCTCTTCAATAGGAATTTTTTTCGGAAAGATACTTTGATGATAGAGCTAAGGACTTTTATGAGTTTTGGATGGTTTCCATGACAGATGATGAGTATACTACCAGGTCCTTGGAGTTGTTGAGATATGTGCCTTACCTTAGGGAGGAGAAGGCAAAGGTTTAGAGATTCATCAGTGGACTTCTAGTAGCATACATAGATCAGATTGAGTTCGATGAGCCTATATCGTTGGAGGAGGCCATCCAAAAGTTGAAACATTTTTATGAGCAGTTGAAGCACAAAATTGAGCCTAAGCATGACTTGAAAGGAAATGAGAAAGCTAAAGGAAAATGGACACCAAATTAAGCAAGACCTCAAGATGAAAGTGAGAAATAAAACGTATTTCCTTACAAGCGGTTCAATACAATTTAGAAAGGACATGGAGAGCAGTAGGCTAGAGGCAGTGGCAGGGAACCATTGCAATGTCGAATATGTGATAAGGATCATCGTAAGAGTGATTGTCTGCAGTATCAGAGTGGTGGTAGACCCTAGATATATAGTGCTCAGGAGCCATATATAATTGGTGATGTCGGTCATATCATTCCTTGCATCTATGCAGCTGTGGACAATAGATAGATGGATCATCAAGCATCTATAATTGAGATGGACAATAAACTTTGTGATTACATTGTTTCCATTTTGATTGATTCTAGATCTAACTATAGCTATATTAATCATGACCTGGTGGATAAGTGTCGCTAGAGAAAATAAGTGCATTCAGAATCTTGGTTGGTGAAGTTGGCTATAGGTATAACGAAGAGAGTTCAACATTGGGTAAGATCTTGTGCATTTGAGTTAAATGGTATGCCTACAACAATACTTTTGAATGTACTACCATTGGGTTCATATAGTATACTTTTGGGTATGGATTGTCTACACCTTCACAAGACCAAAGTGGATTTCTTTGACAAGGCCATTGAGTGTGTGAATGATAGTGGGGAAAAGAGAAATTTGCAAGGGAAGAAGAAGCCTACATCAATGAGGATGATTACCACTATGGAGGCTAAGAATAGTTGCAAAAATGATTGTGTGATGTTTTCAGTGAAAATTTCTAGTGACAAAAGTAAGGAAGTTGGAGATGCAGATGTTTTGAGCAGAAACTTATTTATCCAATAGTTTTAGGATGTATTTCATGGGGATATTATAGAGTTTCCACCTCACAGGGAGGTAGAATTTTCTATTAATTTGGTGCCAGGGGAAACTTCGGCATCAAAGGCACCTTACCGGATAAGCACACCTGAGTTGGTGGAGTTTAAGTTTTAGTTAAAGGAGATGCTTGACAAGGGATACATTAGGCCAAGTGTATTTCCTTGGAGTGCACCAGTGTTATTCGTGAAGAAGAAAGATGGTAATCTCAGATTTTGCATTGACTATAGGCAACTGAACAAGTACCCATTGCCGAGTATTGATGATTTGTTTAATCAGTTGAAGGGAGTAGCAGTGTTTTCTAAGATTGACTTGAGATCAGGATACCATCAAGTACACATCAAGTAGGAGGATATCTTCAAGACTCCGTTCAGGACCAGGTATGGGAATTATGACTTTGTTTTAGTTCAATTCTATTTGACTAATGCTCCTACATTTATGTGTTTGATGAATAGTGTGTTGTGTCCTTATTTGGACATGTTTTTTATTGTGTTCATTGATGACATATTGGTATATTCAAAAAATGAGGAAGAACAAGTCGAGCATTTAGCAGCAGTGTTAAGATTGCTAAGAGAGCATCAGTTGTATGCTAATCTTAGCAAGTGTAGCTTCTTTCAGCAAGAAGTGCATTACTTGGGACATGTCATTTCCAAGGAAGGCATAATAGTAGATCCAGAAAAGATAAGGGCCATCATGGAGTGGGTAGCTCCTAAGAATGTGGATGAAGTGAGATAATTTATGGGATTGGAAGGTTACTATAGGAGGTTCACTAGGAACTTCTCACACATTGCATATCCTATCACATAATTGCAATGGAAAGGTAAGAAGTTTGAATAGACATAAGAATGTACAGCTATTTTTGAGCAACTCAAGAAGTTATTGAAACATGCTCTAGTGTTAAAGATTGCAGATATACACAAGGATTTTGTAGTGTGTACTGATGCTTGCAAGACATGAGTTGGTGGAGTTCTCATGCAAGAAGGACAGGTAGTGTGCTATGAGTCACGAAAACTTAATAAGCATGAGAAGAACTATCTGATGCAAGATCTTGAGCTAGTAGTGATCATACATGCATTAAATATGTGGAGGCACTATCTTCTTGGAAAAAGTTTTGTACTGATGAGCGACCAAAGTGGGTTGAGGTATTTGTTTGACTAGCCGAATGTAAATGCTAGGCAAGCTAGATTTTTGGCCACCCTCAATGAGTTCAACTTCAAGATCATATACATCAAAGGGAAGGAGAACCGAATGATGGTCTTAGCACAAAGGTACATGTAAATCATATAACATCTATGGGATTTTACGGGATAGAGTTACAAGATAGGATCTTGCAGGCAGGACAATGGGATGACAAGTACATGGAGATCATGCATAGGCTACAACAGAGTATAGGTATAGGTACAGGCACATGTGTGGGTGTAGGTACAGGTGCAGGTACAGGTACAGGAATAGGTACATGTACGGGTATAGGTACAGGTGATTAGGATGTAAACTATCATATCACAAAAAATGGTTTGGTGAAATTCAGGGATGGGATTTTTGTATTGAATTTCAGTGAGCTCAAGAATATTATCCGGAGGGAGTTTCACGTCAATCCATACTGAGGTCACCCAGGATATCAGAAGACACTGACAATGGTGAAGAAGTTCTACTATTGGCCAAATATGAAGAAGGAAGTGGCAGAGTTCGCGGCTAGATGTTTAGATTTTCAACAGGTAAAGGCAAAATGTAAGCATCCAGGTGGTTTACTATAGCTTGTAGTGATTCTAGAATGGAAATGGGAGGTCATTTCCATATATTTAATTACAGGTATTCCAAGGACAGTGAGACAACATGACTCTATTATGGTCATGGTTGACATGTTGAGCATGGTAGCTCACTTCACTCCAGTAAAGACTACATATTCATCCAGTGAGGTCACGCAATTTTTCATTAGAGATATAGTGAGATTACATGGTTTTCTGAAGACGATTGTGTCAGGCAGGGATGAAAAGTTCACTTCCAAGTTCTGGAAAGAGCTATTTGCAGGTTTGGGTAAAAAGTTAGCCTTCAGTACAACTTACCATCCACCGATAGATGGAGAGATAGAGAGGGTCAATAGGATCTTGGAGGATATGTTGAGGATGTATGTGATGCACCAGTAGAGGATATGGGAGGAGTATCTTCTTTTGGTTGAATTTTCATACAACAATGGTTATTAGGAGTCATTGAGGATGAGTCCTTTTAAGGTACTTTATGGGAAGATTTGTAATACTCCCATCATCTAGAGGGATCCAGTGAACAAGGTACTTATTGGAACGGATATGTTGGCAAAAATTGAACATGAAATTCAGGTTATAAAGAAGAATGTAAAGGCAGAACATGATAAACAGAATACTTATGCATACCAGCATAGGTTATTCAAGGATTTTCAAGCTGGGGAGCATGTGTATTTGTGCATCAAGTCCAAGAAGATATCTTTGAGGATTGGATCATGTGCCAAGTTGGTACCATAATATTGCGAGCCTTTTGAGATCCTTGAGAGGATTGGACCAGTGTCCTATCAACTTGCACTTCCTTGAACAATGAAATTCCATGATTTTTCCATGTTTCATTGCTTAAGAGGTATATAAAGGATGTTGATAATGTTATTGATTGGTCTGTATTGCAGTTGGAGCAAGAAGGAGAGTTCTAGCCAGAGCCTCAGTGCATATTGAAAAAGAATCATATCATGCTTAGAGAAAGAGACATAGAGCAAGTTAAAGTGTAGTGGAAGCACTTTGGGCCTAAAGAAGCTACATGGGAGATGGCGGATAAGATGCGAGCCCTGTATCCTTCATTTTTTTCTGGTTGAGGCAAAGAAGTTTTTGTTTGATGTTTGGTATTTGTTTGGCATATGGTTTTTTGATGTTTTGGTATATGTATATATGTAAATGGATTTAAATACTGCCATGAGCTAAGTTATAAAGTTCCAATAAGCGATATGATTGTTATCTTATCATGTTGTCATGATGTTTTTCTTTGAGTAAGTATTTCATTGTAAATACTGTAATGAGCTAAGTTATAAAGCTGCATGGGAAGTATGCTTGTTCTTTAGTGGTTTTACTCAGGTCTTGGTGTGGTTTAACACAAAGGACAATGTTCCACAAGGGGAGGGTTCTGTAATAGCCCTAGTGAAAAGTTCATGTAATAAAATTGAATAAATGCAAAATAAGACCATGATTAATGGACACTTATTCCAAGTTGAATTTTGGGCAAAGATATCCTAGTGGGCATCACTGGATGTGTTTATGGATAAGGAAATTGCTAAAGGCTAAGTCAAAGACATAAAATGAATTTTTGGAACATTTATTCATGAAAATAAGGGAAATTAGGGGAAAAGTAAGGTGAAAGGTCACAGGTTGCAAGTGAGGAGGAAAATGAAGGAAGATAATGGAAAATGAAGAAAAAAGGGCCTCACTAATAAAAAGGTTGTAGAGGATCAGTGGGTAACCTTTTGTTAGTTCACATTTTGGAGCTCTCTTAGTCACTCTTAGTCACTTAGAGTTTTCTTGGATCACTCTAGCTCTAGACCAGGGAAGGAAAAGGAAGCAAAGTGAAAGGAAGGAAAGAAAGGATCAAGGAAGGAAGAGCCGGATCAGACAGCTTCAGCAGGAATACTTGTAGGTAACATATTGCATGTGTGATTTCCTAGTTGGTTTTGACATGCATGACTTTGCATGTTGGTGCATGGTTCTCTTACTGTTTGTGGCATGGTTTTGTCAATTTATGATAGTGGTTTTCAGCCTAGACTTGCCCTTTTTTCGGATCCATGGTATGTTGGGATGTTATCTTAGTTTTGAGTTTTAGTTTCTTGGATGAATTTCAAATCCGAGGCAGAGGTGGTCTTAAGTTTCTTTCCCAAAGTCCTAGGAATCCATTGACTAGTTTCGGCATGATACAGGGTAAAGCCTAAGGGAGAAGTTATCGGTTTAAGGATTAGTGATCCGGGTTTGGATTGCAGGAAAGAATGAGAGACTGGTTTCAGTTTAGGGCCTAGTGATCTAGGACTAGATTGCGGTGAATCATGAGAGAAAAGGAGACAGAAAATTACTTAAGCATAGTGATGGATTTCGGATGGCAATCCAAGTTCGGTTTAGTTGTGATCAGAGCACCTGTTTTGGTGTGATCACGGTTTGATGAGGGTGGAGCTGGTTTAAAATTGAGACTCCCTTGGTTATTTTGGATTGGTTTATCCATGAGATCCCACATTCATGCTTGGAATATGGCACAAGGATGACTAGCTGAAAGAAAGATTTGGTTCAACCATGTCTATGGTCGGGTGGTATGTGGTAGTCCTGAACCTGGTATATTTTATTATGATTAATGAAAGCTAAGTTCTCTTGCTTTTTCACTTGTTTATATGTGGCTTTAATGGTTGTTATATCTCTGTTATTTACATAGCTTTATGATAGTTATAAGAATGGTTAATTGATTGGTTCATGGTTATCATATGTATTTACTTGTAATTGTTAGATTGATGGATGCAAGACCTAATTGATGTTATAACCATTCAATGGAGAAGGTGGTGATCCTTCTTGTCATATTTCATAATATTTTTTAGTCATTCATTCTCTGTCCTTTATCGTAGACCTATAGGTTGCATTGATACCAAGTGTTTGATAAAATGTTAGTCCCAGTTGGGGATGGTTGGGCCTATTCCTAAGGTTGATTTTGGTTTAGTAGTCCTATCATCATGTCTTTGATGGATTCTGAAAGTTATAACAAGTTCTAGGTAGTGGCCAAAATTCTGGGCTAGAAAAGTGCCTTGAATTTCATAGGCACTGGCATAGGTCTACTGGGAAAAGTCCCTGGACGCTAGCTTGTAGGCATGTGAGAGCATCGAAAGGTCGCACAATGTTGGCATGCCTATAGCGCCAGAGCATCCAGAGGTCAGGATGTCTGAAATATTAGAGGGACCCAAGGTCAGGATGTCTGAGTAGCTGAGATGTCTCCTAGGGATGCAAAAGGTGTGGTTGATGTGTTCCATCGATTCCATTTCCTTAAGTTCACTGAGGAGGTTGAATCTATTCATAGTGGCCTCTCTCATTGCATGTTTACCCCTGTTGTTTTGTTAATTGGGTAGACGTGGGAGGACGGTGGTTACATCAGCCATGGACATAGGTAGGAGGAGAAAACTAATGGGATATATATTAGTAGGTCTTGGAAAGAACATAGTTTGGACAAAGAGGCTACAGTGAAGGGCGAAAAATTCTTGGATACACATGATAAGAGGAATGTTATGCATGGGTTTTATTCTAGCTCTTATTCTAGGATAAATCATCACCATCACCATAAGCATCATAAGAGGAGTGAGTAGTTTCTATAGGATTTTAAGAAATCTAAGCCTCCTACTTTTGATGGTGAGTTGAAGAAATTAGAAGATGCAAAATCATGGCTACTTGTGATGAGGAAAATTTTCAGATTCCATGACTACTCATAGAACATGAAAGATATGATAGCCACCTTTAGTCTCAAAATAAATGCAGATATCTGGTGGGAATATCTTAGTAATGCTATAGGCATTAGAGAAGAGAAGCTCACTTAGGGAGAGTTTGAGACACTCTTCAGGAAGAAGTACCTATCCGAGGGGTATTATGATGGAAAGGCTAAGGAGTTCTATGAGCTCAGGATGGGTTCCATGATAAATTAAGAGTATACAACCAAATTTCTAGAGTTTCTGAGGTATGTTCTCTATCTCAAGGATGAGAAAGAAAAGATCCAAAGGTTAATTAGTGGATTGCCATTCTTGTTTAAAGATTAGATTGATTTTGATGAGCCTCTATCATTGGAGGAAGCTATCAAGAAATTAAAGCATTGTTATGAGCATTCAATGTGAAAGTGTGAGTTCAAGCATGACTGAAAAGGTAATTGGAAGACTAAAGGAAAATGGCACAAGAAGTGAGGAAGATCTCACGATGCAAGTGAGAATGAAAATGCAACCCCTCATAAGAATTTTAATGCAGTTGAGAAGGGATATGGGTATCAACTTGGAGAGTAGTAGAATAAATGCAATGTGATGGAATCATTGAAGTCTTGGATTTGTGGTAAATACCATTATAAAAAGGATTGTCTAATGTATCAAGGTGGAAGCCCACAAATCTATAGTGCTCAGGAGGTGCAAAAATTTAGGGATGTTTTTTAGAGCATTACTTGGATCTATGTAACACTTGATAACAGGAAGGAAAACCATCATGCATCTATTATTGATATGGAAGGTAAGCTTTGTGATCAAGTTGTTTCCATTTTGATTTATTTTAGATCTAGTTATAGTTGTATTGATTATGACTTGGTGGATCAATGTAATTTGAATAAAGAAGTGCATGTAGAAACTTGGTTGGTGTAGTTAGCTACAGGGACCAAGGGAAGAGTTCATCATTGGGTGAGATCTTGTGCATTTGAGTTAAATGGTATGTCGACATCAACACTTCTAAATGTGCTTCCTTTATGTGCATATAACATTCTTTTGGCACGGATTGGCTATTTACTCACAAGACCAAGGCAGATTTTTATGATAAGGCCATTGAGTGTTTGGATGATAACAGAGAAAAAAGAACATTGCAGGGAAAGAAGAATCCTACATCATTAAGAATAATTACAACTATGTAAGCTAAGATTGTTTGTAGGAAGAGGTGTGTATTGTTTGTAGTTCATGTTTTGAGTCATAATGGGAAGGGTGTTGAGGATGATGAATTCATAAGGAGGTATCCTATCTTGTAGCAATTTCAGGATGTGTTTCCTGTAGAGATTCAATAATTGTTTCCTCATATATAGCTAGATTTCTATATTGAGTTGATACTAGGGGTAGGACCAACATCAAAGGCACCTTACAAGATGAGTACTCTAGAGTTGGTGGAACTAAAGTTGTAGCTTAAAGAGATGCTTGATAAGGGATATATAAGGCCAATTTTTTTCCTTGGGGTGCATTAGTGTTATTTGTAAAGAAGAAGGATGGTACTCTCATATTGTGCATTGATTATAGGTAGTTTAACAAGGTAACTATGAAGAATAGGTATCCATTGCCTTAGATTAATTATTTTGTTGATCAATTGAAGGGAGCAGCAATATTTTCAAAGGTTGATCTGAGATTGGGATATCATCACGTGCGCATCAAAGAAGAAGACATCTACAAGACTAAATTCCATACAAGGTATGGGAACTATGAGTTTGTGGTGTTTTTCATTGGTCTTACCAATTATCCAACCACCTTCATGTGTTTGATGAATAGTGTGTTGCATCCTTACCTAGACAAGTTTGTGATAGTTTTTGATGATGATATATTGGTCTATTCCAAGAATGAGGAGGAGCATGCAAAGCACATGGTGATGGTATTGATATTTTTGAGAGAGCATCAATTGTATGCTAATCACAATAAGTGTAGTTTCTTTTAGTCTCAGATTCATTACTTGGGACATGTTATTTCTAAGGAAGGGATAAGAATGGATCTAGAAAATATTAAGGCTATCATGGAGTGGCAAGCTCCAAGGAATGTGGATGAGGCTAGATCATTCATGGGATTAGAACATTATTACATATGGTTCATCAAGAACTTCTCTAAGATTGGATATGCTATTACATCTTTACAGAGGAAGGTAAATAAGTTTGAATGGATTGAGGAGAGTGCAACTAGTTTTGAGTAGTTGAAGCATTTGCTTACAAATGCTCCATTTTTGAAGATTGCAGATCATGCTAAGGAGTTTGTTGTTTGTATAGATGCATGCAAGGAAGCACTTTCTGGAGTCCTGATGCAGCAATGGCAGGTGGTTTTCTATGAGTCAAGAAATTTGAATGAGCACGAGAAGAACTATGTGACTTGACATGTTGAGTTGGAAACGATCATTCATCCATTACAGATGTGGAGACATTATCTCCTTGGTAGGAGGTTTGTTCTGATGAATGATCACAATGGGTTGAGGTACTTGTTTGAACAACCCAATCTAAATGCAAGGAAAGTTAAATGATTGGCTACTCTCAATGAGTTTGATTTTGAGATCAATTACTGTTTAGTCAATTTAGTATTGTCTAAATTACTATCATAAATTGTCAACCCGGGGCTCGTAAGCTGATGAAGTGAAGGTGTACAGTATATACTTAAGTAACCTCTTAGATCTTTTTGTCGTTTGGGGGTGTTGTGGTCAATTTAACTTCCTAAGATGGAGTGATGATTTTATAAACAAATGAGTGATTTGTGTGTGTATTGTGGTTTCTAAATACCTTCTAGACTTGCAAAGAAAGAGATTGAAAGAAATAACTTGAAATGAAACTGAAAGCAAAGCATAAAAACCACTTTCTAATGGCACTAGTCACTACTCATGCTGCTGCAATAAAAAGGTAAGAAAAAAACCACTTTAAAGACCAATTATAATGTTCATCTCTTCCTAACACTCTGCTTCCAACATATAGTACTATGTGAAACACGATTAAGAAGTAGTTAGATATAAGTCTAAAAAGTAATCAAGCTCTAAGATGACATATTATAACACCACTGTGCCTCTCTCCAACATTCTGCTTCCAACATACATTGTAATGTGTAACAAGTGAAGAAAGAGTTAGTGATATAAGTCAAAAACTACTCAAAGCAAGCTGTGATTTATTAGTATTCTGATCTCTTAAAGATGAACAACTTATGATAAGGAGACCATCAATATGTTAGCATGCAACTTGAGAAACTAAACTAGAAACCAAGCTAAAAAGAAACAGAATAAAGGCAGCAACTATGAATATGACAACTGAAAATACCATTAGAGATAAAGCAAATACAACAAAGACACACAATCCCGGGTTAACACCTGCAGAAAACAATCCTGATCAGTTGAAGTAAATGCTGGAAATGAGATGACAGTGAAAGTAAATCAAAACTGTACATGTATTAAAGAAAAGGAAAATTGCTGAATTCAAAAGAAGGAAATGGCAAGAACATAAAGGTAAATTTACTGTACAAAGGCTGTTATGAATGGGGACCCTCCATCCACAAAACCCAAGGAAATATCAGCTACTTGAAGTAGTCAAAACAGCACAGTCTTCTATTAACTCATATGCAGAAATTACAGTAAAAAGTGCTGAAACAGCAGCTTCAAAACAGAGTTTCTGTACACACTAAAATTGTAGCAATTACATAAACAAAGCAACTAAAAGACTAATCCTTAAGCGTGCGCAGACGCTGGATTTTATAGGCGTATGAACAACTGCCTACTGCGTAAAACATGAAACTAGAAATTAACTAACAGGCATGCTAATTAAATGGTACAGCAACACGTAAACAGGTCCGTGTGTTATCTGGAGGGTACGGTCGTCATGGAGGTTGAATCCAAGGTTGGATCCTGTCTCCCATAACCTGCGTAGCGTGGAGGAATCGCCATCTGGAGTGACGTGACCTATCAATTCACGCAGCACCGTTTGAGCTGGCTTTGTTGACCGAAGTTTGATCCACGTTGACCGGAGGTGTGTGTGGCGTTGCTGACCGAACCAATAGCATAGGAACCTTTAACACCTTCATTCCCACGTGCCCATGTGATTCGTTTTTCAAAATGACACGTGGAGCATAGAGATCAATGAAAAGGCCGCGGAATGACTAGATAGCTGCGGAATTGCTGAATGGCTACGGAATTGCCAGACAGCTGCAGAATCTCTGTGCATATGTCAAAAATCTAGACAAACAGTCAAACATTAGCAAATTTAACCAATCATGCTTAAATACATCAAATGTAATGATCTGGATAGGTTTATGAGGAAAATAGGGCAAAAGAGAGGGATAAGTGAGGAAAAGCTGTAGGTAATGATAGATAATTAGGTGCAAATTAGAGGCTCTACATACCCCTACTACGAGGGTGTTGCATGTCCTCATGCAACGAAAACATTGTTTAATCCACCTGCTGAGATGCCTCTGCTAGGACATCTAGTCTTCTCCTCTTCCTCTGTGTAGCCACATTAACTCTTGGTTTCCTCACCAAGCATCTGAATTTTAAATTGACCAAAGCTCTGCTTAGCTTCCTGCATTTTTTCTTTAGCTTCTTGTTCTCCTTGTGCCAAAGGCCCAAATGAAGCATTGTATTATTGTGGACCATTTTGTCCACTTTACCTTGTTCCTTTAATGCTTCATTCTCTTGTGTGATGTGGCGGTTTAAAACTTCAAGCTCAAAAATTTCTTGTTTAAGTGAGTGAACTTGTTGTTCAAGAGGTAGAACAGTGCTTGGACCAGCAACAGCTTGTTCTAATGTCTCCAAGTAGTTATATACTCTCTGCTGATCTGGGTCAATCTCTGGTGACCTCTTTGGACTAGGCTCATGCTCAAATTCGATTTCATGCTCCTGTTGAAAAGGGCTTTCCTCTCGTGGAGGAGTAACCTCAACATGTGGTGGCCTTGCCTCAAATTCAAGTCTTGTAGCAACCTTTTCAGGTGTGCTCAAGTCAATAAAGAGTGACTCTTTGTCCTTTGTGGCCCCCACTTTGTCTTGTAGCCTGCTGCTCCTCCTCACGGTGGTGATGCTCTGTTTTTCCTTTTGTTGCTTTTGCTTTTGTTTTTGCATCTTCTTGGAAAGGGCAGCCTCATGAAGTTGGGCCAATCTATGTGCCAATGGCTGAGTGTCCTCTTCACTGGAATTTTCAAGAGTAAGGTAGGTTTCTTGCGCTATAGCTTTTCCCTTATCCTTCTTTTGTCTCTTCCTACTCTCCTTTTTCTTTTGAGCAACCTCTTGGACAATTTCTTGCAGGGTTTCTGTAATGATTTCTTGGGCTGCTTGGTCAATATCTACAGCAAGCTCAGGGTCAATTTCTTCCTCAGAGTTATGGGCAACAATTTCTTCTTCAACAAGGTCTTGGACAGTTTCTTCTTGGACAACAATTTCAGGGATAGTTTCTATTTGGACAGCAATTTCTGGGGTAACCTCTTCTCTTCTTCTTCTTCTACTCTTTCTGGGCACTTTAGGTGAACTACCAGAGGCTTCTCCTGCCTCTTGGAAGTGGTTCCTCACAAGAAATCTTTCCCATGTATCCCTTTTGGCCTTTAACTGTTCTTCAATTAGCATTTTGACAAGCCCGTGATGGTATAAATGTGGCTCAATATTATTTATGTTTCTTTGGACTGTTGAGCACATTTTTGTAAGGCTAGATAGTAGAAAATAAGGAAGATTAATGTCATTCTCACCCATGAAATGCATCATAATTTTGGCATGGTAAACATACAAAATTTTGAATCTTCCTTCACATGTAAAGAATTTCTGTACTAACAGAAGCAAAGCTGTCCATTCTTCTTTGACAAGACTAACATGGATTCCCTTTGTAAAAATACTAGTGTTCATACCTGGATTTTTCAATATTTGCTTCCATTCCTGGTCTTTCACTGATCGATTCTTGAACCACCTTTCCCCAGTTTGAGGTAATGAAGTTGCTTGTGCTAAACTGCCTTCTGTAACTGTAAATTTCAGATCTCCAATCTCCACTTTGTTGTCTTTGAAAGAACAAGCAAAAGCCTTTGTGACTTCCTTATGGTATCCCTTGAAGTTTTGAATGAACTGGAGCCATTTGGCCTTTTGCAAAGCGTCTTTAGTTTGGGGATAGCCTTCTAAAAATTTAGAGCCCTCAGGCTCTACCCTCAATAGCTTACCCATCAGCTCTCTGGCTACCTTAACAGCACTGTTTTAACACTTGGTGAAAGAGTTATACGGGAGAAAAGTGTTTGGACAGTGGGTTTACGGCTACAGCAAAATAGCCATGATGCACTTACAACAGTGGTCAAGGTTTTAGTGGAGAAATGAGAAGAAAATGAAACAGAGAGTGCTTACGGTGGACAGAACAGTGAATAAGACAGAGCAGTGAAGAACAATGGAAATGAGGGAGTGAATCAACAGCAGGAATGGAATTATGTATGCGTAGGAGGGTTATGAGTAATGGGTGAAAACGGTTAAATCCCATAGACGTCGGTCATTGATGTACATCTGGCTGCGGAATTATAACTTAGAGTGTCGTAGTACAGTTGTATATGTCACTCTGGCATGAGGGTTTTAATGAAAGAGCAATCGTGTTTGGGTTTGAAATTGTGATGAGAAGGGACCGTTAAGGCTGAGAGATACGTGGATTTCCAGTCGAGTAATGGAAAGGATTGGTAATCATTACATTAAATGGCTAAAAACACAATCCGGAAACCATGCAAAATGTTATAACCGTAGGTTTAGAAATTAGATCATACCTTATGTATCCGCGCTTTGATTCCTTTTGCTCATATCACACTAACCTTTCATTGTTTATTGCTGCTGCATGACCTTTTTTTATGACTTTTGGACTGCAGACTCCTTCCTAAAACAAACTTTTTTTTTTTTTTTTTTTTTTTTTTTTTATGCAGGTGCAGAAAGTGTATCGGCTGCGGAATTGGGATGTTGGCTACGGAATTGCTCCTCAACTGCGGAAACTACAGTGATACCCTTCTGTCTGCATAAAACAACTTTAGCTGTGTGAAATAAATCTAACAATGACTTTATTGGTGAGATGGAATGTAATGGATGGATGGATGGAAAGAAATGAGGTGGAGTGAGAGTGATTGGATGAATGAGATGGTGAATGAAGTGGCGAAATGAGATGGAACAAGGAGGAGAGAGAGATTTTTTTTTTTGGAAAATGTGAGGTGTCAGGTGACCCTGATTTTCATCTCAGATTTTCTGCATAGGACTGCCAATCAGGGACTGGTTTTCAGGCCTATACATTTGTATATATTTTTTTCCTTTTTTTTTCTCTTTTTTTTTTTTTTTTTTTTTAAACCAAAGATTAGGCTGATGGAGGAGAAGAATCCTTCTCCACCAACCTGATTGCAGAATCTTCTTTAAACAACTTGACAAATTCCTCTTTTGAGAGTGGCTTCTGGTAGATTTTCAAGCGATGGCCATTCACAATAAGAGGAGTATGAAATTCATCAATAGTTTTCACTCGAACTGCTCCATTACTAAAGACTTCATCAATCTCATATGGCCCAAGCCAATGATTTTGAAATTTTCCTTTGAAGTCTTTAAACTTTGAATCAAACAATAGAGCCCAATCTCCTTTCTGAAACTTCTTCTCCTTGATGTATCTATCATGCCATTTTGTTCTTTGATGCTGAACTAGATCGGTTCTTAAAATGGCATCTTGTCTTATCTCATCTAGTTCATTTAACTGCTCCATTTTGTGCTTCTGGGCTTCTGAAAGATTCATCCCCAACTGGACTGCCATCTTGAAAGTTTTGACTTAGAACTCAATGGGGAGCAGGACTTCTTTCCCATAAACAAGTTCATAGGGAGAATATCCTGTGGTACTCCTCCATGTAGTTCTATAGGCACATAAAGCTTCAGGTAGCCTTTCAGCCCAATCTCTTCTATGCAGATAAACAGTCTTGGTGATGATATTCTCAAGGACTTTATTTGTAGATTCCATTTGACCATTTGCTTGCAGATGGTAAGGAGTAGATGTTCTATGCTTGATCTTGTATTCCTCCATCAGCTTCTCCATCAGATTAGATGTAAATTGGCTTCCTTGATCTGTTACAATTTCTCTTGGGACACCAAAACGAGTGAAAATATCCTCAAAAAGAAATTGAACAACTGAATTTTCAGTGGCAGAAGGTAAAGCTTTTGCTTCTACCCACTTAGTAACATAGTCAGTACAAACCAATATATACTTCTTTTGCTTAGATGGCAGATTAATGGGTCCAACGAAATCTAAAGCCCATTTTTCAAAATGTTCGATGAGTACCTGTGGCTGCAATGGCATCTCACTTGAAAGAGTTGATCTCCCAATTCTTTGGCAGCTGTCACACCTTCTGACATATTGCTTTGCATCTTTGAAAAGAGTAGGCCAATAATATCCCAAAGGATGTCAGGTATTTCATCCTCCCGAACACATCTTCTAATCACACAGTCTAGCCCTGTTTTGAACAATTCATTAGAAATCCATGAATAACTTGAACTCTGCTGAATAATCTTTCTCCTTTCACTAGGAAAAAGATGTGGAGGTAGTTTCCCCGTGACCAAATAATTAGCAATATCTACATACCAAGGGGTTTTAGTAGTTATTGCAAACAAATACTCATCAGGAAACTTATCCTCTACAGGAGAATCTTCGTTAGCATTTTGGATTCTAGACAAGAAATCAGCTACTGTATTTTGTTTTCCTGGTCTATCTAACACAGTAATATTGAATTCTTGTAAAAGTAAGAGCCATCTGGTGACTCTGCCATTAGTAACAGGTTTGTTCATTAAATATCTTATGGCAGAATGATCAGTATGAACAAAAGTTTCATAGCCGGTTATGTAGTGTCTAAACTTATTGATCACATGTACCACAGCTAAGAACTCTTTTTCTGTCACAGTATAATTTAACTCAGTGGGAGTCAAATTTTTACTGGTGTAATAAATGGCATAAGGGATCAAATCCTTTTGTCCCAAAATAGCTCCTAGAGCTGTATCTGAAGCATCTGTAGAAATATGGAAAGGAATTTTCCAATTTGGCCCTCTTAGAATGGGTGCTTCAGATATTCTCGTTTTTAAAGCTTCAAATGCAGATTGACATTCAGGATCCCATTTGAATTCACAGTCCTTTGTAAGTAATTTGAAGAGAGGAGATGCTATCTTGGTGAAGTTTTCAATAAATCTTCTATAATATCCAGTAAACCCAAGAAAACTTCTAACATCTTTCTGGCAATTTGGAATCGGTAACTTAGAGATGACTTCAACTTTGGATCTATCAACCTTAATCCCATCTCCTGAAATATGATGTCCTAAAACAATCCCTTCAGTAAACATCATAAAACACTTTTCATGACTTAAAGAAAGATTTGTTTCCTTACATCTTATCAGTACTTTTTCCAAATTTTCCAAAGCTTCTTCAAATGTATTACCGTAAACTGTAAAATCATCCATATAGACCTCTACACAATCATGGATTAGATCTGAAAAGATACCTAATACAGCCCTTTGAAAAGTAGCAGGTGCATTGCATAATCCAAAAGGGAGTACTCGGTAGGCAAAAGTTCCCCATGGACAGGTGAATGTGGTCTTATCTTGATCTTCAGGTGCCACCTGAATTTGATTATACCCACTAAAACCATCCAAGAATGAGAAATACTTTTTACCTGCTAAAGTGTCTAGTACTTGATCAATAAAAGGTAGAGGGAAATGATCCTTTAAGGTTGCCTTGTTCAATTCTAGATAATCAATGCAAACTCTCCATTTACCATTCTTTTTGGGCACTATAACCAAGGGAGAAACCCATTGGCTATCTGAAATGGGGTAAATGAAGTTTACCTTGAGTAATTTCTGGAGTTCTTCTTTCACGATTTCCCTAAGGTTTGGATTCATCCTTCTCTGCGGTTGCCTAATAGGTCTGCTGTTTTCTTCAATATAGATGTGATGAATACAAGTCTTAGGATCGATTCCTTTCATGTCAGTGTATTCCCATGCAAATGCATTAGAATGTTTTTGCAAAAGTTTGGTTAATTTTTCTTGTTGTGGTCTTTCCAAGTTTCTATTAATGTTCAATGTTTTTCCTGGAACGATTTCAACTGTAGAACTACCAAACTCTTCCATTGAGAAAAGAGACATATGTCTAGAGGAGAGATATTCAATGTCTGCATCTAACTGAAACTGTGTAGAGTCATATTCTAAAGATATTTCAAAATTTTCTAATGTGTTTAGGATTTGACTGTCTTCACTGATCTCAGAGATGGTTAGAACAGGTTGTATAGTATCCTCATCATCGACCCACTCATCTTCTCCTATTTCTATTATTTCCTTTGCTGGAGGATACAAGTTGAATTTCTTGGTGGAATTACCATCTGATATATACATGTCCCCAGACCTACAACTGATAAAAGCATCAACTGTTGCTAGCCAAGGTCTTCCTAGGATAAGAGGATGTCCTCCTAGATTGTTCTTGGGAGTTAAAATCATAAAATCAACTGGATATTCCCAAGAGGCTAGGGAGACTGGAATGTCTTCCAATACACCATCAGGTTTAATGATTGATCGATCTGCAAGTTGCAGTAAAGTAGGTGTAAAGAGAAGGTTAGGAAGCTTTAACTGATCCATGGTCTGTCTACTCATGATGTTGATAGCGGCTCCTAAGTCAATCAAAGTATTTGGGATTTCAACCCCATTAATATGAGTTTTGACAATAGGGCTACCGGGATCCACATACTTTTGAATGGTAATCTTACCCATCATAATGCCTGCAATTTTTCCAACCAGATGTATCCTTTTGGTATCTCTGGTTCTCTTTCCTGTTTTCTTCAAACTCAACTCCTTTATTGTCTTTGCTAGAATGGGAATTTCCTTAATGGCTTGTAACAAGGGGATCTTGATACAGACATTCTTCAGTTCATCTAGAAAATTATAGTCAGGCAACCAAATTTTCTTTTCCACTCCTTTGTCAATTTGTAATCTTTCAGGAAAAGGAGGTGTAGCTAAAGATGTAGGTTGCTCAACTATGGGAGTTGTGGGGGTTGATTCTTTTTCTTTTTCTTTTTGGATATTTTGGTTTTGAAGTGATACTTCAGAACCCTTATTGACTTTAAGAGATTCTTCCTTAGAAATGCTTGGTTGTTGAACATTTATAGAAGGTTGATCTAGGATTCTACCTGATCTGAGTTGTACTTCATTGAGAGGAACAATCATATAGGTAGGGAATGGTTGACCTTCCATCATGTAAGCATTTTGAGGGTTCCTATTATTGGGATTTGGTAATGGCTGAGAGGGAAGTTGATTTGGCTTCTGTTGGGATTGAAGCAAGAGTTGAGATTTTTGATTTTGTGGAGGAGGTTGTTGTTGTTGAGGGTATGGCAATGATAGTTGTTGACCTTGATTTGGAAGTTGTGGAGCTTGCTGGTTCTGAAAAGATGGAGGATATTGATAGAATTGAGCAAATCTCCCATAAGGATTTTGCATGCTTTGCATCCATGATTGAAAAGGATTTTGAGGTTGAGGCCAGGGTTGTTGCCAAGGATTCCAATTTGGTTGGGGTTGAAAATTCATAGAGTTGTTAAACCCTTGATTCTGTTGCCCTTGCCAAGGTCTCCTTGCAACAAAACAGAGAGATTCAAGTGTATTTGGATCTTCTTGAAAGACTGCTTTGAGGCTAGGAATTGAAGGACAATCCTTGGTCTCATGAGTTTCTGAGCAAATTACACATGTTTCTACAACGTGTGCATCCAAGGGACATTCCCTTAAAGCATGTTTCTTTCTACATTTCGGGCAAAAAATGGCCAAAGCCTCAACTTCTGCTTTTTGTTTATTGTGAATCTTAAGGGTATCTAATTGTTCACTAAGACTCCCTAAGATGTCAGTTTTGAATTCATCAAGCATATTGCCGATTTCAGCCCTACTTACTGATCCCGTTGCAGATTTATTTGCTCTAAGGAGAGAAGGATCTCTAGGCCCTTTTTGAGTTTTTGATTTGCCCCTTGAGAGATGGATACATAGTTCTGCTATATCACTGAGTGAAAGTTGAGATATATCCCCTTTCCACATCATGTTCAAGATATCTATCCATTCATCTCTAATGGCTTTTAATAGGAGGGCTTTTAAGGTCTCTTCATCCAAGTTACTCATTTTTGCTCTTTTCAGGTTATATTGAAATCTTTCAAGTAAATCTTCTAAGCTCTCATCTTCTCTTTGTATCATTTTAAATACCTCGTCCTTGTGATTAGTAGGCATACAATAGTCCAAATACCTATCCAAAATTGTTTGTTTCATTTCATCCCAAGAACTAATGGATTGAGTGAGTAACCCCATGAACCATTTCAAAGCTTGATATTTCAATGTTGAAGGGAACAATTTGAGTTTCTGAGAGTCATCCAGATAGTCATAAGTTTGAAACACAACTTCAAACTCAAATAAAAATGTTTCAGGGTCCTCAGTTCTTAATCCATGGAAATTTGGGAGGACAGATGGCGATATGTTTTTCATAGTAGCTCAGGAATCCTCATTAACAATAGGAAACCCAAATGAGTTATCCCCATCTCTATTTCCTCCTCCAAGGGGACCTCTACCTCCTCCATTGTTGTTGTTGTTTCCTCCTCCTCCTCTACCTCTACCTCTACCACCTCCTTCTTCCTCTGCCATGATGGTTCCCCTAGGGATTTCAAGATCTTCTGGTTCTTCTACAAAGGGTAAATGAGAAGAGATTTCTCCTTCTTCTTCAGATGATTCTACTTCCTCAATTACAATTGGTCTTTCTGTAGGAGAAAGAGAAGGGTCTCTTCCTGGTTCAAATTCAATAGAAGGTGTGGGAGAGTCAATTCTTGGCTCTTGAATTCCAAGAATTCTAGGGCTAGGAGTGTCGGTTGGAGATGAGGGAGGTGTCTCTTGTCTATTCCTTGAAGCAGATGGACTTGTAAAAATTGAACTTCGAGCTCTAGCTAAAAACCTTCCCCTAGAATCTCTAGCTCTATGCATGTCATTTTTTTTATTATTTTTCTTCAAGTCAAGTTAATAGTTCTTTTTCTGATCTTCCAGGTCACTCTAGGTGCAAGAAGAGAGCATACTCAAGAAACTACTAAATCAATAACTTTCTCTTTTCTGATCCTCCATATCACTTTGAAGTGAAAGAGGAGAGCATACTTTGATAGGTTATCAATTTCTTTTCTTGAAATTTTATGTTTTTTTTTTCTAAGAATATGGCTACTTAATTTCACTTCCCCGGCAACGGCTCCAAAATGTTTAGTCAATTTAGTTTTGTCTAAATTGCTATCATAAATTGTCAACCCGGGGCTCGTAAGCTGATGAAGTGAAGGTGTACAGTATATACTTAAGTAACCTCTTAGATCTTTTTGTCGTTTGGGGGTGTTGTGGTCAATTTAACTTCCTAAGATGGAGTGATGATTTTATAAAGAAATGAGTGATTTGTGTGTGTATAGTGGTTTCTAAATACCTTCTAGACTTGCAAAGAAAGAGATTGAAAGAAATAACTTGAAATGAAACTGAAAGCAAAGCATAAAAACCACTTTCTAATGGCACTAGTCACTACTCATGCTGCTGCAATAAAAAGGTAAGAAAAAAACCACTTTAAAGACCAATTATAATGTTCATCTCTTCCTAACACTCTGCTTCCAACATATAGTACTATGTGAAACACGATTAAGAAGTAGTTAGATATAAGTCTAAAAAGTAATCAAGCTCTAAGATGACAAATTATAACACCACTGTGCCTCTCTCCAACATTCTGCTTCCAACATACATTGTAATGTGTAACAAGTGAAGAAAGAGTTAGTGATATAAGTCAAAAACTACTCAAAGCAAGCTGTGATTTATTAGTATTCTGATCTCTTAAAGATGAACAACTTATGATAAGGAGACCATCAATATGTTAGCATACAACTTGAGAAACTAAACTAGAAATCAAGCTAAAAAGAAACAGAATAAAGGCAGCAACTATGAATATGACAACTGAAAATACCATTAGAGATAAAGAAAATACAACAAAGACACACAATCTCGGGTTAACACCTGCAGAAAACAATCCTGATCAGTTGAAGTAAATGCTAGAAATGAGATGACAGTGAAAGTAAATCAAAACTGTACATGTATTAAAGAAAAGGAAAATTGCTGAATTCAAAAGAAGGAAATGGCAAGAACATAAAGGTAAATTTACTGTACAAAGGCTATTATGAATGGGGGCCCTCCATCCACAAAACCCAAGGAAAGATCAGCTACTTGAAGTAGTCAAAACAACACAGTCTTCTATTAACTCATATGCAGAAATTACAGTAAAAAGTGCTGAAACGGCAGCTTCAAAACAGAGTTTCTGTACACACTAAAATCGTAGCAATTACATAAACAAAGCAACTAAAAAACTAATCCTTAAGCGTGCGCAGACGCTGGATTTTATAGGCGTATGAACAACTACCTACTGCGTAAAACATGAAACTAGAAATTAACTGACAGTCATGCTAATTAAATGGTACAGCAACACGTAAACAGGTCCATGTGTTATCTGGAGGGTACGGTCGTCATGGAGGTTGAATCCAAGGTTGGATCCTGTCTCCCATAACCTGCGTAGCGTGGAGGAATCGCCATCTGGAGTGACGTGACCTATCAGCTCACGCAGCACCATTTGAGCTGGCTTTGTTGACCGAAGTTTGATCCACGTTGACCGGAGGTGTGCGTGGCGTTGCTGACCGAACCAATAGCATAGGAACCTTTAACACCTTCATTCCCACGTGCCCATGTGATTCATTTTTCAAAATGACACGTGGAGCATAGAGATCAATGAAAAGGCTGCGGAATGACTAGATAGCTGCGGAATTGCTGAATGGCTGCGGAATTGCCAGACAGCTGCGGAATCTCTGTGCATATGTCAAAAATCTAGACAAACAGTCAAACATTAGCAAAGTTAACCAATCATGCTTAAAGACATCAAATGTAATGATCTGGATAGGTTTATGAGGAAAATAGGGCAAAAGAGAGGGATAAGTGAGGAAAAGCTGTAGGTAATGATAGATAATTAGGTGCAAATTAGAGGCTCTACAATTACATTAAGGGAAACACAAATTAAATTTTGGATGCTCTCAGTAGGAGAGTGCGGGTGAAACATATTTTAGTTGTGAGATCTTATGGGACATATTTACAAGAATGGATCTTACTTGCAGGAAAATAGGATGAGAAGTATTAGCAATTGAAACATATATTTTAGGAGCAAGGTGAGGGTGACAAGGATGAGGAGTATCACCTCACAACAGATGGCTTAGCCATATTTAGGAGCAAGATCTATGTGTCGGATGATATTGAGTTGAAGTATCTTATCTTGAGAGAGTTTCATGTCATTCCACATTTAGGCCACCCAAGATACTAGAAGACCTTGAAAACTGTTAAGAAGTTCTATGATTTTTTGAACTTGAAGAAAGAGGTGGCATATTTTGTTGTGAAGTGCCTGGACTTTCAGCAGGTGAAAGTTAAATGCAAGCATCCAGCTGGTTTTGTTGCAGCCTATTCGGATTCCATAATGGAAATGGGACGTCATTTCCATGGACTTCATTATAGGATTTCATCAGAAATCAAGGCAACATGACTCCATCAAGGTTTTGGTTAATAGGCTTAACAAGGTGTCTCACTTTATTGCAGTGAAGTCTACTAATTTAGCTAGTGAGAGAGCTTAGATACTCATTAGGGAGATAGTGAGGTTTCATGGTGTTCACAAGAAGATTATATTAGATACAGATGCTAAGCTCACTTCCAAGTTATGAAAGGAGTTGTTTGTAGGCTTGGGGACAGATTTAGCCTTTAATAGATCTTATCATGCATAGAAAGATGGAAAAACAAAGAGATTTAACAAGATTCTTAAGGACATGTTGAAAATGTATTTCATGCATCAGAAGAGGAAGCGAGAGGAGTATCTTCCACTAGTAGAGTTTTCTTATAATAATGGGTATCAAGAATCCTTGAAGATGAGTCCTTTTGACTCTCTTTATGGACAATGTTGTAATGCTCCTATTAGCTAGAGTGATCCAATGAACTAGGTGTTGATTGGATCAAATATGTTGGCAGAGATCGAGTAGGAGATGCATGTTAGTAAAAGTATTTTGAAGATATCACAGGATAGTAAGAAGAGATATTCGGATCAACATAGATAATTCAAGGAGTTTCCGGTTGGGAAATATTTTACTTATGCATCAAGCTCAAGAGTGTAGGTTTTAACCCCATATAGAAATTACCTGCATAAGAATTCTAAAAACAAAAAATAAATAAGGACGAGAGAATAAAACATATATACACAGATTTTCCCCTGGATCCTAAAACCGGGACTACCAGGTTGATTTTTCATTATTTTCCTTTCAATGTTACAATACATATATATACATGCCAAAGAATACATAAACCCCAATCCATTAACCCTGGATTAGAACATAACAGTAGTTCCCTTGACCAGATCTACAAAATACCATGGACAAAAAACAATTATGTTGAAAACCATGTGTGAAATCCATGCAAAAAACCATAGGTAGGTTTGGCCACCTAATATATGGTCGAAAAAAAACATTTTCGGTGCGTTGCCCCAAACCCTATGCATGATGGCTATCGCCCCCCTACATACGCCCCGAAAATGCCTGATGCAACGTATAAGGGAGGCTACTGCGCCCCCCCCAGCATGTGGGGTTGTAATCAAAAGAACATAACACAACCCAACAGTCTCCCACTTGTTGTTTTCTTTCCATAGGGGGCCACAGGAGAGCTTAGTCATTGATCCATCCATGCAATGCCCATTGTTTCTCTACACCAAGAGAAGTTCTCAATACTCACAGAATTTTTCAATGCATTTATAGTATTCTTCGAAGTGTCCACTTTTACCAACAACACCATTTTTTCCTCAACCATATCCCTCAAAAGGTGATACTGAACATCAATTTGCTTTCCCTTTGAATAATAAGCAAGGTTCTTTGCTAAGAAAATTGCACTTTGGCTATCACAGTCTATCCTTATGGCTCATTGTACTAACCCCATACTTGAACAAAATATCTACAACCAAACTACTTCCTTTCTTGCATGAGTGGCTGCCATGTATTATGCCTTTGTAGTTGAGAGTGCCACTATAGACTATCTCTTACTCATCCAACTGACTGCACCTCCAAATAGGTTAAACACATACCCACTTGTAGATCTTCTCTGATCCATATGTCCAACCCAATCTACATCAACCAATCCACGAATTTCCATAACGTTGTCCAATCTTGGTCTTCCTTGGTAGCATAAACCATAATCACTAATGCCACGCAAACACCCAAAAACCCGCTTCATTTTTGTCCAATGCTCCTTCCCTGGTTTTGACATAAACCTACTCAATACCCCCACTGGATATGAAATGTCTAGTCTAGTACAGACCATTTTATATATCAAGCTACCGATTGCACTTGCATATGGAACACATGACATGTTCTCTTTCTCTTCTCGTTTCTCAAGACACCATTCAACAGATAAATTTACACATGTTGGAATAGGAGCCTTCGTTGGTTTATTATCCTGCATATTAAACCTCTATAGTATTGTCTCGACATACTTCGTCTGGTTTAACGAGATCTTCCTCTTTGCCTGATCTCATTTAATTTCCATGCCCAAAATATAGTTTGCAACACCAAGATCTTTCATGTCGAATTTGGAGGACAATTGGGTCTTCAAATCTTGGATAAATTTTTCATTTCTAGCTAGCAACATATCATCCACATACAATACCAAATAAATAAAATGGTCACCAGTTAATTTAAAATACACACAATGACCTGCTTTTCTTTTGGTGAAACCAAGTCCCCATATAAATGTGTCAAATTTCTGATACCACATCCTTGGTGAGTGTTTTAACCCATACATAGACTTTTTTAACTTGCATACCAGTTCTTTCTTACCCTTCACCATAAATCCTCCGGGTTGCTTCACGTAGATCTCTTCTTCTATATCCCCGTGAAGGAATGTTGTCTTCACATCCATCTATTCTACCACAAAATAAAAAGTAGTAGCAACAGATAGAAGTAATATTATAGAAGCTAACCTGGAAATAGGAGAAAAAATATCACCAAAATCAATTCCCGATACCTGGGAATAACGTTTTGATACCAACTAAGCTTTGTATTTGTCCACCTTTCCTTCTACATTCATATTCTTCTTAAACAGCCATTTGTTTCCAATGGGCTTCCTTCTAGCCGGAAACTCCACCAGATCCCAAGACTCATTTTTGTGCAAAGATGCCATTTCATAAACCATGACCTCTTTCTAGAGTTTTCCATCCTCCGAGTCTACTGCTTCCCTGACAGTTCTGGGATCATCAATAGTAATAGATAAAGAAAAATTTGAATAGAAAGAAGATGGACTATACCTTTCTAGTTTTCTTTTTTCTCAAACTGATATTCTCACGGATGGATTTTGTGTCTCTTCGTCTTCTAATTCCTCTTCTATTGTAGAGTCTAATTCTTCCTCCTTTATCTCAAACTCTATCTTCTAAGGTTCCTTTGGTAGGACTTAATGTTTATTAACATTTTTCACCTCTCTAAACACCAAATCTTGGTTGTACACAACCTTCCTTATTTCTGGGTTCCAAACCTTATAACCTTTTAAACCATCCTTATACCCAATAAAGATACACTTTTTAGATTTACTATCCAACTTTATTATTTTCTCCTTTGGAACATGTACATATGCATCACATCCAAATACCCTCATATGTGAAAGAGAAGGTTTCTTACCAGTCCATACCTCTTGTGGAGTCTTATCCTCCAACGCTGATCAAGGTGATTTGTTGACTAAGTAACATGTAATCTCCATTGTCTCTACTGAAAATTCATTCCCTAACCCAGCACCACTGAGCATGCTTCTTGCCCTTTCCATTAACATCTTGTTCATTCTTTCTGCAACTCCATTTTGCTCAGGCGTGTATGGAGTAGTCTTCTGCCGTGCTATACCACACTTCTTAAATAACTCTTCAAATTCCTTCTTGGAAAACTCTCCACCATTATCATTGCTCAAAACCTTAATCTTCTTATCTGTCTAGTTTTCCAGGAGAGCCTTAAATTGTTTAAACCTATCAAAGAATTCGGATTTATTCCTAATGAAATATATCCATGTATTCCTTGAGAATTCATTTATAAATTGTACAAATTACACAGACTTTCTCAATCATTGAACTGACACTGGTCCAAAGACATCGCTATGCACAAGCTCTAATATCTGTTTCTCCCTCTTACCACTAGAGGATAGACTCACCCAATTATTCTTCCCTTGATACATTCAACAATATCAAATCTGAGACACACAATTGTATTGTGCTCTTTGCCTTCCGATCCAAATTCGCTCAATCTTCAGCTGACATTGCTGCTGGTTTAGTACCCAGATCTACCGTGGTCCACTATTATTTATCCACCAACATATCCTCCATCTTGAGTTTCCACGACTCAAAACCTTTACCATTAAATTTCTCGATCTCTATCTTTCCACTGTTTTCCATCTTCTTTCACTAGAAGAATCAATCTCGCAGATATCCCACTAAACAGAGCCTAGCATAGGCTCAAGCAAAAACCCCTTAGCAACAAAGGTATCCCCTTGAATCCCAAACAGCTCTGGCACCAAATGTTGGTTTTAACCCCGTACAGAAATTACCTACAAACGAATTCTAAAAACATAAAATAAATAATGGTCAAAGAATTAAACATAAAATGGATATACACAAAGATTTTCCCTTGGATCCCAAAACTGGGGTTACTATATTGATTTTTCATTATGTTCCTTTCAATGTTACAATACATATATATACATGCCCAAGCATCCATAAAACCCAATCCATTAACCCTAGATTAGAACATAACCATAGTTCCCTTGACTGGATCTACACAATACCATGGACAGAAAACCACCATGCCCAAAACCATGTGTGAAATCCATGCACAAAACCATAGGTAGGTCCACCCATCTAATATAGGGTCCAAAAAAAAAAATTGTGCTAGGGGGCTACCCTCCCCCTACATACCCCTTGACAGGGGGGCATGGAAACTCTTAGGGGCTAATATTCACAGATGGGCTAATTTTCCATGATTTTTCCAAAAAATAATATTCACCAATTTCCATTTTTATAAAAGTATTTCGCCCAAATTTATAATATAAAATTATTTTACCTTAAAAATTGCCAACATTATATAGAGGGTATATATAAAATCATTATAAATTTCAATAATTTTACAAATATATCAATTGATATTTTATAGTTTGCATATTAGGGACTAGTGAGATTCACCAATGTTTTTAATCTTCAACATAATTTTCCATCCTTAAAATTACCCCCACAGGGGGGGTAGCTGGCCCCCCTATGACCCCACGACACAACATACAAGGCAGGCTACTGCTCTTCTGTGACCCCCCCACACATGGGGTAGTCGTGAAAAGAATATAACACAACTCAATAAAGAGGAGATCCTTGAGGATTGGGCCATGTGCCAAGTTGGGAACTCAGTATTGTGGGACTTTTTAGATCCTTGAGAGGATTGGACCAATGGCATACAGGCTTTTTTACACCATCAATAAAAGTCCATGATGTTTTCCATGTTTCATTATTTAAGAGATATGTACAAGATGTTGATCATGTGATTTATTGGTTTGTATTGCAAGTGGAACTAGAAGGAAAGTTCCAACCAAACCTATAATGCATCCTACAATAGGAATAGCTCATGCCCCATAAATGAGCAATAGATAAATTTAAAGTGTAGTGAAATCATTTTGCACCCAATGAAGCTACATGGGAGGTGGTTGATCAGATGAACGCATTATATGCTTGTTTATTTGTTGGTTGAATCAAATGAGCTTTTGGTATACACACACACACACACACACACACACACACACACACACACATGTTGTCATTGTATATACCGCATCGAGTTGTGTTATAAAGCTGCAATAAGCAGTATGTTTTGTTTTCAACGGTTTTCTGGTCATAGTTGTCATAGAACACCAAGGACAATGTTCCACCAAGGGGAAGGGGCTTGTAATAGCCCTGGGTTAAAGTTTCATGTAATAAAGTAAATTAAAGGAAAAATTAAGACCAAGGTCATGGGACATGTTTTCAAAGTTGAATGGAGGGGGAAACATTATAGTGGGCATCACTTGTGGTTAATTAATGGTTATAGAAATTGGTAAAGGAAAAAGGAAATAAATGGAAATTAATTAAAAGAATAAAGGAAAATAAGAGAAAATGGACATGAAGAGACATAAATATGAATGCAAGGGAAATTAGAGAGAAATTAGAGAAAAGAAAAGAAAAAAGGAAAGGAAGAGACTAGACATTAGTGATTAAAAAACATCAGAGAAACTATTCACATCTTTTTTGAGTTTTAGTTTTGGATCAATTTCATAAACAAAGCTCCAAGAGGAAAGAGGGACAAAGCAAGGGGCAATAAAAGGAAGCAAAGGACAAGAAAGAAGTAAGCAAGAAATCAAAGGAAAGCAAGGGAGAACAAGGATAATATTCAAAGAGCGGCTACAACATGAATATTTTGTAGGTAAGAGGTTGCATGTGTGATTTCCTTGTTGGAATTTGAATGCATGGTGCATTCATTCAGTTTGCATGATTATTTTTCTCATTAGCATGGTATTTTACTAAAATGATAGTGGTTTCAACCTTGCCTTACCATTTCTTAGATAACCATGGTGTGATGGGGTTCATTATTGTTGAGTTTTGGATTGCAAGAAGATTTTGGATTCATGTGAGGTGGTCTCAGGAAAATCCCAAGGGTTGGGGGTGGATATGGTTTTCCCCAGTAATCCCTTGATAGGTGGGTGGAGACAAGAAATTCCTCTAGGTTTGGTGAAGAAATTCTAAGGCATCCAAGCTTGTTTCTTTTTGGTGATTTTTGGACTAGTTTAGGAGAAATCACTATGGTTGAGGGTTGAGGTGGTTTAGCCTCTGGAAGCCTAGGTTGGCTTGTTTTGCTTTATCCCACGAGATCCCACATTCATGCTTGGAATATGGCACAGGTGTCATTGCTTGAAAGAAATATTTAGTTTAGCCTAATATATGATCGGGTGGTACGTGGAAGTCCCAAACTTGATTGGAATTTGGATATGTATTTTTCTATTGATTGTTATTAAGAATAACAAGCACATGTATTGGTTATTGTGTTGATTTTATGACTAGTTTGTCATGGATTTGTTATGGTTAAAGGTTGTTTATAGGCATAGTTAAATGATGTGCTCTTGTTATGGATCCTGTTCATGATTCAATAAGTTATTGTATGGTTATATGAATCCATGTGTTAACAAGTGTTGTTACAACCAGATTTAGAGGATAATGAGCCTTCTTGATGATTCTCTAGTGAAGTGAATGAGAAAATAATTAGATATGCATTCATGACCTATTGTTACTATGTTTACCATATGTTTGACGAAATGTTTATCATATTTTTGGTATGTTTGGAGAAGTTTTGAGCCTAGTATAACTTGTGTAGACTTATGATTGCATTATACTTGATTCATGAAAGTTTTGGTAAATTCTGGGCAATGGCATATAGGCTAGCCCTAAAGATGTGGCACTAATTTCGTGACCGCATGCATAGTTCTAGGAATTTTCAGCTGCAACCATAGAGAGGAATGATTGTGCATTATAGCTTGAGATTTCTAGCCACATGCATAGTTGGCATGTGTGCAGCTAGGTTGTGAGCACAATTAAAAATAAGTTCCAGCTCAAGGTTTTATCACCAAAGGTTGTTGGCTAGAATCTAGTTGATTTGGTGCTCTTGACAAGCATCAGTAAGTTTTTGATTTGTAGGCCCCACTTCCATAACGAGAACGTGGAGGTTGGGTTATGTCATAGTAACTCTCATCACATGTTTATCTCGGAAATATTGTAAAATTGGGTAAATGTGGGGTGGGATGTTACATTGGTGTTTAAATACATTGTTCTAGAACTCAAGCACAATGAAATGTGATCAAAAAATCCAATTCAATATTTGAACAACAATCATGTTTCATCATTCAACATGTTACTTGTCATATTCACCCATATGGTCCTTTATTTATAATTCCCAAATCTAACCATCTTCCTTGAATTGTAGAAGATTCGTTCCACAAATGAGCATCAATAATTTCAACCATTTTAATGAAATCCACATTGTTTCATCAAGTACTTAACTATTCTACTTGACCCAATTCTCATTGTATAATCAATTACCAAAGTTGACCTAAATGTCTAGTTGGTTACTTCACTAGTTGACCATTGAACTAGCCATCTTCTATTTGATCACTTGACCAACCCATCAACCACTTAGTTGACTACACATTCTATTACTTTGCTAGTCATCTACTCGATCAACTATCTTTCATTTTTTGATCCTTTGACTAACTAGATCTAGGAGCTTTAGAGATGTGATGAACCAATATAAATAGGCTCTATCAAACTCTTGATGATGTGATTCTTTTCAATGAGGTGAGAGAGTAGCAAAGTTTGGTGGGATCTGGAGGCCAGTGAAGGGGCTAGTAGGTATTTTTAGGTGAAAATATCTTTACCCTTTGAATGGATTGATATGCCTTCTCTCTCACCTTCTATGCTTTGTCATACCATTTCCTAGAATAGATTGACCTTGAAGGGTATTATGCTTAGATTAAGGGCAAAGATGTGGTTGTTATTAGTTTCAAGTGTAATGAAGAAATGTCCCATTGTTCCAAATAACTATTTTTAAGGCCTTTGAAAATTTGTTTAAGGGAAAGTCAATACTACAATGCAACAAATCGTTCATGTAAGTATTACATTTGATTTTGTCAATTTGTTTTGGAAAAATAGATATCCTCCATACTTAGCACGTTATTAGAAGGAAGTATGTTGATTACAGTGCAATTGTTTATGGAATGTTTCCTTAAACACTTAAAAAATATGACAAATCATGTTGCTTGAAGCACTTCCATGCAAACAACTTTATTACAAGAAATCTCAACATTATGATGCAAAAACCTCTCTTACAAGAAATGTCAACATTATGATGCTTCATTTCCCAATGTTGATCTATAAATGAAATAGGGAGGGACTATTGAGATATTCGTATACCTCCAATGGAAGGATTTGAAAGAAAGGAGGGAATTCCGATTAATCTTGTTTTTCTATAAGTAAAAAGGGACTCGCATTCGAAGAGTGACTAGAAGATCTCAAGAACCATTAGGAGGAATTTTCAGAGAAAGTTTTTTTCATTACCACTTTATTAGTATAAAAAATACCACATATTATTTCTTCCAATGACATTTTGGTTCTTATCCAATGCCCATTTTTATTGTGAACATAGTTATAGTTTGTTTCCTTGAAGTAAACCAAATCCTTTATTACTCAAGGTTGATATAACAATATAATCATTAATATTTTAATGTATCACTTGCAAGAATCGATCCTTGTGTGTGGAGAATAATAATGCTCCTCTCAATAACTTAATGATTGACATGTTACGGTTACTTATTTATTTATTGTACATTAACTTTTTCTTATTCACTGTTTTTCTCCTAGTAAATTTTCTCTTTAAATTTAGCATTCATGGTGCTAGGTAAAATTTTAGGGGCTAAATTTCATAGATGTAATAATTTTCCATATTTTTTCTAAAAACAATTATTCACTAATTTTCATTTTTCTAAAATTGATTTTCCCAAAGTTTATAGGATAAAATGATTTTACCTTAAAAATCTTGAAATTTTTATCAAGGCTATTCAAAATCAATAGAAATTTGAATAGTTTTACAAAAAATCACCAAACATTTTATAGTTTGCATATTAGGGAGTAGTAAGGTTTACTATGGTTTTTACACTGTAAGAGAAATTTCCATCCTTAAATTTTTCCCTGGATGGTGCTTTTAATATTATTCATATTTGAAACATTAGGAAGTGGATTTTAATGGAATTTAAATCAATTCTAAAAACCTATTATGCCACTACATCATATTTGATGCCTTCCATGTTGTCACTTATTTTTCCTTTTTCATCGACAATGCATTTCCACTACCCATAACTTGAGTAGTCACATCCAAGTTGTACAAAGTTCCAAGTTGAAAGCCTTTGGTCAACAGCATAGTTCACTGAACCAATCTACAACATCTATTAGGGAAGGGTTTTTAAATACCTACATCAATCATTTGAATCACTGAAATTGAGTTCCACTCCAATTCCAACACATGTTGCAACTCAGGAATTACCTTTATGGATCCATCTTTGTATTATAAGTTTTCCTCCATGTGATTCTTCATCATACAAAAAACACTCCCTATGAGGATATATATAGAAGGAAGGTCTTGCATCAATCAACTATGCCTCCTTAAGGCACTAGTTAAAATGTTGAAGAGTTATACATGTTCCCCCCACAACCAAAAATTTAAGAAACGAAATACTCCTTATTTTATTCTTTCAAAGTTTCTTTTGTCTCCTTTGAAAGAGGCCTTACATTCACTATTCTTATGCCCTCTTTGATGGAATATCCACTAAATCAACTTGTACCATTTCCTACCCTTATAGGAATATCTTCCTATAGATCTAGATTTCCTCCTACTAAAGTCCTAATTATTTCACTCCTTAGAGTGAGTTCTATTGAGTTAATATTTTGAATTGATATTTTTCAAAAGTTCTTCCCTTGTGTACACCTACAACAACTAACCCATGATTTCATCCAACTTGAGATTCTCTACCTTTATAAAAATGTTGATGGAAAATATCATATTCACGTGATTTGAAGGATGTTGTTGGTTGTGAGATGTTAGGAATCACCACCTAATAGATGAAATTATGAAGAAAAATGTAAAAAAAAAAATGGTTTCTTAAGAACAATGAGCTATTTTAATCAACTATGCTACCCCACTCCATGATAACTTATTATAAAATTATATACAATGTTCTACCCATACCTTCACCTAGTCAAGATTATTTATATTTTATAAGTGGATTGCATCCCACTCTTAAGCCCCTGTATTATGAAAAAAAAATTAGATGATTTATACCAATAAAGGTTAATTAATAATGGTAAAACAAAAATTAAATTACTATGATGATAAAAGCTAATATAAAATATTATAAATCCCTATATTCACACCTTTCACTTTCCTCATTTTACTTATCCCCAATAGAACCTCCCCTTGAAATTTGTTGACGGAATTGACATGAAAAAATATGAGGCATATTATATGTACTACTAATTCATAAAAATAATCACTAATATATGGTAGTAACAACTATACGATAAAGCTATCAATATAGAGCCCTTAGAGCATGCTCTTTGTATAACAAAATCCTATAATTCCTTCAGATGCCTATTCACCATCCATATCAACCTGTGTTTATATTTCAATCTCCTCAACTTGGTATGAGGAATGATTCTGTACATTGAAAAAGTTCAATCATATGTATTCTTGTATTTTACACATATTAACCAAGGAATTTCTCTCCTCCAATACTATATATATTGTTAATGTATTTATTTGGATAATGAACACCTACCCATGATGCAATCACATCATTGGTTTCAACGAAATAATAAGTATACAATGCAAATATTTCACATCTATTTAATAAATTCCATAACTAGTTACTTTTTGAATATAAATTGTAGCATATCTCATCTACTTTCTATGATCATTTGTAACCTATTTATTTTTTTAATATAAATTGTAACTTACCTCATCTACTTTCTAAGATCATCTACAACCTATTTTATTATGTATCAAATGTCTCTTGGATATATATAAGTAAAACATATTATAACATAAAGGACCCATTAATTTTTTCCAATTAAAAAAAAAAAATACCAAATTATTAAAAGGAGGTATACTAATAAAAGAATGCCCCAAATTACTTGTAAAAATTCATTGCAATTATGAGTATTACCCCCACAAAATTTATCATTCTTTAGAAAGGTACACTTATGTGTAAAGAAAAAATAGTGGTATTTTAAGTAGAATCTTTTACAAGATTGTTTTCTTTCTCTATAAATAACCATGAAAAATTGTGTAATTATCTATTATTAGTTTATGTCAAGGCAAGACTCTAGCAATGGATTTGTTTGTTGACCATTAATAGTTCAACATTTACCAATGCAACTTATAATATTTAAATCTGAAAAATAAAATTATTCAATATTATTAGAAAAAATAAATTTCAAACATTTGTTTAGATCATAAATTGAAGGTCTGAGTGTAGCCTTTGCATAAGATAATGTTATGTAGATAGTTGCCTCACATATTTTATGTCATAATTTATGGATATGGTTGAAATATTCATGCATTATTTTTAGATATTTGTGTCTTGATTTTTTATTCTTAAGATTTGAAGGAAGTAAATAGCATAATTACATTAGTTACTTCCCACCATAATTTAAGCAAGTATTTTCACAAAAAATGGATAGGAATAATGTGATATCTCATGGATAGAATTTCCCATTTTGTAAATAATTGTAATTACTCTAAACTATGTGAGAAGGGGCACAAATTCCATTATTGAAGGAAGGGGAGTTTCTTGAGGAAATGGTTTTTCTTTAAACATCAGTTTTGGTTGGTTGAAAGTAATTAAATGTGTTGACTAAGCATTGAATTCAACTGAAAATGGAAGGAATGATACAATTATCCTTTAGCCCAAACAACAAGCAAAGAAAAGGAAAAAAATTATGAGCAGCATGGGTTGCACTATTAGGGGATGATGTTCATGCGACTTATAGAGGAAGGAAGGTAGTTCCTCCATTGGGGAGGAAGGGGGACACACACTCCCTTTAGGTGATTATGAAGTATTACATGACCTCTGTTGGCTTGGTGGGGCCTGACCCATTTTCAACGTTAGTTAGCCAAACAAATCCCTACACTACTAGCCCTTTCAGCATTAGCGCGTGGACCGAAGTCTCACCCGAAGCAATATAAGGGATGCTAGAACCAAGTTTCTGCACCCTGAGATGTTCATGATGTTGGTTTATTCATTGTGTTCCTGTTTTCACACAGGTCGTTAATTTCTAGGGCTCTACCTATCCAACCCCTTATTTCTCCCTTCGATGCCTCTGCGAAAGGGTACGATTGACATTCGTGCAACCCTAACCTGCAGTTCAGGTACTTTCGCGGTTTGAAAGTAGTGTATAGAACATGTTTCCAACCTATCCTTAAGTGTCTTACTTATCTTATTAAACAATCACAGTTAGCACCGTGTAAACATATATCCTTACTTACGTTCAACTATCCAATGTAATTACATACATTCGTGCATCATATAAGCATTATAAATGAGATTCATACATAATATGACAAGATGCATTAATAGGAAACAAAGACACATAATTTGTAAAATCCTTCTCTTTATTGATATCTTCATATGATTACAGACTCTATCTTCCCTGTGCACACAGCTGCAGGGGTCTGTGCACTCAGCTGCGAACTTATACCCTAGGCCTCTGTGCACTCAACTATAGAGCATCTACCTATGCTATGACCCAAAAATTAGACTTCTCTCCTTATCCTCAAGACTTCATACTTCTTAGAACTTATTGATTACTCTCTAGAGATTACTTACTTATCTCTTTTTATACAATCCCATGGTCCACAGACCATGGGTAGATATTTACAGCCAACTTTACTTTACAAAATTAAAGGCGGACAACCCTTTATGACTCATGACACCTTCACACTCCATGACCACAAAATGTGGAGAATTTACAACTTTATTACTAAATTCGACCCAAAACATGGGCTTTTAGCCCCAAAACTATCCTTAGGGGATCCCATTCCCAACAGGCCCCCAACATAGATATCGCGACTCGCCATCAAGTCACTCAGAAGGCACGGAGATCTTAGTGTGAAGACCTCCTAGCTTGACCTGTATGACACAACCTCAATAGTGCACTATGTGATCGTTTTCTTTGTGTCTTCAACCATCTACTTGATCACTACTCCTAAACTATTGCCCTGAAGCTTTTGCTGAGTTGCTTGTAGAGTTGCAAGCTTTCCTTCAATAGAGGCTGTCACCATGTAAGCCTCATCTAGCTAGGGCTGTAGTCGTGCCTTCAACACTACTTCCTTGTGCAGCGCCGCATCCACCTAATCTTTCAGCTGCTTGACCTCCTGTAGCTTTGCTAGTCTTTGTGTGAGTGGGAAGGTTCATGTTGTGCCTTTGACCTCATCATAGCATAGTTGTAGCTCGCACACTTTTGTCTCTAGTCACTATACATTAGGCTCCTCCTGCAAGCTCATCAGGACCTCGAACGACTGCTCAAAAAGTTTCCTGCAGTCTGCTATTGCACTGTCAACCGCTCCTACTGCTTCTGTGATAGCGGTCGCTCGCTACTCCTTTACTTCTGGCAGAGTTGAAGGTTGGGCCTTCAACTATAACTCTGTGATCTGTAGGTTCAACTCCAACTGAACCCTCACCATTTCTATATGAGCTTCATGCACCCCCGTGGCTAGCTTACATACGCGCACCTCAACTGATTCTTCCTTTGGAATGGCCAACTCTGGGACCATTCAGCATGCCTCCTCGACGACCTACATTATATGCCTATTTTGGTTGGTCACCTTGGTCACAACGGCAATGGTAAAGTCTCGTTGTAGTGCCATCTTCTCATTGTTAATATGCTACTCACTAATCACTTGGAGGTCACGGTGCTCATGGGCCCTCAGCTCCACAATCACTCTATCCTGCAAGATGTGGAGTACTTCACTAGGGAGCACTGCTAGATTCAACCCTACTCCCTTGAGGGCACTGACAGTGGGCCTGTCAGCTTCTTTCTCCATGGTCATTGCTCCATCAGGCAGCACTATCGTGCTGGAGGCCTTTGCGTGCAACATCTCGATAGCTTCTGAAGTGTCGATAGCAAGGCTAGTAGACATTGTGCCAGCCTGTGATTCACAAGTCTGTAGATCCTACAGACATGTATGGATAGCCCCCAATACTAGTTGTTGCTGCTGCTCAAACTGTTGTAGGGCCTCCATGGTGACATCTCGCACCGTGTCACCGATGTCTCAATCCAGCAATGTCTTAGTAGCCTTAGATTTCTTCCTGGATCCTCCTTTCTCCTGATCCCTTAGACGCTTGATGTGGGCAGACATCACCTGTGGGTTTGTGTCGTGCTATTCAGTCTACTCGAACATCTCTTCTTCTGTCTCGGGTGAAGGCGACCTCGCACCATTGTCAGAGCCCCACTCTGTTCCTCATGTTTGCTTCTCCATCTATTAAGCGACATCGCTCTCCACCTGGGCCTTGTCAGCGGCCTCCTTCTTTCTCTTTTTGTCCAACTGCGTCATCTTTAGCTTGGCCTCCTCCTTCTTTCTCTATGTGCAGACTTGCTCCCTCCCACCACCAAGTCTGCTATAGTGTGCCACTGTGCCAACCATCAATCAATTACTGCATTAATGGCATCATCAGTTGCTAGGTAAGGCAAGTCATACCATTTCTGTGTAGGGTCCTTCCGCGCCCTGATGGCCACATGGTGAAAATCTGCTTTGAACTTTGCATAGACTTGCAAGTTGGCAAACAACATAGGCAACAACTGTGGTTTGCGATTGATGGCCATGTGGAATATTCATCTCCATCAAGATCTTGAAGATATTGATGTCCCTGATTTACTGCACATCCTTGGTCATCCATAGCGAAGTGTACTTTGCTGCTTCTGGTAGGTTTGACATGACTGAAGGGAATTGCCTGTCCTCTGGCAGGTCCCATGCTACTAGCACAATCTACAACAAGCGCCACGTGTAGTGGAATGTCTTGCTGAGCTCCTGTGCTTCACCACATTTCTCAAGGAACTCACTGTGGAGATAGTCTACCCAATTGAATTGAACTCCTTCGATGCACTAGGCTACTAGCGTGACAATAGGTGCCGACACCTCATCAGTGTGACACTTCCTCATCACCTTCCCTGCTAGAATATATGTAGCCACCTTTATAGGAGGGTCATAGATGGTGGATATGGAATATCCATGTGGCTTCTTTACCAACTTAAAATTCTCTTTCATGGCCTTCGCAGGGCCTTGATCACCACCTTTTCCGCCAAATATCATGACCAGATTTTTTCTTGTGTAAGGCAACTGCATGATCCCATGGTTCAACCTGTCAGTGATGGATATTGGCTCGTCTAGCCATAGACACCCATCATGCACCAAGCATAGCAACTGCTTTATGACCAAGACTATAACTGGGGTGTGTTTGTAGTGGGACACCCAAAGCAGGTTAAACAACCCTGCCTTGAATACTCCTCTAAGCCACCTCCACGGCTCCGATGCACTCATTCTAGTGGTTTTATCTATGATGCAATGCATCAGTTGCTCAGTGGCCAGGTGTGGGAACTTCTCATGGTCAGCTAAGTCCTAGTCTTCAAGTCTTAACAGAGGAACCTGCCCCGAGCACGGTCCTTCAAAATCAATTTCATCGGGCAGTAGAGGGGTTTGCAAGGGGACCTTGCTCTCATTGATATATTTCGGTACCTTGGTATTTCCCTTGCAGGGAGGGATGTACTTAGGCAATCAAGTGATAGGGTCAGTACCTTGGGCTTCAAATTCCTCTGCATCTACTCCCACATCCTCATCATCCATCGGGATGTCTTCAATTTCTTCCTCCTCCAACTCTAGATTGATGTCTTTTCCCTTCTCCTGTTCAGTGGGCTTTGGTTGGTTTCTTCTCGGTGATGCATGCATTAGTATCATAGGTTGCTTGCCCTTCTTATCCTTTGTGCTTTCCTTGGTTGGGGTGGGCTTTGGTCTCGATGTCCTTAGTGATTTGGTGACTTCCGCAAATACTTTGACAACCTCTAGAGAAGCTACTTCTTCGACCTCCATATCAATTTCTAGCATCGACTCCTCTGCTTTGATATCTATAGCTTTTGTGGGCGCCGACATGATGTTATGCAAGAACTCTTTTGTCTCCTTCAACAATGTCTCAAATACTAAACTAGCTATCAGAACTTCGAACTGCTCGCGTTTCATGTGCTCCTGAGAACTCAACAACTCAATTCTCAAAATGACAAGTGTTTTTTGTTGGACAACCACCTATAATTTATAGGGAATTTTGAATTCAAATCCGACCATTCCCCCCAAATTTGGTTCACTAATGCCAAATTGGTGGCAAATTTTCAAGGATATTTTTGACAAATTCCATCTTAAATGTTGATCGCCTACTCCATTTGGCTACATTTCTACTATCAAATCATGAACAGTGACTTTAACGGTCACTTTCTAGCCGACCTGCATGATTTCTCCTTGGGTAGCATAGCTCTCATCACACTGTTGTGAGCCCTGTGACACTTCCTTGCTTCACATAATCCTCCAATCGTGCAGCTCCCCAACCCAGGTAGTGTAATTTATAGTCCCGCACCTCCTTTCAACTACCTAGAGTGTCAAGAATTTGCTACCTTCATATAGTCACATGGACAAACCACCGGTGTATGGCTTCAAGCGACTGCCATTCACCTTTCTTAGAAAGGGATCTCCATTCAATTTAACCAGTTGTACCGCTCCTCCGTAGGTAATCTCCTTAATGACATAGGGCCCTAACCAGTGCATTCTGAATTTTCCTGGAAATTTATCAAACTTGTTGTCATATAATAAAACCAGGTCATTTACAATCAAGGTGCGTAGCTTAATGTGTCAATCATGCCACGCTTTTGTGCGCTGCTTTTGGACCTGTTGGTGAAATCCAGCTAGAAATCTCTCTTCCTCAAGCTTAGTCAATTGTGCAAGCCTCTCCTCCAGGGCTCCACGATCCGTCATACTCATGAGTGCTGCTATGCACAGACTAGTAACAATTTATTTAATGGGCACCATTGCTTCAACACCATATGCAAGCCTAAAGGGTGTTTGTCTAGCTAATTTCTTGCATGTCGTCCGATAGGCCCATAGTACTGCGATTATGCGTAGGTCTCATCACTTCATCGAGCATTGCATACCTTGGTCAATGCATTCTCCAACACTTTATTGAATGATTCCACCATTCCATTAGCATGTGGGTGATAAGGTGTGCTCTTCTAGTGATATACTTGAAATTCCTCTGTCAGTGCACTGATCGTCTCATTTAGAAAGTGCGCACTGTGATCACTCATCGAAATTTTTGGACAACCAAATCATGTCAGTACATACTCAAAGAGGAACTTTGTCGCAGTCTCACCTGTGCAATTCTTCATAGGTTGTGCCTCCTCACATCGAGCCAAATACTCTATCGCAGTGATAATGTACCTTGCTCCTGTCTTCTTCCTTTGGGGCTGAATGGGTCCCACAAAATCTATCACCCATTTTTCAAAGGTCTGTAATGTCATTTGCAGATTCAGAAGTAGCTCATGCCTCCACGATGGCCTACCAGTCTTTTGACACACATCACATGCTTTGCAGTACACTTTTGAGTCCTAACAGAGGGTTGGCCACCACAACCCTGCTCGTAGAATCTTCTGTGCAGTCGCTATCCCTACATAATGTCCTCCCTCGGTGCCCCCACGAGCGCCCGCGAGGATACTGCTCCTTTAAAACTCTGGTACATATCATCACAATATCTCATCAAACCCCATTTTGTAAAGATTCCCAGCAATGACAGAAAAAATCTGTCGCGTGCACCACTAACTCCTTCTTCTGCTAGAAAGTGTATCCTTCCAGGGCAATTCCTGTCATTAGGAAGCGTATGATATCTTCAAAATGAAAATCCATAGTGTGCACTGCAAATAGATACATGTTAGGAAATCCCTCCTCCAAATTAGTGGGCTTTTCCCCTGTTTCGATGCGTGATAGATGGTCTAGTCCCACATTCAGTCGTCTAGGCTTTACAATAACTTCAAAATCATACTCCTAGAATAATAACAACCCCCTACAAGTTCTCCCCCCCAAAACAGGCTTATTGACTAGGTATTTCAAAGCAGAATGATCTGTATACATCTTAAAATGGCCACCCAACAAGTAGTGTCTAAACTTCTGGAGTGCGTATACCATGGCTAACCCTTCGTGCTCGATGGTCGAGTAGTTCTTCTCCCCCTTGGATAACCTTCTACTTATGAATGCTATAGGATGGTCTAAGTCTCCTCATCCAGCTTGTGTCAGTACTACTCCCAGCACTATACATGATGCGTCGACATGTACATGAAACTCCTTCTTCCAATCTAGGAAGACTCGAATTAGCGCGGTGACCATCTTTTCCTTCAATACATCCAAGCTTTTCTTATAGTCCTTGTTCTAGTAGAATGTGACATCCTTTTTCAGCAACTTCTCCATAGGCGCAGTGATCTGGGCATAGCCTTTGGTAAGCTTTCTGTAATATCTAGTATGTCCTAAGGTAGCGCACAACTATTTCACACTCCTTGATGCTTCCAAGTTAAGTATCATCATGATATACGAGATCTACCATCAATCCCCGTCTACAAACCACATGACCCAACAGGGTCCCAAAAGGAACACAAAATAGGCACTTCTTCAGATTGAGCGTGATCTGGTATCTTTGACAGGTATCTAGCATAAGGCGCAAGCTTGCAACATGGCATTTCACCAGCCCAAACACAGTCCAGTCATTAAAGTACACTTCCAAGAACTTATGAATAAATTCCTTGGATGTCATAATAACTACGCGTGAGAAAATAGTAGGCGTATTCTTCAATCCGAAAGGCATTACAGTGTATTGAAGACAACTCCACTCAGTCACAAAGGTCATCTTGCTTCTATCGCCCAGCATGATATTGATGTGTTGGTACCCAGAGAACCCTTCAGTGAAGGAATATGCTTCCTAGCAACCTACATTGTCCAACAGTTCATTAGTGAACGAAGTCGGGAAAGGATCATGTACACAAGCGTCATTCAACTTCCTGAGATCTATGCATATCCATATTTCATCCTTCTTCTTCTTTTCCTGTACCACCGTGGGGCTCACCTAATCAGATTCTTCTACGGGCTCAATGCTGGCTACCATGAGCATCTTGTCTAGCTAAAAGCAGACCTTCTCCTTAGAATTCGGATTGAGACGGTAAGGTCTTTGTTTAACTAGCTTTGTGTTAGGTTTCAACATGATCTTCATAATACCCAGGTCTCTTATTATCCCTTTTAGATCCGTAAACTTGGAAGGGAAGAAATCCTAGTATCTGCGGAGAAATTTAGCAACCTTATCCATCATCGCGTCATCCTAGTAATCTCCAATCTTCGCAAATTTGGGCTTCGCCTCCATGCCAATATTTACTTGTTTCGTTTTTAGTGGCGCAATTATATCCGAATTCCCAACCTATGGACCTTCAACTTCACAGTGACCTTCTGTTTTTGGGATGTTAATATTTCATGAATCCTCATCTTCTTCTTTACTAGTCACGTTATAGCATTCCACTGCGTGACTTAGCTGAGTAGTCCAATTGGGTTGAATCAGGTCTAAAGGATCCCGTAGTATCCTAAATATTGCTGCTTTTACCTCTTGTAGTGCCTCGTCAATATAGTCAAACCCATCTTCAAAGCTAAATTTCATTACGAATTCTTCGCGTAGAATATCTTATTCACACCATGGCAGAGCTATGTTTCCAAGTACCAGTTCATCGGGATGACATCTAGGGTGTGAAAAAACAAGTGCACCCATTCAGGTTGGGGCTTCACTCCATTAGCCTAAGTCCATTTGGTTAAATGCACATGTGGATTATCCTTCCCATCATACTTGTCTGTCATTCACACCTTCAAATTCCCAAGGTGTGTTCTCATCATCCTCCTACATTCACACCAATCTTGAAAGCTACCCTTGTTCGTACCCCACCACCTTGCCGGCATAGTGCACAACGCCCAGGTTAAAGCATGGAAGTGTTGCTTTTCTAGTACCTCCTTCTCAAATGCATCCAAAAAGATATCCACATCATTCATGCCATCATAAGTGGGTAGATCTCTTACCGTTGAAGACACATAGTGTAGCGACCGGGCCATCATGTTACAACTTAGCGTGGTTACTTCATGTAACTGACTCTTCTAATGCTCTAATTCTTCATCAGAGTCCGAGGTGTAGGAACTCTCGTGATCCCATGTAATTCATACATCCGGTGTTGGATTCACCCAATCTTGGTCTCGTGCGGTTATCTTATAGATACATTCCAAATTGTCATCGTTATCATAATTGCCGACTGGTTCAGTATAACGCGATCCTTTAGCAGGATCTAGGGGTACTATTACACGTAGTGATTTTTTTCCAAATACCATCTTCTGCTTCTTTAGGTTGATTACCCTATTCATATCAGTAGCCCAATCAATTCCAAGGAGTGCAGGATAGGGGTTGCTATCATCCACAATTTATATTACCTCAAAGTCAGCCAACATGCTTGCACCTTCAATATCTACCATCACCCCTTGTAGCCACCCCATGGGGATGATATTCTGTTGATTTTCCATCCTTAACTGAATTGGAATCCACTATAGCGCGGGTCTTCCCTTCCATTCCCAAGTCTGTTTCGGTAGGACGTTTGCATCTGGCCCTAGATCCAAAATAACCAGATCCATTTCATACTCTCCTATTTGTGCGATCAATCTCATCTCCCGTCCTATCCTTGTTTTATTCTTACCAATCTTTCGTACCATGCACAGTTCACCCGGAATGTTTTCGGCGCATCTATTTATAAGCTCTTGTAATCCCTTCACAGCCTTGCTGTCACGCAACAACTTCATGAAGGTTTCCAGAAATGTCGTAAGCATAGAAGGGTCCATTTCCTGATCAGGCTTATCCTTACTCGATGAGGTGGAGGCCTCAATGAAGCTCTTCTTTGCTTCCATGAATGTTTCACATGTGCGCTCCAAATAAAATTCAACCTCCTTCACTGAAGCTTTGCAAACCCATGCACTATCTTCGGGTTGTTTCCCCTTATCATCTCCTATTGCAATTCCACTTTGCTACACTATATTCACATTCGGATCCTCTTCGCGAGGCTCAAACCTCATCATCTACAGGTTCTGAGTTGGCTGAGGTGGTAGCAACCCGTTGTCACGTATCCTTGCTATCAGCGTAGGACATTCTTCTATCTCATGATCAAACAGAGTGCAATATTTGCACGACGGACACGTTGGGTTAGTGCAGTCATGGGTAGAGTGTCCTGGTCCTCCACAATTGTAGCAAATCAGCTATCCCCAACCTATGCCAGGTCCTCCTCTGCCTCGACCTCATTCGCGCCCCTGAAAGCCTATTCGTGCCATCTCTGTGCTCTGGTCAGGGGGCCGCATTTCTGCCTGAACCCTATAGGAAGGTGTTCTATCCATCATCAATTCATATCTTCTGCAGTTGCGCTCATCCTGCCATATCAACCTACAGAAGTTGTAGAACAGTTCTTGCGGTGTTTGTACAAAATTTTGTAGCAAATGACAGTTATATGTGGTATGTTTTCCTACTACCTGACATATAACACACCACAACGAAGGTCCCGCACTTGGTCTTGCTTGAGCTTTTGGCCTCAAAGGCATTAGTCCCCCTCCTACAATGTAATTTCCAAAGACTGGGAAATGGTCCTTGTCGTGCCCCTGACCCTTGCATTTCAGGAACCATACCTCTTCGCGCACCTCCAACTGAACTGTTCTATCTTGCTTTTGTTAGGTTCCTATACCAATAGGTGTGATATTTCATGATTGACTATGGAAATGCCAAATATGATCATCCTTTCCATGCTGCAAAGGTTCCATATTTTCAAAAACCCAAAAAATTTAAAAAAAAGGTAAAGAGGGTATGCCCTAAAAGAATAATCAAAGGGAAAAAAGAATGAATTGGTCAATAAAGAAAAAATGAACCCCAAAGAAAAGACCAGGAAAGTGTGTTAGTCCAAAATGCGAGTACTATCCTATTTTTTGCAAACAAATTCAGAATATGCAATCAGTGACTTCTGTCACACTTGATGGATGGCCAAACAGCTCAATCTTGGCCAATCCATGTTTAAATTTCTTGTTGTAGAGATAGAGAATAAAGTCTGTCCAAACAATTCAATCTTGGAAGACAAATAGTTAGGTAGAGAAGGAGGGGTGCTCAACAGATGAATCTAAGCCCCTGGAAGAGATAGGGGTAGACTTAGATAGGACGACCGCTGAAAGAAAACTAAAGAGAAAGGGTTTGCTAGTTCAATTGCACCAAATCAAAAGGAGGAAAAAATGTTAGGTGTATTAGGCTGGGTAGGCAGTTGGATGTTGCAGAAGCAGGTTTGTGATCAGTTTTCTCTTGTTAAATGTGATTTAGCTCATGAATATCACAAATACCATAGCAAGGTAGTTGTAGTTTAGGTGAAGCATGACTAATTTCCCTTCTCATTTACCCAAAAATCATTTACTAACCGCCCCATAAGGACATTGAGATCTGCTCATTGTTCCTAGTTCATTTCATCCTATGAGAAAAACTAAGTGGAACTCTGTGTTTACTTAGCCAAAACAAGCCACATTTCTTGTGTAAAAGAAATAATCATTCCATTTCACTTTCATTTCCCTAAAAAACCTAAGTTTTTACCTTATAAACTTAACGTTTTCTATCCACAAAACCATATTAACACTTTAACTCTATTATATAGCTCCTATTTAAAAGTTTTCCCCACCCCTATTATACATAAAATAGCATAAAAGTCCCTAAAAATCTAAATATCCCAACCCTCAGCTTAATATAGCCATATACCATAATGTTTTGGGAATTATAGGTTCACTTAGAACCTTATAATAACCCTCCCCGCACATACAAACCATGGGATTTAATTAACATTTGGTTGATTGAATAACCAACCCGCAAAACCCAAAATTGAATTACACTATAATTCTTCGCAAAAACATTAAAAAACGGTGGAATAACATGGCGGGTCCCATATATTACCCCTCCGCCTGTTTAACATGCCGCCAGCCGTCGGATCCGATCCCCCAGATTGGATGGCCCTCATGCATATCGCTGGCCCTTATACGCCGAACGATAGCGTCTGGGGGATGAGCGGTATTGCCACCTTACCGAGGACAGGTGTCAGGTGCCCAGCATGATCGTTGCCCCCTTTGACAATACCACTATCGCCCAAAAGCGGTGCGGGAGCCAAACCGGTTACCGCCTATGCCCCCTTCGCGCCAATGTCACCCTCTCGTCACCAGACATGTCATCCGCCACCCTGCCTCCGTATCATCCACCGTGTCCACCAAATCATTGCCAAGTCGGCCTCCGTACCCCCGCTATACGACAAAATCATGACATCATGCTGACATCACCCAACCAAAGCACACCAAAACCTGCCAAAACTGAATTTTTTGTCAAATTGGTGTGAAAAGGGATTTTTTGTCCATTTTCATTTCTTTATTGTATACGACGTGTTCATGTGATTTTCAACCAGAATACCCGTTTCACTGCACAGTCCGCCACCCAGCTAACTCTAGCCTGAAAACCAGTCGTCAAAGCTTGGCCCGCCACCTGCATTTTGCACAGAGCGCCCATTGAAGCAGGTATTTACTCAATTGCTTCCGAACCCGGTTTTTTTCTCGTTTTTCTCTGAGTTAAATCCGTGAAACCAAAAATTTGTGCAAATCCAATCGACAGCTCTTAAGAAATAACCATAGCTATCCCTGTTTTTCGTTTTATTTCCAACAAAGAAACCTGTTCTATCCATTTTTCGGAGAAAACCAGAGTTTCATAACTAAAAACACAATGCTGCCCCCGATCCTCTGCATTTTAACCTCTGTTCGGCCCATTTTTCCCAAGAAATTCCTCTGAATTTATTTCCCTCTACAAATTTACTTGTTTAGATAAAAATTTAAGCCCATTTCGACTTGCAATTCCCGCAGAAAGCCCCAGAAACTCATATTTTACCTACTATTGCTGTGAAAACTCAAAATTCAAGCTAAAAAAGTCATAGAGGGTTGAAGAATGGAACCTCCAGTAGCCCTCAATGTTGCCCCTTTGAATGCACCACACAATGAGCTGGAATGGTTTCCCTTAGCTGATAGGGACTTCCAAATACAAGACCTAATGGGTATCAAAAACCATCTACAAACCTTTTGTGAAATTAGAAATAGCTACCTAAACAAGACTAATCTCTATGGAATCTGGGAGTCCAATCTGCCCATATATTATCTACCATCAATCAATGTATTTCCAGATATAATCCGCTTGTGCTGTGCTAACTATGAGCCTACTCAAAGAGCAGTCATGTCCCCAAATGACACTGTCCTATTCTACATCAATCCTAACTCAATCAATAAGATGTTGCACTTCGAGCCTAATCAACCCTTGGCTCCCCTATCTATGAAGTATCTGCTGGACCAAGGCTCCAAACTATCTTCTGCAGAGATAGGCCGAATTGCCAAGTTATTCATGAGCCCAGACTCCTAGCCCAGAGACTCACCTATTTTTCACCAGGTTTATTTCAATGAGGTCGGGAGAGCTATTATTGACATGATATCCTACGTCCTGGGTTTTAGAACAAGTGAGTATGTTGATGAAACTATTTTAGCTCTGATGTCCATATTTATTCCAGGGCACCCTCCTACCATCAAGTTCGACTTTGCTACCTTCATTAGCAACAAAATCCATGAACAATTCATGAGCCTAAATAGAGAATGGGTTTTCAAGTATACAACATACATATATCATCTGTTCTTATACTATCAAACAGATAGTTTTCAGTTCCCTGTCAAGAAATTGGATGCAAAAGGAGAAAGGAGAACTGTCATATTTTGGACCCGAGTCTTCCATATGGTCCATAATTCTCCTCATACTTATTGTGAGTTCATTGATATATTTATATATCTAGTCTCATCTCTGTTGATGAAAAGTCCCCCTCCCAGACTCTCAGGTGACATGTAGAAATTTTTTCAACTGTCCAAAAGTTATAAAGTAGGTGACTGGTACTTTTACCAGAATCACACAGAGATCAGAATTTATGGCTGTGAATTATGCCCCTACAAGCTACCAAAGTATGTACCCATGAGACTGTTCACCCTTGAATACTTTAGGCAATTTATTAGCTCAGATTTGAATCATTTTTATGAGGCCAAGAAAAAGGCTCAGCTGAAGCTAAGAAACCAATTAGGTTCCTTCGTTATTAACAAAAAGGAAGGGTGGAAAGATGCTGAAAAGATATTAGGTGAGCGGCTCAAACTAAAAAGGAGTTTTTGGTGGGTGCCCTATGACCCAAAAGGATTTATCCATTATAGAAAGAGAAAATATAGGCTATCAGGCTATGAACATTGTATAATCCCTGATATAGAATAGTATGCTAATCAAGATGAATGGGTAGAAGGCACTTTGGTACAGTAGATTACTGTGGAAGAGAAAATGGAGCAAGCAATGAAAAACCTTGAAAAAAATATTGACCTGGACTCTTTTGGACAGGTCTCCTTCAAATTGCCTCAACACATTGGAGCGGGCACATCATCTACTACAACAGCAAAACAACCTGCCCAAGAAAATACTCCTCCTGCAGGTACATCTAAAGGCAAATAAGTGATGCATTCAAAACAACAAGAAATCACAGATCAGCCAACATCATCACAGTAGCAAGGCCAAGGGAAAATTCCTCCTGCCCAGACCAATGCACCAGAGATACCAACATTGCAAACTCCTCTCAATGAGGAGAAGGGAAGAAAAAGAGACCGGGAAGAGGACACACCAATAAGTGGGCCAGCAGAACAGCCAGAAGAAAAGAGGCAGAGAGTGGATCCTCTACCAGAAGAGGAAGTTATTGAGGAGATCATTGAAAGTCCATGAAGTGAAAGGGCAGTCCACCCACTAACTTCCCCACTGACAGAATCACCTACGAGTTCTCATGGACAACAATTTGGAAAATGGCCTATTATGGAAATTTCATCAGCACGGCCACAAAGCAAACAAAGCTCTGATATTAAGAGGCCATTCATAGAGATCAAGGCACAAAATGAGCCAATAAGAATGCAACTTTACGATCAGTTCCTCAAAATGACTCCTGCCAAACAGCAGAGATTGATGTCTGCCTATGATATCAAGGAAGGGAAATTGATCTTGAGTCATTTCAAGCCCACAGTGCAGCAGCCACAGTTAGCTACCGATTATATTAGAAAAAATCTAGAGGCTCTAGCCAAAGACATTCACCCTTTGGACCAGGTTGAGCTGCACAGGAAAACCGGTGAAATGGTCTATTCCACTTTGGCAGATAAGGCCATACAAGCTCAGCAATTGCAGAATTCACTAAACAATACATCTGCTCAATTAGAGTTGGAAAAAGCATCCTCTCTAGCCAAGGAAAATAGGATAAAGTCCTTGGAGGAAATCATCATTGAGCTGGGACATAATCCCAAGGACCCTAAGGCAATAAAAGCACTGATAAAGAAAAAGGAGGATGACATAGCTGCCCTCAAGAAGCAGTTAAGACTGCCAGTTACTATGCATCCGTAGACCACAGAGACAGTGAAAGAAAAAGAAGAAGAAGACATGATGGACTTGTTAATAAAAATGAATGAAAGGCTAAGTGAAACAGAGCAGGCTTTAGAGAAGGCATTGCAGGAAAAACAGGGAGAGTTGGCCTCTCAGCCAACTCAAACAACCCTAATAGCTACAACTGCTCCTCCTACAACAACAACATCAGTCCCTCCCACTGCCCCAGCATCAACAACAGGTACATCAGCCACAGATACTTCAGCAGCAGCAACAACAACAGTGCCAGATACCAGCATGAGCATGGAAAAGATGATGGAGGAAATAAAGGCTTTAGAACTCCAAATGGCAGAGCTAAAGGAAGCCAAAGAAAAACTAGCCAAGTTAGAGGTAAGCTATGATAAATAAAAAATAACTGTGGTTGAGAAAACAAGAGAGGTAAAGGCCTTGGAAAACAAGGTAAAATCCTTGGAAAAAGAGCTTACTCTTCATAAAACTTTGTTAGAAATCAAGACAATTTTGTGGACTAAAATTGGCCAGTCCATCACTGATCAATGGAGATCAATTCAAACAATCCATGAGCAAATTGAATTGATAGAAATAGCTCGAGTGGAGATTCAAAAGGCCAGAGCACTATTGAGAAACATGCCCAAACAGGCCAATAGACTAATTCATTTTTTGAATACTCATACCAGAGAGCAATTAGCAGCTCTAGATATCTGGGACAGAATAGGTACAATTTTGACAATTAAAAAGGTGCTGACTATGAAGAGTTTTGTGAAACATCTGGAGAGAAAATGTCAAGAAATGTAGGAAGAAATAAATGCTTTTACAGAAAATTTTATAGCCTTGCAGCAAAGGGGTCAACCCAGTTTGTTAACCAGCAACTAGAGGCTGTTGACACATGAACAATATGCTCATAGGGTGAATACATATGTTGCAAATCAGATCACAGCATCATCAAGCACTTAAGAATAGATAGTACCTCCCTCTGGGCAAAGCTTATATGACAAGTTGGAAAATCTGTTCTATATTGAGCATGAAATAACGCATATTTTTGAAGTCCATCCTAATTTCTACAGGTACACTGAAGCTGATGAAATATTGATAAAACTACAAAGACACCAGTTGCCAACAGACCAATGGTGGCAGAGCATGTTAGAGGTTTTACCAAGGTAGTTTTAATCCTCTTTTGATCATCTGCATATAATCAAATTCAAATGCACGTGTCACACATCAGAAAAATGAAAATAACAAAGGAAGTAATTCATGCTAAAATGCATTTAAATCAAAATCAGGCACAGATGATAGGGCCGAGACTGAAATGCAAGGACACAAATTAAAGAGACAGCTACCAGCCGACTTGTTGAGTCAAAACATCAAATATAGCAGACCACGTCAGGCAGCTAGTAGAGCGGAAGTTATTTCTACATTCATTGCGCTCTGTTTTCGATGTCATTTACTGCCTTTGAAGAAGTAGATGGATAAATTTATCACTTGATATTTTCTCTATGAGATATTTTGTAACTCCTTTTTGTATAAATACCTCCCCTAGAGATGTATTGGCGGTTGGCTGGTGAATATCATTATGGACCTGCGCTGTAAATTTGAGAGCTCTTCTGAATAAAGATTGCTGGAATGATTTGCTGATGAACTTACTGGTTGTGGAATTAATGGAAAAAGAATATGTTGCAAAATTCTTGTGTTACCTCATGGATCAATAAGTTTTTTTAAACTCTTGTTTTACTATATCTATGTTTTACATATCATCTATATATCATGTTCTAAATTGCAGGAAAAAAGAATAGCCCAAAATTTACTTTGCTGTACTCTGTGTTCAATTCCTATCATTTTTTATGTTTTCTACAAGAATAGCATAGGCAAGAATTCTTAACTGCTCCTGTCTGCCTGGTTCTTACACCCTGAATACAATTAAGGAATTCTTAACTGCTCCTTGGTAGTATTTACTCATTTTCCCTTTGTTAGCATAATGAAAGATTCTTAATTGCCTTTCATTCCCTGACTCCATTTCATCCTATTTCAGCTTGAAGATTGTTCCATGTGTAATTATCTTGCTCTGCAGTCCCTCCTTTGCCAAAGAAACCATACCCAGAGGTTTATTTTCATTGACTCCATTAACCCAATGGTCTAAACTTCTCATACTTTGCAGCTCTGTTTTATTGAATGTCACCTTCCAAACATCAAACAAATACTTGTGCCTCATAACTAGCCTAACATATAAGAAAAACAAAGATAAATCATAAAGAGAGAGCCCTCTCTGGTTGCAGATTGGCTAGAAGTTGCAGCTAAAAGACTGGTTAGTGGTTACCTCAGCCGTATTCCCTTTTCCACTGCTTCTGGGGAACAACCTGAGTGTTAATAGCTTCAAGATCTGCATTTTAATGCAAAGATTTTGCAACTATGCATGGATCTACTGAACCCCCATATTTGGATCTTGCGTCGGTGTTTCATGCAGTCTCATTGCAATCTCCAAGGCCTCTACCTGAATTGTTATCTTCTTTTGTGACAGCGCAAACCTTAGGTGTGGTAGGAGCGAAGCCACAAACCATTCACAATGTTGTCCATCTGTTAAGTTCATATTAGCTTCGTGAATTTTACACTTTAATCTATGATCTAATTCCCAAGGTGTCTTGCATGGTCTCATCACAATTTCTTTGAACCCCACAATCGACTGTGCCTCAGATTTAGGCCTACTAAATTCTTTATTCAGTGTAGTTTGGATGTCCACCACTCTAGCGTTTGGGTTATCATTAGAGTATTTAATGTACTAGGTTAGTGCACGATCCTGCAAAGCACTAACCAGTGTTTCCTTCTTCATGTGATCATCTGTAACACCCTGAGCTTCCCATACAACTTTCACGACGAACCAGAACTGGTCCGAGTCCTCATTTCCCAAGCCTTTAAACAAAGGTAGCTTCACTGAATTTGCCATGCTGAACTGCAGTGGAGGTGGAGGTGGTATGGGTGAAGTCACAGGTGATGGTGGTGAAGTTGGAGGTGGTGTGGGTGGAGGTGGAAGTCACGAGAATCCTTGTCTTATTAATTGAAGAGCACTTTGCGGAGAATCTTGCGCTACTCCCTCTTCATCACCTCATGGAGGTGAAATTAATGGACTATATTGAAGACCCTTTCTTCCTTCGTTCCTATAAGCTTTTCCACTTTACGTAGCTCCAAACATCAAGGTAGTTGCATAACCCGCTTTTCGCACAATAACATCTTAATCCAAGTATTCAAAGACTTTAAGTACTTACTTCACGAACCTTTGAAAAAGCGCCACTCTGCCTCATTGTAACTGACTGAGGTATCGACTGTGAATTCAGTCACAAATCCTCCTATGATGTGATCGAGCCAATGATTGAAAATGCGGGAAATCTTATCCTTAGAGGCTTCCAATCTTTGTACTAACTCTGGGGTCCAAACAATAGGATCGTCAAGTCTCCACCTTCCCTAACTATCTGATAGCTTTTCGATCCACTCGTATATCTCAACTAGAAAGGAATAGAAAAATATGTCGTGTATCTCTATATATAGGTACCTATCTAGCCACTGTTCCTTTGCAATTGTGGATTTATGTTCTCTTGCGCTGCGAATTTGTGGATCTTCCTATCCAACTAGTCTCTAATCTCTTTCTTAGTTGGATTCCAGTGATACAACATCACACATCTCTTATTCAAATTATGGTCCTGACAATGGAACCATTTGATGGCTTGGTGGGGCCTGACCCAGGTTCAGCATTAGTTAGCCAAACAAACCCCTACACTACTGTCCCTTTCGGCATCAACCAGCAAAGCACGGATCGAAGTCTCACCTGAAGTAGTATGCGGGGAACACTGGAACCAAGTTTTTGCACCATGAGATCGTTGTGATGTCGGTTTATTCCATCTGTTCCTGCTTTCACGCATGTCATTAAGTTCTAGGGCTCTGTCTATCTAGCCCCTTATTCTGCCCTTTGATACCTCCATGAAAGGGTACGATTGACCTTCGTGCAGCCCTAACCTGTGGTTCAGATACTTTTCTGCTGCTAAAGCAATGCATAGAATGATTTTCCAAGTTATCCTTAAGTGTCTTACTTATCTCATTAAACAATCACAGTTAGCGTTGCGTAAATAGATATCCTTACTTATGTTCAATTATCCAACGTAATTACATACATTCACTCATCGTATAAGAACTATAAATGAAATTCATACACAGTGTGACAATATGCATTAACAAGAAACAAAGACACATAATTTGTAAAATTATTATCTTTATTGATATCTTCAGACAATTACAGACTCTATCCGCCCTGCGTACTTAGCTGCAGGGGTCTGTCCACTCAACTGTGAACTTCTACCCTAGGTCTCTACACACTCAGCTATAGAGCCTCTACCTATGCTATGACCCGAAACTTAGACTTCTCTCCTTATCCTTAAGACTTCATACTTCTTAAAACTTATTGATTACTCTCTAGAGCTTACTTACTTAGCTCTTTTTATATAATCCCATGGTGCGCGAAACATGGGTAGATCTTTACAACTGACTTTACTTTACAAAATTAAGGGTGGACAATTGTTTATGACTCATGACACCTTTGCGCTCCTCGACCAAAAAATGTGGAGACTTTACAACTTTATTACAAAATTCGACCCAAAACATTGGTTTTTAGCCCTAAAATTTTCCTTAGGGGATCCTGTTGCCAAAAATCTCTCTTGGGCACTCACGAGGGATAAGGGGGGGGGGAGGCATTGGAAAAACATGAAATGTTCATAAATATGGTGTGTGTGAGAATGTAGAGGGAAGATGGAGATCAAGAGGTCTCTAGAACTACAAGAAATCTTGGGAAGAAGGGTGCATAGTTGAGAGACCTTTGGAATGAAGGTTGCTGTGTAAATGGTTTAGAGAGTGTGGCATGCCTGTAGGACTAAGGAGACTTCCTAATAGATGTGTTGGAGTTATCTGTATTGCGGAATATTGGAATGGCTATATGTCTGCCTGAAGAGTGTGAATTATAAGGTGCTTAACTGGTAGATGAAGGCAACAATGGCCTTGTTACATCTTGTTTCAATTTTTTTGGTTGGCTAGAAACACTTAGAAACACCCCACTTCAAGATTTGGAATCTGGCTTGGGGGAGATAGTTGCAAGTAAATATTGGCTATAGTTGTCTATGGTCGAGTGGCGAGTCATAGTCCCATGCTTAGTTTCCCCAAACATTTATAAGATAAGTTTTATTTATGTACTTTCTAGGATAATGAAAATGTGATACATTTTTTGGTTTGAAATGGTGATACTATGAAATTTACATGACTATGTTACTATTATTCACATAAATGGATCACATACTGGGCAATGTTAAAGTTTACATTGGATGTGATAACGTTGAGGATGTCCTCTTCTGTTATTCTTGTTGAATTATGATTTTATATGAGCGATGTCCTTAAATCCTCAATGATGCACACCCTAACAATTGGACCTACATTTCCATTTTACTCAAGATTCCACCTCATATATGTGTATGTTATGTAGTGTAAATCATGTCTTCCTGAGTCTGAATGACTTGATTTTATATCCTTGTACTTTAGAGAAGGTTCCATCTCTATTATGCATTATTTGAAATTAATTTTCCACAAGACTAGGAGTCCTGTTCTATATGTTTCCCTGGTATTTGGATGATGAGGTAAACCCTTGCTAGAATCAATGGTTATAGCCTTGTGGTGAATGTGGTTGGCACCTTGTCTGGGGTAATCATCCTTGGGTCCTTGCTATTATCCAAGTTGTTTAGGAACCCATTACAATCTCTGCTTCTTGGTCCATCATATAGGTAGTTCCCAACTGGGTGTACATAATTATTTGTATGTCTATTGTAGGCCCTAGGTTGCACTGTGGTGTGTAGTGTGAAAATTAGAGGCACTTAATGAATCGCCAAGCCTGTATTAGAAGGTAACTGACAACCATCAATGCAACTATGCCTCAAATTATGTTTTCCTAAAATGGGAGTGTCTCTAAGTCTATAATATTATCTATTATGTGCCTATCCATAAGGATCTTGCTTGTATTTGGACTTAAAAGAGGGATTATTTGTTTCCTTGAGGAGTGTTGATCTCCTTATGGCATTTTTGGCATCATGTGCTTCATGGTGGAAATTATATGTTTGTGGTGGTTATTAGGTCATTGAATGAGACCTGTAGATATCTATGCCGAGATCTGTAATATCCAAGTAAAATACTGGAGACCCTAGGAACTGTAAATCCTTAGGAGACTGGGTAGATAAGTCGTTGGCCTGTATGGATAAGTCCCTCACCAATGTTCTCCACTATAGACATTATGAACCCAAAGAGAGTAAATCTTGTTGCAATGAAATTTACACGCAAGGAGTTATTGCTTTGCAATCTCATGCTCGATTGAGATCACTAGATAGAAAAATAGAATGGCTAATACAATCTAATAAAAATCCCTAATCTAGATGGCCATGCATGTAGTTTGGATGCAATTTGTAATGCTATAAAGTATGAGAAAGTATCTTGCCTCCTCGCAGGTTCATGAAGGTTTTTGGCCCTGATGCATAATCCTTTCACTCTAGTCAAGTGATCTCTTTCATCTACTCCTAATCCAAATCCCGCACACAAACATAACCAAACAAAGATGACAAGTGATCCTCCACAAAATATTGTCAACTCAAAACATCCAGAAATGATACATATAAATTACTACAGAAATAATATAAGAGGAAGGAACATATAGTTTTATTAATCATATGAGTGATAAGTACATCAATGTATACTTTCTAGCAAAGGAGACCCCCTCTTCAAGCTTTCAGTATGGTCTCCTCTCCCAATATAGTAGAGCTCTCGCACTATAGTTTGGATACCCCCTCTAACCCACTTTCCTCTTGGTGATATTATATAGTCTCATTCTATCCTTTAGGAGAATGTATCTAAACACCTAGGGGCTTGAGATGTTAAGAAACTTCTACAATAATGGACCCCTAGCCAACTCATACACAAGTGGGTCAAATTGATCTCCTTGGGAATGGAATACTCTAGAAACATTTATCATAATTATGAGTTTTTTTCTCAATTATCTCAATTATGAAATAATTATTATCTCATAATTATGCTATTTTTTCAAATTAATTATGAGAAACAAATCAATCATGTTATTCCACCCTTTTATCACGAGACATGTCTCACATAAGTAAAAGAAAATGTGAAAATGGATGCATTTTAGCCAAACATTTGAGGTAAGTTGGTATTGGGTTTCTCTCACTATAATGGAGTGGAAAATAGGGTTATAACATATGCCCCCTAATGCATGATGTCGGAAGATAAACTAGTGGCTGAAATGCATTATAATAATACTCAAAGCTAAAAATGGGAGGAAGGAGCTAAGGCTACGAAGTTGGATCGGAGGAACTCAAGTGTTGAAGTCTCAACTCTAATGATAACATATAGGCCCGAGGTGCGCATATAACCCATGCTTGGTCATAAATAAATACTAAACATGTTCACGAAAACATACATTGTGGATCCATGGCATGAAATGCTAGACGTGGCCATGAAGAAATACACATTGGAGCCATGTGACTCAATAAACATAGCATAGCCACCAACAAATATAATGTGGATCTATGTCACAGTATATATCAGTAGGAATATGGACCCACAAAAAATATAGAAGTGTCTCAAGATAGTCCTCTAGGTACATGAATGATACATAAGTCCAACGCAGCCTAGAAGGATTCCATATAATAGTGAGATGTCCCTAACCTAGGGTCTTTGACATAACCCCAATTGTATGAATCTAAATCATGAAAATAAATGAGCTAATTTAGAGCATGGTAGAAAACACCTTATTACCATCCAATGAGGAAAACCAGTGATAGACGTGAGGAAATCCACCAGTGAGGAAAATGGACCCAAAGGTACCTAGTGTAGTACACTAAGTGTGAATAAATGAGCTGACGTCAAACACGAGTGAAATAAACCAATATGGAGTAAATGATGTAAACCCACTGTTGATCATGAGGAAGCCTACCACTGAGGTCTGCAAGCTTTGAGGTACTATTAGTTCCTAGATCAAGCTCCTAGATAATGAGTTGAAGTCAACAGGAGAAGATCCACTGAAGGAGGACCTTGATGTATCCCCCATCAATCGAAACAGAATAGACGAGGATGATGTGATGTATGGATGAATTCATGAAGCGATGACGTACAATTGACACAGGGATGGCCGACTCAAAAAGGTCAACACGATACTATAGATGGATGATACAAGATGAGATTTCCCTTACACACATAGTGGCAAGTCATAAGAGTGACTCAGTAACATGACTAATGAGCACCATAAGATATCATGCAATGAAGTAGGAGGCATATAGGAATGCTCCATATGACTAGAAGAGTAACCAGTTGGAGGAGTAGATAGACTCATATGTATGGTACGACTCTTAGGAAAGCTAAAACCCAATTGTGAGATAATGGAAAAACAAGTGCCATGTTCAATGGTGATGCAAAAGATGTTTCCATTTGATGAATAATGGAAATAAATGTTCCCTCCCTTCTATTTTTATAAGTTACCTTTTTTTAAATCTTTCCCCTAATCCTAAAAAATAGATAAAACTATAAAAGAGAGAACCTCCTAGCCATAGTAGACTAGGGTATTCCTTTTTTGTAATTAGTCTATTCCAGTTCAGAAAAGGGTTAAACTTATACTGGGTAGAAAGGAATTAATCAGGTTGCTTAAGGAAATGGACTTTATTCTTTAAAAATCAGTGATGGTTGGTTGAAAGGAATTAAATGTGTTGAATGTGTATTGAATTCAATTGAAAAGAGAAGGAATGGTCCAATTGTCCTTCAACACAAACCACAAGCAAAGAAAAGGACAAAATTTATGTGCAACATGGGTTGCGCTATTGGGGGATGACTATTGTGTGACTTGTAGGGGAAGGAAGGTAGATAATTTGTTGAGGAGGAAAGGGGACATGTGCTCCCTTCATGGGATTAGTGAAGGATTACATGCTCTCTCTCTCGAGCACTCACGGGGGTGGGGGCATTGATAGAACACCGAATGTTAAGAACTACGGTGTGTGTGAGAACACATAAGGGAAAAGGAGATCAAAATTTTTATAGCACTAAAGGAAATCCTAGGAAGAAGGGTGCACAACTAAGAAGCCCTCAAAATGAAGCTAGTTGTGCAAATGGTTTAGAGAGTGCAACTTGCCTATAAGGTCGAGGAGTCTTCCTAATAGTTGTGTTGGAGTTATCTTTAATGTGGAATATTGGAATTGAATATATGTATGCCTAAAGTGTGTGAATTATAAGGTCCTTAGCATGTGGATGAAGGAAACAATGGCCTTGCGACATCCTATTTCAGTTGTGTTGTTTTGCTAGAAACACTTAGAAGTAGCCCACTTCAAGCCTTGGAATCTAGCTCAGGGGTGATAACTGCAAGTAAATCTTAGCTGCAACTATATATGGTTGGGTGGAGAGTTATAGTCCCAGGCTCAGTTACCACAAATATTTATAAGATAAGTGTTCTTTATGTACTTTCCATGATAATGAAAATGTGATACGTTTTTTGTTTGAAATGGTGATACTGAGAGAATTACATGATTGTGTTACTACTATTCACATAATTAGATAACATGTTTCACATTGTTAAAGATTGCATTGGATGTGATAATACTAAGGAGGTATTGATATGTTATTATTTTTTATCTGTGATTTTACATGAGGTACATCCTTAAATCTTCGGTGATGCACACCCTAACCACTGGACCTACACTTCCATTTTACTTAGGAATCAGTCTAATATGTATGTATGTTGTGTGGTGTAAAGCATGTCTTCTTGAGTTTGAATGACTTAATTTTGTCTCTGTAATTCACGCAAGGTTTCATCTCTGCTATGCATTCTTTGACATGAATTGTTCGTAAGGCTAGGAGTCATGTTTCATCTGTTGCCTTGGTATTAGGATGACAGGGTAGACCCTTGCCTGAATCATTGGTTATAGCCTTGTTCTGAATACAGTTGGCACCATGTCTGGAATAATTGTCCTTGGGTTCTCACTAATAGCCAAGTTTCCTAGGAAACCATTACAAACTCTGCTTCTTGGTCCATCATATAGGTAGTGCCTAGGTAGGTGCACATAATTACATGTATGTTTGTCATAGGCCCTGGGTTTCATTGTGGTATGCAGTGTGAGCATTAGAGGCCCTTCAAGAATTACCAAGCCTTTATCAAAAGATAACTAACAACCATTGGTGCATCTATTCTTGGAATTCCTATTGGAATAGGATCCTCGGGGGTAGAATGGAATTAATTTAGTCATTTTTTGTAATTTTTTTTGTAAAGAATGTATAGTATCCATAAAATATGGATGTGGAGCGTGTAGCTAGTCAAGATTAATAGGGGCCTTAGCCAATTGTTTGGGTAAGTGATAGGTGGGTTTGAAGACTCACCCATGAGCCAAGGGCCATGGTATTGTCTTAGAAAAGCTATAAATAGTTGAGTCATAGTCAGTCTTAGAGATAATGTTTTATAGATAAGAATAGAGAGATGAATGAAAGAATGATGTTGTAATGGGTTGATAGACATGAAGGTCTGCTCCTATCAGTAGCAAATGAGAGGCTCTGGAACTGAGTGCGCGGAGGCCTAGAAGAGTCCACAGTTGAGTGCGTGGACCCCTGTAGCTGAGTGCATATGGTAGTTGAAGTCTAAGTAGAAAATTTTTTGTTAATAAAGCCTAATTTTGGGTTGGAAATACTTGCATCTATCTATATAAAGATTATGTCACTTTCACTGTTGTTTATGTAATTCAATGTGTTTTCTCCATGTGAATCTAGTTAATTAAACATGTTTATGCCTAATAAGATGGTTGAATGATATTCACGAAGATCAAAATATAGTTTGGGTTAGTTTCAGATAAGGAAGATAGGTTTATGTGATGGCAGATCTAGATCTCAGAAGCCCTAAAAGACCTGTTCAGTTGTGTGAACGTAGAAGACATATCCTGTTAGGGCCTAATTAATGCCATTGGTTGGTCCCACAAAGAGTTGAAGGTATTTAGGGCTGAATTAGCAGTTTTAAGTCTATCGAAAGGATAGATCTATGCAAAAGCAGAGCTAATGCACTAAAAGACATCACACTAGTCTCTGGATGCCAAAACTTGGTTCTTGCATCCCCCAATACTTCATTGGGTGTGACTATAACTTGCGTTATGCAGGTTGTTGCCGAAAGGGCCATAATTTGAGGGTTTTGTTAGTGGGAACGAATAACTCTGAACCTCGGTCAGGCCCCCTTCAACCAAAAAATGGTTTTGTATAACTAGGCCAAGTATCTCAATAGAGAATTATTGGAAAACTGTCATGAGGCACAGGAGAAGAGCCAATCATTCCACTATATTTTCCTCTTATTGCTAATCATTTTGGTGGCATGGAGGCTTCTGGAAGACAGTTAGATCCCTCCATTGAATGACACCCTCCCAGAGCCACCAAAGTTCGCTTTGCTGTGGCAAACTAAATATGTGGAATGGATCACAGAGTCCAAGGTTTTTTGGGTATTCATGGAGATGGACATCCACATGGCTGTAAACTAGAGGCCAAGGTTATCTCCCACCTTATTCGAGAAGAGGAGGGCCTTTACAAAATTTATGGTAGACTTTCACAATGTCTGGATCCACACAAGGAGAGACCATTAAGAGGTACGGCACAAATTTCCTTACTTAGTGGCTGAAACAGATCTATAGGAGGTTATGGGTGGTTGGCCAACAGAGTTGAGCGAGCCTACCTAGTTGGATGTTAGGAAAAGCAAAGTAGGGGAAAGCTCCTCCATGTAGACCTCTGCTACAGAAAAGAAGAAAGAAAAAGAATAGACAGTTGTGCGGGAGAAGGCTACCCAACAAAAGAGAAAAGAAGCTACTACTAAGGCAACTACAGAGGAAGAGTAGATTGCAAAGGAGTGCAATGCAAAAGAGAAGGTTGAGAAGGAAAAACAAGATACTGAAGCAAGAAACAAATCATCTTCATAGTGCACTAATGAGAAGGAGATATTTTCACAGGGTGGTGATGAGGGTGACAAGGTGTCCACCCCCTTTAAATTATAGAGGTGCACTAAAGAGACAGCAACATTGTTATAGACATTTTTGGGCACTGCAACCCCAAGCATAAATGTCCATAAACCAAGGGCTCCTATTTCCCTAAAGGTTGTGTTCCAACCCCTAAAAGAACAAGGTCAACTGATTACAACATCTCCCAGAAGTTCTCCATGAAAAACTACTCAGAAATGGTCAAAACTAGACCATTTCACCTACTCCATAGGCAAAGTGCGTTGCATCCCACCTGAATACACACAGTAGGTGTGATGCATGTCAAAAAACCCTTCTATTGGGTGCGATGGGCGAGAAGAGACAAATGGCAGGGTCAATCCACAAGGTGGAGGAGCGTGGAATCTTCCAAAAACCTCTCTTGTGACACTTGCCTCTTTGAATTCGACCAAGGATGAGTAAGAGATCATCAATCGCCAAGTGGAATCAAGAACTATCAGAGAGAAGACACTAATCAAATCTCAAAAGCTGACTCACCTCCCTTGCAAACATCTATATATGGATCCCTCATCCCAGAGATCCAAAGTCTGGAATTTTGTATCTTGTAAGGAAGTGTTGTTGGTTTCTTGGTGCAATATCATAGTGTTGGATGATCTAAGCTTTTCATGAGGTGAAGAAGGGCTTTCTTGCTGAGAGGGTGATGCTGGGTCAGAACAATTGGTTGTAATCCTCTTTGCTCTTTCTTGATTATCAATAAAGCTATTCACGTTTTGCTCCACATTCTTGTGTGGTTAATGATTTATGCGTTTGTGTGGTCAATGTACATCTGATCCTATATTGTTTATGATAATAGATCTATGTTCTTGGATAGTGTTATGCTGCTTTGATTCTACAGGTACTCCTTGAAGCTGAGTAGACGAGGAAGCGAGCGGCAAAAACCTACTAGAAGAGAGAGGAATCAAGTAAGGAACCAAGCACAAGATAGAGGTTGGTCTCCTTATTCTTCTCTTATCTATTTCTCATAAAGGAAAACGAAAGTAGTTTTTAGTGTGTTTGTTTCTAAGGTAGGTACCAGCCTTAGTGGGACTAGCAGCTCTGTATAGAAACTAGTTTTCCCGATAACAAGATGGCGACTCCGCTGGGGAGCGAGTAGATTGTTTGTTCATCTACATTTGTTTACTTTATAAACTTACAAACGGAGCCTGAAGTCAAGCCAGCTAGCCTTCCAACTATATTTTCTATGCAAGTGAAAAGTAGATCAACGCTGCTTCAGTCAATCTCCGGGTTTTGTTTATCAATTAAATGATTGATTTACAAGCTTTCTAATTGCCCTCATGGTGGCTCTAGTAACCTCCTTAGATCTACCCCTGTGATTGATTTACTAATTACCACTTTCTTGGCCTAAATCCCTGAACTGAACTGCAAACTACGACCCGAAATCCATTCAAAGTCTCGTCCCTGGTCTAGCGCACTGTCTGTTCTGTGAACTTCAAATGCATCGCACTTCCCGAGTGTAGTAGGTGCGTTTCATTTCAGTTTCATTGTGTTACAAGTGCGCTGATCAGACAAGGCCTTGTTCCAAAATTTTGGTTTCTGTATTCACTCTTTTCAACTCTATTCAGGAGTTTTGCTGCCTGTAGTGAGTACACCTCTGTTTGAAACCCCTTTCCTTGTTGTTATTCTGCCTCCATTGTGAAAAGAACTGTAAATGTTTTTATGTATTTTTGAGTCATTTTCAGTTTGATCCGAATGGAAAATGGCATCAACCCATGGTACTCATCCACCCATATTATTCATTGACCCATGGAATTTACCCATGGTATTGTAAATGGCATCTGCCCGTGGTATTGTAAAATCCACCCATGGTATTCATTCACCCATGGAATTGACCCGTGGTATTGTAACTGAAAAATACTATAAGTAACAAGTCACATTTTGTAAAAGGACAGATTGTTCGCCACAATGTAGCCTTTACAGTTATTATCGGTTTTAATAAAAAAAGTTTCTTTGTGGTTTTGTTTATTGGGCATTCTCCTATTTTTCTTCTGGCAATGCAAGTTTTCAGATCTTGGGGGTCTCTCCTCCCAAGATCCATTTCAATCTTCTAGATCTTAGGGCCTTTCCCCCAAGATCCATTTCAAGTTTTCAGATCTTGGGGGTCTCTCCTCCCAAAATCCATTTCAATCTCTTAGATCTTGGGGGCCTCCTCCCAAGATCCGGATCTGTGGTATCAGAGTAGGTTATGATTCCATGGGAACGAGGGTTTGATGGATGTTTCAATTTCAAATTTTGCAGCAATATTCAACAAACTTCAGGCATGTGCTACAACCTCCACAGATCTTTCTTGGGTCAAGCAGGAAGAATTTTTTCTTTTTTCATTTTTTTGCAGGATTTATTTTTGGGTGGCGAAATTACAGATCAGATCTGTACATTTTGGTGCAAGATCTGCAAAATATAATTGTAGATCTGAATTCCTGGTGAAAAAATAGCCGATTTCAGAAAAAAAATCGGTTGAATCGGAGTTCGGATGAAGAAGATATCGCTGATTTAAAAATCAGTGGGGTTGCAGACAATTTTCAGGGCAGCGATTTTGCGGCGCAGATCTAGACGTCCTGGTACAAGATCTGCAAAATCTAATTGCAGATCTGGATTCTTTGGGAAAAACTACCCAACTTAAAAAAAAAAATCAGTGGAATCGGAGTCCGGATGAGGGAGATATCGCTGATTTAAAATCAGCTCTTTTTTGCAGAAATTTTGGTGACGGCGGGAGAGTTGCAGCGCAGATCTGGAATTCTAGTGCCTAGATCAGGATTTCTATCACATGGGCAGATGCAAAATGGTCCTTCTGCTTCCAAAAACAGGTTATAATAAATATTCTAAGTTATATTGGCCGAGTTATGTCCATTTTAATTCTGGAGCAACATTCGGAGTGGGTTTCCATTGGAGACGTGCCCTCCCACCCCACTTTAGTAGGCATCTGCTTCACATTCATCAGTTTCAACATAGCAGCAATTGGCTTGGGTTATTTGGAGATGTGCCCTCCCACCCCAGGCTATGTAGGCACCTGCTACTTCATCAACAACCAACATCACGGTTGTGGGTCATCCACAAACCCACACTTCATCGAAGTCCATTTGCTAGGTCGTACACTGTTAGTATCACAGTTGGTCACAAGCATTACAGGGTCTCTCTATCCTCGGATCTTCGTTCTTCATGGTTATGGGTCATCCACAAACCCACAATTCATCGAAGTCCATTTGCTAGGCCACACACTGTCAGAATCACAGTTGGTCACAAGCATTACAGGGTATCTCTATCCTCGGATCTTCATTTATCAGGGTTTTGGGTTAACCACGTAAAACCCTTATCTTCACTGGATCTTCATATTCAACAAAGGCTTTGCAGGAGGGAACTTTACGCAATGGGGACCATTGCTTCTTAAGGAGGGAGGAATGATCCGAATGGAAAATGGCATCAACCCATGGTACTCATCCACCCATATTATTCATTGACCCATGGAATTTACCCATGGTATTGTAAATGGCATCTGCCCGTGGTATTGTAAAATCCACCCATGGTATTCATTCACCCATGGAATTGACCCGTGGTATTGTAACTGAAAAATACTATAAGTAACAAGTCACATTTTGTAAAAGGACAGATTGTTCGCCACAATGTAGCCTTTACAGTTATTATCGGTTTTAATAAAAAAGTTTCTTTGTGGTTTTGTTTATTGGGCATTCTCCTATTTTTCTTCTGGCAATGCAAGTTTTCAGATCTTGGGGGTCTCTCCTCCCAAGATCCATTTCAATCTTCTAGATCTTAGGGCCTTTCCCCCAAGATCCATTTCAAGTTTTCAGATCTTGGGGTCCTTTCCTCCCAAGATCCAATTCAATCTTTTAGATCTTGGGGCCTCCTCTCAAGATCCGGATCATCTACTTGGTATTCCAACTCCACTATAGGTTCTTATTTGGTAAGGAGCGATCCGATAAGAGCCAGCTCTTCCATATTTAAAATCCCTTCATTGGTTGGAGTGGGCAGCGCTAGTTGGCCATGACCACCTTCTATCTTCTTACGATAGAAAGGTTTGAAGGATTTTTGGTTGTTATAATATCCTCCATTCCCATTTGTACTCCCTCTAGAATTCCTTTTCATATCGATGACTATGTTTTTCAATTTATTAATGATCTGATGCAAACCTTCCACATCTGTGGTATCTTTTTCTTTAATCTCAGCCACTTTTTTATCACTCCCATTATTCTTCTTGGATGACTTAGAGGCTTTCTTTTCTTCAGTTGTATGATGACATGCTGTGGGACTGATCATTTCATTCTCAACTTTTACTGCTTTTTTAATAGCACCTTGTAAGGTTTGTGCGTTACTCCTCTTGACCCACATCGCAGTAGGGATAGGGACAACAGTGATGTAGAATTCGAGGAGCACCTCATTAGTAGGTCTAATGTTAGCTAGGATTCTGTTGAACAAAGTGTTGAACCGGATGTTAAAATCCTTGACCTTTTCTTTGGCTTCCATTTTTAAATGGGATAGTTCTAAAACTAAGGCCACAGGAATCTTATCATCACTAAACTTGTCTAAGAAGGCCTGCTAAATGGCACCCCATGAGGTGATCAATCCTATTCTCAAGCTAAAGTACCATGTGGAGGCTGCACCAATCAAAGTAAAAGGGAATAAGCGACATACTACATCTTCATTAGCTACCCCCAGCATGCGCACACTAGGAAGAAAGAGTGAATATGGTTATCAACAGTTTCTCCCTGCTTATGGTTGAATATTTAGGCAATACTCTTTTTGCGTTCTTCGGTAAGGCATGTTGCTGCCTAGGTACATCTATGGCATCCTGTGCAAGCCAGGGAGGGAGTGCTCCTGGAGGAGGTGGGGGTTGATTCCCACCTGGAGGAGGCAGTAGAGGCGAATTCTCACCGGAGGGGGGTGGTGGAGGCAGATTTCCACCTGGAGGGGGAACGTTAGCCATATTATGGATAGGGAGGTTCTAGTTGAAGGTTTCTTTGAGGCATTCTTTGTTATTATATTCCAAATCAAGGCAGGTATTACCTTCAGAGATCCTCAGGAATTTCCTCCCAAGGATTGTTGGTACTTTTCAAAGGCTCTAGCACAATATCTTCAAGAGAAGGGGATGTAGATGTCTCTTTGCTTATGGGAAAGACCCTTGGATTTATTTTAGTTTTCAGAGGTAAAGAGTGAAAGATGGGGAGCTGAGAGAGGTAACGAGTGTAAGCTTGAGTAAGTACTCTAACTGGTTGTTCCTGAGTGATAGGATTCTCCCACAGTCTCTCTTCTTTGTGTGACCCAAACACAGGACTTAAAGGGATCTTTGCTTCTTCGAAATGAGGTTCTTCCAAATGGGCGGAATGATCTTTTCGACCTTTACGATCCACACATTAATCTTTTCGAATCCATGTGTGACATTTATAGATGAAATCATGAAAAGCTGTGGACGGCAGTTCAAACCCTCCTTCTAGCGCCAATTTGTTGATGCGGCGAATTTTTGTGTGCCAACAAAGGGGAACCAACTCGATCATAGACCCCAATTAGATCTGCTTTCCTTTGGAGTGGGTAGTTTCAATGGGTTTTAAACGATCCCGTAAATTGTTATAGGTGTTGAAAGATTGCTCCTCGGAGGAAGACTTCCATTAAATCAACAAAAGAAACAACTAACCTATACGTATCAAATCCTATCTATATTGATCCTAACTACTTATGCTAGTCCTAACTATTCTAATCTATCCTGCAAGAGCATAATAAAAGAGATTAAACATCATATATAGATTCTAAGTCCAAATGAATCAATTACTAAATTCACCGATGAACAAGACTATATTTAGGCTTAAGTGCAATCTAATTATTCATAAAAGAATACACATTCCTATTCCTAAAAACAAAAATTGCAAATGATGTTCAATATAGCTTCGAATCGGAGACCACTAATGAGTTAACCATGATAACGAATTATATTCGAATAACCAAGACTAGTCATAAGCTATCTATTATCACTGTGCACAAAATCAAAACATATACATCCTCATGCGAGTCACAACACCCTGATTCCAAAAATAAAAGAGAAAGGAAAATGAATTTGAAAAAAGGGCATCTTCTTGAAAAAAACAGTCTTCTTTATTAGCATAATAAAATCGACCCCTCTTCTGCCAAAAAAAAGTCCTCCTCCCATCTCTGCAGGTAATATTTATGCAGAAAAACACTGATCCTCCATCTTCCCCCCGACTTTCCACCTTCCTCCCCTTTTCAATATACAAATCAAAATATAGATATGTAGAATGGTCGGTGAAACTACTGACACGTCAAGGTCACATTTTCTGGAGCGTTCTATTTCCTGGGGGGAATGAATGGATGTTGATGGAAAGGAGAATGAATACGTGTCATCTCCTCATGATGAAACTGAGGACAACATCATTTTCGGATTAGACAGGTAACACATGGAAACCCGACCATGAACGCCTAAGGCCAGATCTTAAATAGAGTACACATTCTTCAGTTCCTCTTATGCATCTTTTACCCACAACCATTCTTGATACTTACACATCTGCTCTTCGACCTTGCTTTCCTTCTCTTGGTCCTCGCCTGCAAAAATAATCAACATCAGCTATGCTTATGAAAATATGATAGAAATTCCTAAAAACACAAATCTTGCCCTCAATAAAACTTTTATAAAATCAAAAGGAACAAGCGTGAAAGAATCGGCCCCTGGTTCAGCCAAGGTTGTGATGTGATCAAGTTGCAATTGCACATCGTAGCAGGTAGTCACATGCAACATCACCCCTGGTCCTACCGATTGCGATTTGTGATTGGCCAGACCTAAAAATATATGTGTTGCGTTTAATAATCTCGGCGGGTCTGCCATATCGCATCGTTCTTTATGTATAAATGTTGGGTTTCGCTGATTACGATTTGTGATTGGGGAGCAGACCCGAAATCATATGTGTTATGCTTAATAGTCCGATCGGGTCTGTTGTATCACATTGTGCCTTATGTATAAGCTTTGAATTCCACTGATTGCAATTTGCAATGGGCTTCGGACCCGAAATTATATGTGTTGCGCTTAATAATCCCTGTGGGTCCACCATATCAGGGAATGCCTTATGTATGGCCCTTGGGTTCCACCGATTGTGATTTGCGATGGAGGAGCAGACAAGCGATTGGAATAACTAATGTAATGGTGGACCTGAAAGGATATGGATGTCGTTAATTTCATTTGAAGTTTGGAAGGTCCTCGCTTATCGGATGCAAAAGAGGAAGGTGCAGTGTAACTGCGAAAATTGAGAGATTACGATAGCGATAAAGGCAGGCATCGAGAAATGTATAAAGATCGAAAAAGTGCGGAAAAGGTAAGTTAAATATGCTTGAAAAGTATTTCTATTACAAAAGTGTTATAATAGAAATAAAGGCACGATAGAAGGTTTTGTGGGTTGAGTCCACATACGACCATAGTAAAGAGTGGGGGTTGGTTATATGTGTAGGCATAGAGTACCATGAAGGTTTATGAGGATTGAAAATGTCCCGATGAAACATATGAATGAGGGGCCAAACTAGGTTATAAATGAATCATGCCGCAAAGATTTATTTGAGGGGGTCTTAACCATTAAGAGTTGAATATTTGACTCAGCAGAGAGTTAAAATCCCTGGGATAAAAAAAAATCATTCGGAGAGTTATAATTTGGAGAAATGAAAGATCAAACTTCTAGGGGACCCATTCAAATTTCCCACAAGAGCAGGTTTTAATAGGGTGGTGGTTGTGGCCACAACAGAACAATATCCTTTTCTTTCAGAATTCTCTGATGTCTTTCCAGAGGAGTTGCCTGGCTTACCTCCAAAGCAAGAGATTGACTTCTACACAGAGCTAGAACCTGGTACCAAACCTATATCAAAAGCTCCCTACTGAATGTCTGTTGTTGAACTTCATGAGTTGCAAGTGAAACTTAAAGAGCTATTGGACAAGGTTATGGTTAGGCCTAGTGTTTCACCTCAGGGAGCTCCAGTGATATTTGTAAAGAAGATGGATGGATCCATTCAGCTCTGTGTTGACAACAGGCAATTGAATCGAGTAACTATTCGAAGTCAATATCCTTTGCCTCATATTGATGATCTATTTGATCAAATGAAGGGAGCCATCGTATTCTCCAAGATCAATCTTCGATCTAGATATCATCAACTCAGAGTTAAAGAAGAGGATATTTCCAAAATTGTTTTCCAAAATTGTTTTGGTCATTATGGGTTTGTGATTGTTCCTTTTGGGTTATCTAATGCCCCAAGAGTTTTTTTGAGTCTAAGGAATGGTGTATTTCGGAATTACTTGGAAAAAATTATACAAAAGTTCCTCGATGACATCCTAATCTATTCAAAGTCCCCAAAAGAGCATGAGCAACACCTGAGTTTGGTGTTACAATGCTTAAGAGAAAATAAACTTTATGCAAAAATGCCCAAATGTTACTTTTTCCAATCAAAAATCCATTACCTTGGACACATTATCTCCAGTGAAGGCATTGTTGTTTACTCAACAAAGATCGAGGCAATTTCATAATGGCCAACAACCTCTAATGTGCATGAAGTGCATAGCTTCATGGGTATGGCAAGATACTATCAGAGATTTGTGGAGGCGTTTTCAAAAATAGCTAGCCATATCACTTCATTTCTTAAGAAGGGAGTATGATTTAATTGGACAAATGAGTGTGAGCAAGCATTTTCCAAGCTCAAACAATGTTTGACTACAACTTTGATACTTAAGGTTCCAGATATGGATATACCATTGATAGTGTGTACTGATGCGTTAAAATATGGATTGGGTGTGGTATTATCACAAGATGGTAGGCTGATTTCATATGCCTTTAGGAAGTTAAGGATGCATGAGGAAAACTATGCAACCCATGATCTAGAACTAGCAGTTATAGTTCATGCCTTACGACTTTGGTGACATTATCTGGTGGGAAAGAAATTTTAGTTGAAATCAGATCACAGAGGTTTGCAACATATATTTACTCAAATTGATCTAAATGCTAGGAAAATAAGGTGGTCAGAACCCTTAAGTGAATATGATTTTGACATAACTTACATCAAGGGTACATTGAACAAAGTAGTTGATGCACTGAGTCGAACACCACGAATCTTTTCAGTAATTCCACTGAAGATTGATTTATGAGAGTGCATCTTGAGGGAAAAATATGTATATGAATGGTGCAAGGAAGTTAAAGTTTCTCTTTCTTGGGAGGGGGCTAAGAAAAACAAGGTAGAAGGGTATTCTTGTGACGACGACGACATGGTGAGATTTATGAAAGATTGTATTTCTAGATCAAGATGGGCTTCATGAGTTCATTTTGAAAGGAGCTCACCATGCAACATATATGGATCACAAGGGAGTCCAGAAGATGTATGCCGATTTAAAGCAAAATTTATTTTTGGCAAGCATGGAGAAGGATGTAGAAAATTTTGTGGCAAAATGTTTGGAATGTCAACTAGTTAAACCAGAACATGGTCACCGAGCAGGATTGTTGCAGCCGCATACCGATCCTGAGTCCAAGTGGGAAGAAATATCTATGGAATTTATTGTTGAATTACTTGAAACAACCAAAAGGCATAACTCCATTTTGGTGGTGGTAGATAAACTTACTAAGAGTGCCCATTTTATACCTGTTCGAGATACTTACAAAGCATCAGAAATAGCACAAGTATTTATTAAGTAGGTGGTTAGACTTCATGGTTCTCCTAAGAAAATCATATCAGATAGGGCCTCTATATTTACAACAAGATTTTGGACTAGTTTCCAGGGATCCCTTCAGACACAATTAAATTTTAGTACAACTTATCATCTTGAGACTGATGGCCAAACTAAAACAGTAAATCAAGTGTTAGAGGACATGCTTAGAATGTATGTAATGGATCAACAATCTAAGTTGGAAGATTATCTTCCTCTAGTAGAGTTTGCTTATAATAAGAGTTATCACTTCTCCCTTCGTATGGCACCTTATGAGCTCTTGTATGGAAGACCATGTTGAACACCTTTAAGTTGGGATAGATTAGAGGACCGAATCTCGGTAGGTCCTGAAATGCTTCAGGAAATGGAAGAACAAGTGTGTCGTATAAAGCAAAGATTAAAGTAGACACAGGATAGACAAAAGATATATGATGATATGCATAGATTGGATCGTAGTTTTAAAGAAGGGGAATTTGTTTTTCTTCAAGTAAAACCTCAGAAAATCTCTATTAGGTTTGGGAAAGGATCTAATCTCTCTCCTCCATTTGTTGGGCCTTTTGAGATCATCGAAAGGGTTGGACCTGTGGCATATCATCTTTCTTTACCACTGGTTTTTCATCATAAGCATGATGTATTTCATATTTCATTACTACGTAAGTATGTTCATGATCCTTATCACATTTTAGATTGGCATCAATTATAGGTAATGAATGAAAGGACACTTAAGGAATAGCTAGTTTGAATTTTGGACCATCGCACTCGATAGCATAGACGTTGCATGGTGGACCAAGTAAAGGTCCAATGGGACCTGTACATTCATAGTTCTGCCACTTGGGAAGATGCATCTTCTATGCATCTTGAGTTTCCTTTTTTGTTTAATTAAACTTTGGGCCAAGTTTACTCCAAGAGGGGGAGTATGTAGTGTCCTATTTTTCTAGTGTAGTTTTGTCACTCCTATCAAGGGCAATTTTTTATGAGTTATATATATGATAGGTTGATCACTTGATTGAGGAATTATTTTTTACATAGATAGTTATATTTCCTTTTATGTTTATGTGTGACATATTGATCACTGGATTGGGGAACAATGTTTTATATAGTTATATTTCCTCTTATATGTGGCATCATTGATTATCTGTATTAGATGGTTTTGGTTAAGTAAAATGTTATACATTTGTTATTATGTTTGTATCTGATTTATGAAGTAGGTGTATGACATGGATGGTGATCCAAGATTGAGACACATATACCCATGGATTCTCATGGTTATGCGGAATAGATGGCTAATTATGATTTATGTATGATACATGATTTGTGTGATTATATATGTCTAATATTGTGTTAAGCAGGATGTGGTAGGGTATCTGGTCATTTTTCAACAAGGATGTTCAATTATGAATGAATCTAGAAGTCATTTCTTCAAAACAAAAATGATTGTGGAAGCCATGCACCATTCTGGGTAAAATGTGATTAAGTTAATTTCATTATGAAATTCATTTGATTCCTTTGATCTATGAGATTGTAATGTGTCCAGGTCTTTGAACAAGGCCTTACCAGCAAACCATAAGATGGGTAAAAGCTCACAATCAATACCTTAAGGAGAAACACAAAGTTTCAAAGTAGAGTAGATGAGAGGTCATGGAAATTAGGGTGTGGAGTCCTAAATCCAAGAAAGATAAAGATGTGGAGTCTTGTATATTTAGGGCATGGAGTCCTGAATATTTAGAAAGATCAAGTTGTGGAATATTAGATCTTTGGAGTAGATCAGGGCACGAAGTCCTCAATCTACTAAGGCACAGAGATGTATGAAATAGGGGTGTGGAATACCTATTCTCAAAAATAAAAAATACCACTCATGGATGAATTTCCTTAAATAAAATTTAATTCTCACAATTCTGGAATGACTTTCTAAAAATATAAAGTGATGTCCAGCATCTCAAGAACGACTTTCCAAAAATAGTAAATCACTTTGCATAAATTGGTAATCAAGTGGAGTTAAAGAAAAATGACTTAACTTATCATTAATCAATCCTAATAGTTCAATCTTGATTGGATCCTCAATATTATTATTATCTTTTATGAGACTATGATATTATTATTAAAAAGGAATTACAAGTCAATTTTATCTCCTCAATCAATTCACACATCTCCTTCATGACTCTCATGGCTCTCTCTCTCTCTCTCTCTCTCTCTCTTTTAAATAATTCATTATACTCTATTTTATGCACTCATCAAAGAATGACATATTCCTTTTCACTCATTAAAAATATGTCAGAAAGTATTCCTCTTACGCTCTGTTTAATGCATATGTTACACTCTCCTTAACTAAGGCATGAATACCTCTCCTTAACGGCATAAGTTACACTCCTCTAAATGGAATCCAATGTATGCACATTACTTCTCCTTTATGACAAGAATTGGTTTCTCCTCTTATATATGAGTCTCATGTATTCTCACTTGGGGATTATGAGGCCAAGAGTGGAAGAGACTTGAGGAAAATAGTGAGAGGGAGAGATATGGAGAGTAGCCAATTGCTTCCATAATAAATCTGAAATTATTATTAAAATCCTAAGATCTCTAGCTATTGAGGTTTGCCATGGGTGGTATTGAGAGGAAGTGAAAATTTGCTTCCTTAGTTTGGCTTGCAAATCTCTCTACTATTATGTTTTGGTACTGCTTGTGAGATTTTGCAACTCAAGGGTTCTAGGAGGAGAAGTTCTTCTTGGATATGGCTGGGAGGAAACCCGAGTGGTTCACAATGAGTTGGTAAGGATATTGGAGCTGGAGCATACTCCCATTTTTTTGAGTTGTATAAATTCACTGCCAGGTATGTTGAAAACATTATATTGTGTTTCTTTCTGTAGTTCATTACATGGTTTTTCTTATTTGGTTGTTGACTGAAACTTAGGTGTATATCAAATGTTGCACACTAAATGTTGAAGGAATTTTTCAATAGCCGTAGTTTATTTTATATAAGTTTTTTTTTTTTGTACAATTTCATTGCAATTTGATTTACATCATGTATTAATGGCTAAAGCATTAAGCCTGCCACGTGTTTTATGAAAACATGTTAATAGCATAAATTTGGTTTTTCCTTCTCTTTTTACTGTTGTAGATAAGTTTGCACAAGATATGTTTGACAAAAGGGATAAATGAGATAGTAAGAATTCGTTTTTGGTTGTGGTTTTAAATAATCACATTTCTGGGTGTTTCTATTTTGATTCATTTTAACTTCATGGGGTATCTATATCGTATGGCAATGTCGCCCCAATTTTGATTTCAAAAAATAGAGTTTCATAATCTGGTTCGGTAAAATGTTATATTTTATATATTTGTTGCTACTGCCTCATGGTTTGTCTTCCTGTTTTTGTTTTAGCTGTGATTTACCTGGTAATCTCTTTTTATGAAACCAATCTGTTATATAAAATTGGAATTCTTATTTTAATGTCTCAATGGTTAATACATTGATATTTTAAATAACTTGTGACTACTTGTTTGATAGTTTAATAGCTAGCAACTTGTTTTCTTATTGCTAACTGTTGTTAAAAATTCTCCAATGGCTGTAACTACATCGCTGCAAGCGATTTGTAAAAATTCTTAAATATTTATAGTCATTATGTGCCTAAATTTTTGTATATGCAGCAATCAATATGGATGATACTTTTACTTATGTATTAGGTTCACTTATTGGCATTACTGGCAATGAAAAAGAAGTTATGTATTCTTAGATTCATGTTAGTTAATTTTGGTGAAATCACCTTAAAGGTTGCAGTTGTAAGTGTTTGATAAAATGCCTCAATGACTGTAGATTTCATGCTTGCAAACTGTTTGGCATAATGCTTTAATGGTTGTAGCTAATTACATCTATGAATTGTCCACAAATATGACTAAGTGAATTTAGGATTTGCAACCAAGGTGTTTCTGGAAATATCTCAAAGAATAAGCATGATGATTCCATTTAATTAAAAATCCAAGGAAGGCAAATTGGGTAGGTGAATTGTTGTAATTGTTAGCTCACATATGAATTCATAATAATTGGAAACCACTCCTTTAGAAGTTGAATTATCTTTTTTCTCTTCCCTTTCTTTTTCCAAAGAATTCATAGGCATATTATCTAGGATAAAATTAAATTAGTCGCTCTTAAACACTTTTAATTGCAAAAGAATGAATAATTAGGTTATTGGAAATTGTGGTTTGTAAAGATTGATATTGTTTATCCCACCAAAGACTCTATCATTTAAATGTGATTTTAAGACTTACGGTTGTAAGTTTTGGATCTTGATGAACCATGACCATGTAGCTTTAATGTGAAGTTTAATATCACCATGGATTAGTTAGTTAGTAGAAATTAGTGTGTAGTGTAAAGAATACCAATAAAAATAAAAATAAAAATAAAACTATAGATATATGACCTTGCATTAACTTTAAGTCTTAAGAACTTAAACTTAAATATCATTTTAAGTTAACCTTAGTATAATATTGATGGTTAGTAAGGTGGGACCTTACATATGGTATCAGAGCCAATTAAAACTCTAGGACCTAGGGCTTGCCTGCTAGTATTTATTTACTTACCTGAATTTTTCCTTAGTAAGGTTAAGTAATCATGGAGAGAACATCAAGGAGGAGGAAAAATATTTCATCTCCACCTCCCCAAGATAAAGAATCTGAGAAAATATACATCAGGGAAGTAAGCGATATGATGTTATCTTTCCAAATATGACTGAAGTCTTGATTAATAGGGTTGGGGGAGATCCTTTAGTGCCTGGTTCTTCATCTCAAGCAAAGAGGCAAGAAATACCATCTGATGGAGATGTACATAGAGAGTTGGAAAAATTTAAGCTTCCTATCTTTAAGGGTGCCACAAAACGGGAGGTAGTAGAAGCTTGGTTAGAAAACATGCACCTATGTTTTGAGTTGCAGAACTATTCTAGCAACCAAAAGGAAAAGTTGGCTATATACCAACGTAAGGAGAGTTCACCATTATGGTGGAGGAAATTAGAATCCCAATTGGGATACTCCATGTCTACCTTTACATGGGAATGATTTGAAGAGGAATTTCGAGCAAAGTACCTTTCTGTTGAATACTTGGAGAGGAAATTGAATGAGTTCCATGATCTTAAGCAAGGAACTAAGACAATCCTTGAATATGAAGCACGATTCATGGAGTTTCTTAGATATGCTCCCCATATAAATATTGAAGCCCTGAAGGTAAACAAGTTTTTGTATGGATTTAATCCTATTATAAAGGAAAATGTGTGCATTTTGAGGCCTACTACATTGCATGAGGTAGTGCAACAAGAAATTATGGCTGAGGAAGAATTATTGGGGAACAAAGGGGGGATAAAACGCCAAATCTATCATTCCATGGGAAACCTCCTCAAAGGGGAGGCCAATACATAAGACATAAGTCAGGTGGTTCACATCATCAGGGATTTCAAAAGAATCATACTTTTAAGAACCATAGAAATAACCCAAGGCAACATCCTGAAAAAAGTAATGCTCACACTCAAGAATCACCTCATAAAAGGGTCAAATTTATGAAAACTACTCCCACTAATTGACGTTGGACTTGTGGATGACCTTATTATGAGAGAGATTGCCCTGAAAAGAAGACTAAAGCACAATTAGAGCAGGAACAAGCCATTGTTAGAGATATGGGCAGAGCCCATAGGATTCATATAGTTGTGAAAAATCACTAGGTCAAACATCAGTCTATAGTGCTTGAAGCATCAGGTAAGATAAATGGTATGGTTGTTACTATTTTTATTGATCCTGGTGCAACAGAAAGTTGTATTTCTCCTAGTTCTTTATTGAAATGTAAATCGGTGGCAATAGAGAAAAATGATTTTGATCAGGTTGAGATGGCCTAAGGGAAATCTAAAAAGGTTTAACACTTAGTGCAACAGTGCCCTTTAGACTTGGGAGTGTGTGTCAGAAATTTGAATCTTTATGTGATGCCACTTGGTCACTATGATGTGATAATTGGGATGGACTAGCTTGAAGCCCACTGGGCTGTGCTTAGTTGTTGAAGCAAAACCCTTATTTTTTGAGTGATGAGGGCGAATCTATGGTTATCCATGGGGAAAGGAGACCTATTTCTTTAAGACTTATCTCGTTCTTGTAGATGAAGAGAAGTCTTCGAAAAATATGTCCAATGTATGTTGTAATGACTTTAAATGGGGGGGGAGATTTCATCCTTTGAACAATATCCTTTCCTTTTAGAATTCTTTGATATCTTTCCAGAAGAGTTTCCTGGTTTGCCTCCAAACCAAGAGATTGACTTCTCCATAAAGCTAAAACCTGGTACCAAACTATATACAATGCTCCCTACCGAATGTCTATTGTTGAACTTCGTGAGTTGCAAGTGCAACTTCAAGGGTTATTGGACATGGGTATGATTAGACCTAGTGTTTCACCTTGGGGAGCTCCAGTGATATTTGTAAAGAAGAAGGATGGATCCATTTGGCTCTGTGTTGACTACACACAATTGAATCGAGTAACTATTCAAAGTCAATATCCTTTGCCTCACATTGATGATCTATTTGATCAAATGAATGGAGCCACCGTATTCTCCAAGATCGATCTTCGATCTAGATATCATCGGTTCAGAGTTAAAGAAGAGGATATTTCCAAAACTATTTTTCAAACTTGTTTTGGTCATTATGAGTTCATGGTTGTTCCTTTTGGGTTATCTAATGCCCTAGGAGTTTTTATGAGTCTGATGAATAATGTATTTCAGAATTACGTGGAAACATTTATACAAGTGTTCCTTGATGACATCCTAATATATTCAAAGTCCCCAAAAGAGCATGAGCAACACCTGAGATTGTTGTTACAATGCTTAAGAGAAAATAAACTTTATGCAAAAATGTCCAAATGTTATTTTTTCCAATAAAAAATCCATTACCTTGGACACATTATCTCCAGTGAAGGCATTGATGTTGACTCAGCAAAGATCAATGCAATTTCAAAATGGCCAACAACCTCTAATGTGGATGAAGTGCATAGCTTCATCGGTATAGCAAGATACTATTGGAGATTTGTGGAGGGGTTTTCAAAAATATCCTGCCCTATCACTTTATTGCTTAAGAAGGGAGTATGATTTAATTGGAAAAATGAGCGTGAGCAAGCATTTTCCAAGCTCAAACAATGTTTGACTATAGATCCGATACTTAAGGTTCCAAATATGGATAGACCATTCATAGTATGTATTGATGGGTCAAAATATTGATTGGGTGCAGTATTATCACAAGATCGTAGGGTGATTGCATATGCCTCTATAAAGTTAAGGACGCATGAGGAAAGCTATGGAACACATGATCTAGGACTAGCAGCTATAGTTCATGCCTTACGACTTTCGCGACATTATCTGGTGGGAAAGAAATTTTAATTGAAATAAGATCATAGAGGTTTGCAGCATATATTTAGTCAAAGTGATCTAAATGTTAGGCAAAGAAGGTGGTTATAAATCCTACGTGAATATGATTTTGACATAACTTACATCAAGGGTACATTGAACAAAGTAGTTGATGCACTGATTTGAAGAGCACGAATCTTTTCAGTAATTCCGTTGAAGATTGATTTACAAGAGCACACCTTGAGGGCACAAGATGTAGATAAATGGTGCAAGGAAGTTAAAGTTTCTCTTTCTGGGGAGGGGGCTAAGAAAAACAAGGTAGAAGGGTATTCTTGTGACGACGACAACATGGTTAGATTCATGCAAAAGATTGTAGTTCCAGATCAAGATGGGCTTCGTGAGTTCATTTTGAAAGAAGCTCACTGTGCAACATATATGGCTCACCCGAGAGTCTAGAAGATGTATGCTGATTTAAAGAAAAATTTCTTTTGGGCAGGCATGAAGAAGGATGTAACAAATTTTGTGGCAAAATGTTTGGAATGTCAGCTAGTTAAAGTAGAACATGGTCACCCAACAGAATTGTTCCAGCCGCATAACATTCCCGAGTCCAAATGGGAAGAAATATGTATGGACTTTACTGTTGAATTACCTAAAACAACTAAAAGGAATAACTCCATTTTGGTGGTGGTAGATAAACTTAGTAAGAGTGCCCATTTTATACCTATTAGAGATACTTACAAAGCATCTGAAATAGCACAAGTATTTATCAAGGAGGTGGTTAGAGTTCATGGTTTTCCTAATAAAATCATATCATGTAGGGCCTCTATATTTACAGGAATATTTTGGACTAGTTTCCACAGAGCCCTTCGAACACAATTAAATTCCAGTACAGCTTATCATCTGGATACTGACGGCCAAACTAAAAAAGTAAATCAAGTGTTAGAGGACATGCTTAGAATGTATGTAATGGATCAACAAACTAAGTGGGAAGATTGTATTCCTCTAGTAAAGTTTTCTTATAATAACATTTATCACTGCTCCCTTGGTATTGCACCTTATTAGTTATTGTATGGAATACCATGTAGAACACCTTTAAGTTGGGATAGACTAGATGACAGAATCTTGATAGGTCCTGAAATACTTCAAGAAATGGAAGAACAAATGTGTCATATAAGGCAAAGATTAAAGCAGGCACAGGATAGACATAAGAGATATCGTGATATGCATAGAGTGGATCACAGTTTTAAATAAGGGGAATTTGTTTTTCTTTAAGTAAAACCTTAGAAAAGCTCTATTAGGTTTGGGAAAGGATCTAACCTCTCTCCTCTGTTTGTTGGGCCTTTTGAGATCATCAAAAGGGTTGGACCTATGGCATATCATCTTGATTTACCACCAGTTTTTCATTGTAAGCATGATGTATTTCATATTTCGGTACTACGTAAGTATGTTCATGATCCTTCTCACATTTTAGATTGGCATCAATTAAAGGTAACGAACGAAGGGACTCTTAAGGAAGAGCTAGTTTCAATTTTGGACCATCGCACTCGATAACACAGACGTTGCATGGTGGACCAAGTAAAGGTCCAATGGGACTTGTATAGTCATAGTTTCGCCACTTGGGAAGATGCATCTTCTATGCGTCTTGAGTTTCCTTTTTTGTTTAGTTAAACTTCGGGCCAAGTTTACTCCAAGAGGGGGAGTATGCAATGTCTTGTTTTTCTATTATAGTTTTGTCACTCCTACCAAAGGTGATTTTTGATGAGTTATATATATGATAGGTTGACCAGTTGATTGAGGAATAATGTTTTACATACATAGTTATATTTCCTTTCATGTTTATGTATGACATATTGATCATTGAATTGGGGAACACTGTTTTATATAGTTATATTTCCTCTTACATGGTTTTGGTTAAGTAAAATGTTATACATATGTTATTTTGTTTGTATCTAATTTATGAAGCATGTGTATGACATGGATGGTGATCCAAGATTGAGACACATATACCCATGGATTGTCATGGTTATGTGGAATAGATGGTTAATTATGATTTATGGATGATACATGATTTGTGTGATTATATATCTCTCATATTGTACTAAGCAGGATGGGGTAGGGTAACTGGTCATTTTCCAACAGGGATGTTCAATTATGAATGACTCTGGAATTCATTTCTTCAAAACCAAAATGACTGTGGAAGCCATGCACCATTCTGGGTAAAATGTGATTAAGTTAATTTCATTATGAAATTCATATGATTCCTTTGATCTATGAGATTGTAACGTGTGCAGGTCTTCGAACAAGGCCTTACCAGTGAACTATCAGATGGGTACAAGCTCACAATCAGTACCAAAAGGAGAAACACAAAGTTTCAAAGCAGAGTAGATGAGAGGTCATGGAAATTAGGGCGTGGAATCGTAAATCCAAGAAAGATAAAGACATGGAGTCTTGTCTATTTAGGGAACGGAGTACCGAATATTTAAAAAGGTCAAGTTGTGGAATCTTAGATCTTTGGAGTAGATCAGGGCACAAATTCATAAATATACTAAGGCACAGAGATGTATGAAATAGGGGTGTGGAATCCCTATTCTCTAGAATAAAAAATACCACTCATGCATGAATTTCCTTAAATAAAATTTCATTCTCATAATTATGGAATGACTTTCAAAAAATAAAAATTCATGTCCAACATCTCAAGCATGACTTTCCAGAAATAGTAAATCACCTTGCACAAATTGGTAATCAAGTTGTGTTAAAGAAAAATGACTTAACTTATCATTAATCAATCCTAATAGTTCAATCTTGATTGAATCCTCAATATTATTAATATTATTATGATCTTTTACGAGACTATGATATTATTATTAAAAAGGAATTACAAGTCAATTTTATCTCCTCAATCAATTCACACATCTCCTTCATGACTCTCATGGCTCTATGTAACTCTCTCTCTCTCTCTCTCTCCCTCTCTCTCTCTCTCTCGCTCGCTCTCTTTTAAAGAATTCATTATACTCTATTTTATGCACTCATAAAAGAATGGCATATTCCTTTTCACTCATTAAAAATGTCATAAAATATTCCTTTTATGCTGTCTTTAATGCATATGTTACACTCTCCTTAACTAAGGCATGAATACCTCTCCTCTATGGCATAAGTTACACTCCTCTAGACGGAATCCAATGCATGCAAATTACTCCTTTATGACAAGAAGTGGTTTCACCTCTTATATATGAGTCTCATGTATTCTCACTTAGGGATTATGAGGCCAAGAGTGGAAGAGACTTGAGGAAAATAGTGAGAGGGAGAGATACAAAGAGTAGCCAATTGCTTCCATAATAAATCTGAAATTATTATAATTTAAAATCCTAAGATCTCTAGTTATTGAGGTTGGCCATGAGTGGTATTGAGAGGAAGTGAAAATTTGCTTCCTTAGTTTGGCTTGCAAATATCTTTACTATTGTTTTTTGGTATTGCTTGTGAGTTGTTGCAGCTCAGGGGCTCCAGGGGTAGAAGTTCTTCCTAGATATGGTTGGGAGGAAAACCGGGTGGTTCACAATGAGTTGGTAAGGATATATGAGCTGGAGCATACTCCATTTTTTTTGAGTTGTATAAATTCACTGCCAGGTATGTTGACAACATTATATTGTATTTATTTTTGTAGTTCATTACATGGTTTTTCTTATTTGGTTGTTGATTGAAACTTAGGTGTATATCAAATGTTGCACACTAAATGTTGAAGGAATTTTGCAATAACTGTAGTTTATTTTATATAAGTTTTTTTTTTTTTTTTTTTTTTTTTTTTTTTGTACAGTTTCATTGCAAGTTGATTTACATCATGTCTTAATGGCTGAAGCATTCAGGCTGCCATGAGTTTTATGAAAACATGTTAATAGAATAAATTTGGGTTTTCCTTTTCCTTACAGCTGTAGATAAGTTTGCACAATATATGTTTGACAAAAGGGATAAATGAGATAGTAGGAATTTGTTTTTGGCTGTGGTTGTAAATAATCACATTTCTGGGTGTTTCTATTTCAATTCATTTTAACGTCAAGGGGTATCTGTACCTTATGACCACGTCGCCCCAATTTTGATTTCAAAAAACAAATTTTCATAATCTGGTTCGGTAATATGCTATATTTTATAGATTTGCTGCTGTTACCTCGTGATTTGTCTTCCTGTTTTTTTTTAGCTATGATTTACCTAGTAATCTCTCTTTAAGAAACCAATCTATTATATAAACTTGGAATTCTTATTTTAAAGTCTCAATCGTTAACACGTTGATATTTTAAATAACTTGTAACTACTTATTTGATAGTTTAATAGCTAGAAGCTTGTTTTCTGACTGCTAAGCATTGGTCAAAATTCTCCAATGGTTGTAGCTACATCGCTGCAAGCTATTCGTAAAAATTCTTAAATATTTATAGTCATTATGTGCCTAAATTTTTGTATATGCGGCAATCAATATGGATGAAAATTTTGCTTACGTATTAGGTTAATTTATTGGTATTACTTACAATGAAAAAGAAGTTATGTATTCTTATATTCATGTTAGTTAATTTTGGTGAAATCGCCTTAAGGGTTGCAGTTGTAAGTTTTTGATAAAATGCCTTAATGGCTATACATTTCATGCTTGCAAACTGTTTGACATAATGCTTCAATGGTTGTAGCTAATTACATCTATGAATTGTTTATAAATATGACTAAGTGAATTTAGGATTTGCAACCAAGGTGTTTCTAGAAATATCTCAAAGAATAAGCATGATGATTCCATTGAATTAAAAATCCAAGGAAGGCAAATTGGGTAGGTGAGTTGTTGTAATTGTTAGCTCACATATGAATTCATAATAATTGGAAATCACTCCTTTAGAAGTTGAATTATCTTGTTTTTCTTCCCTTTCTTTTTCCAAAGAATTCATAGGCATATTATCTAGGACATAATCAAATTAGTCACTATTAAACACTTTTAATTGCAAAAGAATGAACAATTGGCTTATTGGAAATTGTGATTTGTAAAGATTGATATTGTTTATCCCACTAAAGACTCTATCATGTAAATGTGATTTTAAAACTTATGGTTGTAAGTTTTGGATCTTGAGGAACCATGACCCTGTAGCTTTAATGAGAAGTTTATTATTTCCAAGGGTTAGTTAGTTAGTAGAAATTAGTGTTTAGTGTAAAGAATACCAATAAAAATAAAAACAAAACTATAGATATATGACCTTGCATTCACTTTAAGTCTTAAAAACTTAAACTTAAATCTCATTTTAAGTGAGGCTTAGTATAATACTAATGGTTAGTAAGGTGGGACCTTACATCTTCTCACTCGCATTTAATAAAAGCTCTTTCCTTGTCACCTTTTCAAAGCTATCTGTATCATTCATTCTTATGTTCATTTTTGCTTTTGATAACTTCTGCTTCGCTCCATTTTCAGGAACAATTCATTGCAATATTCATTGGGAAAAATGGCAAAGAGGGGAGAGGTAGCTGCATCTGAAAAATTAGAAATGATCCCTCCATTCTCTAACACTACATGCAACAAAGATGGAGGAACCTCAACATGGGAGACCATGTATTGTTTATTAGAAGAAGAGAAACCAAGACCTCTAGTAACAAAGGCCACAGTTGATGGTCATGTTTCCTCTGATGCCTCCTTCTTTGAGACAACATTCTCATTTATGCACCGCACAGCTGTAAGGCCGAAGATAATTCCATATACTGATATGGTTAAGTGGATAATCGATCAGGTGGATGGATTGGATAGAGAATTCAAGAATAGCAGGTAGGAGGTTATGGTATCTTTTTCCCCAGACACCCTGCGGCCTATGTACAATATACGAGAGCCATGGAATCTCTACAAAAAATAGTTCCTTGAGAAATTTGCTAAGGAGAATGAAGACCCAGCAGATGTCACACGGACCTAGACCGAAAATGAAGGAAAGATTAAAAAGGATAAGATGGGTATGTATTCTGCAACATCTATCTCTCCTCCTCATAGTTTTTCAGCAGCCATGCTATGTAGAATGTTCGACAAGCCTAATAGTACCAAATTTTCCTAGAATGGTTGCCATTAATAGATGCAGCCATAAATGAAACCATAATGAATTAGGCCGAAATTTTGTCTAATAATTTCGTGAAAGGCATAATGGAGATAGGAGAAAGAGGAGTATCTCTTCAAGGGTTTACCCTCCATTTTTCATGAGTGCCTATGTAATGGACACTATTTGTTTTGGCTCCAAATTTCCTATCATGGGATGGAGGTGGACTGTGCAAGACCTGCTTCCTATTATATATATCATAAGAGTATGTGGGAGTCTTAGTTCCTCCCCAATTTTTACAAAATTTGTGAAGGACTTATGTTGGATATTCATAAACTAGTCTACAACAGGAATCCCCATAGATTTTCTAGAGAAGATGAAGTAGATATCCTACCTATAGCCAGATGGTTTAGGGAGGAGACATTTACATATATCAGAGTATTTGGGAGCATTGCTTCATCGCATGTCCTGCCATACCATGTCTCCGACAGGTTAACTCCCAAGGAGATAGCCTACCAAACACCAGGGGAACGTGGGCTAAGCAAAGGATTGAAGGAACAGAAAAAGGCCATTTGGCCTACATTTCCATTGCAATGGTGGTGCATTTACACTACACGATTTTGGACATGCATGCAAGGAAGAAGAGATTATGAAATCTCTAAATTTGACTACATTCCCAGGAAGATAGTATGACCCAAATTGCACCGCCAAAGACTTCACTACTATCAGGTGAAAGTGAAACCATTCAACCACAAGGAAGATGCCTTCGATGACCTCTTTCTACAAAAAGAGACATTTTTAGAAGTGACACATATGTCATCACTACTTTTTGCCCGAGATGATCTTGAATCCTTCCGTGAATAGAGGGAAATGAGATTATTATAGGTCCCATTAGACCTACTACAGTTTGAACCAATAAGGGAGCCAAGTTCCACTGTAATCTTAGATGAAAGTTCCAGAGAAAATTCCAAAGAAAATTTTGAAGCAGAGTCCTAGGAGAAGTCTACTCATGAATCACAACACTCATAGATACAGTCTCAAAATGGGGGAAATAAAAACATAGGGTGTGAGAGGGACATGGTCGGAACCATAGAAAAGCATCCGAACAAACCTCGACAAAGAAACAATGAACTTCCCTCTACTTCCACTCAGTCGGCGAAACCCTCAGTTGTTGATTTAGAAAAAGAATGGGATCATTTTAATAAGAAGCTCCATACAAAGGAACAAACACCTAAGATATAGACTCCAAAGAAAAAATCAACTCAATAAATTACAGTGGAGAAAACTGTAGGCACTCAGGATGTGGAGCTCATTCCTGCCACCCCCACTTGTGAAATTATTTTGAGAATTGAGGAAATTCCTCCATTAGATGTGTTTTATATCCCTATCTATAAAGCTGTCATCAAAAGGTAGAGGAAGAAAATACAGTTAGATGTTGTAGCTATTACCACTCCTGACAATGAACCACTGAACATTTTCTGGAAAGATTCACCCATGGACCCATATGAGAACCTTACGAGACTATCGAAAATTGTGGGGGCCTATGCTACAACAACTATTGATAAAGCTTCAGAGGTACAAATGTTGTTGGGAGAAAACGAACAAAATATTATGCTGTTGGAACAACAATTAGAGCAAGTAAAATCTAACCAACAAGAAGAGTTACAAATAGTCAAGCTTAAGCAAGAGTTTGAACAGATGTAAATACAACATCAAGCCAGCCTAGTGGAAAAATATGTGCGGATTCAAGCTATGACAGAGAAGTATAAATACAATCTGCAAATCTATTAGTTCGTAAAAGAAGCACTTAGCCTTAACTCTCAACTAATGCAACAAAAGGAAGTTTTGTACTAGAAAATCTTACAAATAAGTCCTTATTATGAGATCAGTGATAAGCTAACAAGCCAAGTCATCGACACAAGACTTTAGTATGACAAAGTCCATCAAAGGATTTTTGACTTTATCACCTAGCAAGAATTAGAAGATGGGAGGAAGGCCGATTTTCCAAAACTGGAGGAATCACATAAAGGAATTCTATTTGCAGATTGGGATTCTCGACTCAAGCAAGAAGAAATGGAAATGGCAGTCACGGAAACAGAAACAAACAACAACATTGAAGCTATTAATGAAAATCCACATGGTGCCAACCTGGTTGCAGAATCTATACCAGGATTTCTTCCAAATTCCAATCAACTAGAGAAGCAATGGACACACGCAGCAAAGGAAAGGGAGGAGGGTGATCAGACAAATGAGCAAGCTAAATTGGGAGGCATATTGGCAATTCTTAGTCAAACCATACGGCCAGTGGATGACCTTGCGATTCCTAACTACTTCCACACAAAAAATGGTGCCAGCACTGACAGATGCTATATTTACTGGACAATTGAAATTTGCGATTGACCAACCGACACAGCTCAAACCAATGACAAATATCTACGATCTTAAGGATCAAATTCAAAGGAGTTAGTCACTTTGTTTTACTTTTATTTTAATTTTATTTAGCATAATCTGAGGAAGGTCATTTAAACCTCCTCAACTATTTTTGTAATAATCTATTTTAGGACATATAGTTTTAGTATTTAAACCCCTCTCATGCATTTAGAGAGGGGTCCAGAAATTTTATCAGAAACATTCTTCAAAACATGGAATTCTGCACCTTTGAGGAGGTTCTAGTGGAATTAATGGAACATGATCTATTTTTTTTAATATCTATAATGCTCTATTGAAATTTCACTTTTGCACTCTCAGATGATGTTGGATTGATTCGAATTAGGTCGATATTGCTGAAACATATTAGCAGAACTTATCATATATGGTACTTTTATCTTATGATTTTGTTTCATCTATGTATCAAGGAATAACTTTTCTTCAATTTTTTTATGTATGGAAGTTTGAATTTCGGTTAGCATTATTGCACTTTTATATGGTGTTGGATTTAATTTTATCCTGAATATATGAATGATTCTATATGCAATATATCTTTCACAATCGTTTTGGCTAACTATTTATCCAAAACAATTATTGTTAAATGATTTCACTTCTTATTGCAGTTGAACGATCTTTATTACCAATTTCTATAGGACATTATTGTAGATCACATCCTTTACTTTATTCCCGGGTATAGTTATAGTTTAATAGTGTTCAAACTAGGAGATATGCATGTGCTTAAATATCTTAGATCATATTACACTTAGCTTAATCATCCTGCCTTTACAGCATATACCACCCTATCAACACTATCAAAATGCATTTTGGGAAACTGGTTCCATTATCCCCAGTTGGAGCCACTACACCAAACGGAAAAGGAGCTGCCAACCAAGGTCTGGACCGGGTGGTTTTCCCCCATGTTGTAGCAACGATCTTCAAGGATTCAACATTTTAGCACCAGAAGGAAGGCCTAACTATGAATGGAAAGTAAATTCAAGCCAACATGCCATTCTAAGAGTAAAATTCCCTCACACTCACCTCCATATTCTCGATCATATTCCAAATCTCCAAATCCTAAGCGAGAAGTTGTAAAGACACCCTTAGAACCCACTACTGAAATTCTAAAGAAGCCAAATCATTCTTCTTCTATAGAAACCATTGAATTCTGATCTTTGATTCATAAGTTACAAGCAATTTCGATATCTCAAGAAGAATCTGAGTTATCTCAAGATAACATTACTTCTCAATTTCCCTCATCTCAAAGATTGAATAGAGCACATAGTGAAAAGTATGGGATCCCTCCATTCGAATTCACTCTACCAAGCTATAAGATGGCGAAGAAGACACCATATGAATCCCATAGTGAGGTTCTATCATCATCACCTCAATCATCCTCATTCATTCCATCCATCTCATCACAAGATCAATCACCCACCTCAAAACTCTAGATCGTGATTTACATGGGTAATGGAACACAAGACTCCTCTACCCAATCACCTTCAACCACTGGAACATATTCCTCTATGTAGATACCAACGATGGCTCAAAACCCTCCAATTCCATGGACAAATCCAGGAGCTGTATGAATGGCAGGGCCTTTACACCAATTTCTAGCCCATCTTGAAAATGGCTACCAAAGTTCAATCCTAATAATGGATTACCAGCTGAGGAACACATAAACAATTTTATGTTGTCAATTAATATGAACGAAGCAGTAGAAGAAGATGCAGTTGTAAGACTACTTCCTTATAACTTACAAGGATCAGCAGGATCATGGTACTTTTCATTACCATCAGGTTCTATTAATAGTTGGGATGCCTTTCAAGAATAGTTCTTAACCAATTTGGAGATGACAGATCCATGGCTACCCTTCTTAATGATCTATCCGATTTGAAAATTGAACCTAAAGAACTAATCAAAGACTTTAATTCTCATTTCAACAAATTATTGAATAAAATACCAACGACATCCAAGCCCAATGATAAAGTCCAAAATGAATGATACATTTCTACTCTCCCTTCAAACGCAACTATTTTCGTCAATAGAGCTGCCAAACCAACTTTGGCAAAAAACATGAAAGAAGAAATAGTTGTAGAAAAACGAATTCTAGCCTTAGATAAGAAAAATGCTTTAAAAGAACAAAAATCCAAGAAAGTGACTTTTAGGGATGAATCCAAGAAAAAAGCACCTAAAGATCCTTTTTATCTTGAAGGTTTATGAAAATTCATCAAAACCACATCTAATAAAATGGTTGATATCAAGAAACAAGTAGTAAAGGCTTCCTCGAAGAAATATTTCAGACCATACAAAAGGAGTCCCTCCACTGATCCTAAGCCTCCAAGCACTATATATAATGTTGAATCAGATATGGAGGATGATAAAGTCTCAACAACTGAAGAACAAATAGATGACGAAGAAGTGGTAGAATTACAAGGAATGGGGGACTTTATCCTTCCAAATAAAGATACATAAGAAGCACTACCTGTTGCGACTCGAAGTAGAAGCCTTGTTGATTTATCTCAAACAAATCCAAAGCAAAAGGTATCAACTTCAGCTCCGAAGTACAAAACAATATGTAAGAAATCTCGATCTAAATCTACCCAAACCGCTCCTCTTCAATCAAATTCTTCACCTCCATCTAAGACCCTGAAGCCTCATGTAGGAGGGCTCCTCCAAAAGTTGATGGAAAAAGCAAGTGGGTACTTGCATATCTCACACGTTGGTGCTTGCATTCTAGTTGGTGCCAATAAATTCTAAAAGAAGATTGACAAGAAGAATAAGAATACGAGGCATTCAATGGTTTTTCTCTTGGAAGGGTTTCCACCTAAAATTCCCCATGTTCATATATTATGATTATACTACTTATGTCGTTTGAGTTTGTTTTTTCTTGTATTGTGCTTTTGATCTACTGCTCATATATTTTGTTGGTTTATTAATGGATAATTTATTTTTTTAATAAGAATTAAAAATTGGGTAAAGATGATCCAATCAAAATTATACTAATTAATCCCCCCCTCTTAGTATAACCAAGCTTCCAACACACTATATCAAATGATCTTTGAACAACATCCAAAGAGGCGACCTTCTTCTCCATCATTCACCACATAAAGATTTTGGATTTTGCAGGGAACTTAACCTTCCAAATCTCACTACACCACCATTTTGGCTTTGCCACTACCCCGTCGGCATTTAAGACAATATATCATAGATTTGAGGAATAAGAGGGAAAATGAGAATAAATTCAGACTAGTTCATCCTCTCTACTAGTGATCCTTACGTGGATAGTGGTTAGGTTTATCATATATCCATTCGATGAATCATGGAAATCAACCTCCATGTTTAGCTCCTCTATTTATCTCCATCCTTATCTCCAAATCGTTGAGAGGTCTGGGGTAAAAGTGTGTGCTAGTTTTGAAATTCCCTGGCTGTTGGGGAAGATTCATGGCCTACACCACTCCCTGGCCATGGATTGATTCCAATCCACACTCTGGCTCCATTACAAATTTTATAGGAAAGTTTATTCCCTCTCCATGATTCCCTAACCATAGGAATTTAAAGCATATTTTTCATGTTATTTCTATAATTCATTTTGGGACCCTTGCTAAGGATATCCGGTAGACTCGAATGACTTCCAATAGATATTTGATTAGAACTAGGAAACCTGCTTTGGAGAGATATTTTAGACTCCAACATTTCAACCTTTTTCAACCTTAATAATGGGCCATGACCAATCCTCCTTAGTGTAGATGTTTGGTTTTATATTAAATGCTAAATACTTTAAACCTTCTAACAAAGGATTAAACGTATTCACTATAGGATATGTCTCACCTTCTCCTCTTCTGAATTATGGTGTGAGAGAGTAGACTTTATGTAGTTTATAGCCATCCATGTGTCTCTTCCATAATGATAAATGATCTCCATAATATTGTCCATATACTTAATAGAATCATTACAAAAAATAAGGATATCATCAACAAATAAAAGATGAGTTAATGCCAAAGCCCTAGCAATATGGGTTCCTTGCAGTTACCCCCTCCTTTTGGATTCCAACATAAGATGGCTCAATCTCTCTGTTATAAGGAGAAATAATAGTGGAGATAGAGGACATCATTGTATAAGCCCTCATTGGGCATGGAAGAAGGGGGAAGCTGAGACATTAATCAACACTAGAAAATAAGTTGCTTGAATGCAACTCATCACCCAAGAAATGAAGTCAGGGAAGAAACCAACAAGATTTTGAAGCATTTTGATATAAATACAATTGACTATATCATAAGATATAGAGATATATATCTTAAGCATTGTGCCTTTAATATTTAGAACCTTGATGTTGTGGATGCCTTCTTGAGCCACACTAATTGCTTCATGGATTTCCCTTCCTTCCATGAAGGAAACTTGTTCCTTTGAGTTAGATTTTGAAAGGATGGGTTTCAGTGTATTACTTATCACTTTTGTTGTTATTTTTATGGATAGAATTGCACAAAGAGATGGGTCAAAAGTCTTCAAAAGATATAGGAGATTCACCCTTAGAATGAGTGCAATAAACGTTGAGTTAAAGAATGGGAGAATTATTTGATCCCTCAAAAATTCTTCAACAAGAAATAAAAAATCATTCTCAATTATGTATAAAGTCTCACAAAGGGAAGAAACCAACAAGATTTTGAAGCATTTTGATATAAATACAATTGACTATATCATAAGATATAGAGATATATATCTTAAGCATTGTGCCTTTTTTATTTAGAACCTTGATGTTGTGGATGCCTTCTTGAGCCACACCAATTGCTTCATGGATTTTCCTTCCTTCCAAGAAGGAAACTTGTTCCTTTGAGTTAGATTTTGAAAGGATGGGTTTCAGTGTATTGCTTATCACTTTTGTTGTTATTTTTATAGATAGAATTGCACAAAGAGATGGGTCAAAAGTCTTCAAAAGATATAGGAGATTCACCCTTAGAATGAGTGCAATAAACGTTGAGTTAAAGAATGGGAGAATTATTTGATCCCTCCAAAATTCTTCAACAAGAAATAAAAAACCATTCTCAATTATGTATAAAGTCTCACAAAGAAATAAACTGCCCAACCATCCATCCTAGGACTTTTTTCCTTTTGAAAGCTATGTAGGACAATCTTAAGCATTTCCTCAGAAATTTATTCATTCGAGTTTTGTTGTCCTCTTCACCAACAAACCTAGGGAAAATAATTATTGTTATAATAAATTTTGATATTGAAGATTCCTTTGGGGCATGTAAGAGATTCTGGAAATAGGACTTGCAAATGGTTGCAAGTCTTTCAAAATTTGAAACCTCTCCAATTCAAAATACTTTAGGCTCTAGATGGTGTTAGAAAATTTCCTTCCTTTTCCGTAAGATTGAAATTTTATTTTGTTCTAATCACCACATTCCAACCTAATGGCCTAACTTTGTAACCTCCATTTTTCCTTCCTCTTAGCTAAAATCTCCTTCTTTGGGGTTGAAGGCTTTCTAATATGAATATACAATTTTGGTGAATTATTCATCTTTGAGCTAGGTGGAATTTATTTTGAAGGGGCCAACTAAATTCCCCAAGTCTTATATTATCTCTAGAACTATAGGGTAGTGGTTCAACACACCTCCAACCCCAACCCACTTTTCAATTCGATTTAACATGTCCACTAGAGCCTCAAAGATTAAGAATATGTCTATTCTTTTTGTGACTCTATCATCCCTTGTTAGATGATTTATCTAAGTAGGGACAATTCTAACAATATCCACATCCACAAGTGTACTACTATCAATTTTTTTGAGGAATAGTTCAACAATTGGATTTGGCCTTTCCTTGGGGCCCCAAGATTCAACTTCTCCAAGAGAGAAATTCAATTTTCCTCCTAAGATAAGGGAATTGGAATCAGTGAGAGCATTGTAAATAACCTATCCCAAAACTCCTGTCAATTAGAGGGGAGGTTGTATAAGTTTAGGAATGTGAGAGAGTATCCCAAATTCTTTGAGAAGATTTCCATTCCAAGACCCTGCTCCACACTCCAAAAATTGTATGGCTGCACAACCCTCTCTTTCTAGCACACAAATCTCCCTCCCAATCTTCCCCTTGTATCTATCTCAATGAACTTGTTAGAAATAAAAATGAATTACCCTTTGGAGGACTTATTCTCAAGGCCTCATGGTCAAAAGATAACCTGAAAGGACCCAAGATTCTAAAGGAAAAGATTGACGAATTCTATGAAAGGGTCTTTTACGAGGCTCAATCCAAGGGATAAGGCACACAATTTTGGTAGGTGTGCAATAGTGGGTGAGTGTAGAGATGGTTCCATGGGCACATGGCACCATGAGTGTTGGAGGAATCTACACCAGAGAATTTGCACATTGTCATCATCTAATGACAGAAACACTTAGCCATCAAATTTTCCTAGGCACTCCATGCCATGAATCCACATGACTTTTAACTCAACAAAGGGGTGTCGAGAGGGATATGTGGTGCCCTCTTGCACCAATTGCACTGGTACAAAATTTTCATCGGTTGGTTTCCAAATGGTGTGTAGGGGAGCTACGTGGCCCTCCATGTAGGCTTCGTATGCACCATCCCACATCAATATCACCATCAACTCAGCTTGCCACATACCCTTAGCACACTGAAACTCTACCACACCAAACCTCCACGTGGCACAACCCACGTCATGTTGATGTCAAGATGAAATCATCCAAATTTTTGTCCAATATAGCCTTGCCATGTGTCAAATTCAATTTATCATTTTTTATGAAAGGCCAATGGGCCTAGTCATTTTGTCATTTTGTATAGTGCATCCTTCCAACTCAACTTGTGCACACCCTTGGAGCTTGTTCACTTAATTCTACACATTCTAGGTGTAAATTCATGAAACTTTACCTCCATTTCACACCCTTTCTCATGAATTCAATTGCTTGAAACCCTCCTCTCAACAAACTCATGTGAAATGAACTCTAAAAATCAAACCCTAAGCCTTCTTGGAGAATAAATGTGTGCCTCGTGAAGAAAATTCCTCATTTTAGCCAACAAAGCCCCTCCATAGGTCAAATTACCCTTATAAGTGCATTCACAATTAAAATTAATTTCTACATTTTCAGAATCATGCCTAATTTACTCAATAAACCACTAATTCAATGTCTCGTGCATGTTTGCTATTTCCACTGTGCATAAATTTCAAAGTTTAAAAGGTTCTCCTTCCAACTTGCTGTCTAATATCCTTCTGCCACATGGCATGTCCTCATTGGCTTTTTTATCCTTAAAAATATCCCCTTTTTCCTTTTCCTCCTCCTTTGTAGCTGTTGGAGTCTCTGCTTGGACTATTTAACTTGCTGGACTGGATCTGTTTCTTCAACTTGTCCTGACGATGAACCACACTAGTTGGTTCGAAACGCGTCAACAAATGAGTTTCCATGTGATTTTCGCCGAAGAATCTTCTCTAAAACCGATATGGATCATAGAAGCCTTAACTCTATTAATGAACCCAACTATTCAAATAGTATAAATAACTAGTGAAATAATAGGAGATCATAATAATATGTATGCATCAAATTTTTTCTTTGTCATTGTCCCGCAAGTGTTCCACTTTCTGGAGATGGTAACCTAGTGTGGAAGCAGGTACTTTACAAACAAGGGTTTTATTGTATTATTTCAAGAAGGAAGGTAAAAAATTTGAACAACACCAGATGTTATTGCATACATGCTGTCATTTCCCAACAGGAAAGAATTGCAAAGGCTAAATAGAGAGGCAATTGAAGAAAAATGGAATATTCTTGCACTAGAGGTCCAACAAAAAATGGTTTCTATTTATGTCAAAGAAGGAGTGGTTCCTCCCTCTAGCCATCCTCCTTACCACATCACAACTTTTGATTCTATGTCAAATTTGTCATTTTCCATGGTTACCCAATTTCTCAGTCTTGATACTAATTCATATATAACTAAGACAATTCTAGGTCTCTTGGTATCCTTGTGTCATCTGACCACCAAGGCCTACACCAAATTTTATTTCCCATAATTGTTTTCAAGAGAAATTTACTCTTAAATGATAGAGTTTGGAGAAGGAAATTCCTTCCACTACCAAACCTATCTAGTCCACCTATTCATCCATCAACAATATTCTTACCTAGAGCACTTGAAGCCCATAATGGTAGATGAGCATAATGTGTTGTTGTCAACTTATGAGTGGCTACCAATGGTTAGAAAACACAGAATGGACTAGGGTTTCTTTGATTATATTTCTTATTTTTTGTCAGTTGTGTACACCCTTCTACATGGTTAACCTTTTCTTAGAGTTCGTCCTTTCCTCAGGGGGAATTTATAGTTGATCCCAGATAATAGAGTTGGTGGTTGGTATCTCTTCAAAGAGCATATATTCATCATAATATATGGATTTGAAGGCCAACCATACAAGATCTCGACTTTTTTTACTCCTCACATTTTTGCATTGAAGTACATTAGGCAAATATTTCGAAGTGATAATGTACATTTCAGCCCCAAGAAAGCAACAATCATGTTCCACCTTCCTCACAAAGTGGGACCATTTTGTGTTAATTCAAGGAATTCCTTGGATATCATGGAGAAGGTATTGGAGGATTTTGATTTCCCACAAGTTGGAGCCTGGAAATATGATCCCCATAATATCATCTATGAAATGAGGAAAGATAAGGATCAAGAAAATTACAAGCATGATCTGAATCCCATCATAGAATTTTATGCCAACAAATCTACTTGGAAAGAGGTGAGGGTCGTCTTGTATCTAGATGATTTAGAGTTTTCTCACCTCTTTGGCATGAAACAAGGCACTTCAAAACCCATGGAGGTTGATGATAGAGAGGAACCTAGCTCTAAGAAAGTCAGGATAGGTAAAGCTACAAAGTACGATGATGATGGAGATGATGATGAGGAAGAGTCACGGGCTATGATACTATATGTCAACATTCAACAGACACCTCCATCAAAACCAACATTTACCATGGAGACCTTACCCTCTTCCATGTCAAGATCAAAGGCAATGGCATCAAGAGAGGTTTCCAAGCTTGGACATGTGTTAGTAGTAGAACAATTCTAGGAAATAACCAAGCAAGCCTCTAAGGAGAATAAGAGAGACATTAGAATACAAGACAATCAACAACTTCCTCCCATGCATCTTAAGAGAACATTGGATTATGAAAAGGGAACTTTAAAGATGGAAGTGTTGCAATCCAAAGTGGATACAATGAGGTCCATGTCAAACTATGAAGTGAATGAATTATCCTTGCTTGCGGATCATATTTCATATCCTGATATCATGGAGTTGAACATGAAAGTTACTCACGTTGTGCATAGAGAGATGCACTGAACAAATATCACAACCAAAAAGCTACAGGGTTTTTATTCCAAGGCCAATAACAAATTTAAATATGAGAGGATGGTTTGTAAAACCATAAAAATGAAGATTAAAACTCTATAGCACAAAATCACACACTTAGCCACGTTCCCTAGGGATTTTAAGGAATACAAGGTTATATGGGAGGAAAAGGATAGAAAGGTATCCTTAATGAAAAAACGACTCAAGAATTCAGATTCGCATCTTGTGCAAATAGTATAACAAGAGAGGCAAGACCTTAAGGTTAAGATGCATTAGGTACTCACAAAAAATAAGGAATATATGAACGAATTATGCTATTGTTGGCACAGGTCCAAGTAATAAAAGAAAATTCATATGAGACTCTGCAATCTCAACAGACCCCATATGTGTTGATTGGGTAGGTGGAATCCCTGGTAGCGTTAAGAGGATGAAAAGAAGCTACAAGCTTTTCTCTCAAGTCAAGAGTAGGAACTAAAAGCAAAAGAAGAAGAGCTTGAGATCACCTAGATGGAGGTGTATCATGCACATGAATATGGGTAGAAAATTGATGTTGAATTAGAAGTCTTGAGGAGGAAGAATCTAAGAAAATCTTCCTTCAATTCTGCTAAAACAATTATTTGGGATAAAATCATGAAGGTAGTCGAAAATCATTAGGGTAACACAGAACTAATCTACGAAAATATAGAAACCATCAGAAGGGCCAGCGGGGAAAAATTTTCCATAAAGAATGTTATTCATGACTCCTGCACCAAAGATGGATTAAATGTTGACTTCCTAAGTCACATGCCTGAGGAGGAGCTTGTCATGGAAAACATTGATAAATTCATGTGGGAAGTGAGAGCTAACCAATTGAAGAGAAAGCATAAATTAGTGACACTCGTGGACAAGAAAGAAGATGAATTGGTCAAAGAAATGCAATGTTTTACATACCAATGTGAAAATTTATCCAAGAGGCATTTTCCACTATTCTTTGATAGGAATAGAGATGTATATTCCAAAGAACTACTCATGAACAACCTTGAATGATATCAAAGAGGACCAAAAAGGTTCCAGAGAATAATTTCACCCAATACATGGGAAAGATATTATAAATTTATATGAAGATTATTTTGAAGTTTTGTTTATGTTAAAGAATAGTTTCAAAGAGCTAGGCCAAGTTGAATATGAAATAGTCATAACATTAGAGCAAACAATTTTGGATGCACAGGCATGTGAAATCATAATGGGAAGGAATGTAGAGGCATGTTGGACAAATATAAATTGGCAGTTCAAAGAGGAACTCCCTTGCCATAGGAACCTCTAGCAGAGGCAGGCTCTAGTTCGAAGCCTCCACCACAACAAGAGGCATGAAATCAACTGTGAGCACTAGCACCAAAATGGAAGGCACCATAAAAAACCCAACCAAGGTAGCACCCAAGAAAAAGAGACAATAATACTCAGTGTTCATGCAAGAGGGAAAGCGATCAACTACAACCAAATTGAATGGGGTCTGCCCTTTAGTTGGAAATTTTTTCTTGAAACTTTTGGAGGAACTTTGTTATAAGACAACTGCCATTTTGTAAAATATTCCTAGTGGATTTTGAATACAAATAGTGGCTTAGGGCTATGGTCTTGATTCTTGAGTCTTGAGTGCATATATATAAGCATCGTTTTGATGTAATTAGGGGAGAAATTTTATGGTATAGGGGAAACTCTATCAGTTTTTTTCCAAAATCTGCAAGGACTTTCGAATCTATCTGAGGAATTATGAAGTGATTTTGGGCTATTATTTCTTCTTTCTCATGTAATTCTAAGAACCCATATTTTTATTTTGAGTTTTGCACCATACTAATACAATTTCAAGGATTTTTCATGGAAAATTATGTTGTAAACCTAGTTTAGTATGAAGCTGAAATGAGATTGTTAATTAAAGTAAATTATGAATTAGTATGATTGTTTGCTTTAATTTCTATAGAATTCATCAAGATTTGTTGAAGAGTATCATGGCTATTTTGATGAACTTTTACATGGGTTTTTAATGAAATTGAAGAATTCAAAATACTATGTTTTCTTGTAGCCTAATTGCTCAGTTGTCGATATGATTTTAATAGGTTCAAATGAATTCTTAATTGCTCATTTGAGTTTGTTAAGATATGTTCTCCATTTTTCCCCTTCTTCAAACATTTTTTATTTCTTTATGTCAAACCCAAAGCTCATGAATGCTCTAACTGAAAACTAGTGGAAATCCTTCCCAACAAATTTATTTTTAATTGTTGATGCTTTCCCTTATCTCGACTCTTAAGAGAAATTTAAAATTTAAAATAAAAATAAAAATTTGAGTTGGCTATAATTTGTTCATGATTATGTGAAATTTCTTGTGAAAAATCAAGGTGAATGTTTGAATGTATGAGATGGCCAAATCTTGGAAATATGCAACAAATATTAGTTTATTTATGAGTAATTTCATTGAATTTAAAACAAAAACACATGTGTGCTTACAAATATTGAGAATTTTATTTAAAATGTTGAAAATGGTTCTTCATGATTCTAACAATTTTGATGGGAAAATAGAGTAAATGAAACTTAATTCTGAATAAAACATAGAGATATCAATAGAATTTAAGGAATAATTCACACAGTCATTTAACAAAACAACATTCACAAAAAACAAGTATTAACCTTTCATTTAATTTACTAAAATTTTCCCTCATTTTTATTCTCTTGTTGAAGCTTGGAGTCAATAAAAAACACACATGAGCATTCAAAATTCAAGAATTCAAAGATGTCTTCAACAAGACTGAATAAATGTAGATGATTCCATACACATAATTTCAACAGAAAATCAAAATCAATAACAACAAATTAGATCAAACTTAGATGTTCCTAGGCTCTACACTATAGCATGACATAGTGTGACTCTGGGGTGCCAACATCTCATGGCACCATTTCTAGGGAACAATTTGAATTAATTCCCTTAGAGATACGACATTCCATCATATTTTATAGGTGGACAAGCTCTAAATTTATTTGTTGTGCATTTCACCTAGCGATTCCATTATTCATAATTTTCATTATTTATCAAATAGACTACAATTATCCACTGACCATTATGTTGCAATGATCATATCTTGTGAACAATAGTTAGCCAATTGTAGATACTCATCACCATCTTGTTGAAATGCTTCAACACATAATCCTTAACTTTCACATTCACATTCTGGCTATTTTGAGGAGGCATACCCGAGGTAACCTAGATCAAAACCTCATGCTTTCAGTATTTAATTATGAGAATTTTTTCTATTCCTACAAACAATAGAACAAAAATTTACAAGAAAAATATTCATATAATCAAACAACTGAAACCACATCTCAACCTTTCCCAACTGTAATTTATCAACTTGCTCACTCAGAGATCATTCAAATTGTTACAATCTCCTCACAACCAACACTCGAACATTATGAGATACTCATCCCCCCTCAAGCATGTGTTAACCCCACTCTCTCCCATGGCATGCGTAACTACACAAAGCATAGAGAAAACTAAAAATCCCTGCATAGTGTCTACTACTAGAGAGATAATCTTATAGTACCTCATGCCTAGGCAAGCACAACATCGCAGTAAACCAAAACCACATAATCAACCATTGGCCTAGTGTTGTGGAAAATAAAAACCCCCAATTTTATTTCAGTATCATAATAAAATATGGGGACCCTTTATAATTTTTATTTTTATTTGCTTAAAATCCTCTCTAGAATCTAGAAAAACCTTTAGATTCTATGGTTTAACTTATATTTTTGGATAAGGTTTGGTTTTTCCCTTTATTTAATAAAGTTTTATTTTTTCTCTTTATTTTAAAAAAATAATATAATAAATACTTATGGACAAGAACAATCTGAGGATTTAACGAGGTAAAGGCATCATATACATTACCCTAAAAATAAAATCCCAGAAGGAAAAACCGTTAAAATTTATTAATTCTTTCCAGGAGGGAAATATATTTATGAATTTAAGTGTTTCCTGAATCCAAAATAAAAGTAAATCCCAAGTCCATAGGACCTTGGATAAATGGTGATCGGGCACTTTGTTAAGGAACTCCTTGATGTGAAGTCATTGGTTCAATTCCCCACCTCAATCGGGGTGATACATTGGACATGATGAAGATATAGTCCTCCCAAGATTAGAAAAAAAAATGTAAATCCCAAAACCCCAGATGCAAGTCCCCCAAAACTTATGTACAAGCACACCCTGAAGGTTTTCTCTGCAAATATTTCCTTTAGGATGAAGTTGTTATGTCAATTTTCCTGTCTCGAGGTCATACCTATCCTGCACATAATAATCCCATAACAAACATATGTTATGGTTACAAGTTCCTTTCAGGGATGTATTGGTCGGGGAACCTTTATAGTCCACGAATCTTACCTTGTGAGTCTCATCATCCCAAGTAATTTGTCTCGAAGATTTTCTTCCAAAGTATTTCATGAGTTTCTTTAGGGCTAGTTCCTCCTGGGATGATGACATTGCCACATCATCACATGTCACTTTAAACACACCATTTGGCACATGCCATCTAGCATTTTCACATGACCAACACTGTATTTCAAAACATTCCTCTGGTGATGATTGTTATGTCATTTCACATTAATCCACATTTACTTTACTTTGGTTTGATTACACGTAATTATTTTTTGAAAACTTGTAGTAGTTATCGCTTTTGTACGCAACAAGATAGCTCTACAAGCAGTATCATTCTTGTTAAAATGGATTCTCTTGTGTTTCTTGTTCAACCATCAATCATGGGTAGACCAAGGAAAGTTCCACCTCCTTCAATAGCTGCAGGAACAGTTATGGAATAATTTGATGATAAACTTCATGCAACAAGCTTGTATTTAGATATAGTAATTACTTAAGACACTAGAGCATTAACTTGGGATGCAATTTATAAATTGATGGAAGAATATTTTAAATATTCTTTAGAATAAGAAACTGGTGCAATAGTCCTTGATGATGTGCTTGAGAGAAATAATAAACCAGAGTTTATATTAATTGATGTGGCGAGGTCCGAGTTACATAAACTCACCGCCAGACCATGACTCATGCCTTATACAAACTTAATTAGAAGTGTCATTGAATTTTCGAATATTTCAAGGTGTTATATTATCACTCCAAAGGTCACAGTGGTTGGGTCTTTCAAGCCATATGATATTAAGGGTATGTAAAAATTGCCTAACACTAGTGTAACTTTTGTTGAGACCTTTATTATCTATTTCATGAAAAAATAATGTACACACCTTGATAGAACCCTTCTTGCTTTAATAAAATATTGGAGAACTACCCCTGAAAAGAATAAGGAAGAGCATTCTCATCAGTATCCCATTTCTTCCCTTAGCTTTCCTTTTTTTGTCTTGCTGTTATGTTATGTAGTTTGTTTGGTTGGAGAAATGTCAATCATTTCTCTGTTAGTTGGGTTCCCATTATTAAAAGGCATGTCGAGGGTTACATATTTAATTTTCCTAAAATACTGTCAAATAAAATTTCCCAACATGTTAAGAAATTTCAAGAGGGCAAATCTTCCACTCCCAATCCTCCATTCTATATGTCTGCATTTATCATGGATGCCATCTGTCGATCGAAAACCTTTCTAGCTATGGACTAGAAATGGACACTTGTAGAACCTACCCCTATCCATATCTATCACAATCAGCTCTAGGATGAAAACTATTTTCAACCTTTTTATTCCATTTGTCACAATGTTATGATTCTTGTGCATGAATTCCTATTTGAAAAGAAACCCCTTTGGATTTCTCAACTAGCTAATGATTGTCTTCAAAAAATTGGTGAGCGGTACAATGAAGAGAAATTTACCTACATCAGGGTTGCAAGCTTCCTTTAGCCCCCCGATGCTCTTCCTATATACATTCCATATAGACTGCCATGCAGGGAGGTAGCTTATCAGATGGTTGGTATGGAAATTTATCATGAATTAGAGAGGGCATCCACAAGATTTTCACTTGAATTCCTATTCGAGTGGGCCTTTATTCTATTGCAAAATATCGTTTTCAAGAAAAATAATTTATTCCTTTTGAAGCTCTAAAATTCACTAAAATTCCTTTTAAACCACATGACCCTAAGAGAGAGGCAAGAAAGTTCGCTACATCCTTCAGTATTAAAAATCATGTTCATGAAAAGTCTGCATTATATGATTTATTTAAATCTAATCTTATTGAGAAGTTCTTCGCATAATGAACGAATTACCACCCAAACTACATCATTTTTTTATAATCTATAGGGACAACAAGAGAGAAACATTTCCTCCTATTTTACACTCACCCAGTAGTAAAAAGGTTGCAGTACAACTTTCTAGTTCTTCCATGCCAAGAGCAACTATGACTTCCACCCCACTAAAGGTTATTAAACAAAAGATTCCTCACCAAGTTCCCGTGAAGAAATATCATCCTATAGAAGTTGTTACTTATAAGGTCACTAGTAAATTAATTTCTCCTTAGATGAAATACCTAATTAAGAAGCCTAGAGATATTGTTGTTAATCCTATAAAAGAAAAGACTCCTAAAAAAATGTTCATTTAAAGGAGAATGTTTTAAAGGAAAATGTTTCAGAGAAGATTGTGCCTCATAAGGAGAATGTTCCTGAACTCATTAGTGAGTCTAGATTGGATGATGAATGAAAATTGTGTAGTCAATTAATATCAACGCCTGTTATTTAGGATGAAACTCAATCCATGCTTGTTCAAGTTTCCATTTCTTTTTCTAGACAAGTTACTGACAGACAACCAATGGAAATTAATTTCCCATTTGTGACAGAAACTACTATGTCTAATCCTAATATTATTATCTCAACTCCTATTAATATGCTTCTTTATCTAGTACAAGCATCTCAATCAGACAATGAATTTGAATTTCAACTTCAACAAATGCCTCCAATTGAAGTGTTTTATAGCCCTAAGCAACAAGTTGTTTTAAGGAAGAAAAAGAAGAAGAGAAAGATTTCATAAACATAAAGTTTGCCTAAAACCACCATCTTAGCAACACTTTTTGAAACCGTCTGGGAAACTTCTTCTTCCATCCTAGATGAATACTTTGAAGGGTTAGCATAATATGTCAGAGCTTATGCTAATGCAAGCATGGATAAGGCAATTAAAGTCAATGAATTCATGAAAGAGAAGGATAAGAAGATAGTCCTATTCAGACATGATTTTCTAAAACTAAGGGCACAATTAAGTGATCAAGTGGCTAAAGTAAAATCTCGGTTAGAAGCAAAGATCAAGAAAAAAGAGGCTCAGATTAATGAATTGTTGCAAAAAATTAAAATCACAAAAGAAAATGTCATTAACTTAGTGAAATTCAAACAAGAAGCACTCAACAATAATCAAGCACTTCATCCTGTCTAGTTACAGTTCTGTGAGCATCTGGGAAAGTTGCGGGTAATGGAGAAGGTTGATGTTTTAATAAGTGACTTTTGTGAAATGGAAAATTCATTTGAAGATTCAAGGTAGAAAATCAAAGAACTGTTGCAATGGAAGTGGGAACTAGACAAAAACTCTTTTGACCTACCCATCGTTACCAAAATTTAGAAATTTTTTGTATTGCACTCATCGAAAGCTTAATTTCATACTCTTAAACCAATGGTACAAGATGAAGAAAGACTTAGAGACTCACTTATTTAATCAACACTACAATCACTGAAAGAAACTAAAATTCTAATTGTATATACAAATGGGTTTCTTCCTGAAGCTGACAAATTGAGGCTTGAAGTACAGGAAAATAGAAATGAGTTCAACAAAAGAATTGATCAATTGACATCTGTCAACATTGAAGTGATTTGGGAATTCCTAATCAAACCCTTCAACAAGTATCGAAGGACCAAGGTCTTGAATGAATATATTAATCAAATGTTACTTTTGTTAGAAGCTTAGATTGTGATATGTCAATTCAGCATCCGTCCATAGTATCCTTCTGCATTGGATAATATTCTCGAGATTTATGCTAAGTGGAAATCCTTTAATAAGTCTTCGTTGTTAGTCTCAATGGCTCAAGAGTGATCCATTTTTATTCTTCCTATTGTAGATGTTTACTATTTTATTTAAGTTTGTCTTTATTTAGTTGAGGAAATATGAGATTTGTGGTTATTCCTTTCATATTTTGAAAAACTATTTAAGACTCTCTCGAACCCATGTCAAAGGGTTATGAATTTTTGTAAGGAATTTCTTTATTACACTTTTGTACATCGCTCTTTCTTTAATATAAGTTGAACCAATTTTTTGAATTCCAAATCTATGAAGAGTAAAGCAGTAAGGGTACTTTTATCAATTGTTTTCTTTTAACTTATAATTTGGAATCTGATTTTTATATTTTATTACTTATGATTATGATCAACTAATTGGAATGTTATCACTATTGATGTATTTATTTTATTGATTACGAGTGTGAGTAATAATAAAATTGCATGTGAATGTGCTTAATAATTAATTCAATTAACTATTTAATTGAATTAATTATCTTTAAACTTCATTAATCAATGATATAATTTGGACATCTATATTTTCATGTTATTCATTATTATTTTAACCACTACAAAATATCAACACCCAGTTTATTAATGTAGCTATTGGCTCATATTATATTATGATTTATATTTATATTTTTTTTAATCATATATTTCCAATCCCTTTCCATTCCTCTCTTTTTTCATCCACTTTCACTAAGTCTCCAAATGCTGGAGAAACCTTCCCAATACACAACTAGTCAGAACCACCATACCAAAAGGAAAAGAATCTGATTTGGGGAGCTGACTAGGTGGTATCGCTAATGTTGATGAGGTAATCTTTTGCCATAAAATTTTTGGGTGCTATATGGAGGGTTATCAAACTATGAATGGTAAGGAAATCACACATGAAAAATACAAGCCATTCTACGAGTCAAACTCCATCGTTGATCTCACTGCCAACTTCAATATCTCCATCACGATCATCTCCTACCAGATCTGAAGATGTTGAGCCTCTCATGCATATCTTAGCACTGTTAGAAGATGTCCAAGTGAACCATCGGTAAAAACACCCCTACCTCCATATCCACCTATTTGTTTTGAAATTCAAATTATCATTCAAAATATTGAGGGATTATCTATCTCAAGAGAACATACTCAAAAACAAAAATCCTATGAGAGTAGGTGACTTCTTCTCTGAATACTTCTCGTATATTAACCAGATCCCAAAGAATAAAATATAGGAGTTAAAACATTTGAATTCCCTCTAGAGTATCATCATATAAATAAGCCCATTATAAGCTCTGATTCATCAACTAGTGGAAATATCACATCTACCTCACCTCCACCCACACCTACCATTCCTTTGGTCACTACTCAACCATAACAATATTCTCCTCGTCCATCTTAATCAGCACTTTCTTCTTCCACTCAATTTCTAACTACACCTATTGTTACTAGTTCAACGGGTCCATCATCATCCACTCTACCATCCTAATCTACTATTACTTCCTCTATTATTGTCACTAGTATTGCTACTCCTAGTTTTGTTGCTTCTACCAAAATGTCACATAGAACATTGTGAGCTCCAGGAGCTCTTAACGTTCAACCTATATAATCTTTGTAAACAATTTTTAAATATGGTTACCAAAATATAACCTTAATAATCGTCTTCCTTCTAAAGAACATATCCATAATTTTATGTTGGCTATTAATCTCAACATTATTTCTAAAGAGGTCATCGTTTGCAAGTTGTTTCCTTATACTTTCAAAGGTAAATATCCATCCAAAATCTAGAAGACACCTAGTAACACATACAAGGAAAAATCCCTTAGAAAGGTGTTCCAATACTTGATTGTTTATGCTACTAGATATATGGTCAGAAGAGTATTGAAACCTTTCCCAAATGTTGGGCATATCTTTTGCATCAGATTTTCAATGAGTGGAAAATATTCATTTGGTCAGATTTGTTGGCTCAGCAACTTAAGATCCATGCGACTAATGAAAAGAATCTTCCCAAGGGAAAGAAAGCAATATCTTTTATGTATGCATACATATTGGATGGGATATATGCTCAGAATTATTTCCCTGACATTTGCTAGACTTGGACACCATGAGAACCTATTGTTCATGTTTTTTCTTGTTTCTTTCAGAGTGTCGCTATATAGGAGTCATGGATAACCTGACTGGTTACTTCCTCGTAGTATTGTATCATATAATCTTCGAGGAAGAGCCACCTTGCAAGTCCTGTGAGGCTATGGAAGCAGTAGCATAACTTGCTAATTGGTTTTCCTCACTTGATGAAACTTACCTCGAGGTGTTTGGTTATCAGAATTCATCACATCTGTTACTAAGGTATTCCATCAAAAAATTGGTCATGCAGGAGATTTTGTATCATATTTCCATATGCTTATCAGGAGTCTTACAAAGGAAGAAGAAAGCACCTTGGCCCACCCTTCCTTTGCAGGTGGGATCATACAAGATTAAAAATCTGAAGACTACAAAAACTGAAGGTAAAGAGTTGGAAAACTTCAGGTTCAGACTCATGGAGTATCATCCGTATGATGCTAGAAGCATTTTGCTAATATACACCTCAATTAGCCAAGAGGGACTTGTTTTAGAACAAAGGAGGAAAAAATAAAAAAAAGTTATAATGGCTCTAAGCCCTGCACACTAGTCAGCCATGCAAGTCCATCACATGTGACTCTAGAGAAGGAGGCTAGTTGACCCAGGTGGATGTTGGTGGCCACCCACCTATCCCATTTGGACCCCCACAACTATCTCTTTCAGTTTTTCTGTTTCCTTAATTATAGCACAATTTACTATTTTTAGCAGTTTTTCGGGTCCTAAACTTCCAGAGCCGTTTTGAGGCCCTAAACGACGTTTTTTGGGAAATCCACCGCTAGCAATTTTTTTGTCTAAAAATCGTCATTTCCGTCATAGTCCTTGGAGAGATCTTTCCAATGGGCTATCATGCACGTCAAATGGAGATAGTACGACCAATTCGCGATCTCGGGAAGTTGATGTACCAACTTATCCAAAAACAGGGCCCACAATTTGGCGTTTCATCTTCTAGGGTTAGGTTTTGGAATGTGAAGGGTTTTGCATTGTTTCTCAACAATAAATAAGCCCTCGAGCCTCATTGTAACATAGTCTTTGGAGAACAGTTCAGAGGCATGTAGTGACCACATCTCTTCTCAGAGACAAGCTACCATCGCCCTAGCTGGGTTATTTCCATTTCTATTTGTAAGCATATTTCAGTATTTTACGGTAATGAAATGAAGTATTATTTCTGTTGCATATTTGTCTTTATGGTTATCTCTGTATTTTATTGCGTTCCTGTTTAAATCCAGATCACTACTCCAAAATCAATACCATCAGAGAAGCATAACCTAGTGAGAATTAATTATAAAATATATGTTTCACACATTCCAATGAAGGAGTAGAGCCACAAATTTAAAGCGGATCTAGCTATCTTGAAAGTGGCTAAGGAAGATGAGAGAAAGAGGAAAAAAAAGAGGAAAGAGGAAGAGTTAAGAAAGGAGGAGGAACAAGAGAATAAAGAATAGGAGGACATGAAGATGCAAGAATAATAAATGAGGAGAAAACAAGAGGAAGAAACAATGTGGAAGCAAGTTGAAGAAGAAGAGAAAAATCAACTACCTGAAAAGAAAGAAAACAACAGTAGGATAAAGAACTTTACCAGGAGATTGAATATTTGATAGTGATTCAAGACATGGAGGTGTAACCAAAGAAAGATAATCAGGATGTTGATCTCATTCCTTATACACAAAAAATCACCACTCAGTCTTCCCCTCCTCCTACACAAGGGCAAGCTACAAATGATGAAGAGGAAATCCCTCCTCTTGATGAAGGTCTGATTATGGATATTTACATCTTGACTTACGATTAGCTTCAGAAGAAAATTGTTCAAGATAGAAAGAATCACTTTATGGATGATATCACACTTCCTTCTTTTATCAAGGATAAGGTGACTTTAATGGACACCAGAAGGAATCCCAAAGCTATTTCCACAAGAAACTTGGCCTTTGCAGGAGCTTCTAAGTCAAACAAAAAATATTTGATGATCGACATAAACAAATGGTGAATAATTTAGAAACTAGATGAAATAGATTGAACAACTCTAGGAAGAGGTTCAAAAGAAAAATTTCGCACAGGTGTACTCAGAAGAGCTTCAGGCATCTATAACTGGTGAAGTATTAAGATTAGGAGAAACAATGAGGAACCTTTATGAGGAGTTATTCACTATGTACAAAGCAGTTTTCCCCTTGCATGACATACAACAAAAATAAAGAGAGAATGCAAAAGCTCTCAAAGTAGTTCATGTAGTTATCACCGTAGTGCATGAATTGGGAATGAAGTGTAGAGGGTTCACCACCTGAGTTGGTTAAGAAGATAAGACAACAAGGTGAGTTGGAAAAGGATAAAATTCGGATGCTTATATAAAGCAACAAACAACTCGAAATTTTCATAACCAACATCTTGTCCTCTTATGCACGATTATACAAAATTGTGGGTTCTATGTTGAAATCTCACAAGATCCCTTCAGTCAGCACACCCACAGAAGAAAAATTCAAAAATGCTGTTAGATGGGAAGTTGAAGAATACTTTGACCAGTTTAGGCATATTTCCACCCAAGGGGACTTTGAAGTCAAAAAGCATGACATGCATAAGTATATTGGTCGCCCTACCTATCTCAACACCATGTTGTTCTTGTTGAAGAAGGAAACATAGACTAGCTCCAAGAATGTATATCCAGTTGCAGTGGAGGCTAGAGTCTATTTTTAGCTTAATCCCATTTCAAATTTTAAGGGAATCATCACACAATACAAAGCTTTGAATCACTATGTGACTAAATATTTACAGGTTGAACCTACTGAGCTAGAGTTCCCTCAAACTAAGATTGATATGTTGTTTTGCCCTATTAGGATTATTTTATTAGGCTCTACCCAATTTTTTCCTATATGGCTATTTGTGATACATTTTCAAAATAAACTTGTAAGTGGAAGTACAAGTGCCAAATGTGGAATATGAAAGGTCATTAGTTAGGAAAAAAAAAAAGAAGTGAAAGAGTCATCAGGGGAGTCCAAAGGTCACAAAGGGAAATGGATAGTCATCTCATATGTTATAAATATACCCTCATAACCCATGTAAATGGATTTTTGGCTTGGATTGAAAACTTGCAAGCGTTGTTTTGGAGCCTTGGCTTCTGCTTTTAGCATAAAATGACTATTTCAATTTGGAGAAGGAAGTGTTTGATTCATGTTCCACTATTGGGGCTAGTGTCTTGTAAATTGTAAATGTATTTCTGGAAATTTCACTTTTAATAAAATCTCGGAACTAGCACTTTTTCATGCATATGTCACGAATGTAGTAAGACTATTCTTATTAAGTTTGTGTTATGTGCTATTTCATTTACGCTAATTCTTATGAACTAATTTTTTTTCTCTAGTATGAATCTTGTTGAATTAGTGTTGCTATATTATTTCTATCATGGTTATCTTGCGAACTATTTTACAGATTAACTTTTGATTCTTTTACTTCTCGTGTGTCCCTTTTAAGCTAAGTACTATTACATGATTCTAAGGGGTTGACTTTCTTTCCCTTTGCTCTGATGGAACCTCTCATGCAGTACACTTGACACTTAACAAATTTCATGCACTTTTTTTTTCCAAAGTCACGTATACATCATTCTATGTGTTTATTACGGCCAAGGCATACTATTAAAACAGACCATTTTGGGAACTAGACATATTCTACTTGGAGCTACTAATCCAAATGGTCTGGGGTCTAATTGGGACTTCACATTAGGGAGACCCCCTACCCTGTTGGCAGCTTCTAGCACTGTCAACATGCTTCTTTCCATAGTGATAGCATATATTCCATCAATAGCAGTGAAAGAGATTCACATACAACCTGATAGCGATGGAAGACGGGGAAAATTGATAACGAAGCTCAAGGAGTATGATATGGAGATATAACCCACAAATATTGTGAGAGGTGAAGGATTAGCTAAGATACTTACTAAGTCAAACCATACATAACTTGAGATGTGTACTAATGGAGATATTTGCAATGCCTATGTAGAGCAGAATCCACAAGAACCTCCTTCCTCGAATGAAGAGAGTCCTCAAGAACCTCTTCACCCTAAAGGGAGAATCCATAAGAACCTCTCATTCTGTTATGAAGGAATTCATAATAATCCTTCCAACTGGAGGGAATAAATCCACTAATACCTGTTGGTATCCTAAATTTCCCTACTTTCTACCCCATTTCCATCAATATCAACCTCTATTTTATCTTAATAAAAGACCCTTCTTTCTTGCACTAGTACAAGATGGTTACCCTTTTCCTGCACATGCTCATATTTCATATTAAGATTTATTACAACACTTTATTAATCTTTTTATATAGATTTCGTGCTTATTTACATATTTCTTGTAACTCATATTGATTTCCTAGAGTAATCATGGAACTTAGCATTAATGATGAATGAGTTTACAAGTGCAGGTAGATTCCTACATTGCCACTGTCCGAGATTTCGAAGAAGCTATCTTCCACGAGGACAGATCTCGATCCTCGACTCTGAGTCTAACTGCTGATGAACTAAAGGAAAATAATAGGTGGCACACATTTAGGGATTTTTCTCCAAAGTTAGGTTACGATGAAGAAAAGCTATAACCATTGGCCAAAGTTGTAATTTTGGATTTCTAAGTCTGTTCAACCAAGAGGCCTGAACAAGAATTATCTGTAATTAGTGTAAATATCCTAGAGCCGAAAGGATATATGATGTAGATCATGGATAGGAAGTTAGTGAACCATTGACTATCATTTTGGTTTATGTAATCTCGTTATCACCTCGCTCTAGGGCTGGACTGCTCTGTAATGTAATTTGCCAAATCGAGTAATACAAGGAACCATTATGATTTGCATGTGCAACATTTAAATTCGTCTTTGATGTATCTTTGAAGTGCCAATCTCTTTCGTTCCTTAGAAGGGGAACGAGCTAGTTAGCTAGGGCCGAAGCAACTAAACTCGTTTACCCCTCTTGCTTTTGTTATTCGGAAAGACGGTGTGGTTATTTCTTTTGCAGTTATGTGATGTAATAGTTTAATCGTTAATACTTAAGTTCTAAATTAAAATATCTTCCATAGCCTATGTGTGAAACGGATCCGTGGTTTGAAGAATAGTTGTGCTTGTTTTACTTATGAAATATCTTTCTCACATTTCCTTTACTCTTGTTCTCTGTTTTAATTCATTTTCAAATGGATTGTGCAAGGAACTCCTTCCTGCACCAGTGCAAGTTGTTACCTGCACCTTGGTTTAGTCATTCGTTGCAGCAAACATTTAATCACTTACCTGCATTTTACTTTCAGTTATTTCACAAGAGAATGAATCATTAATTGAGTAACTGTTTTGGTATTAAAATTTCATCTCTAAAAGATCTGGAAGTAGTTATATCGAATTACCACATTATACTTGCAAAGAATATCATCATTGTGGGTAAAGTACCAACGTTGATTAACACATGCAAAGTACTTAGGCTATTGTTTGATTCTTTTAAAGTGCTTTTATTTCATGAAGTTTATTTCCTCTGCAAAGTTTAATGAGTTGAAGCATTTCCTTTTTCACAGATAGTTTACTTCAGAATTTCATTTACAGTTGCAATTCTTTTTCAACACATCTTTCAGCTTTCGAAAGTAATTTGGGAACTGAGTAAAGGGAACTCTGTTTTGGTGCAGGAGAAAGTCTCTTGACACAGAAACAGAGTGCTCTAAGCCTTGAAGCTTAGAGCACCTTCACTCAGACATAATTCTTTAGTAAGGAAGGTCAAATATACTCTTACACAAAGATACTGTTCCTGCACTAGAGCAAGCAGATTGCAACAGTGCAAGGACAGGTTGTTTATGTGAGAGGAAGATCAGTAGGAAGAAATAATTATGTAAGGGCCCACTTGTCAAACTATTTACCATCCATTTGAAGATGAACATAGAATTTCATTCCAACATTTAAGATTGCTTTCGTTGTGTGGAATTTCTTTACTTGATTTACTTGTAAATTGTCTTTTGCATTCCAGCACTAGAGTTTCCTTGGTGTTAATTGCCTTTTCAATTGTTTTCTATCTAATTCTACAAAGAATTTTCTTTAAGAAGTAGGATTAGAAATAGGAAAAGTTCATACCATTTCTGGCATTTCCTGTTCTTCATCTCTAAGTTTATGAAACCCCTGGGTTGACAATTAAGTGTTAAGGAGTTTGCTAAAGTGCAATTCTTGCACCCAACATTTTGGTGCCGTTGTCGGGGAGGCGATTTGAATTGGTAAGAATTTTCCATTTTTTTTACAATAGGGGTAAGTCTGCTATTATCATTTTCTGTAGTGTTCTTCTATTTTTGAAGGAATTTATAAGTGCCAATTTTTTTTTTTTTTTTTTTAACTTGTAGCTTTTATTTGATTTTCGTTTTGTCATTTTTTGAAATGAATACCTAAAAGAGGTAGGGGTACGAAGCCCACTAGGGGCCAAAGAAACACTGATAAATTTGAAACCAAAACTCATATTGGGGCTTCTTTTGCAGGCAGAAAGTCCAAACAAACTGAGACTCATCACACAGGAACAATCCACCTAGGCTCTAGTAGCAGCAGTTCAAGTGTGGCACAACCTATAAAGGGGAAGAAGGAGACTATTGGAATCCATAGTCAACCATCTCAGCCTGTTAAGAGCGATTCCTGTGGAAGAACAAAAATGGAAGATATGGAAGACCATGCAGAAGGAAGTGGTAAAAATCAGGTAAATGAGGAATAGGCTACTTTTGGATTCCCGATTGTGAATCCTATCATGCAAGTGAAAATGAAAAATATTCCACCATCAACTCTTCCTCATTTCTATGGTAAGGTACACAAAGATCCAAAATCTTTCCTATTTGAGTTTGATATTTTGTGAAGAAGTTGTGATTACTCATCTAATGCCCAAAAGTTAAATTTGTTTCCTGTAACTCTCAAGGAAGCAGCACTCTGTTGGTTCATGGGACTAGGAGGAAACACTATAAATTCTTGGGAGAAAATGAAGAGAGTGTTTCTATCAAAATATCAGGAATATTTTAAAACTAGGGATATTCAAGATGAAATATTTACTATTGTGAAAAATTATGATGAGATGCTAGAGGACTACTTGGAGAGATTCCTGTACATCCTCCAAAGGTCAAAGCACAAATTTGATCTAAGTACTATTAGAGCCTTGTGCTTACATGGACTCACTGATGATGCTAGGAATAATTTAAATCTATTGGGACAAGGGGATATTGCTCAAAAACCTTTTGATCAAATCTATGACTTATGCAGGAAATTCTTGAGGAACCAATATAGATCCGGTAAAGGAATTTAGAATAAAAACAGGAAAACCGAATCTACTGATGCTATTATTATTGGACTAGAAAACAAATTGGATAATACAAAAATTGAAATAATGAATGCTATTAGTAAACAAATAGACTCTTTGAAGTTTTAGCAAAATATTGTAGAAGGGCAAGACATATTATCTATTTTCTGTCCTAAATGTAGAGGAAAGCATCCTTTAAGAGAATGACCTCTCGATATTAAAGAAACTAATAAATGTGCAATTTGTGTAGATAACCATGCTACAGACAAATGTCCCTCCATACTTGGGATAAAGGTTGTACTCGAAGGGGGACAACCTGAAGCCGAATCATTGCATGCTATGGGAGCATGAAGGAATTGGCCTCATGTAGGTGCAGGTATGGTTCCTAAACCTCCACCACATTTTTTTGGTTATAATGCACACTTGTATTCCTATCCTAACATTGGTCACTCTCAGCATTGGCAACATGGGAATCAATATCAATATGGAAAACCCTCCCAATATTGGCAAAAAGCATGGAGAGGGCCAAACCATTCACATCATTCACATAATTCCTATCATGCACCTATGTAATCATATCCTCCTACATATGCACCTTACCCAATGCCTCAACCATCATTACCTCAGCTGAGTCAACCTATGCCACCATTACCTTTACCTCCACCATTTCGACCTTCTCAGCTGCCTGCTCAACCTTTACCCAACCCCAATAATAAAGCGATACAAATGATCCATTTTATGACCCCGCTTTCTTCATCTAGATTTCAGACTAAGCCAATTGGAGTTAATGATCTCCAATTGAGACTAAGGAAAGTGGTAACCTCAGAAAATCAAAAGCAGCCCATGGTGATTATCAATGAGAAAGGAGAGGAGGAAACTCCTAACCATTCTGAAAAAGATGACATCATTTAGCCTATCCCTTTACATTTTGAGCCATTGTCATCTTCTCCCAATCGAGCTCACTATCTAGAGAGGTTAGTTGTGGAGAAGAAAGATCCCATTCCTAAGTCTAGCCTGGATTTTAAGCTTAGGAACCTTTTCATAAGGGTACCTTTGCTCCAAGCTATTAAAGAGATCCCCATTTGTACAAAAATCATTAGGGAACATTGTCTCAAGAAGCCAGGAAGGAGAATATTGGAACCCCAAGCCATTTAATTTGTTGGTAGAGAAATAGAGTTGATGACGGGATGTGTGCACATGGAAAAATACACTGGCCCTGGAAACCCTATTGTCTCTGTTCAGATTTGTGATGTCCTTGTCTCCAATGCACTTATATACCTAGGGGTAGCCATTAATGTTATGACCAAGAAAACCATGTATCAACATGGATTGGTCCATATTCGTCCAACTCCCACTGTGCTTGAATTGGCAGAAATATCTAAAATCAAGCCGGAAGGAGTATTGGATGATGTGGTCATTTCCCTAGATTCTTGGGAATATCCCACATATTTTGTTGTGCTTCAGCCAAAGAATCCTGTGGGAGGTCATCCATTGATCTTGGGGCAACCATGGCTTGGTACAACTGATGCTTATATCGGATGTCATTATGGTGATATGTATATTTCCCATGGAGATTCCAGAAATAAAGTCACCTTATATCCACCTTCTAGATCCATTCAAGAGCTCCGAGACACTTTATGGTTAGACTATAGTAGTGATGAGGAGACCCAGTCTGTTTCCTTGATACATCATAATGTTGAGACCTCAGAGGAGGGTGAGATTCAAGACTTCCTAAACAATCTAGACACCATGCCCAATTTTGAATAATTGAGTCAGATTTTCACTCTAGATTTCTAGGAAGGATATGACTCTCTACCTCCATCATCACCATCTCTAGCAACACCTTTGTGTGCTCCTGAGCCTAACACTACTGTTGTTGAGATTAGTCCAGGTAAATCCTTGTATATCAGTTCAGACTTGGATCCTTCTCAACAGGAGAAGCTTGTGAATTTATTGCGGAACCATCTTGATGCCTTTGCATGGGGTTATGAAGATATGAAATGCATCCCTCCTGGAACCTATACACACGACATCTATATTCAGGATGGAGCCCGACTTGTCCAACAACTCCAAAGGTGAATAAACCTAACTTTAAGAGATATTTTAAAGGAAGAATTGCAAAAAAATCTTAGACGCTAATTTTATCTATCCCATTTATGATAGCCAGTGGGTCTCTCCATTAGTATTAGTCCCAAAGAAAGATGGGAGATGGTGCATTTGTATTGATTACAGAAAATTTAATAAAGCCACTCTCAAAGATTACTTCCCCCTTCCTTTCATCAATCAGGTACTCGATACCCTTGCTGGTAAGAAGTAATTTTCTTTTCTAGACGACTTTAGTAGATACAACCAGATATAGATAGCACCCAAAGATCAAGAAAAAACCATTTTTACATTTCCATGAGATGCATATGCTTATCGAGTACTTCCATTTGTGCTATGCAATGCTTCGACTACCTTTCAAAGGGAAGTATTGGCTATTTTTGCTAACCTTAAATGCGTAGAAATATATATGGATGATTTCTTTGTTTTTGGTGATTCATTTCAGGAAGCCCTCAAGAATCTAGAAAAGGTGCTTCTTCGTTGCCAGGAAGCCCATCTTGCCTTAAGTGACAATAAATGTAGATTAATGTGCAAGGTGGGAGTAGTTCTTGGCCATCTTATTTTCGACAAAGGTATCCAGGTTGACCCTGTAAAAATAGAAGTCATTTCGAGTCTTCCTATACCCAAAACTCAAAGGGAGGTGAGAGGTTTTCTAGAACATGCGGGATACTCTAGGAGATTCATTAAGAATTTCTCAAGGATAGCTACCCCCCTTTTTAGACTTTTGGCTAAATATAGTGAGTTTTCTTGGTCTACAACGTGCCAATAGTCCTTTGAGACGTTGAAGGAAAAGTTAATTCAGGCACCCGTTTTGAGAGGACCAAACTAGTCCCTGCCATTCCATATTTCCTCTGATGCCTTAGATACTACTATTGGTACAGCATTAGGACAAGAAGAAGACAAACAATCTTATGCTATTTATTTCATTAGCAAAAACTTGTCACTCACTGAACTCAATTATATTGTTACTGAGAAATAGTTTTTAGCTGTAATTTTTTCTATTAATAAACTTAGACATTATATTACAAGATATGATGTTTTTGTACATACTAAGCATTCTGTTATAAGATATTTGATGAATAAACCATTAACTAGCGGCAGGGTAACTAGGTGGTTTCTATTTTTATAGGAAGTTAACATTAATATTGTTGATAGACCAAGGAAATCCAATGTAGTAGCATATTATCTTTCAAGATTAAATAAACTCGGTGAAGCAATTCTTGTTGATGATGATTTTCCCGACGAACATCTTTTTGTTGTGTCAACAAAATCTCCATGGTTTGCTGACATAGCTAACTATTTAGTCATCAGAAAATTACCGCCTTACTTATCCATTCGTGAAAAGCAGAATATCATTTAGAAAAGTGCTGCATATTCCTAGATCTAAGGGGACCTCTTTTACACTGGAGTAGATCTCATTATCCATATATGTGTAAGAGAGGAAGAGGTGTTTGATATCTTAAAATCTGCCCATGATGAACCTTATGGAGGTCACTTCGTTGATAAGTAGACTACATACAAAGTGTTACGAGCTGGCTATTTTTGGCCTTCCTTGTTTAAGGATGCCAAAGAATATGTCAAGTGGTGTGATAGCTGTCAGTGAATTGGCTAGCCTAATCAAACGAATGAAATGCCTTTATTTCCTTAGGTTATGCTTAAGCCTTTTTAAAATTGGGCTATTGATTTCGTAGGACCAATAAATCCCTCATCATCAAATAAAACCCATACTTTGGTTTTTACAAATTTTGTAACAAAATGGGTAGAAGCTAAAGCTGTTTCTTTTGCTACTGAAAGGGTTGTTGTTAATTTCCTTTTACTGAAACCTGTACTAGATTTGATGTGCCTAGAGAAATTGTTTCTAACAATGGATCACAGTTTATTTCTAATTTGGTATAGGGTATGATGGAGTAGTATAAAATACGACATAGGAGATCTACACCATAACACCCGCAAGCCAATGGTCAGGTGGAGTCCAAAAACAAGGTATTGAGTCCATCCTCACAAAGACGATAAACATGAAAATAAAGGATCAGGCTAACAATGTATCGAAAGAATTGTGTTCCTATTGAACCACTTGGAGAAACAGCACGGGACACACACCATATGAGCTGGTGTATGGGAAACAAGTCCTCTTGCCGATAGAATTCCAGATCAAGACTTTTAGGACTACAGTCTAATTGGGGCTAGATCTCTCTAAAGCACAACAGTAGAGCCTTCTACAATTAAACAAGTTAGATGAAATCTGAAGGGATGTTGTTGAGCAGAACATATTGGTTCAACAATAGCGCAAGAAGTGGAATGACAAGTCCATTAAGAAAAAGTAGCTCCAACCAGGTAATTGGGTACTCCTTTAGGATTCAAGATTAAAAAATTTTAAAGGAAAATTCCATACATGCTGGATGGGACCCTATGAGGTGGTCAAAGTGTTCGAAAATGGAGTGGTAGAAATCAAAACTATTGATGGATGGAATTCTGTGTTCCTGGTAAATGGGCATAGATTGAAGGTATATTTTCAGCCCCTTACTAAAGGAGATTTTATGCAGCAAGTCGAATAGCCATTTGAAAAGGATTTGGTAGGTGATAATACCAACCTGTTGAAGAATTGATTCCTTCTTGTCCTTATTGAAAAAATTAATCAAAGAAAAAAAATGACAAAAATAAAAAGTATAAAAAGAAAAAAAAAATCTTGTAATTGTGAAAATCAGTTGATTGACATGATTTCAGAAGGATCAACCTAAAAACTATAATGCTGGCAGGAAGATCAAAATTATAATAAAAAGGGAATGATTACTTGAGTTTTATATATGCTAGATGCCACCAAAAAGAAGTAGGTTCACGAAACCAAGCACTTACCCAAGTTTGGGGTAACTAGGATGGACATTTTTATCGAAGTAAAAGCTTACTTCCCACTGCAGTTATTTTTTCCTACACCAGTGCAGGTAGATTTCAAGGTAAAAATATTGTCCAACTAAGTTTATTTTCTAAATTCCCCATAAATTACCTTCCTTTTGATCCAAGAAAATACCCTTACCCGATTTCATAGAATCCCTCTTTTCCCTTGACCTTTTTCCACATCCTGTTTTGTTTATCCCTCTTGGTGATATTGTTTTTGAAATCCATACTGTAATATTCCTTCCCATTCTAAAATTTTTACCCCATTTCCCACTTCTTTATTCCCTCATAAGTTGATTGCAAAATTTGATGCAATCATTCAGAAGGCATGTCAAGAAGCACTAAAGGATGGCGAATATATATTTTCTTGTATAATGAGGCAAATGTTTTTAAAATTCTAGCTACAGAAGTATTTCCTATCAGATTCTTGTTGGTAAAAGTCTCTGGTGCAAGCACAACAGTACAAGTAGGTCTGATGCAAAAATACAGTAGACTATGAAAGCAATTTACACAGTCCTGAAATGGTTTATCAAATATTTATGGGCCTATATTTTTCTACACATGTGTTGATATGTTATCTAATTCCATGTTTTAATTGATGCTTTGTTTCATTAATTAATAATCTAGGAACAAATCTTTAAAGTGCGAGATGTGTAAGGTAGGAATTTAATCTTTTTTAATAATTTTTGAAATATGTTTGATTGAATTATGATGCTGAATGTAAAAGGGTACTACTGTCTGATAACTTGCACTCACCCTCTTTGCAATTATTCCGCATTACCTGAAGATCATTAACCTACCCGTAATCCGATCATTCTAGCCATTGCATCACTGTCGCCTATACTGCCATTGCATCCAATCATCACGCTTCACCTATAACGAGCTAACATGAATGTACAACCGATGTGGAGGGGACTGTTCCATCATCGCCGAGTGAGTGGGTCTAAAGAGACAGAGGGCGAGGAACCTTCGGCATTAAATTCTTGGTGAACATTGGAGTTACCTTGAAATTATTTCGAGGGTGTGATTAGTGAAGTGGAGTAGGTTTGAAATGGCACCTGTGAGGAGTGAAACACCGTCGCTACAGGATATTGAACAAATCAACGAGTACAGAAACGGTCTTGCACTGCTGCAAGAATCAAGGTTCTTTCCATTCCTCCAAAAATTTGATGGGTTCAACATGGCCATAGTGCTAGAGTTCGCAAGGACATGCAAAGAATGTTGAATCAGGGTCAGGTCCTTAAAGTTTAAAATTACTGAAGAGCTCATTTCACAAGCCATAGGCATGCCACTTACAGGGGAGCACTGGCTTAAACAAGAGCGGTTGGCAAAGAAGCGTTGGCACCGGTTCATGGTCAATAAGAAGATTAAGGTAGACTAGAAAAAAGGACATCCACAGACTGCCATGGTCGGGAAATGGCGAGATTTATAGTTCATATTATAGAAGTTCATCATAGGCGAAGGACGCTATACCCTAGCATTTGTATACCACCTTCGATTGTTGTCACATTTTGAGGCAGGGAAACTGATTAATTTCCCTCACTTCTTTCTCAGAAGCCTTCAAAAGATGGTGAAAAATGTGCAGAGCCGAAGTGCAAGCCAGGTTGAAAACAAACTCTACCATCATGGACTCATTACAATGTTGGTCAAGAAGAAGTTAGATAAAAACGGAATAACGTGGGAGGAATTTTTGAAAGAATTCCGAGCGAGGGGTGCAAAAGAGCCTACTAGCACAAGTGCAAGTAAGAAGAGAAAGGAAAAGACATTGTCTCCTACCAAGTGGTGAAGTAAAGGCTCACCAGTGCAAGCAAAGAAGAGGGCCATTGAAAAACCTCGACCTACAGCAAAGAAAAGGAAAATTAGGACCTCGGTGAGGAGGAAAGTTGTTAGCCAAGGATCAGACTAGTCAAATTCTCCCATTATAGTTGACGAGTAACCCCAAGTCTCCCCCACAGTTCATAATATCTTGGTGCTCACAGACGCAGTGGCACACACTGTGGAGGATGAGGAGAATGCATAAGATGACGTTATGTTGTCAATGTTTTTCAACAAGTTGAGGAGCAAAAAAACAACATCGACACCGAACATCAGTGAAGTCCAAGTAGAGGAGGACAAAGAGGAACAACATGAAGAGCCTCTTGACAATATTAGTGAACCGGATGTGGGGACCCTCAATGATTTCGAGGAGCAGGGCACTGAAGACCCTGTGGTTTTTGAATATCAGGGCACTGAAGGCCCTGCGGTTTTTGAAGGTTGGGGCATTGAAGACCCTGCAGGTTTTGAAGGTTAGGACATTGACGACCCTGCAATTTCTGAAGATCAGGACATTGAAGACCCTATGGTTTTAAAAGGGAAAGGTATTAAAGATCCTACAGTGTTTAAAGGATAGGGGACTAAAGTCTTGGCAGTGGTAGAAGAAAAGGGAATCGAAAACCCTATTGATTTGGAAGGGTAAGGCATTGAATCCCTTGAGAAACCGGGAGAAAAAGGTGTTAAGAGCCCGAAGGAATTAGGCACATAGGGTACTGAAACCCCTGGCACAAAGATTGGTGAGGGCATCCAAACCCTCAGTGATAGCAGAACCCCAAGCATAGAAACCCTCGGCAATGTCATAAGGCAGACTTTTGACAACCTCGACCTTGATGATGAGTCTGTGGCAGAAAAGGCATTCACACCTAAAGACCTTAGCACAGCACCATCCACTCTCTTCCTCAGTAATAGAATAGTGGACCTGGAGCAACAAGTCCATGACCTGGAAGCTTTGAACTAGGTCATGAAAGAGCAGAGTTGGAAGAAACACAGTGAGGTGTTGTTACTGGTAGAAGTAAAGAGGGAGAAGAAGTAGGTAAAGGCATGGAAATATCGGGCTTCTAGATGCTATATACGCCTGAAGAAGGTGACTAAGAAGCTACAAAAAGCCTAAGACAAGAAGCCAAATATAGTAAAGATAGGGATAAACATTGAAGTGCAAAACTAAGGAGCTGGCCATTCATCTTTGAAGTTTTTTTTTTTTGCAGAGGTAAAACATTGTGTGAGGACACACAACAAATTAGGGATGGGAGGATGTTGGTATCATAACTTTCCCTATTTTCTACCCCTTTTCCATCAATATCAACCTCTTTTTTATCTTAATAAAAGACCCTTCTTTCCTGCACATGCTCATATTTCATATTAAGATATATTACAACACTTTATGAATCCTTTTATAGAGATGTTTTCCTATTTACATATTTCTTCTAACTCATATTTATTTCCTAGAGTAATCATGGAACTTAGTGTTAATGATGAATGAGTTGACTAGTGCAGGTAGATTCTTGCACCACCATTATCCGAGATTTCCAAGAAGCTATCTTCCACAAGGACGGATCTCGATCTTCAACTCTGAGTCTAACTGCTGATGAACTGAAGCAGGATAATAGGTGGCACACATTCAGGGATTTTTCTCCAAATTTAGGTTACGACCAAGAAAAGTTATAACCACTGGCCAAAGTTGTAATTTTGGTTTTCTAAGTCTATCCGGTCGAGAGGCTTGAACGAGAATTATCTGTAATTAGTGTAAATGGCTTAGAGCCAAAATGATATATATGATGTAGATCGTAGATAGTGTTGAGGTATAAAAGGTGTCTTTTTAACTCCTATTTATCCTACATTAATTATCAATCCACGTATGATTTTCTATTTCAAGAGTGTACTCAGTCTGAGGCGGCAATTTAATCCAAGAGTAATTTTTTCCAATTTGCAGTACAGTGTTTCAAATACAAGAGTAAACAGATGCTTGAAATAAAACCTACTTGCAATTAAAAGAAACTCAATGCTCTAAAACTAAATCATTCACTCAGGAAATTAACAACAATTATCAATCAAGGATGCAGTAGTAATAACTCTTTCCTTTGTCAACTGATGTAAATGAAATCAAACATAAGAAAGATCCTCAATCTGAGAACTCTGACAGTAGTAGCCAATGTCCTTTACAGTTGTTCCACACTGAAGTGACTGATTGGAAATGACAAGGAATCAAATCAAGAATGCTACTAAAATAAATGGAATAAATACACTAACTGTAATAATGCTAAAAGGAAAAACCAAATACTTGCAGAAAAGAAATGAACATCAATGCTATTTAGTAGAAACGAACAGCAATCTGTAATGAACAGCAAAGTCAGTTTACTGGAATGAACAATGAAGCTTTATAATTAAAATGAACAGCATAACAATATAGTTTGCAGAGAATAATAATCTTATTATGATGAAAAGGAATGACAATGTGATTCAGTTATAGCATATATAATAAAACAATTCATAAACTCTTGAAACAAGGAACAGTAAAGCAATGTGATTCAAATAAATGGAAATCAAACCAAACCATCACACGACTGCGATTGCAAAGTAATGGTATAGAATAGCAATTGGATCCACTAGGGCCGGGCCCTTAGCCGCTAGTGAAACACCACCGAACTACTTAAATATAAAATAATGAAACAACAACCGACTTATGTATTAATCATATGCGAAAATGTTTATAGGAAATCATACTCTGTTTTAATGAACCAGGGTCGACGATCAAAGTGAAGATATAACAGTGAGTTCTAAATAATGATAATCCATCCTTAATCTTTACAAGTGTTGTCCCTTTTATAATGGCCAGGTGGATAAAACAAGAAATAATAGAAAGACTTAAAAACAACGATCCCTCAGGATCAAGAGATCCCAAGGGATATGCTCCATCTTCTAACTCCAGTCAACCCTTTGTCTTCTTGTGATGATGCTATGATTTTCCATGCTCATCCTTAACTGTGTACTCCAATCTCGATCTGCTTGTCTGGATACGGCTTCCTGGTAAAGGAACAATAGTTACTCTGTTTTGTCTTTTCCTTCAGAATGCTAATTTTCCATTTCTTCTATTTCCTGCATGGAAAAAATACAATAATCAACTAATTTGCAATAATCACTAACTCAATTTTCGGTATAATTCTGTGATATATCACTATCTTAGAATATAAAGGAGTTATGATTAGAGAAAAATATAAGGAAATAAATGTCAAATTTATACCTTTTCCATAGCTCAACACACCCCCCTGCTTACCCTTTTTCATGCCCTCATGAAAACCATATAATTTGCATGAAAAGTAGTCAAAGAATAGGCTGGATAGGGATTGTCATGAAGTGGTCTAAAACTGTGATTTGTAGCTAAAACTTCAAAGATGGGCCCTGTCTGTCCTTCAAGAAATTCATATATGGCCTTATATCCCTTTACAGGATACCAGATAATAGGGCTTTGAAACCTATAACCTAGCCAATACGAGCCTTCACTGAAGATGAGGTTACTATAGGTAAACATGCGATCTGCAACTAACTTAAAGTTTTTGTATTTGAATGGCTTTCTGTCCTGTATATTCCGATTGGAAGTCTTCTATCTAAATTTAGCTGCTACCAAGGAATTGTCTTTGATAGAGAGGAAATATTCTACCCTTGTTGGACAATTTCTTTGTGGATGGGACCCAAAGATCTAACCAATTTTCTTCTCTGAAAAAGTGTTATGGGCCTTGAGCTACTTTAACTAGTTAACAACAAATGAAATAAATGCTTGAAACTATACATCTCCCACAAAAGGACTAGGATTCTTCTCCATTTGCTCCTCCAATATAAAATTATGTAAATAAAAGTCACAGAGTAGTCATTGAACTTTTACTCCATGGTGTTTACAGTAGTTTATAAAATCATCAATAGTTTTTAATTCTATAGGTTTCCATGCCTTAGCAGCCTTAATTTTTAACTGTAAATATCTTTCTAACAAAAATAAAGCATAGTTTTTGGCAGGGGACCTACATGCTAGAATATCTGTATATAAAGAACAGAGAGTATCCATTTGACTCATGACTGTTTTTAGTCTGTTCTTTACCTCTTCAACTTTTTCTTCTGCCCTCCAATATTTATCGAAGGCTTCGTTCTCTGATGCATTGATGTTCCTTAATTGCTACTGTAATTCTTGATATTTCTTCTGAGGAATACTCTCTTCCTCAAGCTTCTCTATAGTCCGTTGAGCCTATGCCAAATCTTCTTAGAGTTTTGCTACACCAAGGCTATTGTCCATCAAAACATCTTTGGGTTGAAGATCTATCTGGGTACTCTTATTACAATACTAAGTGCTTATAGTTTGTGTCTCTTTATCATGGAATGGAGTGCATGAAGTCTATGTTGCTTGTTATTCCTTATCATTTTGAATAAATATGGGCTTGGTTTGAGTCTCCGTGGCCTTTGTATCATGGAGTTCAGTTTGGGTAGCTGCATCCACTGTTTTCTGGGTTCTTCTTTAGATTTTCCCCCTTTTCAATGTCTTTATCTTCTGTCTGAGTTGTTTTACTAAATTTTGCAGTTTTTTCTATTCCTTTTGCAGCCTCTTACTTTTTATCTTCTTCTTGTTGGGAGGAACAACTGTTTCCTTAACTGTTTCTATTATTTCTGGGCTTGGCTGCTCAACTGGATTTTGTTCTTCAAGGGTTGTGCCTTTGCCCTGGCTAGTTTCCATATCCTTTGTTGAAGCATCTCTTTAGTATTCACATTATCCTAACTAGGTTCCTCTGGAGAGGTAACCTTAGCTTGGTCTGCACTTCCTGAGTGGCTTCTGCTCCTGCTTCTTCCTCATCATTTATTTCCTCTGATGTATTCTCGTCATGGGCAGAGTGTTAATGTGATTGCTCTGCCTCAGTATTAAGGTTGAGCAGAATTTGGGTCTAAATATAGTCACTCATATTGGCCAAAACCTGGGCTGATTGAGGGTTAAGGGAAGTTCCTCTTCCTGCCTTTCTTCTTCACTAGTGTGCTCAGTTTCTTCCTCCAATTCTAATTCTTGGTTATGCCTTCCTTTGGGTTGTAAGGGTTGCTCGTTTTTAGAACTATGTAATTCTAAGGGTTGGTTGCTGCTACCCTAGAGGTTCTCAAACATTCCCTTGCCTGTTCTTAATCTGGAGGAGTGTCTGTGTTTTTGAGGTCTGCTTGTTGTGCTAGTGGTTCTTTTTCTTTTTGGGGCTCGTAAGGCTAGTCCCCTGTCTATAGAAAACACCAATTCTACCCAACTGGTATGTTTCTGAAAAAGGCTATAACTTACAATAAATCAAATTACACAATGGTGGCTCACTACTGTACCTATATGACGTGATTTCTTTATGCTCTGAGCAGCATCATGCAGCAAAAAAATTTAAATATGCAGATAAATTTACGGTACATTTCTGTTTTAGTACTAATAATAATTTGAGGTAGCATGGTCTTACCACATCCTTTCTCTCATCATGTGTAATGTAGCTCTACACTACTCGAGCTAGTTCCATCCATGGTTCTCCTAGAGATGAAGGTTGGACTCCCTTTCCTTTAATGATCAGGTTCTGTCCCTCATCCCAAAAGGTGGCCATGGCATCTTGAAGTCTCAATTTCTTATGTGTCCATATGGGTCCAACTGTTGGTAGTCCAGATACCTCTACAATTACTATATCTGTCACTGTTATTCACCTTCCTCTTACTATGGAATGATCATCCTACAAATTCTGCAAAAATTCGATAGCCACAGTTTCATGGGGCTGTTGTAGTCATGTAAAATAGGCGATCCATCTTGCTCTTACCAAAATTTCTCGTGCAGCGTCGGAAACTGTTAGTACCTGTGGCTCGCTGTGTACTAATCGACCTCCCATTTCATCTAAGTTCTGCACACTATTAATTTTACATAGCAATACACAGAGATAACAATGGAACATCAAACTGTGCATATCAGATAATATCCCTTTTTTAACATCAATACCATTAAAACTTGCTATTAAGGGATCTGATGTAGACTAGTACCCCCAAATAGGAAACTGACACGTATGTAGGAGTATTTTGGAAGTTACTCGTGCCCCCCTGAAATATGATACGTCGTCCTTGACCGGTTAAATGGAGGAGCAACGTACTAGACGGCAATCGTATAGTATTTATGACAATATCACAAAAAGTATCGAGTTGCTGAAATCGAGGCTTATGATGAAAATCATGAATAGATATGGAGATGCTATGGAGTGATGCAAAAAAGGGAAGAGGACAACTGACGTAGGTAAAATGCTTATGCGGTCATTATTCCACTTAAACCATTATGATTTACTTTTTAAATGATATTTAATGCATAAGAGATTCAAAAGGAATTTGGGAACATAATCTCTTTTGAAATAAAGATAAAGAAATAAGAAAAGGGTTTGTAATTACTATTGATGTTTGAAAAATATGGCTCCAATACCATCAGTAGAGCTCTGTTGCCCACAGGTGTTTATAACCTTGACAAAGTTGATTTTTCACCCTTTGAAACCATAATCCTTTATGTATGCCTAGGAAAGTGCTTTGTGATGTCAGAATGGAGGCCATTGTGCTGGTTTGGTAACCAGATGAATCACAATGTCATTCACTAGGAAGGAGTGAAAGGTGGGCAGGTTGGCTCGTGATGAGACCTCCTGTTCCAAAGACTTTTATTTTTCTGATTTTCCCATTGGAGCATATCTGTGGTGTGGTGGCCATAGTGGGAATGCCACTTCACTGCTTCCTTATGATCATGGTAGGCTGGCTCTTGATGAGACCCCCTATCCTCCATCTAACAAATAATAGAATTGTTAGTAATCATACACACACACACACACACACACACACACACACATATATATATATAGCACTTCCTATTTATATATAGATGATGGCTCAACACTCCTTAAGAGTAGGGATGGTGGAAGAAGTCTAAACATCTCAATAGCGAAAAATATTCCCTTATTCTTATTCAATAACAATAATAATAAAGAATTATGAGAATTAGGGAAGAAAAAACATGTTAAAAGTAATCAATCAATTTAAGTTTTAGTGAAGATAAAGACAGCAAAGTGATTTAGATAATTGTGTCCTTTCCTTTTTCGTATCAATACAAAGCAATCTTTCTAAAGATGACAATTTTTCTTTGATTTGCTTATTTCAGTAACCTCTGATTTTTGTGTCCTTGCATATATTTGTATCTTTGCCTTTAAAGGATCATGAAGAGTGAAACATTATTCACAAAATCTCTAAAAAAAAAAATGTTGTTCTTTAAGAGAAACAATGAAAAATGCACTCAAAAAAATGTTGTTCCTGAAATGAAACAACTGTTGTTCGTTAAGAGGAACAACAAAAAGAACATTTGCATGCAAAACTGCAGTTCCTTTAAGAGGAACAGCAAAAAAAAAAAAATTGCACACGAAATTGTTGTTCCTTTAAAAGGAACGACAGTTGTTCCTTAAGCGAAACAACAAGTAAAACGACAGTTGTTCCTTAAGAGAAACAACAAGTAAAACAAGTGCAAAATACAGTGCTGATCCTTCGCAAAATAGCCTAAAAACACTCCAAATCGAAACTACTATTCCTTAGAAGGAATGGAAGAAAGTAAAAAAAAATAGCGAAACTGTTGTTCCTTTAAAAGGAACAGCAGCTGTTCCTTAAGAGGAACAACGCAAATGTAAGCAGGCGATATTGTGGTTCCTTACATGGAACGACTGTTCTTCCTTAAGAGGAACAATAGTTTTTCATTAAATGGAAAATCTAAAAAAATACACGCGGGTTGCTGTTCCTTAAGAGGAACAACAAATGTAAGAGCACACAAGGCTACGGTTCCTTAAGAGGAATGGTTGTTGTTCCTTAAATGGAACAACAAAAATATGAACACACGGAAGTGTTGTTCCTTAAGAGGAACGGTTGTTGTTCATTAAGAGGAACAACAGTTGTTCGTTACGAGGAACAATGAAAATACAAACACGTGGATGTTTTGTTCCTTAATAGGAATGGCTGTTGTTCCTTAAGAGGAACAACAACTGTTCGTTAAGAGGAAAAACAAAAATACAAACACGTGGAAGTGTTGTTCCTTAAGAGGAATGACTATTGTTCCATAAGAGGAACAGAAAAAATACAAACACGTGGAAGTGCTGTTCCTTAAGAGGAACATATGTTGTTCCTTAAGAGGAATAACAATTGTTCCTTAAGAGGAACACTGAAAATAAAAAGACATATAGATGTTGTTCCTTAAGAGGAACGACTGTTGTTCCTTAAGAGGAATAATAGTTGTTCCTTAAGAGGAACAGAGAAAATACAAACGTCAAACGGGACATGTAATAATGTTGTTCCTTAAGAGGAATGGCTGTTGTTCCTTAAGAGGAACAACATGAAAATATAAGCACACAAGATCATTGTTCCTTAAGAGGGACGGTTGTTGTTGCTTAAGAGGAAAAAAACAAAAATATAAGCACACAAGATCATTGTTCCTTAAGAGGAACGACTGCTGTTCCTTAAGGGTAAAAACAACTATTCCTTAAGAGGAACAACACGAAAATATAAGCGCTGAAGATCATTGTTCCCTAAGAGGAACGACTATTGTTCCTTAAGAGGAACAACACGAAAATATAAGCATGCAAGATTGTTGTTCCTTAAGAGGAATGGCTGTTGTTCCTTAAGAGGAACAACAACTATTCCTTAAGAGGAACAGTAGCCATTCCTTAAGAGGAACAACATGAAAATGAAATAAAAGAACCTTCTACTGCTCCTTAAATGGAACAATTGTTGTTCCTTAAGAGGAACAACATCTGTTCCTTAAATGGAACAACAACAAAAATCTGTACAAAAAAACCAATTTATACAAGAAAAATTAAAGAGAAAAATTTTATGTACAAAATTTAGAAATAAAGGAATTGTTCAGTGAATTAATGATGAGGAGGGGTTATCTTCCTCAACAAGAATCGTCATAGTGGAATCTTCTCGTAATTGCTGGTAAAAGGATTCCTAAGTAAGAGGTTTGTGATAAAGTCACACTCTATGACCGTTTGCTTTGAAAGAATGTCCAGATCCATCAATGGCAGTCAATGTAATGGTGCCATTGTCATGCACTTTCTATATCTCATAAGGTCCAAGCCATCGTGTCTAGAGTTTTCCGGGGAAATCCTGAAACCTGGAATCGTATAGGAGTTCTCAATCTCCTTCATGGAAGATTTTATTTTTAATAAGGACATCATGCCATTTTGCTCTCTGTTGTTGAATTAATGCAATGTGTTGAAGAGCTGAGAGTCTGATTTCATCTAACTCATTGATTTGTTGTAATCTATTAGTCTGGGCCTCATTTATATTCAAACCCACCTCCTACACTATTCTTAATGTTTTAATTTCCAATTCGATAGGAAAGATGGGTTCTTTTCCAAATACTAATTGATATGGTGAATACCCGATGGTGTTTCTCCACGTTGTTCGGTATGCCCACAAGACTTCTAGCAATCTTGAAGCCCAGTCATATCTGTGTGATGCGACTATTTTTGTAAGTATTTCCTCAATCACCTTATTAGTGCTTTCTACTTGGCCATTCGCCTGTGGGTGGTATGGGGTTGTAATTTTGTGCAGAATGTGGTAATTTTTTAATGTTGCAGTGATTTTATTACCTACAAATTGCGGTCCTCCATCTGTAATTATGTCCCTTGGGAGGCCATATCACACAAATAATTCAAAAAGAAAATGTATTACAAAATCTTCTGTAGTTCTTGGCAGTGCCGCTGCTTCAACCCATTTGGTAACATACTCTGTTGTAACCAGTATGTATGTTTTCTGATTTGATAATGGGATAATAGGACCAATAAAATTGAGTGCCCATCGCTCAAATGGCTCGATTACTAACTATGGGTTTGGAGTCATTTTATTAGATTTTCCAGGGCAGTCCACCCTCTGGCAACTATCATAGGCTTGAACAAACTTTTTAGCATCTTTAAATATAATGGACCAATAATAGCCTGTTTGTAAAACTTTGTGACCGGTTCTGCGGTCTGCAAAATGTTTGCCATATAGCCCATCGTGGCATGCTTTCAGAATGTCAAATATTTCATCTTCTCGGATGCATCTTACGATGTGCATATCTACCCCTGTATGAAATAAGTAGCTCCCAATCCAAGAGAATTAGGTACTACGCTAGACTATCTGTTTTCGTTTATTAGGCATCAAATTCTTAGGTAATTTTCCTACTGCTAGGTAATTTGTAACGTCGGCATACCATGGTGTTCTGACAGTAACAACAAACAAATGTTCATCTGGAAATTGATCTTCAACTGCTGCTACATCTGCTGGCTTTGGCATTCATGAGAGAAAATCATCTAGAGGACTCTCTTTTCCAAGTCAATCCTTAATTGTGATGTCAAATTCCTGCAAGAGAAACAACCATCTTGTCACTCTTCCATTTGTAACTAGTTTGTTTGTTAAATATTTCATGGTAGAGTGATCTGTATATAAAACTAAAGGATACCTAGTTATATAATGTCTAAATTTATTTACAGAATGTATTACAACTAAAAATTCTTTTTCAATCACAATATAGTTTAATTCAGCAGGAGATAGATTCTTGCTAATATAATAAATTGCATATGGCTTTTTATCTTATTCCTGCCCAAGAACTACTCTGATTGCTGTGTCTGAAGAATCAAATGAAATTTGGAATGGAAAATCCCAATTTGGGCCCCTTAGCACTAGGACTGTCGATACAAGCTTTTTAAGATCCTCAAAAGCATGGTCACACTTATCTGTCCAAATGAAATCAACATTCCCTGTTAGTGCATATAAAGGTGCAACAATTTGAGAAAAATGCTCTATAAATCTTCTATAATAACTAGAAAATCCCAAAAAACTGCATACCTATGTTTGTGTGGTAGGAGTAGGCATTGACAAAATTATTTAAATTTTAGCCGAATCTACCTGTATTCGAGCTACTGAAATTTAATGACCTAATATGAGTCCCTCGGTCATCATCATATGACACTTTTCATGGCTCAAGTAGAGCCTGGTGGTAATACATCTTTGCAACACCCTTTCCAATGCTTGTAATGCTAGCTCAAAATCATCTCCATAAGGTGTGCAATCATCCATATATACTTCGAGCCCTTCATTTATTAAATCTCAAAAAATCCTAAGGATGGCCCTACGAAATGTGGCAGGAGCATTACATAACCCAAAAGGTAAGACTTTGTAAAAAATGTTCCCCAAGGATAGGTAAAAGTAGTTCAACCCTGATCTTCAAGGGAAATCTTAATCTAATTGTATCCACTAAAGCCATCTAGGAAAGAAAGAATTTCTTTCCTGCTAATGTGTCTAATAACTGATCAATGAATGGAAGGGGGAAGTGGTCTTTCTGGGTTGCTTTGTTCAATTTTCTATAGTCTACACATATCCGCCACTTTCCATTTTTCTTTGGCACCACTACTAGTGGAGAGACCCACTTGCTGTCAAATATTGGGTAAATAAAGTTTACATCTAAGAGTTTTTATAATTCAGCTTTCACAATATCCTTAAGATGAGGGTTTAATCTCTGTTGGGGTTGGCAAATGGGTCTAGCATCCTTTTCTGTATAAATGTGGTGCATACACAACTGGGGATCAATTCCTTTCATGTCGGGATAATCCCATGCAAAAGCTTCCTTATATTTTCTCAGTAGTTGGACCAACTTTTCTTCTTGTTCAGCAATCATATTTTTGTTAATGTTCAAAGTTTTTCCTGGCTCAATTTCTATAGTTTTGTTGTTGTAAACAGAGGTTGTAGGTATTGATTGATCATGAGGGTCTTTCAGGGGATCTTCTTCTACATCATTATCAAATTCTAATTCAATCATGTGACATTGTAAATGGGATCTAGTTTCTGGTTGGTTAATGAAGTTGTTAATGATGTCATCCTCTGTTTGGTCTTTAAATTCAAGGGCATCTTCTATGGTTAATGGTGATCTAATGTTTTTTGTTAGGTATGATACAGGTTAGTTTTTTTGTTTTGATTATTGTTAAACTTGGCTGGGCTGGAGGGTATAAGGCTAAATTCTTGACATTACTCCCTCTTGCTATAGTCATGTTGCCTTGTCGACAGCCAATGTAAGCATCAATAGTTGCTAGCCAAGGTCTACCTAGAATTAAAGGGTGTCCATCTAGTCGGTTTTTGGGATTAATAATTAGAAAGTCTATAGGGTATTCCCAGGAGTCTACAGATACCATTACATCATGTAGTGTGCCTTTTGGTCTAACTACCGATCGGTCAGCCAACTCCAATAAGGTTGTGGTTGGATCTAATGATGTAATGCCAAGTTTTTGACAAGTGGTGGTTGTTAGAATATTGATTGCAGCTCCTAAATCAACTAAGGCATTTGGGAAGGAGCATCCATTGATTTTCACCGTAACTATAGGATTCCCTGGGTCCTCATATTTTACAGGTGCTTCTCTTCCTGATAGTAAGTCAGATAGGGTGCCGACTACTTGGACAGTTGGATTAGTTGTTATTCTCCTCTTTGGCTTTTTTATACATAATTCTTTGATGGTTTTTGCATAAATTTGGATATCTTAGATAGCTTGGAGAAGTAGAATTTTTATACACAACCTTTTTAGTTCTCCTAAAAGATCAAAATCAGGATGTTCTATTGGGTGAGGTTGGATTATTCATTCTGGGAATGGAGGAGAAGAGGTGGTTGCTTGTTCATGAGTTTGTTGTCTAACCAAATTCTCTTCCTGTAGTGTTTGTTCTAAAGGTAACGAATTTTCAACTTGAGCATTTTTGTCTCCCTCTGTTTCTATTATGCCCCCATATCTTAATTGAATGTTGTTGCACTCCCTAACTCGTTTTATAGTTCTGGTCCTTCGATTATTTGAACAGATTGAACCAGTCTATTATTGGGGTTCGGGTTGGGTTGGGCTGGGAGTTGTGGTCTTAAGTTGGTCTAGGGATTTCGTTGCAATGTATAAGGTGCTGGCAGTGTATGTTGAGGGAGATAAATCGTTCTAGTTAGATGATTCATAGGTCTTTGGCAGTTCGACTACCTGGTCCGATTCTGCGAGGTTGAGGTGACCATTGTGTTGGATATGCATTGTTTTGCCAAAATGGTGGACAATAATGAAATTTTGGCCAATTGGTTTGATTTGTTTGATTTGGCCATGATGATATGGGAAATGGCTGCTGTGAATAGCTAGGGAAAGGTGGCTAATTCTACCACATTCCATTATATTGCTGAACATTATACTGAGGAGACTAAAAAGAAGAGGATGGATCAACGGGCATACCTGTTTGTCATGGCTACCACTGGCGGCGCTGATTTAGTAGGTAAACTAGTTTTGTTTCTTCTTCTGCCTCTTTGTAGACTGCTTTCAATCTTGGGAGTGAGGGGAAACTTTCTGTGGAGTGATCTTTCGTGCAGATGGCATAGACTTGGACTATATCCAGCAGGCACTCTTTGTGGTTGTGTTTCTTTCTGCATCTAGGTAGAATATCACCAAATTTTTCTCTACTTTTGGTTGCTTTTGTTTAGCTTGCATGATGTTGAACTGCGTTGTAAGAGTCCCTAGAATATCAGTTTTGAAATATTCTAGTAGATTGCCGATTTCTGCGTAGGTTATACCTCCACCAGGGGCCTTGCTATCCCTTGTGATCATGTCACGTTCTGTTGGCTTTATTCTTGTGCTGTCTCTCGAACTCCTGATACACAAATCAATGATGTCAGCAAAATTTTCTTAATATATGTCAACTTTTCCCATAATGTTTAATGTTTCAACCCATTGTTCTTTCATCCCTTTAATTAATGTAGTTTTTAACACATTGTCAGGCAAGGGTAAAGATGCATAAGGAGATCTCTGGAGATTGTATTGAAAGCGTTCTACATATTCCTCCAGTGTTTCATTAGGTCTTGCTGTCATTTGAAATATTTCATCCTTTAATTCTCTAGATCTACAATAATCCTGATATTTCTTTAGAAAAGCAGTTTTCATCTAATCCCAGTCATTTATAACACCTCCACCTAACCCCATAAACCATCGTAAAGCTGCTCCTTTTAATGTGGAGGGAAATAATTTTAGTTTTTGGGGATCGGTGGTATAGTCATACCCTTGGCATAATACATCGAACTCAAACAGAAATGCATCTGGATCTTCTGATGTTAGGCCATGGAATGTAGGAATATGCTGGAGAGGAATGGCCTTCATAGGTGCATTAACTGCAGTGTCCACAATGGGATATTGCAGTGTGGAGGTTTGAGGTGTTTGCTAGTTCTAGGCCATTTGATCAAATATGTGCCAATATCCTTTTGGGATTTCTAGGGAGTTATTCCTAGGCTAACTAGAAGGAGTAGGAATGACCTTAACAACACTTCCTTGGTCTAGGATAATGAGTGTTCCTTGTTGCACTACTATCTAGGGGGATCTTGGCTCTTCAGGTTCTTCTGCTTTGTTTTGGATGATCTTGACAACACTCCCCTTATCTGGGTTGCTGAGTGTTTGAACTATTTCGAGAGGGGATTTTGGCTCTTCTATTTCCCTTGTTTCTCCTCCTCCTTCGTGGAGATTACTAGAGTTCCCTTCTTGAAAAGAAATTGGGCGAGAATTCTCAATTTCTTGAAAATATTTCTCAGTCTCTTATGTCTTGTTGTGCACCTCAGCAAAGGCTACAAATGGTGAACCTGTGGCCCGAAGGGAGCCAGTAGGTTGTCTAGAAGAAAATTTTGTAGGGCCCACTGATGGCTGAGATTCAGCTTGCTTAATGATATCATATATGAAGGTTGATTGACTGAGGGTCACCAATCCCTTAGCTTCGTCAGGTTTGGGTAGTGGTTTTGGATTATTTTCAAGTTTTTTCTTCTTAGTCATACACACAACTGAAATGTTTATTTCTACCCAAAAAAATGAAAAAAATTGTTGGAAAGGAGGCGAGGGAGAAGGGCTATTACATGCTTCATACACAGGTTCTTACCTTCCATTTTTAATACCCAATTCTCTCCTAGCAGACACTCATCAGATGCATACTACTCTTTGAAAGAACAAATGGCTACACTCTCCCCGGTAACGGTGCTAAAATGTTGAGGTATAAAGGTCTCTTTTTAACTCCTATTTATCCTACATTAATTATCAACCTAGGTACAGTTTTCTATTTCAAGATTGTACTCAGTTTGAGGCAACAATCTAATCCAAGAGTAATGTTTTCCAATTTGCAGTATAGTGCTTCAAATACAAGAGTAAACAGATGCTTGAAATAACACCTACTTGCAATTAAAAGAAACTCAATGCTCTGAAACTAAATCATTCACTCAGGAAATTAACAGCAATTAACAGTCAAGGATGTAGTAGCAATAACTCTTTCCTTGGTCAACTGATCTAAATGAAATCAAACATAAACAAGATCCTCAATCTGAGAACTCTGACGGTAATAGCAAATGTCCTTTATAGTTGTTGATCTCACACTCCACACTGAAGCGATTGATTGGAAATGATAAGGAATCAAATCAACAATGCTACTAATAGAAATGGAATAAATACACTAAATGTAATAATGATAAAAGGAAAAACCAAATACTTGCAGAAAAGAAATGAACGGCAATTCTATTTAGTAGAAATGAACAACAATCTGTAATGAACAACAAATTTAGTTTACTGGAATGAACAACGAAGCTTTATAATTGAAATGAACAACATAACAATATAGTTTGCAGAGAGTAATAATCTTATTATGATGAAATGGAATGGCAACGTGATTCAGTTACAACATATACAATAAAACAATTCATAAATTCTTGAAACAAGGAACAGTAAAGTAATGTGATTCAAATAAACGAAAATCAAACCAAACCATCACATGACTATGATTGTAAAGTAATTGTACAGAATAGCAAGTGGATCTACTAGGGCTGGGCCCTTAGCTGCTAAGGAAGCATCGCCAGACTACTTCAGTATAAAAAGAATGGAATAACAACCAACTTATGTATTAATCATATGCGAAAAGGTTTATAGGCAATTGTACTCCATTTTAATCAATGAGAGTCGATGATCAAAGTGAAGATACAACAATTAGTTCTAAATAATGATAATCCATCCTTAATCTTTACAAGCATTGTCCCTTTTATAATGGCTAGGCGGATAAAACAAGAAATAACAGATAGACTTTGAAACAACGATCCCTCGGGATCAAGAGATCCTGAGGGATATGCTCCATCTTCTAACTCTAGTCAACCCTTTGTCTTCTTGCACTGATGCTATGATTTCATGTTCTTATCCTTAACTGTGCGCTTCGATCTTGATCTGCTTATCTGGATACAACTTCTTGGTGAGGGAACAACAGTTACTCTCTTTTTTTCTTTTCCTTCAGAATGGTAATTTTCCATTTCTTCTATTTCCTGCATGGAAAAAGAAAATAATCAACTAATTTGCAATAATCACTAACTCCTTAGTTTTCGCTATAATTCTTTGATATATCACTATCTTAGAATATAGAGTTATGATTAAAGAAAAAGATAAGGAAATAAATGTCAAATTCATACCTTTTCCATAGCTCAATAGATAGGAAGCTAGTGAACCATTGACTATCATTTTGGTTTATGTAATCTCGTTATTTCCTCACTCTGGGGCTGGACTACTCTGAAATGTAATTTGCTAAATTGAGTAATACAAGGAATTGTTATGATTTACATGCGCAACATTTAAATTCGTCTTTGATGTATCTTTGAAGTGCCGAGCTCTTTCGTTCCTTAGAAGGGGAATGAACTGGTTGGCTACGACCCAACCAACCCAGCTCGTTACCTCTCTCGCTTTCATTATTGAGAAAGACGGTGTGGTTATTTATTTTGTAGTTGTGTGGTGTAATAGTTTAATCGTTAATCTTTAAATTTTGAATTACAGTACCTTATGTATCCTATGTGTGAAATGGATCCGTGGTTTGAAGAGTAGTTGTGCTTGTTTTACTTATGAAATATCTTTCTCGCATTTCCTTTACTCTTGTTCTCTATTTTAATTCATTTTCAAACGGATTGTGCAAGGAAGTCCTTCCTGCACTAGTGAAAGCTATTACTTTCACCTTGGTTTAGTCATTCGTTGCAACAAACATTTAATCAGTTACCTGCATTTTAGTTTTGGTTATTTCACAAGCAAATGAATCATTAATTGAGTAACTATTTTGGTATTAAAAGTTCATCTCTAAAATATCTAGAAGCAGTTATATCGAATTACCACATTATACTTGCAAAGAATATCATCATTGTGGGTAAAGTACCAACGTTGATTAACACATGCAAAGTACTTAGGCTACTATTTGATTCTTTTAAAGTGCTTTTATTTCATGAAGTTTATTTCCTCTGCAAAGTTTAATGAGTTGAAGCATTTCCTTTTTCACAGATAGTTTACTTTAGAATTTCATTTATAGTTGCAATTCTTTTTCAGCACATCTTTCAGCTTTCGAAAGTAATTTGGGAACTCTGTTTCGGTGCAAGAGCAAGTCTCTTGACACAGAAACAAAGTGCTCTAAGCCCTAAAGCTTAGAGCACCTTCACTCAGACATAAGTCTTCAGTAAGGAAGGTCAAATATACTCTTACACAGAAATATTGTACCTGCACTAGTGCAAGCAGATTGCAACAGTGCAAGGACAGGTTGTTTGTGTGAGAGGAAGATCAGAAGGAAGATAGAATTCTGCAAGGGCCCACTTGTCAGACTATTTACCATCCATCTGAAGATGAACATAGCATTTCATTCTAGCATTTAAGATTGTTTCCGTTGTGTGGGATTTCTTTACTTGATTTACTTGCAAATTGTCTTTTACATTCTAGCACTAGAGTTGCCTTGGTGTTAATTGCCTTTTCAATTGTTTTCTATCTGATTCTGCAAAGAATTTCCTTTAAGAAGTAGGATTATAAATAGGAAATGTTCATATCATTTCTGTCATTGTGTGTTCTTCGTCTCTAATTTTACGAAACCCCTAGGTTAGCAATTAAGTGTTGAGGATTTTTCTCAAGCGCAATTCCTATACCCGACAATACCCTTCCCATAGGACATTTCAAAAATCCATAATTCCATGTGGTATCAGGACATCATATTTTTCTTGTAGAATTTACAATGTCCTCTTAAGATACCTAAAGCCAAATGCAAATCCTTGAAGTTGAAAGAAATTAAGTATTGCATTATGGATGGAGGTTTACATTGAAAGTATCCTGTTTTTATCCTTCTTACTTGCATCAACGAATATCACACGCATGAAATCATTTTAGAATTTCACCATGGAATATGTGGGGGTCATCAAGCATGGAAGGTCACAACATACAAGATTTTGTGAGCTATATATTACTAACCTTCTATTTTCAAGGACACAAATGTTGTTATTAAAGCTTGTCCAAAATGTCATATGTTTGTGGGCAAGCAGGAACTGGAATCTCTACCATTGAATCCTATCAAATTTATAGCTCCATTTCATAAGTGGGGATTAGACTTCACTAAGGAGATACATCCTAACTTAGTTGGTCAACACAGGTACATTATCACAACCACTAATTATTTTACTAAGTGGGTGGAAGTTATTTTGACTCAGAAGTCCAAAGAGAAGGTTATTATCACATTCCTAGAAGAAAAAATTGTCTCTAATTTGGATGCCACAGAAGTTTGATCACATATAATTTCCAGGCTCTCAAATCCTCCAGGATGATACAATTTTGTCAAGATTATAACATAAAATTGGTACATTCTACAACATATTATCCCCAAAGGAATGGATTGGCAAAATCATCAAATAAGAATTTGATAAGAATCATCAAAAGGATGTTGGATAGAAATAAGAAAAGCTAGGATGTCAATCTCAAGTATCCACTTGAGGCAGATAAGGTCAGTACTAAAATAGATATTGACATCTCTCCTTATAAACTCGTATATGGTACATATATCTCTTTCCCATGAATCTCACTCTACCTGTGATGAAGTTATTGTAGCAAGAGGAGGCAGACACTATCCCAATGAAAAAGAGACTATATCAGATGATATAATTCCAACAAGAAAGAGAAGAAGATTTGAGTAAGATCGAGGTATATCAATAGAAAATGAAAGCGATCTTTAATAAAAGAGAAAAGGAACAAGATATGCAATCTAGGTATTTAGTTCTCAAATGGGACTCAATCCAAGTTGATAAACGACATCATGGGAAATTCGATAATTTTTGGTTTACCTTGTTCTAGGTATAAGAAGTTATGGACAATAACACCTATCAGCTGGAAATGCTTAATGGATAGTTTTTTGGGAATCTTGTCAATGGAAGGTTCCAAAAGAACTTCTTGACATTAGTATTATTCAATTATGTTGTGAAAAAAAAAGAAGAAGAAAAGGAAAAGGAAATTAATAAATTTTCTTTCAAGAAGTTTATTTACCAGAAGTTTCTTCTGAGTATTGTAAATTTTTAGTTTTCAATAAAATTACAAGGAAGGGGAAGAATCCTTTTCAAAGAAGATGCCATAGCCCAATGGAATGAGGCGTTGGAACTATGAGTTCTCAACAAGCCACAAGAGCTCATTTTCCCCCATGGGGCTGATATTAGCACTATGAACGAATCAGCCTGTGGAGGTCTAATCCTTAATTCCTCAAGGTCAAAAGATTAACTGAAAGGACCAATGATCCTAAAGCTAAAACTTGAGGAATGCAATGAAAGGGTATTTTGTGAGGATCAAGTGAAGGGATGAGGCACAAACGTTTGGTAGGCGGGTGCTAGTAGGCGAACGCTAGCATAGTGCCACAGGCACATGCCACCACAGGCATTGGAGAACTTTACCATTGTTGGGATCCAATTCCATATGAACCTATCCATCCAATGACCTTGGGTGCTCCACACTACAAATTTGCATGAATTTTAACCTAACGGAAGGGTGCAGAGAGGGACATGTGGTGCTCCCTTGTGCCCCTTGCACCAGTCCAAATTTTTCATTGTTTGGTTTCCAAATGGTGCGTAGGGGAGCCACATGGCCCTCCACATAGGCTTCCTACAAACCATCCCTTGTCAATCTCACCATCCACTCAGCCTACCAAAAGCCCTTGCCATGCCAAGCCTCCATGTGGCGTGACCCACGTCATAGTAATGTTACCATGACATCAACATGATGTCATCCAAATTTTCATCCAATACGGTCCTACCATGTGTCAAATATAATTCCTTTGTATATATATATATATATATATATATATATATATATATATATATATATATATATATATATATATATATATATATATATAACGCGAAAGGTCCCAGTCATTTTGTCATTTTGTAGAGTGCATCCTTCCATATCGTCTCATGCACAGCCATGGAGCTTGTTAACTTAATTTTGCATGTTCCAAGCATAAATTTTTGAACCTTGCCTACCATTTCACCCGTTGTTCATGAATTCAACCACTCGAAACTTTCCTCTTTCTAAACTCGTATGAATTTAACACCCAAATTCAAACCCTAGGACTTCCTCGAGAAGAAATGCACACCCTGTGAAGAAAATTCCTCATTTTTCCAACAAAACCCCTCAATCAGTTAAATTTGCCTTATAAGTGCATTTATAAGATGAATTAACTTCTAAATTTGCTGAATTATGCCTCATTTTCCCAAGAAACCTCTAATTGAACCTCTCGTGCGCATTGAATATTTTCCCTATACATAAATTTCAAAGTTTAAAAGATTCTCCTTCTAACTTTTTGTCCAATCTCCTTCTACCATGTGGCACATCCCCATTTAATCTTTAATCCTTGATCATTTCTCATTTTGTCTTTTATCCTCCTGAATCAGCTAGCCATTCCCAACAGGTTATCTTTTTGAATGGCCTCCTCATCTACCAAGATTTCCACCAATGTCGAGATGAAAGGAAAAACCAAATATCCAACCATTTATGGTGGATATGTAGATGTTCAAGACCTGACGATAACCACCTATGGTATAAAGAAAACTATTCAAATAGTGCAAAGAACCAATGAAGTGATAGGATACCAGAATAATATGTATGCGTCAGGTTCGGTCTTTGTCGTTTCCCTGCAAGTGTTACACTTTCTGGAGATGGTAACTTGGTGTGTCAGCAAGTAATTTATACATAAGAGAGTTATTGTTTCATCCCAAGAAGGGAGGGAAATAATTAGAAAAACACTAGATGTTATTACATTCATTTTGTCATTTCCTGACAGGACAGAATTGTAAAGGCTAAATAAAGGGACAATTTAAGAAAAATGGAGCAGTCTTGCACGAAAGTTCCAACAACAAATGATTTCCAGATATGTCAAATAAGGAGTGGTTTTTCCCTTCGGCCACCCTCTTTACCACATCACAACTTTTGATTCTATGTCAAATTTGTCATTTTCCATGGTTTTCCCAAGTTCTCGGTCTTGATACTGATGTCAATATAACTGATACAATTCTAGCTCTCTTGGCATTCATGTGTCATCCAACCACCAAGGTCCACACCAAATTTTATTTCTTGCAATTATTGTTACATTAAATTCACTCTTACATGGTAGAGTTTAGGGAAGGAAAGTCCTTCCGCTACCAAGACTTTCTAGTCCACCTGTTCATCCATCAACAATATTCTTACCTAGAGCATCTGAAGCCCATCATTGTAGATGAGAACAATGTTTTGTTACCTATTTATCAGTGGCTACCAACGGTCAGAAAACCTATAAACAACCATGATTTTTTTATTATTATATTTCCTCCTTTATTTCAGTTGAGTACACCCTTATACATGGTCAACCTTTTCTTAAAGTCCCTCCTTCCCCAAGGGAGAAGTTACAATTCACCCCATATACTAGAGTTGGTGGTTGGTATCTCTTAAAAGAGTACACAATCATCATAATATATGGGTTTGAAGGCCAACCATACTAGCTGCCAACATTTTCGTCTCCTCTCATTTTTGCTTTGGAGTACATTAGAAAATATTTTATAGTGATAATATAAATTTCACCCTAGGAAATAAATAACTACTTTTCACCTTCTTCACGAAATGGGGCCATTTTGGTAATTCAAGAAATGCCCCGGAGCTCATGGAGGATATATTGTAAAGATTTTATTTCCCACAAATTGGAGCTTGGAAACATGATCCCCATAATATCATCTATGAAATGAGGAAATATAAGGATCAGGAAAATCACAAGCGTGTTCTAAATATTATAGTAGAAGATTGCGCCAACAATTCTACTTGGGAAAAAGTCAATTCCATCCTACATCTAGTTGAGGAAAAAAATTCTCATCTCTTTGGCAAGAAATGAGGCACTTCAGAAGCCATGGATGTTGATGAAGGAGAGGAACCCAACTCCAAGAAAGCCAGGATACGTAAAGTTGCAGGAGATGATGATGAAGAGATAGAGTCACATACTCTAATACTATACAACAACCAGCTAGAAAATCCTTCTAAACCGAAATTTACCTAGATACAATCTGGATACCTTGCCCTCTGCCACATCAGGATTAGACGAAATGGAGTCAAGAGAGGTGTCCAAGCCTAGACACATGTTAGTAGTAGAACAATTCTAGGAAATAATCGAGAAAGCCTCTAAGGAGAGGAAGAGGGACATAAAAATAGTGGAGAATCAACCACTTCTTCCTTTGTCACTTAAGAGTGCATTGGATAATGAAAAGGGATTTTTTAATTCATAATGTTGCAATTAAAAGTGGAGACAATGAGGTCTATGTCAAAATATCAAGTGCATCAATTGTCCTTTCTTGCAGATTATACTGCATATACTAATGTCATGGAGTTGAACATGCAAGTGACTCACATGGTATATAGATAGATGCATAAAACAAATGCTATGGACAAAAATATACAAGATATGTATACCAAGGCTAGTAATCAATTGAAACATGAGAGGATGGTTTATAGAACCAAGAAAATGAAGATTAAAACCCTAGAGGGAAAAATCATACAACTTGCCACATTCCCTAGGTATTTTAAGAAATATAACGATGTATTGGAGGAAAAGGACACGAAGATAGCCTCGATGAAAAAACACATTAGAGGAAATTTCAGCGTAAAAGTTCCCATGAAATTTTCATGTGATTTCCATGTCATAATATGTAAACCAATCAAAATCCTTTAAATTTAAAATTAGGTACATGTAAATATTTTGGAGGTAAAAGAATATATTTTTTTTAATTCTATTTTTGGCTTACCTATTTATAGGTTTACTCAAATTTCAAGTGTAGACACTTGATGGATGCATATTAAATTTCAAATCCAATGAGTACTCATTTTGAATAATTTTGAGAAGACCGGCAATGATAAAAAATGAAGATACATAAAAAAATCACGTTGAACATGTTTTTTAATGTACCTTAAATTTTATCAATGTGGTTCTTATCAAAAGTATTCATAATGGGTACTCATTGGATGTGGAATTTATTTCTACATCCGATGAGTGTCTACACTTGAAATTTGAGTAAACCTATAAGGAGGTAAACAAAAAATACAATTAAAAAAAGTAGTTTTCTTCTTTTCCCTCCAAAACTCATAACTCTTATTTTATTAATTTGACTATTATTTTATTATTTTTCCTTAGGGGGCGAATTTTTGGTTGAAATTTCCTCTAATGACTTAAGATTGTAGATGCACATCCTGTGCAAACAATTGAGTTGGAAGTGGTAGAGACCTGAAGATTAAGCTACATGAGGCACTTGCAAAGAAAAAGGAATACAAGGATTGAATTGTGCTACTAGAGGCATAGGTCCAAGGAATGAAAGAGAATACAAATGAGTCTCTGTAATCTCAACAGACCCTAGATGTGCTAATCGGGTAGGTGGAATCCCTGATAGTTTCATAGGATGCAAATAAGCTACAAGTGTTTCTCTCAAGTTGAGAGAAGGCACTGAAAGCAAAAGAAGAAGAGCATGAGAGCACCAAGATGGAGATGTATCAAGGATAGGAATATGTGGAGAAAATTAATGTTGAATTAGAAGTCTCAAGGAGGAAGCATCCAAGAAAATATTCTATCAAGGTTGATAAAATAATTATTTTGAATAAAATAATGAAGGTAGTTGACAAGCTTTCAGGTCACATGGAACTGACATAGGAAAAGATAGAAACCATCAGAATGGCACGTATAGATATGATTTCCATCAAGAATTTTATTCGTGACTCCATGAAATTTGGTTTAATTACTGATCTCCTAAATTATATGACCGAGGAGGATTTTTTCAAGGAAAAAATTGATATATCTAAGTGGGTAGCAAGAGTTAACCGATGAAGAGAAAGAAGTAACCAGTGACACTGATGGAGAAGAAAGCAGACGCATTGGCCAAACAAGTGAAAAATTTTAAAGACCAATGTGAAAGACTATCAAAGAGGAAATTTCCATCGTTCATTGATGGGAATGGATATATATATTCCAAAGAAATATTCATGAAGATTCTTAATGTTATCAAAGATGACCAAAAAGGTTTCAACGAAGAAGATCAGCCACTGCATGGGAAATATATTGTAAATCTTTATGAACATTGCTTTAGGGATTTGTTTATGTTAAATAACATTTTCAAAGAGTTAAACCAAGTGGGCTTTGGAAATATCACAACCTCAGAGGGAATAATTTTGGATGCATATGTGAAACATCCCAATGGGAAAGTTATGGAGAGGCATGTTGGACATATATAAAATGGTCAGTCAGAGATTAATTGTATCCAAACCACAAGAACCTCCAATAGAGGCATGCTCTAGTTCCACGCCTCCACCACAATAACAAGCATGACCAGAACTATCACTCAAAATAACACCCAGGAAAGACAGAGAAGAATACTTAGCATACATGCAAGAGAGAGAAAAATAATCCACTACAACCAAATCAAGTGGGACCCACCCTACAACTGGCATATTTTTTTGGAAACTTCTAGAGGAAGTTTTCTATAAGATAGTTGTCATTTTGTAAAAGGTTCATAATGGTTTATGGATACAACTAGTGGTTTAGTGCTAGAATATTGAGTGTTGAGTGCCTATATATAGGTCTCATTTTGATGTAATTAGGGAAGAAATTTTCTAGTGTTGGGGAAACTCTATCGATTTTTTCCAAAATTTGCTAGGAACTTTGAAACTATCTAAGGAGTAATTATTAAGTGAGTTTTGAGTTTTTAGTTCTTCTTTATCATGTAATTCTAAGAAGCCATCTTTGTGTTTTGATTTTTGGACCATACTAATACAGTTTCAAGGTTTTTTCATGGAAAATTATATTGTAAACCTGGTTTGGTATGAAGATTAAATGGAATTGTTAATTAAAGTAAATTATAAATCAGTATGATAGTTTATTTTAATTTTTGTAGAATTCATTAAGATTTATTGAATAGTATCCTGGATATTTTGATGAAATTTTGCATGTTTTTTTAATGAAATTAAAAAATTCAAAATACTATGTTTTCTTGTAGCCAAATTCTTAATCACTCGATTTCCTATCTATTTTTAACAGGTTCAATTGACTTCTCAATTTCTCATTTGAGTTTGTTAAGATATGTTCTCCATTTTCCCCTTCTTCAAACCCTTTTTATTTATATATTTCAAAACAAAAGCTCATGAATGCTCTAACTCAAAAATAGTGGAAATCTTGCCTAGCAAAACTATTTTTAATTGTTGATACTTTCCCTTACCTGGATCTCAAGAGAAATTTAAAATTTAAATCAGAAATAAAAATTTGAGTTTGCTGAAATTTGTTCATGATTATGTGTACTTACTTGTGAAAAATCAAGGTGAATGTTAGAATGTACGAGATGTTCAAACCTTAGAAATATGCAACAAAAATTAGTTAATTTAGGAGTAATTTCACTGCATTTACAACATAAATCCATGTATACTTATACAAATCGAGAATTTGATTTAAATGGATAAAAATGGTTCTTCATGTTTCTTTATTTTTGTGAAAACTTTTATGGGAAAATAGAGTGCATGAAACTCAAATTTCAAATAAACATAAAGAATATCATCAAAATTTAAGGAAAAATTCACATAGCTATTTAACATAATAACATTCACAACAAACAAGTAACAAACTATGATTTAATTTGCCATAATATTCCCTCTTTTTTACTTTCTTGTTGAAGCTTGAAGTCAAGAAAAAACACACATGAATATTCAAACCTGAAGAATGTATAGACGTCTTCAACAAGACTAAATAAATGTAGATGATTCCATACACAAAATTTCAATCAAAAATAAAAATCAATACCAACAAATTAGATTGAAGTTAGATTTTCCCAGACTCTACACTATAGCATGACATAGTTTGAATCTGGGGCCCCAACAAAACATCCATACCCCAAGGAGAGATTCGAGATTTCCGGAAACAATGTATCCATCACCGAGTGTTTCTTGGAGAGAAGGTAAATCTAGGAGGTTGGTGTTAACAAGCATTTTCAGGGCATGTCTTTTGGGTGGTCATGTTAATCCCCTATAATTGAATGATAACAACTTCATTTAGAAACCTCACCAGTGGCTATCATTGGTCTAAGAGCTCCTTGTTTTGTTTATTTCTTACTGATTGCTAGCACCTCACGTGAAAACTCTTTAGCTTTCATCATTTTATATTTTCTGCCCAAACACCTGTTTTCACCAAGGGTGATGCAAAGCCATTCAATACCCTTTGACAAACCATCAGGATGTGGCGGAATAAAGTGGGAATGTAGATTATAAAGTATGTCACTGTTGTAAGTGTGCTCAAAAAAATACTTAGAGATAAAGGTCACAGTGGAGGAGAAGATGTTTAGAGCTTAAGGGCAAGGGAAACAACCTTTATATAGATGATACATAAGGTTTGAAGGAAGAGGAAAATTAATATTAGAATCCCCAACTAGGAAAGACCAATCACACACAACATTTGGAATAGACTAAAATACATGGGATTCATTTGCAATAGGGGAAGGGAATATGGGAGGGGAAGACATGTGTCTACCTTTAGTTGACATATCTAGGCTGCTCGAATCTAAAATTGCCTTCTCTTCCTTCATGTTGTCCCTTAAAGGTTCAATTGCACTCGACCCAGGGTGATCTAAAGGAGGCCATTATACATGCTCATCCTCCATACATGCTTACTCCTTACCCTTTGTGCTGAGTTCTTTCCTCATGTTTGGAGGGGCATGAGTGAAGTTGCAAAAGAAATATCACAATCACTTATCAGGTGCACATGCTTATGGCATCTTCTACAACTAAAGGGGATTTCCTCATAGTTTAGAATTTGAATTCTTTCTCTCCCTCGTCTAATATCCATGTCTTCCATAAATCCATTACGGAAATAAATATTAACAAGAATGTGAACTAAATACTTGTCCCCTATAGATAAGTAGGACGAATCATGCTCCAAATACATCCCTAGTGAATTGCTAAGATATTCGAAAATTAGGCATCCCAACAGTGTGTAGGAAGACCCAAAAATTTGAACCAAATTGGAACAACATCTATTCTTTATCTCTTAGCGTCAAGAAAAGGAGTCTAGAACTTGAATATGAATGGGGTGGAATCCACCTTCCAAACCCTTTGTGCTACCTTTTTTTACCTCGTCTCCCTCTGAAAAGTAAAGATGGATCCAACCCCTTGCCAACATTTCAGCCTTCAGGGGGTTCCTAGATTTGAAGCATTATTTCACTACCTAATCATGTCTTGATGAAAGGGATGCTAAATTTCCTACCTCCAAGGTGACCAAACAACTTTTTCTCTGCCATTTTCTACCGTTATTCATCGTGGAATCTATTATCACTTTGTAATTTTCCTGATTGTGAAAGGAAAACTTGTAGGTAACATTGAACCAGTCTTTCTTATTAGAAGCTAGCCCTTATAACCCAAAGAGGGTTCTCTCTACAACTCAATAGTCCAATATCACTTTGACAGTTCATTGTGTGCTCAAATCAGTGTAAATGATAACAAATTTGGTTGGAAAATGAGAAATCAGACCATTGGGCATGGAGCCATAAGGATGACCTCAATGAAATTTACAATAACTGATGGCAAGAAAAATAGGGATCAAAGGTATAAACGAATATCCATGTTCAACCTCAAAATATCTAGCTGGTAAGTGGGAGGAGGAAAGAAATCCATTACACAAAGCATAGAAGTGAATTTAGTGCAACTTTAGAGGATAAAATGGAATGTTTGAAACTAAAAATAGTAGAGCATGTAACTATAGATGAATTCAACTAATATATAGATTGCATTCAGGCATGAATAACTAGAAACTTATGTTATTTACAAAGAAATGAAACAACTCCAAGAAAACTGACTAGTAGACATTGTAACTAGAATCTCAGATATGCAGGTCTAGAAATATTTGTCCTAGAAATCTCATTAATATAAAAAATAATATATACACAATAGATTCTCTCTTCTGCCAAGAGCGAACCCTTGGTTCATTTTCATAAATAACTTTATAAAAAACTTACAAAATTGAAACCATAACTTTAGGGAAGTCTTAATTACAAAATATCTTAAAATATCAAAAAGATTATGAAGATCCAAAAGGAATGGATCTAAGAATATACTCATCCATATTTAGTTTGTTGTTTGAAATAATCATGGAGATGGTAAGATCTAATCCCCAAGTCGAATTGATAAGGTGTCTCATTAGTTTTTGTCTATGAGCTTTCTCAAGAAAAGTAAATATGACATATTCTTGAAAAATAGGGTCCAAATATTCCTTCGTATCTCCCAAAATGTGATATTTGTGTAAAATGGAAAGATGTTTTTGTAAATCAGAACATTCTAGAAAAAACATCTTTTATATTTGAAAAAATCATTTTCATCTTCTCGAAAACTACGCCCAAAGTTTATGATTAAAATAGAAATTATTTAATATTTAAATCTGGAACAATGGGCTGCAAATCTGCCTTATTATATTCCAAACCATGACACGTGTAAAGAATGAGAGAGGTTTTTGTGAATGAGTTTTTTCCCACAAAAAACCTCTTTTGGTTTTAATAAGTTTATTTCCAACTATTTGGAAACTGCACTTGGGACAATAACTAAAACAAGGTTTTTAAACTAAATCTGAAAATATATTCATAATAAGACAACTGATGCATTGAAATTGAATAATTATCCATGGAAAATTTCTATAGCCGAAGGTGGAGCTGTAGCAAGAAATTTTTTTGAAACAATGTGTTAAATCAAATCATTGTTATTTTGCAGTAAAATATCGAAATCCCCTGTTTTTGTCCTAATGTCCTGCTTTGGTTTCTATTATTGTGCTCATGATAGGAAGAATTCAATGGATCTCTGACTTGATTTGATAAAAAATGATGTTAAATATGCAAAAATAACCTTTATAGAGCTTTATCCTAATCAATTTCCTTATCTCTGCCTCAAAATGTGCAAATTGTTTGGTTGTTGACAAATTAATTGGGCATGCACAATCAAGATCAAAACAACAAATGTTTTGCCAAATTATCTTGCAACTCTTGTAAAAAATAGGGTAGATATTGGAATCGATAGATTATCTAGTATTTATTTGTCAAACCAGATCCAAAATGAGCACTGATAGATTATCTAGTAGCACTTCATCAAAACATAACAAAAATGGCACTAGAAAAACATTTCATAGCTTTGTCTCTTTATTTTAGTGTTTTTGATGCCTCTAGCAAGAGGTCCATATTGTTGTGTGTGGAGCATGATTGCTCAGAGGTCTTTGTTTCAGCTGGATGTATACCCTAGGAAGTTTGTACACCCCTCCATGCGAGGGGATGCGGGGGGACTTGTCCCCCCGTGGGGGTCCGGGGGGGGGGGGGCGATTCCCCCCGGCTGGGGGGTTCAGGGGCCAGCGGGGGCTTGGGGGCAGCGCCCCCGAAGCTAAAAAAAAATGTAAAATTTCCTTGTAAAAGTATAGTAATTTCTAGTCAATCTGGGCCATTCATTAGGCAGATGATCTGACGGTAGAACTTATGTTTAGTTTAGGGTTTTTTGCCCTAGAAGGCAACCCCTCTCTTTGTATGAGGGCATTGTATTTTTAGGCTGTGAAATAGATGTGTCTTCGGTGAGTGAGAAACAGAGAGGTGAGACTGTGAGAGAAAACAGAGAATATTACAACGGATTTGCTGTAGGTTGTGTCTCTTCATTTTGCTGGATAATAGAAAGGAAGGACTGGCTGTTTGGGGTGGACGTAGCCCAAACTGGGTGAACCACGTATATCTGTGTCTCTCTTGTTTTTGTGCGTTCTCTGTGTTTATATTTCTGCAATATTTTATGTGTTCCATTGCTCCATAATATATAATTTTCTAACACATATTGGTTGTTGGTGCTTGTTTTAACCTCTTTCTCTTATTAGTCTTGGGGCCCTGTTCTCCTCCTTTACCATGCTTTTGAACCTTTTTCTTCTAGGAGGAACTTGAAATTTCCTCCCTATTGATAAGCATATCCCTCAAGGTGTGTCATCAAGATCAATCACTCAACATTTTAAGGTTGTTCTATTGTAACTTATGCTTAATCATAAGCTTAGTGTAGGGTTTGGTATGGGGTTTTTTCATCCCATACATATAATCATAGTGGATTTCCTTTTACCCTCTCTCTACATAATACGTGTGCCACGATATTTGTTGATTTGGAGGAACCTCCTTTATTAACTAACATACCATTCACTACCATTTATTTTGGCAACACCTTAATTTTATATCACTAGAATTCACACTTCCAAATTAAACAGTAGTGTGCATAACGTTTTTATAGAACTTGGATCTTAGGGCCCCAATTGAGTTAACCTCAAAATTTTAAATGTGATAACAACTAGCTACAATGGGTACACTGTCACCTTGAGAGGCAATAAAGGATCCTGAAGACCATGTGCCTATCCATTGAGCTTCTCTCAAGCTTTGAAAACAAACATCTTGAGACCAATACCATTTAAAACAAAACTATAATCCAAACTAAAAATAAATGTTGAAACATTGACTACTGGAAACTGTTACACTACTGAAAAATATGCTCAACTGTTGAGCTTATTCATCACAATTCCTACCTAACATGCTGAGAAATCTTCCCAGTCAAGTGATACAAAATTTCAAGTGTAACAATGAAATCAAATAACCTTCACTATGTAAAAATAATGTTCACTATGAAAAAATAACCTTAAGAGAGCTTTATCCTAATCAATTTCCTTATCTCTACCTTAAAATGCGCATATTGTTTGGTCATTAACAAATTTACTAGGCATGTATTTTCAAGGTGAAAACAAAAAATGCACTACGAAATTATCTAACAATGATTGTCAAAAATAGGGTATATAGTGGCATTGATAGATTATCTAGCATTTCTTTGTCAAAACAGGTCCAAAATGAGTATTGATAGATTATCTGGCAGCACTTTGTCAAAACTGAACAAAAATGGCATTGAAAAAACATTTGGCAGCTTTGTCTTGGAATATTTATTTCAGTGTATTTTTTCCCTCTAACAAGAGGTCAATATTGGTTGTTGGTGCTTGTTTTACCCTCTTTCTCTTGTTAGTATTGGGGCCTTGTTCTCCTCCTTTACCCTGTTTTTGAACCTTTTTCTTCTTGGAGGAACTTGAAGTTTCCTCCCTATTGATGAGCATATCCCTCAAGGTGTGTCATCAAGAACAATCACTTGAAATTTTAAAGTTGTTCTAATGCAACTTATAGATAAGCCTAATCTTACTTTCAGCTCTGGTATGGGGTTTTCTCATTGCATACATTTCATCCAGAGTGGTTTCCCTTTTACTCTCTCTCTGCATAATATGTGTGCCACGATATATGTTGTTTTGGAAGCTCTTACTATTTTTGTTTCTATTGCAACAACTGCAACTGAGAAGCATCCAAAATATTGAATCAACTGTTTGTGAGCTGCAACTATCTCTTGAGCATCTGTGTGCTACCAGTCTATGCACTAGCTACTGGGGAATCTTCTCTACTAGCTCTACTACTAAGCCTCTTGCTTTATTTTTAACATTGCTTTGTGCTCCTCAGAATCTGATTGCACCAACTGAAAGATCCTCCTGCCATTGAATATTGTGGGCCCCTATAGTAAGGTAATGACCATGAGGAAGGTATATTGAAACTTCTATAGTTTTCCTATAGACCCAGCCCAATTCTTTGCAACTCTAGGACTAAGGATCTAGATCTCCCCACCTCACTCCTGGAGGTATAGTTGCACGCATGGAGAAATATACCTCTAGATTATAGATATTTTTCACTCTAACTCCATTTTGTTTCACTTTACCTTCTGTTTCACTTTCCCAGTGGAAAAATGCTTTAAAAATTATTTTCCCCTACTGAACACAACATCATAACCTCTTTCGTCCAATACAACTACAAAAATAATTTTTTTCTTTAGTCGAGGTATATAACATTTTCAAATGAAGAAGGGAGCCTGAATCCCTCTTAAAGGTGACAGTACCAATTCCTTTGGTATTATACCTACCATCATCTTTAAATTCTATGTGCAATTGCAGATCCTTCTCCTCTAGGCTACTGAAGAATTCCTTGTTTTCTGTCATATGATATGAGGCACCAAAATCTAGATACCACTCGCTCCCTCTTATTGTTCTTGCCATGCATAAAAGAGGGTTAAATCTAACTCAAATTGAGATGAAATAACAAATCCTCTTGTTCTTGTTGTCATCTCCTTGCTGGATTTATTGTGTAGACACTTGGTTGCATAGTGTCCATATTCATGGCAGTGAAAAAAGAAATATTTTGCCGGGGTCCTTCTTCTTGCCGTTGTTCTAGATGGATTCTCCCTCGCCTTGGGCCTTCATACCTTTTTCCTTCTTTCCTTTTCCAGCTAGAGAAAAGTATTCTTCCTCATCTGCAATGGATGTGACACCATCTCTAGTGTTTCTTCTGATCTCCTCCCATACCAAATCAAACCAAAGTATCTCCCAATATGGTAGCTTGTCTCTTCCATTAACTAAATCCTGATAGTTGTGCCAAGATTTTGGAAGGTCAAGGAATTCTAAGCTCAGAAGTTCAGATGATGGCACATTTTATCCTACTCCTCCAAGTTCATCTTAAACCTGAGTGAATCTGGATAGATATTAAGGAATGGTTTCATTTTTCTGCATTCGGATGCTCCTGATCTTATCTCTTAATGGAAATTTCTTGGCATCACTGTTACTCTTGAATAGATCTGTGATATTTTTCCACATTGAAAAAGGAGTCTCCTTTCCATGCAAGCTTGAAGTCACATGATCTTTGACACCCTCCAGAATAATCCTCTTGGATCTTGCTATGTTTTTATTCCATTGAGCATGTTCTTGTGCATATGATGTTGTTGGTTTTGGAATATAAATTTGTGTATATTCCCATACTTCATTGTCATCTAGGACAACTTCCATATTGTCTTTCCAAGCACAAATATTTGAGGTGCCCTCCAATGCATACTTCAGCCTCAGTCCATTGAAAGAAATTTTTCCTGCACTAAAGAGAATCTACACCAAAATCTTTGCAAATAGAAAATCCTCTAAGACAATAATTGGAACAAGGCTTTTATGTAGTCTTTCGATGCTCTAATACCACGTAGAAATTGTATGAAATTTGCTACTGCTAATGAAATCAAACTAAAATTAAGAGACAAAAAATTATGATGCTATTCTATGGAAAGGAAAACACATGATAGAAACACATGCAATAACTTGCAACCATCCAAACACAAGGAAAACAATTATTTTACAAGGGAACCCAACTAGGAAAAACCCCTTCACCACTTTGCATTAATTCAGATGAGAAGGAGAAATAATTACAATGTCTTGCTTCAAATGTGAAGCGCACATTGCACTGCAAATTTATTCTCTTACTTCCTGACCTAATCTAGCCAACACTTAGCCAGATCAAGCCTTAACCGACCTCCTATTTCCTTGAGAAAATCCAAGGGGAATTGATCACCTGCTTAGTGAAAAATCACTATACACTAAAAAATATACAATTATAAATTCAAATATTTCTTTTTCATCTACTCAACTAGTAAATTTGAATTCCATGCATGATTAGGTCTATTTTTAGTTGATTAACTAGTTAACTAGGAGATCAATGAGTTAGCAATAGTCATAACTACTCAACTGACCTTCAATTGACTCAACCAATGAGTAGATGTTAGTTAACTGAGTTCAACTAACATTAACTCAACTAGATTGCTAGATCTTAGAAATCAACTCATAAACAACTCAACTTCTAGACTAAAATTTACTAACTTAACTACTAGGCAAGGCCATGTCACTCTAGCTAATGACAATCCAAGTCACCCTGCTGATGTGGAAAATCAAATTTCTCCATTTGACTAAGGCACCAGGAAAATGAAGCATTTCCTTGCTACATTCTGTATTTCTTCTCAATTTTACTTATTGGGTGGGGGGGCGTTGGTCTTCGCCATCCTTCCTCACCCTCCTCTCCCTTTGGTCGAGACAGGCTTAACGCCGGGGATTGGGGTGGGTGGGTAAATAGTTGTCAGGTGAGCCATCCTTCCTCACCCATATGAGTGAGCCATTCTTCCTCTTCCTATTCCTATTATACTTCTGGTTACTAAAAAGAAAAGAAGCTACACTTTCACTAGATGAGGCAGAAGGAGGAGGAACCAAGTTCAATTGGGAATAAAGCAAAGGGTCCAGAATGGTTTGATTCTCTAAGGTATTCTATAAGGTCTAAAAAAGAACAATTTTTTTTTTTTTTAATATACAAGAATTGTCTTCACACTTCTAGGTTTTGTTAGGTTAAGTAATTAAACTTGAGTCAAAGTCCATTTGGAATATATCTAAGAAAATAAAAAGAAATTTTGTTAAATAAAATGAATCAAATTGACCTCCATAAGACCAAGTCCACCATCCACATGGTCAGGTCGACCTGCTCAACAGATGTGACCCTTCATAGTAACGAACAACTATATATAGGTGTGAATCCTCCACCAAAATAGAAGTAAGTTCGTGGTTGTTCTGAAGTGAGCACTGTGAGTCCTTGAGGCAAGCTTTGAGAGTTTCTTTTTAGTAGAATATGAGTTTTTAGTGTCATATAATATGGAAAAGATGTTAATTTGTGAGGCTAATAGAATGTGAATTATTCAAATTAGAACCCTGTCAAGATATGGGATTAACTAAGGCTATCTATGTAATGACTTGCAAACTCAAGAAGGACTAAATTTGTATAATAAGTGCGAGTTATAGTGACTGTAATATGCGAGTTAGAGGAGGACTAAAAATATTGTAAAATAGGAGCTACAAAAGGTAGAAATTTCTTTGTGAGACAAAGGGATCTGAAAGGAAGGTTTATGATAGTGATAGGGGGGCTAACTTAGGGAGCTTATGGAGGTATTTGTCTTGGTCTTGGGTCTTGATATCTCATTTGATCTGATTTAAAAAGAAGAGGATTGTTGGGTTTTCCCCCTTGTGGGGTTTTGCCTTGGCTTGAAATCCTAAATTTTTGTTTCTCTTTCTTCTTTGTGATCTTGGAAGAATATTTTGTGTATTTGCTTGATGAAGAAGGAATAATAAATAACAAATGAAAGAAGATTAACTCTCACAAGTAAATACCAAGTAAGAAAATATACATTAACTTTGATTTTCATATATATATAGTCACATGATGAGAGAAGGAGAACATAATTTGGAGTTTAGATCACACAAAAAGGAAAAATCTAATGGAGTGAGGTAAGAATGTAGGTTAAAGTGAGATGTTTGGATACAAGGAGAGCCAAGCCAAAGAGTAAAGTAGCTCAAATATTCTGTGGTCATGAAAACCTGAGCAAAGGAAGAGAATCGAACCGAATAAACTAAGATGGGTAGGAAAGCAACCTGCGTAGGGTGAATTGGGGTGGGTATGTTTCTTCCTTGGGTTACATTTTGTTTCTAGCTATGTAATTTCTCTTGTCGAGCCATTGTCTCAAGGTTGATGTAATCTTGTGAATATGTACAAGTAGAAGGTTGGATGGTTGTTTCCTATATCTTGTGCATGTATATGATGATGTTAATAATGGTTTAATGTCTTGCATATGTTTTTCATGAATGATTGATGAATGAAAATTAATTGAAGTAAAAATGACTATAAGATTTACTTCCATTGTATTAAAGGGTTACAATATTCCACTAAATAATGAATAATATAAAGACTATATAAGTAAGTTTATTGTGAAGCGTAATTTGAATGGAGTAAATTTACATTAGACTAGATAATTGTGAAACATATCAATACTGCATACAGAAGGGGTCACAATTCTCCTACCAAGGCACCTTACGACTGTAAGAGCCGCTAATTTTGTGAAAAATACACTCCTAAATGCGATATTGAAATGATAATACTTTTATAAATATAATATTCAAATCATAATAATAAGCAATGATACATAGATATAGTAATTTGACTCTTACATATTCATCATATAAGTTAAATATTTAAAAAATACTTAAATAAGTAGCATGAAAATCTTAAATTGAGGATTTTCATAATCAAATTTTATAAACTTCACCTAATATCTTGACCAAGTTTTATTTCTATGCAATATGATATCTTGAGTCTAGTGCGGAAGAGTTCTTGAGCATCAGATAACTGAAAGTTTTAAAAAATAAGGGAGCCATATATGAATTAAAACATAATTTGATGCATAGACATAGTTAATCTTGGAAACAATACAACATTTCTTTTATTACAGTAAGCTATAAATAACAGGGATAGAATTCACCTGAGTCTTTCTCTAGCTCCAAGCAGAACCGTCCTTCGGATTCTTCCTATCCCAGCCTTCAATAATCTTCTTACATCACCAACACCATGATATCTCAAGCAAAAGGAAGGATATCTATAATCAAGGAAACAAGGGTTTCCTGAAGATTGGGGAAGTGCATGAGGCACAGGGATTCATCAAACTTAGTCAGGGATAATCTCAGTATAATAACTCTATCTCTTCTTCTCCTCCTTAAGGCCTTCCCATAGAGGTCTATTTATACCTCTCCCAATTAGTTTTTTAGTTTGGAAATAGTTGAGAAATACTTGGGCCATGGGAAATAAGAGGTAATCAACAGATAAAACACATGAACTCTACCCAAAATTAAGGAAATTTAATTTTTTTAGTGTTTTAATACATATATGTGGGTTGGGTATTGACTGACCCATGTGTACATGGTTTTAGCTCAGGGAAAAGTAATGTACAGGGAATAAAACAGTGTTTTTTTTATATATTTGGACCAAGTCTAGAAGGAGGGGTTGCCTTAGGCCATAAACAAAGCATAATATATAACAAGAGTGGTAAATGGTGCTATAACACAAATGGGAGAAGAAATTGTTGAGTGGAATAAGGATTATAAATTCTAGGGGGAGTGTAGACATGGTGAGAACCTTGCTTGGTTCCAGGGGAAGAACACGATCTGGAAATGTTTCCATCAATGCCAAAGGAGGAATATTTTTAGCATAATGTTGGCATTGATATCAAATGGGTAAGGATGGCTAATGCATGGGGTGTTTATCTCAGAGGGAGTCTCATGTTAGTTGCAATTTTTTTGTAGAGAATCATCCTAGTAGTAGGTCAATTAAAGAAGCTAAAATGTTATAATTATGGTGGTTGCGGGTCTTTTCCTTTGAAGGAATTTTTCCTTAGTACATCAGTTTAGATTTTATTGAAAGTGGAACAGTTGGATAGTGCTTGAAAAGATCTTTTCAATGGTATTTTTAAGTCCACGAAAGGTCTCCAAGATGAAGAGATATGGATTTTCAAAGTATGCAGATCAAAAAGGTCAACATGTAAGGTTCTAGGGCGTAAGGTTCTACTTCGCTCATGCATTCTGTGTGAAATTACTTTTTTAAAGAAATTTTGGACTTAGACAAATATTGGAGTAAGGTTGGCCTACACGTCAAAATTACAAAGTGGAAATGTCCCTAACCCTTAACCCCCGACTAAGTGGGACCCTTTACATAGGTGTATCAAACTAGTCGGGCCTTTGGTCTAGTCGATAGGTTGGTCCAGTTAGGAGGTTTTGGTAGGAGTAGAAAGGACCGAGTCCCAACCCTCGACTTGTGTGGGACTAGCTACAGGTGCCATCTAAGGTGGCAGGTTGGCATTAGCTCATATTGATGTGGCAACACAGAAAGAGGACATATGGTATGTGCTTTTGGAATTTTTGGGTGGCTAAGTGGACCAAATCTGAGTGACACATGTCAATATGTTAGGCCCCTATACTACTAGTGTAACCCCTAATTGTTATTAGTATAACCCACTTATTATATTGATGTACCCATGTAGTGCCCATATTGTTACTATTATGCCACATAGAAGCCCACCATTGTTACTGTTGTGCCCTACAATATTATTGTTATGTAGGCTTTGATTGTATTGGGACCACTTAGACTCCTATATATAGAAAGGAGGTATTTTCATTTGTATCATCCAAGAATTGTTCATTTATGTAATGTAAAGGAGTTTTCCCCCTCGAAGAGGCTGAATTATAAGGCGTGGATCTCTCTTTTCTATCTTTTTGTGAGCTGGTTTCATAACATTTGGTATCAGAGCTTTGGATTCTAGGGTTTCGCTGCTCCAAACAGGTCATCGTGGAATTTTCGCTATAACTTATTTTCTATGACGTTTCAGAAGTCTCAAAAAAAACCCATTTGAGAAGAATTGGCGCTAAACCCTGGGACCGAATTTCAGATCTGTTCGCGCGATAGTTTCGGAGATATCATCTGTGGAAGTTGGTCTTTTTGCAGACTTATGAATTACACTCAAAACAGGTGACCTGGGGAAAATCGTCATAACTTTCTTTCTGAGCATCGGATTGAAATTTCGTAAGAAGGTACAGAAAGAGGATGGACTGTAGTTTCTTTTTATATATTTTTTAGTGTCAAAGGTTGAAACAGTGATACGTGGCACTTCATACAAGTTCGCTCTACTGAACTAGTCTATAATCAGGTCACTGCGGGAGATTGTGCATAACTTTTTCTTGGAGAATCCAATTTGGATCAGACTTGTGGCATTAGAAAGAGGACACAGAGGGCTTCTACAGTTCACAATTTCAGAACTTAAAGATCTGAAAGTACAGAGTTACAGTCGTTTCAAGGTAGAGCTCCTAAAATCAATAAAAAGCAAGATGAGGAAGTTTGATGGCAAGGATCCGGTAAATTGGATACTTCAGATGGAGCAATATTTTGATATACATGGTGTACAAATGTTACAAAAGGTATTTATTGCATCTTCATATTTAGAACCAGATCAATTTTTATGGTACAAAGGGCTTTGTTCTCGTAAAAAACTTGTTACGTGGTCAATTTTCACGGAGGAAATGATAGCACATTATGAGGATATAAAGAGCAACACCTTCTTTAGAGCAACACCACAACAATTGGAAAGAGTAAAAGGGCTTTGTGACATAATGGAAAGAAAAATTATGGAAACCAGGAAGCATACCCCTCACAACTATAAAGATGGAAGTGTTGTTTCTCCCAGCCTTCCACAACGTACAAGGGTTACACCACAACAATTGGAAGAAAAAAGAGAAAAAGGGCTTTGTTACAATTGTGATAGCAAATGCACTAAAGGTCATAGGTCTGCTGAGAAGAAATTATTTTACATAGAATATGAAGAGGAGGAAGAAAAGGATCAAGAAACATCAAAAGAAGAGGATGTACGTCAGGACACCACCCCAGAGAAAGAAGAAATGAATCAGACCATATCTTGTAAAGCATTGGCAAGAATTACCACTCCTCAAACTCTCAAGATAGAAGGGCATATCAAGAAGAAAAAGGTGCAAGAAGTGAAAGATCACATCGAGAAAGAAGAAATGAATCCAACCATATCTTGTAATTCAATGGATGAAATTACCACTCCTCAAACTATCAAGATAGAAGGACACATCAAGAAGAAAAATGTTCAAGAAGTGAAAGATCACATCGAGCATCAAGAAATGAATCCAACCATATCTTGTAAAGGACTGGAAGAAATTACCACTCCTCAAAAGATAGAAGGACATATCAAGAAGAAAAAGGTTCAAGTAGAGAAAGATCATATCGAGCATCAACAACAAGTTCTCCAACTTTTAAAGGATAACGCCACTTCGGTGCAAAATCAAATGAAACAACAGGTAGATCAACATCGTAGTGAAAAATGTTTTGATGTGAGTGACTGGGTATTTTTACTACTACATCTCAAGCAAGCTATTTATGAGAAGGAAATGTTGGCAATACTACATGCACTTAAAAAATGGCGACCTTACCGAATGGGAAGACGCTTCAAGGATGAGGATGTGGAAGCATTGTTTTGTGCTATTTATATTATCCAACCAAATTGGATAAACGAAGCAACGGATGAATGGAAGAAGAACGAAGAAGTATGGCCACTTATTCAAAAGTTTCAAAAGATCCCAATTCAAGCAATATTGCCAGAAATTGAAGAGGAAGGAAAAATCATATTGGAACCTGGAGCAGTCACAGAAACAAGAACCCAACAGCTACGAAATCGATCAATTTCAGAGTATCTCATCAAGTGGAAGAACTTACCCACTGAATATTCCACATGGGAGGACAAGAATTTTATATAGAAGCATCAAGAACTACTCAAGCGTTGAGGACAACGCTTTTTGAAGGAGAGGGGCATGTTAGGCCCCTATACTACTAGTGTAACCCCTAATTGTTATTAGTATAACCCACTTATTATATTGATGTACCCATGTAGTGCCCATATTGTTACTATTATGCCACATAGAAGCCCACCATTGTTACTGTTGTGCCCTACAATATTATTGTTATGTAGGCTTTGATTGTATTGGGACCACTTAGACTCCTATATATAGAAAGGAGGTATTTTCATTTGTATCATCCAAGAATTGTTCATTTATGTAATGTAAAGGAGGTTGCCCCCTCGAAGAGGCTGAATTCTAAGGCGTGGATCTCTCTTTTCTATCTTTTTGTGAGCTGGTTTCATAACACAATACCTAGGAGGCTTAACATGGCCTAGATGACATCAATGTGACATAACATGATGTGGAAATTATTTTGAAGTTCATGCCACAGGGTCAATTTAGTGAATTTTTCTCATGTATTTGGTTTTCAGCAAAAATAAAAAGAAAATGATCCTAAGTTAGGCCTTCGAGCTAGTCGGGTATCTAGGACTAGTTGGGGAAAATACAAGCACACAGCCGAAAAGAAGGCCAATAATGACCTCTCGAACTACATTGGAAGGTGAGCCTAGGAGTAATTTTTGTAAAGGTTTTGTGTGCTAAGTTCAGCAATCACATGACATGAGAAAGTCAATAGGAAAGCATTTTGGAAACATGTTTAAAGGCCATTTTAGATAGAATGAGATGTATTTGGCATATAGGACACAATCGGTGATTCTTCCAACAAACTTGAAGGTCTCTGCTAAATGTTGAAACCTCCACTAAATCCTACAAATATCGTATTTTATCTTAGAAACTCAAGAAGCTCACTTACATAAAGGAATGGAGGTTAGTGAAACAACATTGTAATAATTCATAGAACTTGGTTACTGAAGTTGATTGAGTGCATTATTTTAGTGATGGAACTTATGTACAACCTATCAAAATGAAAAATGAAGTACTATTGGTACCATTTTGTATTAAGTTGAAAAAATCCTTTCAGGTAGCTAGAAAAGTTGCAACAAAGTGTGGATAGACATAGTCCGCCCCATGCCATACCAAAATTGAATGAAATAGGTCCTTTAGGTGTTCAAGAAATTGAAAGGAACAATAATTAATTAAGTTAGCTGTGGAAATGAAATTAAGCAAGAAACGTGAGGCATGCTGAAAAATTAAACATCATTGGTTTTGTGAAAGAAACTATTTTGTGAAATTAAATTCATTGATCATGTGCTGCTTTAATTCTAATTGAATTACTTTGCTTGAATTAATGCATGATCTCCAACTACAATGCTTTCATGAAGTCCACCCTTAGAATAATTTTGAAGTATGTAAGATATTAGGTTTTTTTGTGGTGAGCATAGGGAATATAGAATCATAACATGTTGTATGAGAGTGATTGTATGCATGGGTTGAATGGTAGTGTGAATGCGAAGGTTGTGGAGGAGTTGTGAAGAACAAAAGATTGCAATATATCTGGGAGTTCAGAGAATTACGAGTTGTAAGAGACAACAATCTAGGTTCTTTATTTATTTTGTAATAGAAGTAGGCCATTATTCGTGGTCTGAAAATTGTATGAAAAATAGGATGGTGGGTTGAAGCAGGTTGTGTCTTGCATTTATACTAGGTTGGGGCATCTTGGAAAGTTGTGGCTTACTAATATGAAGGGAGTTGGGTCCTCCTATGAGTGGGTGCTCACAAACAAATTGATGTAACTAAGTAGGAGCTTAGATTACATCATATTAACACCACCGAATAGATTGGTGTTTTTTCCCTTTGGGTTTCCACGTTAAATATTTATTTCCATCTGTGTATGTTGCTCATATTAATAGTGTATGTTATGTGAATGAATTAATTTAATTATTATATATTTAGTTGTGAATGCTCGTATGGGTGATTTCCAAGTTAAAAGAGAAAGAAGGAATTGGGACTAAAAGTTAGAATTAGCATTGATTACCTATTCAACGCCCTCTCCGTAATTCTTTATTCCAACAAGGATTACTATAGGTTCTTTTAAGTCTAATTTCACTTGAGTTTCTAAATTAAATAAAGTCCCATTTTATTGGATAAGTAGTCAAAAGGAGTCGACAACTTATATATTTTTCCTTTTCTCTCTCTCGTGTATATATATATATATATATATATATATATATATATATATATATATATATATAAGTAAGTTAATTTATTTTTTTAATTATTTATTTTAAACCAAGAAAAAATATATATTTTATAATGAAAATCCACACTTGGTCGCGTAAAAACCATCAAGTAGTACATCTCTTTCCCCCATGAATTTTAATTGATAGCAATTATCAACAAGAAAGGAAAAATTGTATTCTACATGTTTTCATTGAACATCAAAGCAGGGGATTCTACAAACATATAGATTGCAAAATTACCCCATCCAAAATCTACAAAAACAAAACATTGACTACGTTGATTCAAAATTACTATTGATACCACTAGATTGGATTTATGCTCGAAGAGGTTCATGGTGTTATGAGAAGTAGGTTGTTGGATGAGGGCCTGATGTTGTTGACTAACTTCTGTTGCTGATACTATGATTGAACGTTTCTTTGAGATTAGATATCTCTTAATGTAGGGCATCCATCTCATCCCCTTGTTGAGATATTTGAATCTTTAAACTATATAGGCATTCCCATTCTATATTAACCACTAATTTTTGTGCATTTTTTTCTCTTTTAACCTTAATTATTTCCAATTGCTGGGCCTCAACCTAATGACCTAGGTATGTGATGAGAACCTTGCATTTACACCTCTTAATTGCCTTAATAGGATACACCAATGTAGGGCGACCCATTGTCCTCGTATTCTTGAGAATATCTATGCTTGATAGGGAAACACGCAAGGGATATTTGTTGTGGAAATCCCTATTTCCAAAAAAAAATTTGTAAGATCGAAACGAGGACGTGGAAAGGGCCACACAATTGGTAGAAAATCAAACAAAGACTACTATGTGATGTGCAAGGGATGTTATACAGGCATAGAGAACAAGGAATTGACAAACTAGATAAAGAATATACAGAATCCAATGTCGAGTTAACAAAATTTCATGGGAACTCTCATGACCACCATTAAAATATAGATTTGTATCATGATTCTTTTTTCCACTACACTTCCTCAAAACAGAAGTGTGTATATGAGGAGAATTAATAAGAACAAAATAATCTACCTATAATATTTGCACCCATGGTTTCTAGGAAAGGAGAAACAAAGGTTCCAGAGAACCTCTTACGACAATATTAACTCATTAGTTCTTGTGAATCAACAAGATCTTGCTAGGAATTTCTCTTCATACCATCATTTACTACACACGAAACTTGACAGATGCCACAAAAAATCCTTGAAATTTCCCAAAATCAAATGGGAAATATCTCGATCGATATGTCTTTTATTACCAAGTTTTCATAGACACTAAGCTCTTAAATAGAAACTGCAAAAAAGTCCCACATCCTCATAGCCACCCAAAACAGGCATAGTTCTTCATAATTTTCCTCCATGGCATAATACTAAATGGAGGTGATGATTAAGTAATGAGTTGTATACATTCATTACTTTCTCAAGAGAAGAGGAAGGATGGATTCAAGTTGTTGGGACAAAGACCACACTGAAAGGGGGGTGTTGAATTACCACTAGAGAAATTGTACCATTTCATAACTTTTCATAGTCAACCAATCAAAATATAATGAAATATAACCATAAGAAACATATCAATATGTAAAATAGTGCACCATAAATCTATCAGCACGTCAAGAAGCCATCACGTCAAAGGTACACAAGCTTTTACATGGAAATCCATATGGGAGAAAACCACAAATTCTTCTTCTACTTAATATTCAATTCAATATATAGATTTGTAGACTCCAACCAGCTAAAGCCAACCTTCACTAATATATGCCAGATGCTAGTTGCAGTAGTCTACAACCTAATTTGAGGAACCAACCTTAAAAATTTGCAAGAAACAATTGACTTTATGATACAATGTAATTAAGGTACCAACCTTGATGATGGGAAATATACAACCTTCTCTAGGCTATGGCACCAACCTGCTCCTTCAATTTCTTGTGCACCTCTTTTAAAAAAAATTCAAAATAGATCCATTGTCCTCATATATAGTTATCTATTAATAATGAGAAATATTTACAACCTGTAATCATTATTTCCTTTGACACAATCTATACATATTATCACCACCATCACAACTTGTTCATACTATCAACATCATCACAACCTATACATATTTTTCCCATCATCACAACCTACACACACTATCATTGTAATCACTACCACTGCAATTGTCACACCTTGCAAATATTGTTACCACTATAAAGACAGTCATATCAATTACTATTACTAGTTTTCATGTTGTTGTCCATATGTTGTTCCAAATTTTTCATCAATATAATCACACAAACCACTTATCAAAACATATTTTCATCATGTGTCCAAAACCACTACAACTTTCTCATATACCCTCAAATCATGCAATAGAGATTCTGGTCATCAAGAATTTGTCAACATGACTTTTGAAGCCTCTAGAAGCATCCACCGCTAAGCCCTGATCACCATGCTTCTTCTAAAATTCAATTTGGAACAACATTAACCCCAAAAACATATAAAATCCATGCCATCACTATATTATAAATTAAAGACTCTACAAATTGCTTCTTTCAGGGTGTGCTTCTACAAATTGTACACTTTCTATCATTGCTGCTATAGAGTGCATGCATCCTACCTACTGACAATGTCACATAATAGAAAATATATATAAACAAATTGAAAATGCAAACCTGATCTATCAACTAATGGAGGTCAAACCCATGACTTGAAGTTCCCACTGAGATTCAGTGCCAATTACATTTATTTATGTTTATTTCGGGGTAATTCCTACAACATATATTTTTTTACATTATAAGGATTGAGAATTCAAAATGGATGAGACATGATACCCAACCGTACTATGGCAAGGATTTCATGACCAAAATGCATTGATAAAAAATATACATATCACCAGAAGCATCCACCTCTAAGACCTAATGACCATGCTTCTTCTAGAATTCAATTTGGACTAATATTGACCCCATAAACCCATAAAGTACATGCCAAAACTATATATTAAATTAAAGGCTCTACATTTTTCCTCTTATTAGGTGTGCCTATACAAATTGTACACTTTTTGACATTGATGCTACAAAATGCACACCTTCAACTTTCTAATAATGTGACAAAATAACAAATACGTAAAAATTAATAAAAATACAAACCCGACCTATCAAGTGGTAGAGGTCCAACCCATGACCTCAGATTCTCACTGAGACTCAATACCAATTGCATTGTTGTGTGTTTCATATAGGTTAACTCCTCCAGTATATATGTGTTTACATTCCAATAATTGAAACTTCGAAATGGACAAGACGTGGTACCTAGCCATACTATTTCTAGGAATTCATGACTAATACACATTCATTAATAATATATATATCCATGTGGATCAAATCAATAGGCATAGATGAATTTTCTACTATGTCAATCATATATCCACATGTCTCAGATCTTCCATGTCAATCATCGTGTTATGGAAATGTGATTCGAGAAGGCTTGTTCTCTAGAACCCTTGCTTACAATTTGTCTACATGGTGATCATTCATTGGATATCAACTTGGTGCTACAGAGATAAGTCAAATAGACCTCCAAAAGAAACCATGAAACTAATCCTTGGCATTCATTTTCAATGAAAATAATGAACCAAAATAGGAGAGATATGTATAGAATCCTTTGACCTTGACTTGTATTATAGTGTCATTGTTTCAGACCTTTGCAATAAACAACTATATAAACACTCAGCCTCCACGATATTTACTTGTATAGCTAGGATTAACTCATACCTCTGTCAAGAAAGAATGTAGTTATGAATCAAATAAAAAAGCTACGAATAACCTGTAACCATAAGAGTATGAACCATTAATCAAATGAAGAAAATGAATTGAAAATTAGAACTCGAATTCTCACATTTTTAATAATGCTTTGATGAAATCACAATAGAGGTATCTTATAGTTGACCATGTGGTCTCAAGGTTTCTTGTGGGCTGACTATAGAATCTAGATCTAGCCTAGGCCGACCGGTTACCATGTCTTCTTGAACCATATGACCTCATCATATGACCATGTGAGGCCTACATATATCTCTTAATACTTATAATTTCCAAAATAATATGACCATTTCCATATGAATGAGTCCCTGGTCATCCACATGATCATGTCAACATGACATCATCATGCCATGTGGTAGTAGATGAGGGGTGCTATGTGTTACTGATTTTTTGGCTTTTCACCAATCCTAAATTTCCAATTGTCCTTGCCATGTGGCAGACCCTAGTGGCACCACATCATCATGTTGATATCATCTAATGAAGTGTCATGCCATGTTGTTTCCATGTCATACATGTTGTCATGTCACGACATGAACTTTACTTACATGTACCTGAGTCTCCATATCATCATTGAGGGGGAACAAGTTCCATGTGTCATGTGTCTAAGAGTCCACATCATCACTGTTGTCTAATGACCATATGCCATGTGTCCTATACCCCCACTTGGATTTTCCATGTATGCTTCGAATCGATGCTTACCATGTGTCAATGTTTTATTGGATTGAAAAGATGTGTTAAATTTCATATAAATCTTTCATCATCTACCATTTATTTTCTTCATCCCACTATTAGATTAATTACAAGCTACACATTGTTTATCTTTTTTAACCATCGTGCATGTTCAATTTCCATTTGGAATTGACCAGATTACTTAACAATTGATTTTCCAAAGAGTTGCAAAGTCGTTGAATAATTTGATGTCAATGGATTTTTTCCCTATACTTTGGGCCTCCAACGAATGTTAATTTTCAAATGGCCATAAATTCTCATCTGCGAGGATTCTTTTAGAGTAGGGTATATAATTGAAAATGTCTTGATGGTACCTATGCAACCATTTTATTTATAGGATAATTAAGGCATCATAAAATGGTCAAAAACTCAAAGTCCATGATGAGCAAGATATGACCTACTCTAGGATCCAACCTTATTGAGGCACCAACCTTAATGATCAACAAGCTACGACCTTCTCTAGGCTTCAACCTAATTGACATACCAAACACCTCCAACTTCTTATGGACATCTTTTCAAACATTTTCAAACTAGATCCACTTTCATCATGTAAAGTTATTTATTAATAAAGAGAAATATCACAACCTATAATCACTATTGTCATCATCACAATATGTAGATATTGTTATCATCATCACAACCTACACACACTTTCATTGCAATCACTTCCACTGCAACCACTGCCACACCCTCAAAATATTGTTACCACTGCAAACATGGTCATATCAATCAATGTTGCTATTTGTCACGTTGTTTTTCATACTCAGATCCATATTTTTCAACGATTTGGTCATAGAAAGCACTTCTCTAAACTTGTTTTCATAATGTACATGAAACCACTAAAACCTACTCATAGACCCTCAAAGGATGCAATAAATATTCTAGTCATCAAATATTTGTCAACAAGCCAAGCCTCGAAAATCATCCACCTCCAAGCCTTGATCACCATGCTTATTATGGAATTCAATATGGACCAATATTGACCCCCAAACCCATAAAATCCGTGCCAAAACTATGTATTAAATTAAAGGCTCTACAATTTTCTTCTTTATAGGAGTGCATCTACAAATTGTACACTTTTTGAAATCATTGCTACAAAATGCACATCTCCAACTTGCTAACAATGCTACATAATAGAAACATATACAAGAAAATAAAAAATACAAACCTGACCTATCAACTAGTGGAGGTTGGAATTGTGACCTAGGGTTCCCAATGATACTCAATACCAACTTTACTTCTCTATGTTTCTTGTGGGACAATTCCTTTGGCATATATTTGTTTATAGTCCAGTGACCGATAATTCAAAATGGATGATGCATGATCCAAACCATACTATGGTAAGGAATTCATGACCAATACATGTTCATAAATAATATACATATCCACATGGCTCAAGCGTATTTGACTCATCCCCATGCCATTCATATATCCATGTGGATCAACTCAACTAGCATATCTGATTGTTTTTCTATGTCAATCATATATCAACATGGCTCAAATATTCCATGTTAATCATTGTGGAATGTGAATGTTATGTGACAAGACTTATTCTCTAGAACCCTTGCTTGTAGTGGGTTTATGTGGTAATAATTCATTGGATATCAACCTAGTGCTATGTAGATAGCTTGAATTGGCCTCGAGAACCAACCATGATAGCTGACAAGTGGCATAGATAGCTAAGGAGTGGTGGTAAAAAGAAGTTGCAAGAGATTAGAAGGAGGAGGAGAGAGTTGCAGTAGATAGGTGAAAATTTGAGTAGTTAAAGGTTGTGGTTAGGAGGGATGGCTAGCCCAAAGTTGCAGAATAGTGAAGTAGGAGAAGGATCTCATTCTAGCAGAATACAAGGAGATATAAGAGATCTGATAGGATACTAGCATAGAGGAAATGAAACCTACCAATATTAAGAAGGATTCTGGACACCTGAAATGCCCAAATAACCGTTTGTGATGATCGATTAGACTACTCAAGTAGATGAAGAAATGCACTTCATGATGAAGATGTTGGCATTATGACACAGATTTGGCACTATGACACAGGTATTGTCCTTGATGGCAACTCACTCAGATGACAGATCACAGTTCAGACTCATAGAATGAAGAAAGAGAGGTATACACAGGTTCCCCATTGACCAAGCCATGTGTACACGCTGGTTCACAGACCAAAAGGCGCGTATAGCATACACATGCACTTTCACGGAAGGAAAGGCACATACATGTTGGAAAAATTAGTTTTGGTCTGTGGTATTTGCTCCATGGTATTTTGATCTATGGTATTGGCCAAGGTATCCTGTCTGAAGTGTTGACCCCAGGTATTTGGTCCAAGGTATTGGTTCTAAGTGGTTTTGGTCCATGGTATTGAGTAAGGCCTAAGACTATAAAAGGAGGAGAAGATCGTTAGGCAAAAGCACTCATGCATTGAATATCTAATGAACAACAAGATGTAGAATATAGGATATTGGGTTATGGTGCATAGCTGGATCTGAATCAAGGATGAACCTTAGTGCTTGATGAAGGATAAGATCTAATGATGGGTTAAGATCTAAAAGCTTGAAGTGAAGTATCTTTGTGTGTTTTGATCTTTTACCTGAACAACTGGTGCATGTTGTAGACTATAAATGTGATGATCTGGGTATAACTGATGTCTGGAATTGTTGTAAATATTAAATCACCATTTATAGATCTGTACACAGGTTCACCTTAGAAAAGGCGCATATACACATTGGTTCTGCATATCAAAACAATGTATACACCTTAAATTTGATTTGCAGATCTGTACGCAGGTTCACTCTAAGAAAAGTGTGTATGCATGTAAATCGACACATTGAAGTAGCATATACCTCATAAAATATGCTTTAGCTACTTTTGTTTGCTGTTGCAGTGTTTTGGGTTCTGGCTTCGGTTCTAGTTATTGTTACTGTATTCTAGTTACATCATTCTAAGAAGTGATTGATTGATTTAGTTTTGGTTGGTGCAAAGGAGATTGGTTGATGCAGATATATTTGATGTTATTGATGGATCCAGTCTGAAAATTTATGAAGCGTAGTCCCTGGAAGAAAAGAGAAGGTTGTAGCCTTCTGTAGGCTGGCACCTACGTACTAGTAAACATATCATCTAGTACAAGAGCTAGGGGGTTGTAGCTCCCTTCTGGGAGAAGGTGGAGAATGAGATAAGGTTGTAGCCTTTTGTAGGTAGAAGCCTGCGTACTAGTATAAGACTGCACCAGTACAAAAATTGTAAAAAGAAGTTTCTTATTAAAAAGAAGATAGAGACGATTGCAGTAGGTGGTTTTCACCCACATTGGGTTTCCACCTTATATCTTGTGTTCATGTGTGTGTGATTGTCTATTCTATTTTTACTACACATGATTAATGTTTATATGGTTCGGATGCACTGAGTAAAGATCAACATATGATAAATTAACTGAATCATAAGTTTGCAGGATATACGCTAGTTGCCTTAAATACAGTTGCGTATACACGCAAGTTCCATTAAATGAAGTAGCGTATATGAATCTAATTATGGAAATGAAATATTATTGACTTGCTAATACTGATTCACCCCCCCCCCCCCTTCTCAGTATTATTTCCAAAAATTGGTATTAGAGTAGGTCCTTCAAAAGAAGCTTGATCGCTTGAAGGAAGATCTATCATCATGAGTAACTATGAAAGAGAGGGATCCATTAGACCACTAATATTTGATGGGAGAAACTTCGTTTATTGGAAGGTAAGAACCACAACCTATCTTCAATCTCTTGGAACAGATGTCTAGGAAATCGTGGAAGGAGGATATAAATTTCCATCAGCAATTCCTACAGATACGACAGGTAAAAAGCAATATGAAACCAATGCCAGGGCTGTCAATACATTCTTGGGGAGTCTGTCACAATTAGAATTTTTCAAAGTTATGCAGCTCAAAACTACCAAAGAAATATGGGACAAGATCATTTTAAGCTATGAAGGAGACAATCAGGTAAAATGTGCAAAACTGTAATCTCTCAGAATTCATTATGAAACTCTCAAAATGTACAATGATGAAATTATAGCTAGTTACTTCTTATGTATAGATGAGATTGTTAATTGCATGAAGAACTTGGGTGAAAAGATAAAAGAAGTTACTTTAGTTGAAAAGGTTTTATGATCCTTGTCTACTAAGTTTGAATCAAAAGTTTCTGCCATAGAAGAAAAGCAGGGTCTTCAGAGTATTACTATGACACAGCTGCACGAAATCTTAACTGCTTTCGAAATGAGAAAAGGAGGTCCATCAGATATGAGATAAGTCGCATTCAAAGGTTTAGGAAGAGAATAACTCAATGAATTAGCACATATTTTAGAAGGAGAGGAAGAAGTAAACTTTGTCAAGAACCTTCAATGGGGTTCTGGAAGATTCAGAGGTAAACTACCTTTCAAATGTTTTGCTTGTGGAAGAATCGGTCATTATGCGGCCAAATGTCCTCATACAGATAAGCTTGATAAAGGTAAGGAATCAACAAAATGGAATACAAAACAAAGTGCAAGAAGAGCTACTATACGCATGAAGATAGCGATGGTTTATCAAATAGTGATGAAGATGAAAATAGTAATGACTATAGGCTTCTGATGGCTTTTGAAGATGATGATTTCTTGGATGCTTTAGATTAAGATGACCTTTATGAAGAAATCTCTAAACTCAAAATTTGTTTAGAAGAAAAGAATATGATTATAGATACTCTGACATTCCAACTTGCTAAAAGAGAAAAACAAAATGAAAAACTTGAATGTGAAATTGTGGGTCTAAGAAAGGATATTGAGAAAACAAAAGATCTCAATCTTAGATTTGCTAAAGGATCAGAAACCCTAAATGAAATTATCAAATTGCATCATTCTCCTCTGATAAAGACAGGTCTTGGATATACTGAAGAAGCATCCCAAGCACAAAAACCATCAACCTACGCTAAAAGCTATCTTGATGCAGCAAAGAGTGGTGAACAGTTTGACAATCGACAACAAAGGCATAAAGCAGATCACCAGGTAAATCGGGCTCAATTTACTTCAAGGATAAACAGAAGCTACAAACAACGTCAAGTAAATCATACTCAATCTATTTAAATAATGAATAGCAAATACGATCACCAGGTCAGTAGATTCAATAATCATAGGAACTTCTTCAATGGTGAATGTCTTTCATGTCATAACTTTGGACACAAAGTTGCTCATTGTGTTGCTTACAAGACCATCATGACTAGAGAAACACGAAACCAAAGGAATGTGACAGGGATCATGAAGTGGACCTACATTAACTTTTCTTTTCTTGAAAATGAAATAGAATTCTCTATTTGCAACAACTTTGGTCACAAAGAATTTGAATGCTTGAGTAAATTTCGGTAAACATCTCAGAAGGAGAAAACTTCATTAAATCGCAAAATATGGAGAAAGAAAGAACCACAAATAGAAATATGTGGTATAGCCTTGTATTCAGAAGGACAAGAAAATCAGTAGTACATCGACAGTGGATGCTCGAAACACATGACAGTTGATAAAGAAAAACATCAGTCATATAATGCCTTAGAAAAGGAAAAGAAGGTCTCATTTGGAAATGACACTCCTGCTGTCATAAAAGGTAAATGTTTTATTCTTTTAAAAGAAAAAGTTAAAGCTAGGAATGTTATGTATGTTGATGGTCTAAAGCATAACCTGTTGAGTGTCAGTCAAATGTGTGATCAAGGAAATGAAGTTGTATTTCGATCAAATGGATGTGTTGTTTGTGAGCTTGATACAGGAGAAACCATGATCAAAGGTATAAGAACTCCAAACAACTTATGCATACTCAAGGGATGACAACAACAGTGCTATCTAAGCAAAAATGATGAACACTGGCTATGACACAGAAGATTGGGGCATATAAGCTTCTCTCAAATGAGAAAAGCAAGAAAATTCCAAGTTGTTCGTGATCTTCTTGATATCAGAATTCCAGAAAATACAATATGCCAATCATGTCAATTTGGTAAGCAAACTAGGTCGTAATTCCCTAAAAAGGAAGGATCAGCTAGTAAGCCTCTTGAACTTGTTCATACTGATTTATGTGGTCCATCAACGAAAAAGTCACCTCATGGAGAGGAACACTTTATATTGTTCATTGATGATTTTTCCAGAATGTGTTGGATAGGCATTCTAAAGAATAAATATGAAGCATTTGAAAAATTCAAAGCCTTCAAAGCCCTGGTTTAAAATGAATCAGATTGCAAAATCAAATGTCTCAGATCTGATCAAGGAGGGGAATTCACCTCGGATGAATTCTTTGATTTTTGTGAAGAACATGGAATAAAAAGGAAATTCTCCACTACAAGGACTCCTTAGCAAAATGGAGTGGTAGAAAGGATGAACAGAATTGTTCAACAAATGGCTCATGCTATGCTAGATGAGTCTGGAACTCCTGCAACCTTCTGGGGTGAAGTTGCATTTGCTGTCGTCACTATTCTCAGCAAAGAAAATGTTCAGGTAAACAACACTAAAACTCCACATGAACTTTGTTATGGTAAGACTCCTACCGTAAAATACTTCAAAGTTTTTGGAAGCAAATGTTACATCAAAAGTACTGATGAAAAGCTTGGCAAGTTTGAACCTAGAGCAGATGAAGGCATTGTCCTTGGTTACTCTTCTCGAAGTAAAGGATATAAGTGTTATAATAAAATACTTGGGAAAATTATTGAAAGTATTGATGTTGTGGTTGATGAAGCATGAAAAAATCCAAAGCAGATAAAAACCAAAGATTGTGGAGAAGATGAGGATAATCCTTCCACATCAAATCAGACTAATTCTGAAGAAGAAACCAATGAAGCACTATAACAACATATAACAACAGAAGAAAAGACACCATCCAGGTATGTTCAGAATAATCATCCACATACTCAAATTTTGGGACAGAAAGAGGCAGGTGTGTAGACAAGAAGAACTATTATAGAAGCTTCAAGCTATCTAGCATTGCTCTCCTCCATCGAACCTCAAAATGTAAATGAAGCATGCAAAGATGAATTTTGGGTCAAGGCCATGAATGAAGAACTTGAGAAAATTGAAAAGAATAATACTTGGGAATTAGTTCGTAGACCTCATGATAAGAATATCATAGGAACCAAATGGATACTCAAAAACAAGCTGAATGAAAATGGTGGAATTATTCAAAACAAGGCCAGACTTGTTTATAAAGGATATGTTCAACAAGAAGGTATATATTTTGAAGAAACTTTTGCACCTGTTGCTAGACTTGAAGCCATAAGAATGTTCCTTGCTCTTTCTAGTTTTCAGAAATTCAAAGTATACCGAAGGTATGTAAAATATGCCTTTCTTAATGGGGACTTAGAAGAAAGAGTATATATTGAGCAACCAGACGGATTCATCCTTGGAAATGATCCGAAACTTGTATACAGACTCAGAAAGGCTCTCTATGGTATAAAACAAGTTCCAAGGGCCTAGAATTACCGTCTTGACAAATACCTCCATCAAAAAGGTTTTTCAAAAGGATCAGTCGATAACAATCTATATACAAAGATTGAAAATAATAAATTGCTAATACTTGTTGTGTATGTTGATGATATCATTTTTGGTAGCAATGAAGAATCCATGAGTAAAAACCTTTCTTTGGTAATGTAGCAAGAATTTGAAATGTCCCTGCTGGGTGAGCTCACATATTTTCTTGGTATACAAGTTCAACAAAAGAAAGATGGTATTTTTCTATCACAAACCAAATATCTCAAGTAGATCTTAAACAAATATGGCATGGAAGATTCTAAACTAGTATGTACCCCTATGGTAACAGGATGCTGTCTCAAATCAAATGATGAATCAGTAGCAGTACATCAACCAACCTACATATCCATGATTGGCAATCTACTTTATCTAACAGGTACCCAAACAAACATCATGCATGCAGTGGGAATAGTTGAAAGATTTCAAGCCAAACCAAAGGAATCACACCTTCAGGCAGTCAAAAGGATTTTCAAATATCTTCAAGGAACACAAAATTTTGGTTTATGGTATCCTAGAGATACAGATCTTACACTTCATGCATATACAGATGTAGATTGGGTAGGAAGCATTGATGACAGAAAAAGCACTAATGGTGGTGCATTCTATATGGGTTCTAGATTAGTGTCTTGGTTTAGCAAGAAACAAAGTTCAATTGCACTATCTACAGCTGAAGCAGAATATGTGGCTGCTGAATCTTGCTACACACAACTCCTTTGGATGATGCAAACATTGCAAGACATTCAGATCACATGTACTCCACCCATCTCCATTCTATGTGATAATACAAGTGCAATCAGTATTTCAAAGAATCCAATCATGCATTCCAAGACCAAGCTTGTACCCATCAAATATAATTTTCTACGTGAACAAGTGCTTGAACAAAAGGTCAAATTGGAGTATGTTCCCTCCAAAGAACAGGTTGCTAATATATTCACCAAACCACTACCCAGAGAGACATTTGAATATCTCAGACAGAAGAAGGGAGTACTTGATGCATCATCTTGCTGTTGAAACTTATCTATTTCAGAGAAAAGTGGTTATACATGAGTTTCATGAAGCGTATCCATGTACATACACTGGTTTCTATGGATACAGTCACGTATATGTTGGTTTGAAGAAAAAAAAAAGTGGGCCAAACTCAGGGTGAAAGGAGTCTGATATGAGTCTGACAGTGATCATCTGGCACAGGTTCACGGGGAGCATATACTTCTAATAATGCATTTTTGGCATTACCTTAGAAGATATTGGTACAGATTCACATTTTTTTTTTATTCAGGTGGAACATGTTTAGGGGGAGATCATGGTTGCTGGTCTGGATGGTGATTGAAAGATGCTGCTGATGATAGTTGCTAATAACTATCATGGTCTTGTTTCAGATATTTGGTCTCTATGTCATGTATATCTTTTAATGTCAAGGTCATGACATGACCTATTTTGTTTCCCCACTATGCATGGGATGGATGATTTGTTCTTGTTTTGACATGTATAAACATTTGTTATATCCCCACTTGGTTTGGAGATGGATGTATGTATGTGTCATTGGTGATAGGAAGGTCATTTATGATGTATAGAGTCATGTTCTTCTTTTTGAACATCTTTTTGCAGACCTTGCTTATATTCAAGGGGAGCATGGACTCGAGCATGGCGCTCAATCAACACTCTTTAGCATATGTTGAGCCTCAAACCTGCACCTTCCTATACACCCTCTCAGCCTTCTTTTTCCACTTACTTCATCCACCAAGCTGTTAAATCATTGCATTATAGTCTAAAAAGAGCTTCTGACATGGTTTTCTAACTATGCTTATGACTGTTGTTTGGTTTAGATTTTTGTTCAGGCAGCTGTGGAAACTTGTCAGTTTCTGCAGCCAGCACAGGTTTCCACAGCCATTTTGTTAAAGGCTATGCTACAGGTGTCCTATGAAGAAACGAGCCACATGGGCAAGCTACAGGTGACGTGTACATGGAACGTGTCCCTTCAGATCAGCCAAATCATCCATAAATGGTCACGATCAACAAGGGTCAAAGGCAAAGCCAACCAAGGAATTTAGCGGTGGCACGTCTCTGTTTTGAGCACGTGAAGGTTTACGTGGCACAGTCCTCAGCTCACGGAGATATCGACACACTTGGAGATCAACCCCGTAACCTGAATCCAGTAGCTACCACTCTGAGGATTTAATGGACATGATGACCATTACGCTAGATCTCGGGCTGAGGAGATCTACGTGTCTCTGGAAACACAGTTAACAACATAGGATTTAGGAGTTAGTTACAACACTTTTCATTATAAATAACATGTTGATAAACGTTGTGTGGTTAAGATTTTGGGATGTAATTTTTTACTGTTGTTATCACCCCACTCTACTCTGTTTTACATGTTTTTTTGTTGCTTTAATACATGAGAAGACTACTTTCCTGAGCTCGTTTTTATGACTGTTCATTGACTGGTTGAGGTGGCAGAGGGCCCCTTCGCACCAAAGCTCTGTATAGTTCTCATTTGATTTTATTATGTTTATGCTTTCATAATTATTAGCTTGTATATAACATGTTGTTTTGATGTTTTTAATTCACTGTTGTTTACATTTTCATTTATGTTTTCTTATAGTTGTCAGCTGATCAGTGCTTTTCTACAGGTTTTCTTAGGCAGCCCAGGCAAGTTTTCATCTTTTTGATAACTACTGACATGAGATCATCTTGTCCTTTCTGCTGATTTTCATTTCCTAAGTTTAATTCCAGCACTATCATTTCTTTCAAGTTTTGTTTTTGCTCATTTACTTTTCTGTTACTTAGACATCATATTACTCATCTGTTTATGATTTCCTTTCTATAGTCAAGTGACTCTATTAGTAAGGAATCAGAATATTACTTATTGTAGTATGATTTAGTTTGCTTTCTTGCAATTTAGATATCATATTGCTTAACTTGTTCATGATTGCTTCCCATAAGGCAGATTGAGTTGAAGGGTAAAGGATCAGAAGGGTTGAAGTAGTGTGATTAGTTTCCTTTATGCAATTTAATTTCCTACAATTTAGATATCATATTGCTTAACTTGTTCATGATTGCTTCCCATAAGGCAGATTGAGTTGAAGGGTAAAGGATCAGAAAGGTTGAAGTAGTGTGAATTAGTTGCTTTGCTTTCAGTCTTTGAGTTGCTTTAAGTTCAGTTTTTACTTTCTTTTTCATACAGCAGTAAGGATACTGGGCCATTGTCATTAGTTCACTGTTTGATACATTTACTTCCTTTTAAGAATTGATTTCATTACAGTCAGTTTGGTCAGTTTGAAACTTTCTTTTTGAAAACTTTTTGAAGATCACTGTAGAAATCACCATTGCCATCCATACTTAACTTTCAATTTTGCCATCACACACTAGGGAATCCATAGAAGATAAACCCAAAAAACCAACTAAAAAACTCAAAAACAACAAAAGACTAAGAAAACGGTTATCTTGTACGTACAGTACACTTCACTTCGTCAGTTTACGAATCCGGATTGACATTTTAAATAGCAATTTAGGACACACTAAATTGATCAAACATTTTGGCGTCGTTGCCGAGGAAGTGAAATTAGGTAGTCAATTTCTTAAAAAAAAGAACAAGAAAATTTCAAGGAAGGTAAAAATTGATAATTTCTCAAAGTATACTCTCCTCTTGCACCTAGTGTGATCTGGAGGATCAGAAAAGAGAAAGTTATTGGTTTAATAGTTTCTTGAGTATGCTCTCTTCTTGCACCTAGAGTGACCTGGAAGACCAGAAAGAGAATTATTAGCCCGACTTGAAGAAAAATAAAAAAATGACATGCATAGAGCAAGAGATTTTAGGGGAAAGTTTTTAGCTAGGGCCAAGAGTTCGATTTTTAGAACTCCATCTACTTCAAGGAATAGACAAGAGACACGTCCATCATCTCCAACCCACACTCCTAGCCTTAGGATTCCTGGAATTCAAGAGGCAGTAGTTGACTCTCCCACACCATCCATCGAATCTGAATTAGGAAAAGACCCTTTCTTTCCTTCTACAGGGAGACAAATTGTAATTGAAGAAGTAGAATCACCTGAGGAAGAAGAGGGAGAAATTTCTCCTCGTTCGCCCTTAGTAGAGGAACCAGAGGACTTTGAAATCTTTGAGACAACTACCATGACAGAAGAGGGAGTTAATGGATTTGGTAGAGGTAGAGGTAGAGGAGGAGGAGGAAATAATGGAGGAGGTAGAGGTAACAATGGGGGAAATAGGGATGGAGATAACTCATTTGGATTTCCTATAGTCGATGAGGATTCTCAAGCAACAATGAAAAATATTTCACCATCTGTCCTCCCAAACTTTCATGGGTTAAGAAATGAAGATCCTGAAACATTTCTATTTGAGTTTGAGGTCATGTGTCAAACCTATGATTATCTGGAAGACTCTCAAAAACTTAAACTATTTCCTTCAACATTGAAAGGAGCTGCTTTGAAATGGTTCATGGGATTACTCACTCAATCCATTAGGACTTGGAATGATATGAAACAAACATTTCTAGATATATACATGGATTATTGTATGCCTACCAACCACAAGGATGAAGTATTTAAAATGGTACAAAGAGAAGATGAAAACTTGGAGGATTTACTTGAAAGATTCCAATACAATCTGAAAAGAGAAAAAATGAGTAACTTAGATGAGGAAACCTTGAAAGCCCTTCTATTAAAAGCCATTAGAGATGAATGGATAGATATTTTGAACATGATGGGAAAAGGAGATATATCTCAACTTCCACTTCATGATATAGCAGAGCTATGTGTCCATCTCTCAAAGGGAAAATCTAAAACTGGAAAAGGGCCTAGAGATCCTTCTCTCATTAGAGCAAATAAATCTACAACTGGATTAGTAAGTAGGGCTGAGATTGGCAATATGCTTGATGAATTCAAAACTGATATCTTAGCGAGTCTTAGTGAGCAACTAGACACTCTTAAGATCCACAATAAGCAAAAAGCAGAAGTTGAAGCTTTAGCCATCTTTTGCCCAAAATGTAGAAAAAAACATGCTCTCAGGGAATGTCCCTTGGATGCAAAAGTTGTAGAAACATGTGTGATTTGTTCAGAGAATCATGAGACCAAGGATTGTCTTTCAATTCCTGGGCTCAAAGCTATCTTCCAAGAAGATCCAAATACAATTGAGTCTCTTTGTTTTGTTGCAAGGAGACCTTGGCAGGGGCAAAAAAACCAAGGGTTTAATAACTCTATGAACTTTCAAACCCCACCAAATTGGAATCCTTGGCAACAACCTTGGTCCCAACCTCAAAATCCTTTTCAATCATGGGTACAAGGCATGCAAAATCCCTATGGGATATTTTCTCAATTTTATCAATATCCTCCATCTTTTCAAAACCAACAAGCTCCACAACTTCCAAATCAAAACCCACAACTATCATTGCCATTTCAACAACAACAACCGTCTCAACAAAACCCAAATTCTCAACTCTTGCTTCCATTCCAACATAAGTCAAATCAACTTCCTTCTTAGCCATTGCCAAACCCCAATAATAAAAACCCTCAAAATGCTTACATGGTAGAAGGTCAACAATTTCCTACCTATATGATTATTCCTCTCAATGATGTACAACTCAGATCTGGTAGAGTTTTAGATAAGCCTTCTATAGATGCTCAAAAGCAAAGCATTTCTGAGGAAGATTCTGTTGAAGCCAATAAGGGTTTTGAAGCATCTCTTCAAAACCAAAGCACTCAAAAAGAAAAATAAAATGATTCAACCCCCACAGTTGAGCAACCTGCATCTTCATCCACACCTCCTTTTCCTTAAAGATTACAAATTGACAAAGGGGTGGAAAAATGAATCTTGTTGCCTGACTATGATTTTCTAAATGAATTGAAGAATGTTTGTATCAAGATTCCATTGTTACAATCCATTAGAGAGATTACTATTCTAGCAAAAACAATAAAGGAGTTGAGTCTTAAAAGACTAGGAAGGAAACCTAGAGACACAAGAAGAATCCACCTGGTAGGGAAAATTGCAGACATCATGATGGGAAAAATTACTATGCAGAAGTATATAGATCCTGGTAGTCCAATTGTCAAAACACATATCAAAGGGGTAGAAATTCCAAATACTTTGATTGATTTAGGGGCTGCTATCAACATTATGAGTAGACAGACTGTGGAACAACTGAAACTTCCTAATCTTCTCTTTACACCTACTCTACTGCAACTTGCAGATCTATCAATTATTAAACCAGATGGTGTATTAGAAGACATTTTAGTCTCCTTAGACGCTTGCGAGTATCCAATAGATTTTATGATTTTAACCCCCAAGAGTAATTTAGGAGGACACCCTCTCATCTTAGGAAGACCTTGGCTAGCTACAGCTGATGCTCTTATCAGTTGTAGGTCTGGGGATATGTATATTTCTAATGGTAATTCGACAAAGAAATTCAATCTGCATCCTCCAGCAAAAGCAATTATAGAAATAGGAGATAATGAGTGGATTGATGATGAAGATACTATAAAACCTGTCTTTACCATTTCTGAAGTTAGTGAAGATAGTCAAATTCTGAACACGTTATAAAACTTTGAAACATCTTCAGAATATGACCACACACAATTTCAGTTAGATTCCGACATTGAGTATTTATCATCTAGACAAATTTCTCTTTTCTCTATGGAAGAGTTTGGTAGTTCCGCCATTGAGACCTTTCCAGGAAAAACATTGAATATCAACAAAAAATTGGAAAGATCACAACAGGAAGAACTAACCAAAATCTTGCAAAAACATTCTACTTCATTTGCATGGGAATATACTGATATGAAAGGTATTGACCCTAAGACTTGCATTCATCACATCTACATTGAGGAAAACAGTAGACCAATCAGACAACCTCAGAGAAGGATGAATCTAAACCTTAGGGAGATAGTGAAAGAAGAGCTCCAAAAGTTACTTAATGTAAACTTTATTTATCCAATTTCAGATAGCCGATGGGTTTCTCCTTTGGTTATAGTACCTAAAAAGAATGGTAAATGGAGGGTATGCATTGATTACAGGGAATTTAACAAAGCAACTTTGAAGGATCACTTCCCTTTACCCTTTATTGATAAGGTATTAGATAATTTAGTAGGAAAAAAATATTTTTCATTTTTGGATGGTTTTAGTGGCTACAATCAGATTCAGGTAGCACCTGAAGATCAGGACAAGACCACATTTACTTGTCCATGGGGAAATTTTGCTTACCGAGTACTTCCTTTTGGATTATGTAATGCACCCGCAACATTTCAAAGGGCAGTACTAGGAATCTTTTCCGATCTAATTCATGATTGTGTAGAGGTTTATATGGATGATTTTATAGTTTATGGTAATTTGTTTGAAGAGGCATTAGAGAATTTGGAAAAAGTCCTTATAAGATATAAAGAAACAAACCTATCATTAATTCATGAAAAATGCTTTATGATGTTTACTGAAGGGATTGTTTTAGGACATCATATTTCAGGGGATGGGATTAAAGTTGATAGATCAAAAGTTGAAGTCATCTCCAAGTTGCCTATTCCAAATTTTCAAAAAGATGTTAGAAGTTTTCTTGGATTTACTAGATACTATAGAAGATTTATTGAAAAATTCACCAAAATAGCATCTCCACTCTTCAAATTACTTACTTAAGACTGTGAATTCAAATGGGATCCTGATTTTCAATCTGCATTTGAAACTTTGAAAACAAGAATATCTGAAGCACCCATTTTGAGAGGGCCAAATTGGAAACTTCCTTTCCATATTTCCACAAATGCTTCAGATACAACTCTAGGAGCTGTGTTGGGACAAAAGGATTTAGTTCTTATGCCATTTACTACACCAGTACAAATTTGACTCCCACTGAGTTAAACTATACTGTGACTGAGAAAGAGTTCTTAGCTGTTGTTCATGCAATCAATAAGTTTAGACATTATATAACAGGCTATGAAACTTTTGTCCATACTGATCATTCTGCAATTAGATATCTAATGAACAAACTTGTTACTAATAGCAGAGTTACAAGATGGCTTTTACTTTTACAAGAATTCAATATTACTGTGTTGGAAAGACCAGGGAAACAAAATACAGTAGCTGATTTCTTGTCTAGAATCCAAAATACTAACGAAGATTCTCCTGTAGAGGATAAGTTTCTAGATGAATATTTGTTTGCAGTAACTACTAAGACTCCTTGGTATGCAGATATTGCTAAGTATTATAGGGAAGCTACCTCCACATTTATTTCATAATGAAAAGAGAAGAATTATTCAGGAGAGTTCAAATTATTCATGGATTTCTAATGAATTGTTTAAAATAGGGCTAGATTATGTGATCAGAAGATGTGTTCGGGAAGATGAAATGCCTGACATCCTCAAGGCATGTCATGATGAACCATGCGGTGGACACTTTGCTGACAAAAGGACGGCCTATAAAATCCTTTCTTTAGGATATTATTGGCCTTCCCTTTTCAAAGATGTAAAACAATATGTCAGAAGGTGTGACAGCTGCCAAAGAGTTGGGAGACTGACTCTTTCAAATGAAATGCCATTACAACCACAGGTACTCATCGAACCCTCTGAAAAATGGGCTTTAGATTTCATTGGACCCATTAATCCACCATCTAGACAAAAGAAGTATATATTGGTATGCACTGATTATGTCACTAAATGGGTAGAAGCCAAAGCATTACCTTCTGCCACTGAAAATTCAGTTGTTCAATTTCTTTTTGAGGATATTTTTACTCGTTTTGGTGTCCCAAGAGAAATTGTGATAGATCAGGGAAGTCAATTTACATCTAACTTGACGGAGAAGCTGATGGATGAATACAAAATCAAGCACAGAAAATCTACTCCTTACCATTCGCAAGAAAATGGCCAGGTGGAGTCTACAAACAAAGTTCTTGAAAGCATCATCACCAAAACTATTCATCTACACAGAAAAGATTGGGCAGAAAGGCTTCCTGAAGCCTTATGGGCCTACAGAACTACATGGAAGAATACAACAGGACATTCTCCCTATGAACTTGTTTATGGGAAAGAGGTCCTGCTCCCCATTGAGTTTCAAGTCAAGACTTTTAAGATGGCAGTCCAGTTGGGGATGAATCTATCAGAAGCCCAAAAGCACAGAATGGACCAGCTGAATGAGCTAGATGAAATCAGACAAGAAGCAATTTTAAAGACTGATCTAGTTCAACATCAAAGAGCTAAATGACATGACAGATACATCAAAGAGAGAAAGTTTTAAGAGGGAGATTGGGCATTACTGTTTCATTCCAAGTTCAAAGACATTAAAGGTAAATTTCAGACCCATTGTCTTGGGCCATATGAAATTGACAAATTCTTTAATAATGGAGCAGTAAGAGTCAAGACCATTGATGAATTTCAGATTTCTTTTCTTGTGAATGGCCATCGATTGAAAATTTATCATAGGCCACTCTGAAAAGAGGAATTTGTCAAGATGTTCCAAGAGAATTCTGCAATAAGGCTGGTGGAGAAGAATCCTTCTTCCCCACCAACCTAGCCTTTTATTCTTTCAGTTAAAAAAAAAAAATTGTATAAGCCTAAAAACCAATCATAGATTGGCAGTCTTATACAGAAAATATGGAGTGAAAATCAAGGACACTTGAAACTCTATATTTTCTAAAAAAAAATAATCTCCTCTTCTTCTCTTTCCATATTCACTCCACCTAATTTGCCATTTCATTTCACCTCCATCTCATTCACATTTTCTCTTCACTTCACTCCGCTTCATTTTCATTCCATTCCACTCATTTCATCAATAAAAGTTCCTTTCAGAACTATTTCCGCTCAGTTAGTTCTTTTCTAACCACATTTGTTCAGCTAAGTGGGTGTTGTCTCAGTTTCTGCAGCTGGAAGCCGTTTCCGCAGCCAGAAGCAGTTTCCGCAGCGAGAAACGATTTCCGCAGCCACCATCGCTCTGTTTTTCAAATTTACAGTCAACTGTTAGTGCAATAATCATGAAATGCTGGTGTAATTGAGCTGAAGACATGGGGCATCTCCAAGACATCAAGGAAGAGCAATTGGTTAGAAGCCTTGAGCAAGAAATGACAAATTTTCCAAAGGTATGAGCAAATTTTTTTATCAAATAACAATTCAAGTCATAATTACACATAGTTATCAAACCATAAAAAATTCTACTACGTGCAATGATTTGATATGATGGCTTCATTAAATCACTCCTATTCCACGATATCACTCCACACACCTTGCATTCATTTCTCCAACGGTCTCATGATTATTTCGAGTTTAAACTCAAGATTGACTGCACTTTCATTTATTACCCGTACTCATGAGACGTGACCTATTTCGTTACGATTCTTCTTAGCTGCATTTTCCGCAGCCGTCCATTGAGACGTGTAACATTTCATACACAGTCATCCAATTCAAAAGAATTCTGATGTTACTCCATTCGTTTACCACTCCATTAATACCATACTCCTCACATGCATCCACATTTTATTTTATGAACTTGTTTACTGCTGCTCACCCTTTGTTCCTCCTGTAATTCAGGTATTTCCATTCCCTGTTCTCCATTTTCGATTGCAGCCACTACAATTATCCTAAACCCTGATTACAGCCACTACAGTCTATCCTAAACCTTGTAACCGAGCCATTTTTTTTTTCTCTGAACCCTCACACACAGAAGAGCTCTCAGTTGAAATTCAAAACAGAGGATGGGAAAATTACTGAGAGCAGAGCCAGAAGGACCGAAATACTTGGAAGGTTATCCTCAAACTAAATAAATTGCTGAAGAAATCCAGATGGTTACGATTTATCCAAAAGTATAAAGGCCATAACAAGGAGGTGACCAAAGATTTTGCACGGTCTTTTGATGGTCAAACAGTGGAGATTGGAGACTTGAAGCTCACGGTGACTGAAACCACAGTAGCAGCTGCCACAGGCCTACCTCAGGAAGGTGAGAGGTGGTTCAAAAATAAAAGTGCGAACGATCAGATATGGAGAATTATGCTACAAAACCAAGGTATGGATACCACCGTGTTTACAAGAGGCATCCATGTTCATGCAGTAAAAGAGGAATGGTCTAGTTTGTTTTTAGTTATCCAAAAATTTATCACGTGTGAAGGAAGTTTTGGTTCTATGTATATGTATCATGCTAGACTAATGATGAATTTCTTAGAGGGTCACACTCTTAATTTGCCTCATTTTCTGTTGTTGAGTTTGAAAAAGATGAGTATTACAGTTCAAAAACACATAGGCAACATTGAACCTCATCTATATCATCATGGAATTATAAAAATTCTTATTGAGGAAAAACTGAAGAAAACTAAAGATACTTGGGAGAAATTCTTGATAAGAAACTACTTCCAAGAGCCATCTGAGGCCTTTGGAAGTAGTCCACCAAAGATTCCAAGAAAAAGTAGGAGGAAAGAAAAGGATACTACAATCGAAGACTCCCCTACTACAGAAACTCAAGAAAGAAAAGAGAACAAAATTAAAGACAAGAAACAGAAAAAAGGGAAAGGAAAAAGGACCATTCAAGAAGTTTACCCCTCTCCTGAGCAATCCATAGAGGAGGATCATCAAACACTGTCAGAGAGATTTGTACATCTTCAAGAACAAGCTGTTATAGCAAAGAAAAAGCAAAAAGGAAAACAGAGTACACAAGAAAAGAGTACTAGTCCATACTTAAGGAGGAGCACTAGGCTAAGAGGAAAGGGGAGTAAAACCCAAGAAAAACAGCCTCACTTTATCGATTTAGGTGAAGAGACACTTGAGAAATCTCCATCTCAGCTAAGCATTGAATCAAGTCCTCCACATGATGAAAGCCCTTTTCGGCCAGAAATAGAGAGCAGTCCTCCTCCTCCACTAGATTTTGAGCTTAGTCCGAGAAAGACACCTGAGGTAGATCCCAATCAGCAAGAGGTATATAACTACCTGGAATCCTTAGAACAATCAGCTGCAGGTCCGAGTACCACTCTGCCACTAGATGCACAAGTTCAGTCCTTAAAGCAGGAGGTATTTGAATTAGAGGTCCTCAATAGGCATATCAAGCAAGAAAATGAAGCACTCAAAGAGCAGAGTAAAGTAGATAAAATTATCCATGATAACACTATGCTTCATTTAGGACTGTGGCAAAAGAAAAACAAGAAACTGAAGAAAAAGTGCAAAAGGTTAAGAAGAGCATTGATTAATCACAAGTTCAAATTTCTAGTCAGGAAACCCAGGATGATGTTAGCACCAAAGAAGAAGAAAAGAGGGCTAGATGTCCTAGCAGAAGCCTCAGAACATATGGATTAGAGGGAAATGACTAAATTTTGGTTGCATGAGGACATGCAACACCTTCACAGTGGGGGTATGTTGAGCCTCAAACCTGCACCTTCCTATACACCCTCTTAGCCTTCTTTTTCCACTTACTTCATCCACCAAGCTGTTAAATCATTGCATTATAGTCTAAAAAGAGCTTCTAACATGGTTTTCTAACTATGCGTATCACTGTTGTTTGGTTTAGATTTTTGTTCAGGCAACTGCGGAAACTTGTCAGTTTCTGCAGCCAGCACAGGTTTCCGCAGCCATTTTGTTAAAGGCTATGCTACAGGTGTCCTATGAAGAAACGAGCCACATGGGCAAGCTACAGGTGACGTGTACATAGAACGTGTCCCTTCAGATCAGCCAAATTATCCATAAATGGTCACGGTCAACAAGGGTCAAAGGCAAAGCCAACCAAGGAATTTAGCGGTGGCACGTCTATGTTTTAAGAAGGTGAAGGTTTATGTGGCACAATCCTCAGCTCACGGAGATATCAGCACACCTGGAGATCAACCCCGTAACCTGAATCCAGTAGCTACCACTCCGAGGATTTAATGGACATGATGACCATTACGCTAGATCTCGGGCTGAGGAGATCTATGTGTCTCTGGCAACACAGTTAACATCATAGGATTTAGGAGTTAGTTACAACACCTTTCGTTATAAATAACGCGTTGATAAACGCTGTGTGGTTAAGCTTTTGGGATGTAATTTTTGACTGTTGTTATCACCTGACTGTACTCTGTTTTATGTGTTTTTCTGTTGCTTTAATACATGAGAAGACTACTTTCCTAAGCTCATTTTTGTGACTGTTCATTGACTGGCTGAGGTGGCAGAGGGCCCCTGTGCACCAAAGCTCTGTATAGTTCCCATTTGATTTTATTATGTTTATGCTTTCATAATTATTAGCTTGTATATAACATGCTGTTTTGATGTTTTCAATTCATTGTTGTTTACATTTTCATTTATGTTTTCTTATAGCTGTCAGTTGATCAGTGCTTTTCTACAGGTTTTCTTAGGCAGCCCGGGCAAGTTTTCATCTTTTTGATAACTACTGACATGAGATCATCTTGTCCTTTCTGCTGATTTTCATTTCCTGAGTTTAATTCCAACACTATCATTTCTTTCAAGTTTTGTTTTTGCTCATTTACTTTTCTGTTACTTAGACATCATATTACTCATCTGTTTATGATTTCCTTTCTATAGTCAAGTGACTCTATTAGTAAGGAATCAAAATATTACTTATTGTAGTATGATTTAGTTTGCTTTCTTGCAATTTAGATATCATATTGCTTAACTTGTTCATGATTGCTTCCCATAAGGCAGATTGAGTTGAAGGGTAAAGGATCAGAAGGGTTGAAGTAGTGTGATTAGCTTCCTTTATGCAATTTAATTTCCTGCAATTTAGATATCATATTGCTTAACTTGTTCATGATTTCTTCCCATAAGGCAGATTGAGTTTAAGGGTAAAGGATCAGAAAGGTTGAAGTAGTGTGAATTAGTTGCTTTGCTTTCAGTCTTTGAGTTGCTTTAAGTTCAGTTTTTACTTTCTTTTTCATACAACAGTAAGGATACTGGGCCATTGTCATTAGTTCACTGTTTGATACATTTACTTCCTTTTAAGAATTGATTTCATTACAGTCAGTTTGGTCAGTTTGAAACTTTTTTTTTGAAAACTTTTTGAAGATCACTGTAGAAATCACCATTGCCATCCATACTTAACTTTCAATTTCGCCATCACACACTAGGGAATCCATAGAAGATAAACCCAAAAACCAACTAAAAAAATAAAAAATGACAAAAGACTAAGAAAACGGTTATCTTGTACATACAGTACACTTCACTTCATCAGTTTACGAATCCCGGATTGACATTTTAAATAGCAATTTAGGACACACTAAATTGACCAAATAGCATATCAGAGCATTCAGCATGTATTTAGGGGGAGCATAACCCTTTGCCCTCGATGACTAAGGGGGAGAGTGACTTGGGGTTGCCATCATGTCCAAAGGGATAGATTGTTGGCATTATGACACAAATTTGGCACTATGAAACAGGTATTGTCCTTGATGGCAACTCACTCAGATGATAGATCACAGTTCAAACTCATAGAATTAATAAAGAGACGTATACGCAGGTTCCCCATTGACCAAGCTGCGTGTACATGCGGGTTCGCAGACCAAAAGGTGCGTATAGTGTACACATGTACTTTCACGAAAGGAAAGGTGCATACATGTTGGAAAACATAGTTTTGGTCTGTGGTATTTGGTCCATGGTATTTTGATCCATGGTATTGGTCCAAGGCATCTTGTCCGAAGTGTTGACCCCAAGTATTTGGTCCAAGGTATTGGTTCTAAGTGGTTTTGGTCCATGGTATTGAGTAAGGCCTAAGACTATAAAAGGAGGAGAAGATCATTAGGAAAAAACACTTGTGCATTGAATATCTAATGAAGAGAAAGATCTAGAATAAAGGTTATTGGGTTATGGTGCACAACTAGATCTGAATCAAGGATGAACCTTAGCACTTGATGAAGGATAAGTTCTAATGCTGGGTCAAGATATAAAAGCTTGAAGTGAAGTATATTTGTGTGTTTTGATCTTTTATCTGAACAACTAGCACATGTTGTAGACTATAAATATGATGATCTGGGTATAACTGAAGTCTATAATTGTTGTAAAGATTAAATCATCATTTATAGATTTGTACACAAGTTCACCTTAGAAAATGCATGTATACACGTTGGTTCTTCATATCAAAACAATGTATGCACCTTAAATTTGATTTCCGGATCTATATGCAGGTTCACCATGAGAAAAGTGCGTATGCAAACAAGTTCAACATATTAAAGTAGCGTATACCTCATAAAATATGCTTTAGCTACTTCTGTTTGTTGTTGTAGTGTTCTAGGTTCTGGATTGGGTTCTGGTTACTATTACTGTATTTTGGTTACAACATTTTGATAAGTGATTGATTGATTTAGTTTTGGTTGGTGCAAAGGAGATTGGTTGATGCAGATATATTTGATGTTATTGATGGATCCAGTCTAAAAATTTATGAAACGTGGTCCCTGGAAGAAAAGAGAAGGTTGTAGCCTTTTGTAGGCCGGCACCTATGTACTAGTAAACATATCAGCTAGTACAAGAGCTAAGGGGTTGTAGCTTCCTTCCAGGAGAAGCTAGAGAATGAGAGAAGGTTGTAGCCTTTTGCAGGTAGAAGCCTGCGTACTGGTATAAGGCTGCACTAGTACAAAAATTGTAAAAAGAAGTTTCTTATTAAAAAGAAGATAGAGACGATTGCAGTAGGTGGTTTTCACCCACATTGGGTTTCCACCTTATATCTTGTGTTCATATGTGTGTGATTGTTTGTTCTGTTTTTACTGCACCCGATTACTGTTTATATAGTTCTGATGCACTGAGTAAAGATCAACATATGATAAATTAACTGAATCATAAGGTTGCAAGATATACGCTAGTTGCCTTAAATACAGTTGTGTATACACGCAATTTCCATTAACTGAAGTAGAGTATATGAATCTGATTATGGAAATGAAATATTATTGACTTGCTAATACTGATTCACCCCTGCCCCCCCCAGTATTATTTCCAACAAAGGAAGCTATTCTTCGAAGATGATTCAATCGCCATAAGTAGTACTATGCAAAAATGTGATGCAACTAACTCTCTCCCTAACCTCCCCCTAGTAGTTTATTATAATCATGTTAATTTTTTTTCCAAATTAGTCAAAACGTTAAAATTTTAGAACTTTAAAAGTAGATAGATAGCTGGTAGCACTAGTTGAATTGGTAGTTTTGGTAATAGTATTCAAAAAAATTCTGCAATCTTTTTCGAATTTTGTTCACAAGGTTTTGTATTGGTTCCACCTGGTTAACCAACAATAGTAGGGAATGCGATAGGATCGTTCAATTGGTACCCTAGGTTCTTTGGCCGAGGAAGATGTAGAGCATCATTGGTATCTATGCAAAGCCATTTGGAGGGCTAGATAGATCCTACGGGCCACTAAGATCATTTAATTTTAGATGAATTTGTGGGATCAAGCAATTATATGGTTTATTAAGTGGCTTGATTTTAATTTCAATCCAGCTCTTGATATAGTTAAATGATAGTTTATTAAAGAAATCAAAATCTCTCACACAGATTAGTAGGGTTTAACAGACTTATGGGATATTAAATTGTGAGAGAATGAGACTTCATGGGAGTGCATGCAACAATTTAGATATGCAATTGGGAATCTAACTTATCATATTTATCCTCATCATCAAAGATATTGGTTCATTAAAGCTTTATTTCTATTAACTAGAACTCATTCAACGCAACATAAGATAAACACATTATAGAATTTTTAATTTGGCATCTTGGTGACAAATTCCAACTATGGGATGGGATTCCTCTTTTCAAGAGGACCAATTTTGACTATTGAGGTGCTCAATTTGGACAAGGGGAAGTGCATTTTTTAATTAAGCCCCACATGTGTATATATAATTAGGTCGACCCAAAAGATAAATTGGACACCCATGGATGGATATAAATACAAGTCAAGTGACCCTCATTTGGAAATCATCATGAAGAATTCTTCAATTCTTTTTTCTTTGGTCTTCGCTCACACGGGTCTGAGATGGTTCGTGGAAGTTCGCTCACACAGGTCTAAGATTGTAGGGTCTAAAGATTGCATGTATGTTAGGGTTTGGGTTTATGAGCATAGGCATGACACAAGAAGCTTTCAGTCATAAATGCAAGAATGCAAGTTCATGCTTGTTGTTGGAGAGTTTCAGCTGCATGCACATCACTCTCTGAGTTTGATTGGGATCTAGGGCTTGGTTTTATCAATTGACCGTAGATTTCACTCATTGATTGTAGGTTTTGGAAGTTGATCGCAGACAATGATTGTTGATTTCATCTCATGATATTATTTAGTTGGTTTTTTGGGATAGGATTATGGTTGAATATATGGATCATTGTACTCTCTTTTGCTGAATCATTTAATAAAAATCTAATAAGAAGAATAATTTGGAAGGGTTTTCCCCGTATTGGGTTCTGCCTTGGTCTCTGACCAATCCTGGTGTCTCTATGTGTGAATTATTTTCTTCTATTGTTCCTTTATGTTCCACTGCATTGATGATGATGTTGTTCTTTCTATATAATTACATATGCTGCTTAATAATGTTGTAAATCTAAATAATGATATGATGCTATGGAGTGAATTCTATATGTAAATGATGAAATGCATTTATCAAATCAAAGAACAATATATCCTTAAGAAGACACCATTGATGGAAGCAAGAGAAGATGGTGGATACCTAAAAGAATACTATTGTTTGAAGGAAACCCTAGGAAATTTGATTATTAGGGTTTGATGGATATTATGAGGATAGGGTTTGGAATAAACCTTGGATTATGAAATGGATTTGAGATATGCACTCTAGAAACCCTAGCATGATCAACATGAATATATTCAAGCCCTTGCGACAAGTTTGATGTAGCCCTAGATGAGAAGTATCAACTAGGCCTTTATTATTGATGAAGTTGATGAATAGATTGAAGGCATCAATGTTATAAGGTCAATGGATACTCATGACTCTTAAAGGCTAGTTCAAAAGGAAGTTGATCTCTTTTCATTGAATATACATACTTTTCAATTTATGTTGCTCCTTCGTGTCTTCAATTTTGGTCTGATTTTTTATTATACTTCCTGCATGTATATGTGAGTATTTGGATACTTCTAACACCTTGATGAGATGTGATAAGTGGATCCTTCTTGAGATCATGGCTAGTGTAGGAAGAGAAGAGCTAACACTAGAAAAGGAAAAGAGGTACTTGATGAAAAGATGACAAAGTGCCACAGTTGCCTATGTCAAATAAGAAGGTGCATGGGTATTTGAATACTACAAGGTATGTATGGTTTATTGTTTCAATGTTTCAATTGCAATATTGATGGCTAGGTAATCTCTAAGGTATGGTGGAAATATCACCCTCATGAGAGACCCATATGTGCATATGAAAGTAAGTTTTATTCATGATACTTATGATGATAGGGTACACTTAGTATTGGACAAATATCTTACATTCTATTAAGTCATAGCAAGGCTTACTAGAAAGACTGATTTTTGATATATTAGTATATTTGATGATTGGCAAAGCATCTCACATTTTTGACATACTTGTCATAAGCATGATAACCATGATGATAGAAGTCTAAATAAGATTGATATTCTATATCTTCTTGTTGATGTTGTTTAGCTTAGTAAATTGGACTATGTGATAAATCTAGATTCCTTGACCTGATGGTTAAGTAGTATGATAAAGAAGTGATGTAGTGATTATACTCTTTGAAATATGATGATAAGCCTGTCACTTTTCCTGATCATATGACTATAACTATTGATAAATATTTGATGTCATGTTCATATGTGATTATGAAGTAGATGATGTTAGCATGTTTTGGCTATGACGGATATTTTTTTTTTAGAAATTACTTGTAGATTCAAACTAGCTATGTAATCTGCTAAAACAAAAGACTTGAATCTGCTCTACTCATTAGCGAAATAATTAATCGATCAAGAAATCACAAAACATGAGACAAGATTCAATCACATATGCTGAAAGATTTATCTAAGGGGAAATATTTCTACTCAAAACCCCTTCCTATCAGTATATTGCACTAGATCAGAAAAATAGAGAATAAAATACAATGCTTGCTCAACCTAAACAATCTTTGCATAAGTACAATTTATCTCACTGCCTCACAAGCTGACTCTGGCCAATACTTAGCCAAATCTACTACCTACTAAGCTCCTATTTCCTTGCATTGTTTCTCAAGGAATTATCCCCCTATTAATTAGGGAAATCCCCATCCTAAATTGCGCAATCTCTATAGGCCCTTGTTTGACTGCATGCACCACCTATACAACTCGGAAAATTATAAAACTGATAGTACACTTCTGTTGAACTCCAATATCAACTGAGTAACTCAAATTTCATGCCTGAATGAGTTAATTAGGGCTGATTTATTAGTTAAAATGTTAAACACGTGAAGTTGCACCCCATTGCTAGACCTCCTACTAGTTCCTCCAACATTTGGAACTAGTTTAACTGACATTAACTCAATTTAACTGAATTAAACTATTACAACTCAAATTGAACTCAACATAGGCTCTTAAAATTTAAGAAAAAATATATATGACTCAAGGTGGGCCCTTAAATCGAATTAATTGAGACAAAAAATCAAAATTAACTTATTTAACTCATTCTTGTTGTCTTGCAATGTGGAATTACAATTTTCTCCTAATTTAATTCAATGGAAAATTAAGTCAAGATTTTCTTGTTTCCATATTCAACACTTCCTCTCAACATAAACAAACTATTTGCTACCCTGATCCTACCTCTACGGAACTTGAATTCTCATTTTGATAATTAATACGTCAAAATATCTACATCTTGTTCCTCTATAGGAATGTATTGCAACAACATGATTCTCCTCTATACACAATCTCGTAGATGGTGATATTGGATGTCGATATGCTTGTATCGATCATGAAAAACTAGATTCTTAGAGAGTTTGATACAACTTTGGTTGTCACAATAAATCATTGTAGGATCCATAATCTAACAAAATAACCCAACAATAATCTTCCTCACCTAGATAGCTTCACAAGTTGCCTGACTAGCAGCCATGTACTCTACTTTTGCTAAAATTAGTGCAACTGATATCTACTTCCAGTTGTACCAAGAAACTGTTGTTGACCTAGTACTGAAGATTCATCTTGATGTGCTCTTCCTATCTGATGGAATACCCACCCAATATTCATATGTGAAGCCTTGTAGCTTCACTCCCTCTATCCAAACTGAGTGGGGCCTCTGTAGAAACTTTGAATAATTTAACACATATTCGATGGAGATTATCCTGATCATTTACTATTGCGGAATACATACACAATACATAAGCTCATCTACGTTGATCATCAATATAGTAGCATCAATAACAATAAAACATCAAGAGCATTCCCACATTAACACAGTATGTAACCCGGGGAAAGCATCTCGCTAAAAACCCCACACTATCTATATATTATTGATTGAGAACATGTAACATTACAAAGTACAATGCTTATCACAAGCAATCCAGTACTAGCTCCACCTATTACACACAATATAGCTCAGATCTGATCTCCAAATCTATTCCATGGCTTGCCTGCCTCTCCAGCTCAATACCTGCTCAAGAACTGATGAGAATGGTTTACCAAACTCGTATTTCACCTGCAAAGAATCACTCACACTGTGTTGGACGTGGGCATGAGATAAAAAACTTGATATTGGCCAATTCATTGGCATACTCAATCCCTTTGATTGTGCAAATCATCATGCACAACTATAGTCACAACTGATAGTAATCTGATCCTCTAACACCTGTCCCTGCTGAACTGAACATGCATTGACATGCAACTGAGTTAACTGATGTATTCTATAGTTGCATTATGATTTAATAACTTGTGAATTAATTAATAACTAATTCACCGAACTCATCTCTAGTCTATTTGCCAGTTAGACCAAATACAACCAGTTTAACAAAGCTAAACTGAACACAACTCCATCAACTGCACCTCAAGTCCACTAAACTCAACTCACTTGAGTTCTAACTGAAGTCCTGCATGCAAATATTAGTCATCCCATAGGTAACCACATATTTCCTTCTGGGATCTACATGTACCACATCCGTAGCTCATCTTGAAGTGCTCCAAGAGAATAAGATCAAGTTTATAGTCCAAATATTATTATGAGACAATAATATTTGACTTTTCTATTTTTGACAGCCAGTCTAAAAATAGACTTTGATCACTCATACTGTGATCACTCACACTGTGGTCACCCACATTGTGATCACTCATACTGTGGTCACCCACACTGTGATCATCCCTACTGGGATGAAAAATAGAACTTGCACCATAATTTGCCTGCGGGCCCACTTAGCGAAGGTGACTCTTTTCACTAAGCTCCATCATCTTGTTGCAATCTCAACACTCCCTCTCGACAAGATATGGATTATCAGCAACCCCTATCCTGCCTCGGTGGTACTCGAATTTTCTCTTGGTGAGATCCTTTGTCAGAATATCATCATCCTGATCCTCCGTTGGAATGTATGAAAGCAACATGATCCTCCTCTGCACACAATCTCTGATATGATGGTACCTAATGTCAATATGCTTAGATCTATCATGAAATACAGGATTAGCCGAGAGTTTAATGCAACTCTGGTTATCACAGTAAATCACAGTAGGATCCAAATGAGAACCGAACAAACCAACCAGGATCTTCCTCATCCATATAGCCTCGCATGCAGCCAAACTTGCTGCCATATACTAGGCCTTCGTTGAACTGAGTGCCACGGATCTTTGCTTCCTGCTGTACCAAGAAACTGTTGTCGATCCAATACTGAAGACCCCTCTTGATGTGCTCTTTCTGTCCGTTGGGCTCCCTGCCAAATTTGCATCCATGAAGCCACATAGCTTCACCTCATCCTCCTGTCTGTACCATAAAACATATCCCAATGTGCCTCTCAAGTAGCGCAATACATGCTTGCCCGCCTTCCAGAAGAGCTTGGTAGGCTTAACCATAGCTTGTGAAAGCTGGTTAACTGCATAGCATATATCAGGTCATGTATTGACCAAATACATCAGTGACCCCACCAACTGTCAATAAACAGTGGCATCCACTTCTTCTCCCGAAGTGGCATTCTCCTTCCTCCAACCTCCAGGAAGAGGAGTATCAACAGGCTTGCAGCCATGCATGTTGAACTTCTCCAGTATCTCCCGAGCATACTTGCCCTAAGAAACAAACAGTCCACCACTGCACTGCCATATTTCCAATCCTAGGAAATATTGAAGGAGGCCCAAATCCTTCATCTCAAACTCTGTAGCAAGATCCTTCTTGCATGACAGTGTCAACAACGCATCACCCATTAGAATCAAATCATCAACATATAGTACAATGATAAGCAACTTACCCTCCACCACAATCTGGTATAGGTTAGGATCCGCCTCGATCTTAGAGAATCCAAGTCCTGTGAAATAGCTGTCTATCCATGTGTACCAAGCACGTGGTGCTTGCTTCAACCCATACAACACTCTCTTGAGCCTACAGACATGTGACTCCCTGCTGAAGACCTCAAAGCCTTCGGGTTGCTCAATGTAGACCTCCTCCTCAATGACTCCGTTGAGAAAAGTAGTCTTCACATCCATCTGATGAATGTGCCATCCCATATGTGCTAAGAGAGCAAGAATCGTCCGTATGGAAGAATACCTTGTGACAGGTGCAAAGGTCTCCTCATAATCGATCCCCTCTATCTGTGAAAAGCCTCGGGCAACAAATCTTGCCTTGTACTTCTCCACACTCCCGTCAGCTGCTTGCTTAACTTTGTAGATCCATCTCAAACCCACCATTGATTTCCCTTCCGGTCTAGGAACAATCTCCCATGCACTGTTTCTGACAATAGAATCATACTCTTCCACCATGGCGTCTACCCATGCGGGATCCTCCACAGCTTCGTCGAAAGAGGATGGCTTAGTCACAACACACTTGCTCATAAGAGCCATGTATCCAGTGTACCGATCAGGTGACCGTCTCTGCCTGCGTTGGGCTGTAGGTGGTCCTAGAACTTTCTCTGCATCTTGAGCCAGTCGCTTAGCTTCTCTCAAGTGCTTGGTGCTGCATGAGTGGTCTCTTCCACTCCATGAACCTCATCCTGTGACTAATCCATGTCCTGAAGCTCATCCTTAGGAACTAATAGCTCCTCATCTGCATGCAAGTGTAGCTCCCTCTCAAGCGAACACTTCATGGCTTTCTCCTCCTGAAATTTTATATCCCGTCGCATGACAATTTTACCACTGTCTGGAAAATACACACGATAGTTGTGGGGCGTATCAGTGTACCCCAAAAATATCCCAACCTCTGCGGTCGGCTCCAACTTCTTCCTGACATCCTTCATCACATGCATGTAAACATTAGCACCAAAAATCCTCAAATGAGAAAGATCAGGCTTCTTCCCAGAATAAGCCTCCTCGGGTGTACTCATGCCAAGTATCCTATGAGGACAACGGTTCTGCACATAAACTGTTGTATTGCATGCTTCTGCCCACAAGTGAAGGGGTAGGCCCTGATCGTGCAACATTGGCCGTGCAACACCCACAATTGTTCTGTTCTTCCGCTCAGCTACCCCGTTCTGTTGTGGGTTATGGGGAGCTATGAGCTCTCTTCGAATCCCTTCTACCTTGCAGAAATCCTTGAACTCGTCCGAGATGTATTCACCACCATTATTGCTCCTAAGAGCCTTCACCTTCTTCCCCGACTCCTTCTCAACTAGTGCTTTGAATTCACAGAACTTTGAATATGTCTCGCTCTTCTTCTGCATGAAGAAGATCCAGCACTTACGAGAGAAATCATCAACAAAAATCACATAATACCTGTGTTTTGTTTTCGAAGCAACTGAGAAAGGCCCACACACGTCTGTGTGAATTTTCTAAAGGATCGTCATGGTGCAACTATCCTTCTCGCAAAAGGTGGCTTTCACAAACTTCCCAAAGTACACCCCTTGCACTGATCTGACTACGCAAGTGTGCCTTTAGGAAGCCCTGTAGTGATCTGTTGCAGTATCTTCAAGGCTCCATGGTGAAGGTGACCCAATCTCCTGTGCCACAACTCGCCATCATCCCAGCTCACCAATCCTTCTACCTTGACTACCATTGCTGTGCATCCATCTACATGCAACTGATAAAGGTTCCACACTCGAACCCCTATCTTTTAGGTCTCACCAGTTGTCTTGCTACGCAGGAAAGCCTTTCCCTTGCTGAAAACAACATCATACCCCTTGTCTTCTAACATCGCCACTGAGATAAGATTCTTCTTCAATCTTGGAACATGCATGAATTCCTTCAATATGAAGGGTTTACTAGACTCCCTCTCAAAGGAAATGGTACCGATACTGGTCGCACTGTATCTACCATCATCGCCCATCTCGATGTGCACTCCAAGATCTTTGTCCTCCAGATCATGGAACAAATCTCTATCTCCCGTCATGTGAAAATACGCACCACTGTCCAAGAACCACACTGATCCCATCACACTTGAAACCAAGCATGCGATCAATGAAAAATCAAGCTCAAACTGTGAGGCTAGAGCCTCTCCTACTGAAGATCCAGCAGCCTGCTTGTCCTTCTTCTTTTGCGGACAATTAGTGGCATAGTGTCCGTGATGGTGACAGTGAAAACACTTCACCTTGGACATATCCTGCTTCTTGCCTTTTGCACCAGACTTAGAGGCTTTCTTGCTCTTCCCTTTCTTTGCTTTGGCAGCCAAAGCACAATTCTATTCATCAGCTCCCTTTGATGAAGATCCGTCCCTGGTTCTCCGCCTGATCTCCTCCTCCATAAGATCTGACCATAGTCTTTCCCATCCTGGAAATTTCTCCCGACCATTGACAGAGTCCTGATAGGAATGCAAACTCTTCAGAAGAACAAGGAGAGCCAAGCTCACCAAGTCCTCATCATCAACAGTAATCCCAAAACTTCCCAGCTCATCTCGACACTGAGTGAACTTCGTGAGATACTTGGGAATACTGTCACCCTTCTCGCATTTGATGTTTCTGAGTTTATCTTTGAGCACCGGCTTCCTCTGATCGCTCTTTCTTTGGAATAACTCTATTAATGATTTCCACATCAAATATGGAGTAGCCTTTCCATGGAGGCTGGACACAATGTGATCCTTCATGCCCTCCAACAGAATCCTTCGAGATTTTGCGGTCTTCTTTTGCCAAACTTCCGCCTTAGCAGCATCAGTAGGCTTTGGGATATCTGTATCTATGAACTCCTTTAGCTTGTTATCATCCAGTACTGCCTCCATCCTGTCCTTCCATGCAATATAGTTTGAGCTGCCCTCAAGAGCATACTCAATCGCAATCCGTTGAAAGACATTGCTGCGTTGTCACCAAGAAAACACTGCTGCAAATTTGAATTCGACCAACAACCAACTCAACTGCCTCGGATCTAAGATTCATGAGAACACAATATTTCTCGTACAGAGATTGACTGTATGGGCATTCACCGGATATCTCACCTTCCAAAGAAAGGATGAATCCAGAGGCTACCTGGCCCGATTACAGACTCTGCCTGAAGAAATAGAATGTAAACACTTCCTGAATAGTAGATCTGGTGATCAACAGCTCTGATACCATGTAGAAATTTTGAATAATTTAACACATATTCAATGGAGATTATCCTGATCATGTACTATTGTGGAATACATACACAATACATAAGCTCCTCTACGTTGATCATCAATATAGCAACATCAATAACAATAAAACATCAAGAGCATTCACACATTAACACAGTATGTAACCCGGGGAAAGCATCTCTCTAAAAACCCCACACTATCTGTATATTAATGATTGAGAACATGTAACATTACAAAGTACAATGCTTATCACAAGCAATCCAGTACCAGCTCCACCTGTTACACACAATACAGCTCAGATCTGATCTCCAAATCTATTCCACTGCTTGCCTGCCTCTCCAGCTCAATACCTGCTCAAGAACTGATGAGAATGGTTTACCAAACACGTATTTCACCTGCAAAGAATCACTCACACTGTGTTGGACGTGAGCACAGGCTACAAAACTTGATATTGGCCAATTCGTTGGCATAGTCAATCCCTCTGATTGTGCAAATCATCATGCACAACTATAGTCACAACTGATAGCAATCTGATCCTCTAACACCTGTCCCTGCTGAACTGAACATGAACTGACATGCAACTGAGTTAAATGATGTATTCCATAGTTGCATTATGAGTTAATAACTTGTGAATTAATTAATAACTAATTCACCCAACTCATCTCTAGTCTATTTGCCAGTTAGACTAAATACAACCAGTTTAACAAAGCTAAACTAAACACAACTCCATCAACTGCACCTCCAGTCCACTAAACTCAACTCACTTGAGTTATAACTGAAGTCCTGCTTGAAAATATTAGTCATCCCATAGGTAACCACGTATTCCCTTCTGGGATCTACATGTACCACATCCGTAGCTCATCCTGAAGTGCTCCAAGAGAATAAGATCAAGTTTATAGTCCAAATATTAGTATGATACAATAATATTCGACTTTTCTATTTTTGACAGCCAGTCTAAAAATAGACTTTGATCACTCATACTGTGATCAATCACACTGTGGTCACCCACACTATGATCACTCATACTGTGGTCACCCACACTGTGATCATCCCTGCTGGGATCAAAAATAGAACTTGCGCCATAATTTGCCTGCGGGCCCACTTAGTGAAGGCGACTCTTTTCACTAAGCTCCATCATCTTCTTGCAATCTCAATAGCCTCTAAGGTATCTCAACAGATGTTGGGTTTCCTTCCAATATATTTTGGTTGACGTAACGATTACTTGACTAACTCGGTTAACTTCATAACATATGTTCGGTCCTGTGTTCACCAAATACATAAGTGAACCCACAAGATTCTTGTAAATAGTAGCCCCCACTACTTCATCTGAAGTAGCATCTTCCTTCCTCCAATTCCATACTAGAGGTGTCTCCATGGGTTTGCTGCTCTCCATGTGGAACTTCTTCAGTATCTCGTTCACATACTTTCCTTGAGAGACAAATAGTTCCCCATCTCCCTGTGATACTTCCATATCGAGGAAATAATGCATGAGCCCTAGTCCTTCATCTTGAATTCTCTTGCAAGATCCTCTTTGCAAGACTTAACAAACTTATCATCACCTGTTAGAATTAAATCATCGACATATAATAATATAATCAATAGTTTACCTTTCACCACAATATGGTAAAGGTTTTCACCTACTTCAATTTTTGTGAAGCCCAACCTGGTGAAATAGTTGTTGATCTTGGTGTACCAAACACAGGGTGCTTATTTCAGTCCATACAATGCTCGCTTGAGTCTGAACACATGTGAATCTCTGTCAAAGGTCTCAAATCCTTTTGACTGCCCAATGTACACCTCTTCCTCAATCACTCCATTGAGAAATGTTTTCTTCACATCCATCTTATTTATGTTCCATCCCATCTACGCTGCAAGTGCTAGAATTGATTTGATAGAATAGGACCTTGCTATTGGAGAAAAGGTCTCCTCATAATCAATTCCCTCCACCTAAGAGAACCTCTTGGACACAAATTTGGCCTTGTGTTTCTCGATGCTTCCATATGCTACTTTCTTCATCTTGTAGATCCGCGTCGAACCTACAACTAACTTGTTCTCTGGTCTTGGGACAACTTCCCAAACATTGTTTCTGACTATGGAATAATATTAGTCTACCATGGAATTAACCCATACTATCTTCTTCACTGCTTCCTTGAATGAGGATGGTTATATATCAACTAGCTCACTCATCAGAGACATGTAGCTAATGTACCAATTAGGTGACCTCCTCTACCTATGCTGTGATGTGGGTGCTCCCACATTCTCTCTAGCATCATGCAATAACCTGTTAGCTTCCTTGGTCCACTTCATTCCATCTTTGGATGTCTCTGCATGACTGGCTGTTTCCATTCTTTGCTCCTCTGCATGTGGCTTCTCCACACCATCCTAAGGTTCTTCCTTTGGAACCAAAATCTTCTCATTTGCATGCAACTGAAGCTCCCTCTCAAGGGAAAATATCATGGCCTTCTCTTCAGCAAAATTCACATATCTATGAACAACTATTATCATATGAGATGGAAGGCACTCCTAATATTTGTGAGCTATATCAGTGTACCCCTCAAATATGCCAAACTCAGCTATCGACTCTAGATTTTTCCTTGGATCCTTGGTAACATGACAATAAACTGATGAACCAAAGATCCTAAAGTGTGACACATTTGGTTTCTTCCCTAAAAAATATTCCTCTGGTGTACTCATCCCTAGAATATGATGAGGACTCTTGTTCTGCACATATACAACTTTGTTGCGCGCTTCAGCCCACATGTGCAATGGTAGGTCCTGATCATGTAACATCACCTATTCAACTCCCACAATACTTTTGTTCTTCCTCTTAGCCACCCCATTCTTATGTGGGTTATGGGGTGCTATTAACTCCCATAGAATGCCTTCCGATGCACCGAAGTTCTTTGACTCATTTGACACATGTTCACCACTATTATTTCTCACGAGCACCTTCACTTTCTTGCTAGTGTCTTTCTCAACAAGTGCTTTAAATTCACAAAATTTGGAGAATGTTTGGTTTTTATTTTGCATGAAAAAGATCCAAAACTTACATGAGAAATCATATACATATAAAACATAATACCCATGCTTGGCCATGGAAGCTATCAAGAACAGTCCACAAAAATCTTAGTGAACTCTTTCAAAGACTACTTGCATTGTATTATCCTTATCATGAAAGGTGTCTTTGGTCTACTTCCCCCGTGTACATCATTTTCATGTATTTTTTTGCTCTAGTTTATCCTTGGAAAGTCCTATAGAAATGTGTTGCATGATCTTAAAAGCTACAAGGCACAAATGAACAAGTCTCTTATGACATAATTTGCCGATGTATTGGCATGTACCTTCTCTACTTTCATGCTCAAGGTAGCACAATCTTCTAAATATAATTTGTAGATGTTCTTCATCCAAACCTAAATCCACTTCACCTTTCCCATGGCAGTATGTCTAAGGAAAGACTTTCCTTTCCTAAATATCACATCGCATCCACGGTCTTCTAAAATAACACTTGAAACTAAATTCTTATTCAGACCCATAACATACATGACATATTTTAATGTGAGAGGAGACATTAGGGGAGTCTTGAGGTCTAAAATGGGCCTCTAAAGGAAATTATAAAATAATAGTGGAAATAATAAAATAATATTAGATTACATCATCAAATTTTAGGGGGAAGAAAGAAAAAATTAATTTTTCAACTCGTATTTTCAACTTATCTCCCTATGGATTTACTCAAATTTCAAGCGGAAACACTTGTTGGATGCAAAATTTGATTCCTTATCCAAGGAGTATCCATGTTGCATACTTTTGATGGACCCTGCAACACCAAAAATGATAAATACATGAAAAACGTGATTGCAATCATGTTTGTTCATGAATTTCTCATTTTTTGTCTAGCAGGGTTCATCGAAAGTATGCAACATGGGTACTCTTTGGATTAGGAATGAAAATTTTCATCCAACGAGTATTCCCACTCAAAATTTGAGTAAAAAATTAAGGAGATAAGTTGAAAATAAGAGTCGAAAAAGTAGTTTTATTATTTTATTATTTTTTTGAATTTTTTACCTTTTTAATGAAAAAATGGTGAATCATCCCCCATGGTTGACATCATCATATTGAATCCTATTAGTTCTTATAAAATTTATTTTGGTTGTACATTTTTCTTAGGAGGCCCATTTTAGACCTCAAAATTCCCCTAATGACGAGACTTCCTCTAAAAAGTAACTATACCGATACTGGTTACACTATACCTTCCATCATATACCATCTCGATGTGCATCTAGAGGTCCTTCTCCTCCAAGTTAATGAAAAAATATTTGTTTCTTGTCATATGGAATGAGTCTCCACAATCTAGATATCACACACTACCCATCACTAATGTCACCATGCATGAAATGAGTGTGAAATCCAACTCGAATTGTGAATATAGAGCTTCACCTACTGCTCCTCTTGAGGGCTTCTTTCCATACTTTTTGTGTGGACACTTCGTGGCATAGTGTCCCACCTCATGATAGCCAAAACATTTAATCTTGGACAAGTCTTTCTTCTTTCCTAGCTAACCAAAATCTCCCTTGAATTGGGATTTATCCCCTTTCAATTTCTTTTCCTTTCCAACCAAGGCACATTTCTACTCATCATTATTCTTGGATGAGGTTCCATCTCTAGCATTTCACCTTATCTCTTGTTGCACAAGGTCAGACCACAATCGCTCCTAATTTGGTAGCTTATGCCTCCCATTTACCAAATCCTGGTAGTTGTACTAGCTCTTGGGAAGCCCTAGAAGTGCTGGGCTTACTAGATCATCTTCAACAACTGTAATACCAACACTCCCAAGCTCATCTTGACACTAGGTGAAACTGCTCAGGTACTGTGGCATTATGTCACCATTCTCCATCTTGATTTTTCGAAGCTTGTCCTTCAGTGCAAGCTTCCTTTGGTCACTATTGTTCTGAAACAAGTAGTGGGGTATCCTTCCCATGGAGATTCAAGACAATATGATATTGAACTCCTTATAGTATGATTCTTCTCACCTTTTCCACAGATTTCTTCCACTCTATCAAATATTGAGCATCGGTTGTTGGAGGTTTAGGAATATCATTTTATATGAATTCCTTGAGCTTGTTATATTCCAACATTGTCTCCATGATGTCCATCCAAGCAATATAATTCGAGCTACCCTCAAGGGCATACTTGAGCCTCAATCCATAGAACAACATCTTGCTAGCTCTGAAGAATGATCCTGCAAATTCGATTTACATGAAAAGAGAAACTAGATTTCATCTCTTCGATTGTGATTCATGCTTTGATACCATGTATAAATTCCCAGTAGATTCAAATGTCTTATGTAATTTTCTAAAGAAAAAGACTTGAATCTACTCTACTCATCAGCAGAAAGAATTAATTGATCGAGAAATCACAAAACATGAGACAAGGTTCAATCACATATGTATATTGCATTAGATTAGAAAAATAGAGAAGAACATACAATTCTTGTTCAAACTAAACGATCTCTATGCAAGTACAACCTATCTTACTCCCTCACAAGTTGACTATGGCCAATACTTATCCACTTCTTCTTCCTTCCAAGCTCATGTTTTCTTGAGTTTTTTCTCAAGGAATTAGCCCTCTATTAATTAGGGAAATCCCCATCCCGAGTTGTGCAATCCCCATAGGCCCTTATCTAACTGCATGCACTACTTGTACAACTCAGAAAATTATACAACTCATAGTACACTTTTGTTCAACTCTAATCTCAACTTGGTAACTCAAATTTCATGTGTGCATGAGTTAATTATCGCTGATTTATCAGTTAACTGGTTGAACACAAGAATTTGTACCCCACAGCTAGGCCTCCTACTAATGCCTCCAACAATTGGAACTAGTTTAATTGACATTAACTCAGTTTAACTAAATTAAACTATTACAACTCAAATTAAACTGAATCTAGGCCCCTAAAATTTAAGAACCACTCTACATGAATCAAGATAGGCCTTCAACTTGAATTAATGGATTCAACTAAGTTAAATTAACTTAGTTAAGTCATTATTGTTTTCTTGTGATGTGAAATTACAAGTTTCTCCTAATTTAATTCAAGGGAAAATTAAATAAGGATTTTCTTATTGCCATTTTCAACAGTTTTAGAACATGATATTGTTTGATTTCATCATCTAACAGTTTTTTTGATGCATGAAATTATTATGATAGATAGGTTGATGTATTAAATTATGATGATTGAAGTGGCTTCCCATTCAAAGGGAGAAACTCTCCATAAGACCCCTACACCTATTATCATTTGCATTAGATGTATAGAAGATTATTTATTGTTGATTTTTTCTGAAATAAATAGACAAATATCTAATTTGGTTGGTCTGCAGCTAGTTCTAGTCCAAGAAGAGAGGGTTTCCCTTAGTCTAAGCCCCAAACACGTGGAAGAAATCTTATCAGTGCAGTTATAAGCCTCACAACCACATGGAAGAAGGTCTATGGGTGTGGTTGTGCCTGTAGGTCACAAAATCTAAAACCTCATGCAGAAAATCAGAAGTGCAATTAGAGAATAAAAGTCCTACACACATGGAGCATACAATATAATGTTCTATGAGCATGGAAGTTTTAATATTTGACTTACTATAGAGAATGGGATTGTTTTGACTAAAATTGTGTTTTTAGGGGACCAAAATATGCATATTAGTATGTTATTTAGATTTGATCATTGAAACTGGTATATGAAAATAGTTGATAACAATTGCAAGGGTTTGACAAGATTTGGCTTAACAACTTGATTTAGTGAGAATATTGGCTTGGATGATTGATACTTATTTATAAATTTGACATGATACTTGATGGCTCATAGATATGTGTTGGCTTATGGAGGGTTTGAATTCACAGTGATAACAAAATAGAGTTTTTGATAATTGATGATTTGCCTTGATGATAGTGTTATGTGAGCATAGTGAATTTTAGTGATTAATGTTGGCATTTGGATTCAATGGCTTTGGCACATTGGTTGAAGTATAAATAATTTTTACTTATCCTTGGTATATGCATTTGCATCTAGTGACAAAAATAATTCATGTTATGATTATATGGATGGACTGATGGAATTTGATATTGCTAATAAAAATTTGTTGACGTGACAATAGATGATGTCATGAATTGGTATTTGGATGTGGGTTCTACTTGACACCTGCCATCCGAAGAGTGTGCCATAGTGGTATTGATATTAGTTTCGATTTGGCTTCTAAGGCGTGATAATTTTACTTAGTTGATTTGGTTGGACAATATTGATTTATGTAAGGCTGAGCATATTAGTTTGGTCAAGTGTTATGTTTGCAGAAAGCATTGTAAGAAGCAAGCTCCCCAAGCATGGTACATCTGCATTGACAGTTACCTGATTAAACTAGGACGATGTACCAATCCAAACCTTTACTTCAAAAGTGGTCCAAGGTATGACTTTGATTTTGGTTTTATACGCTGATGGTATATTCTTGACATGTAATGAGCCTCTGATAATCAAAGTAAGGAGTTAGCCTTTGAAGTTTGAAATGACAAATCACAGCGTGATGAATTACTTTCTAAAGTTTGGAAAATAAAATCTATATCCTAAAGCTATTGAAGAGTTATTGGAAAATGGAAATGCAAATCCTTGGACACTTTGATTGAATTTCAAGAATTTATGAAGATATATTATTGAACCTGACTTGGAAACTAATAATTGATTGAATCATTGATGTTCTGTGTGAAAAATTGTTTGTATATATGTATATGTTTTGTATAGAACCTGAGTGAAATCATGATTGAGCTGCTTCATACACATTGAGTTGCTACTAAGCACCCTTTGAGATATTTGCATGGGATGATCAATTTTTGGTCTGAGACATTCTTCCTATGATATGTGACTGCATGGATGCACTGATGTTGTTTGGGATCATTATTGATAATATGAGCACATTTGCATGCTACCTTAGTATGAGATCTCCCATGATATTTTGACAAAAAATCCATAGTGTTAAGCACGGTTTAGGTTGAGTACGATGATGCTGGCATGGATAGCTATGAGACAAGTTGAATAAGCTCTTTGGAGATCTATTCGAGTAATTTATTGGTATGACTGGGATAAATTACGATAATAATGAGTGGGATTCGATTGGTAGAGAATCCAAAATATAGCTAGGACTAAGATCCTCAACTAGTGTTGTTGTACGAAACATGCTTAGGCCTATGGTTTCCACCTCCATGAGAGGGAGGATGAATAATGTATCATTTTTGTGAGATATACTTGTTCTAATATAATATTTGATTTGATTTCCTGTGTGAACTGGAGACGGCTGCTATTGAGATATGATGATTGAGCTCTTCAGTGAGTTGTTTAAGATGATACTAGATATGAGCATCATGATATGTTTTTGGTCTACGATGAATAGGACTGGTCGAGAACATTGAGCCAACTCTCCCCCCCATTTGATTTCCTAGGGTGAGGAATTGATATGGAAGGCTCTTGGGTTTGAGGGATCTCTATACAATATAGTCGTAGATGTTTCTCCCCTATCTGTCATCCATAGGGTTAGAGATGTTATCTCCCATATCTTGGTATATGTTGAGTATACCCCAGTTGGAATCATACCCACAAGATAGGATTTTTGGGAATATTGCTGCTCATTTGGCCAATGGGTTAAGAGAGTGCATGGTGGTGTACAACCCAAGATGATTATACCACATGACTATTGAGTTCTATTGTTGGGAATATAAACTGGCAACATGATGGTTGTGATCCTTACCTCATATAGAAAGTGGTATCCCACCCATTGATTGCATCATAGGATGGTTGTTATCCTTGATTTGTAAGTGGTATCTTTCCTATTTCTTTACGTGGAGTGAGAGTCTCTAATAGGACCTTCCTCATTATCATTGGTTTCCAAGTTGATATGTGCTCCCCGATGTCGTTCAAGGTAGATATGTGCATTGAAAATGCAACAAGAAAGTCTCAATTTTGATTTTGCCTTAATCATAATTGAGGAAATTAGAAATTCCACATCAGTAGATGACTCAGAGAAGTTAACTGAGGTGACTTGGATCTTGTCAATCAATTAAGAACACTCAATTTGAGTTAATGATTTGAGGTTCAGTTTACTTATGTTGATTCCTAAAAAATAGGAGTCTAGTTCAGCTAATTTGAGTTAGGGTCATGAGGTTTAGTTGTGTGCAGTCCTAAATTTTAGGAGCCTGGGTTGAGTTAATTTCAGATGTAGAAATCTAATTAAGTTAAATTGAGTTATGGTTAGTCAAACTAGTTCTAAATATTGGAGAAACTAGTGGAAAGTCAAGTTGTGGAAGTGGAACTTCAACCACACTGAGTGATTATCTAGATAACTAATCAATCGACCTAAATTAACTCATGCATGCAAAGAATTCGAGTTACCCAATGAGATTGGTGTTCAAAGGCAATGTACTATCAGTTGTAAGCTATTCTAAGTTGTACAGGTGGTGCATGTAGCCATATAATTTAACTAAAGGAATTGTGCAATTCCATATTGGGAAATTCCTTTAATAGGGGCGTAATTCCCAGGGAAATAACAAAAGGAATTAGGAGCTTTGAGAGCTTGAAAATTGGCTAAGTATTGGCCATGTTCAGTTAGTCGGGCAAAGGATAGAAGATACTGGTGCAGGTTGTGCTCAAGCTTGAGCAAGCATATTGTATTCATCTAGATTATTTGATTAATGTAATACAAATAGTAAGGGGTTTTGAGCAGATTCTTTCCCCTAGATAAATATCTATGTATGTGTGATGTTTCCTTTCTCATGTCAATGATTCTTGTTTTAGATGGTGAATTAACTTCCGTAGATGAGTAGAGTAGCTTTAAGTCTTGTTATTTAGTAAATTTCATGAACAATTTTAAATATACACATTAATTTCTACAATGTGCTATGTGATGATAAGATCTTTGATGTTTCCTAGGTGCTACCATTGGGCTCCCTACTGGCAGTGATTCGGGGTTGAGATGTGCTCTGCGATATTGTTTCAGATTGATATTTTCTCTCCGATGTGATAGATGGTGGTAGATTAGGATTCCCTTCGATGTCAATTTATTTTTCTTTTATATTCAAGAATGTTCACCATATGAGCAGAGACAAATAAGAGGTAAGTGGGGATAAGTAGAGATGAGCACAGATGAGCAGTGTCAACAAGATACTTGAGAGACAATATGATTTGATGAAAATATTCTTGTGAGTATTACATGATGTTGTTGTAATTTATTCCTAGACGAGAGGGAGTGTTAATTTGGAAGCTCAGTGATAAATTCCAACCATGGGGTGAGATTCCTTTTTTTGAGAGGACCAATTTTGACAATTGAAGTGCTCAATTTGGATAAAGGAAAGTGTATTTTTGAATTAAGACCCACATGTGCATTTTTTATCAGGTCGGCCAAAAAGATAAATTAGACACCCATGGATGGCTATAAATACAAGTTAAGTGACCCTCATTTGCAAACCATCATGAAGCATTCTTCTATTCTTCTTCCTTTGGTTTTGTCTCGCATAAGTCTAAGGTGGTTCATGGATGTTTGCTTACAAAGGTCCAAGATTGCAAGGCTTGAAGCTCGCATGTTTGCTAGGGTTTTGGTTTTCAACCGTAGGCATGAAAAAGGTAGTTTTGGGTCATAACGATAGGCATGTACGCTCATGCGTACGATTAGAGAGTTTTAGCTACATGCAAATCAATATTTGCATGTGGTTGGGACCTAGAGTTTGGTTTTATCAATTGACCGTAGATTTCACTTGTTAACCGTGGGGTTCGATAGTTGACTGCAAATAATGACTATTGATTGCAGGATTTTGAATCATGGTTTTGATTATTGGCATTATTGAGTTCATCTCAACATGTTATTTAGTTTATTTTGTTGGCTAAGAGAATGGTTGAAGATATTGATCATTGTACTCTCTTTTGTTGAATCATTCAATGACAATCTAATAAGAAGAAAAATTTAAAAGGGTTTTCCCTGTAGTAGGTTTTTCCCCAGTATATGAACAATACTGGTGTCTCTATGTGTGAATGATTTTCTTCTATTGTTTCTTTATGTTATTCTGCATTGATGATGATTTATTCTTTCTATATAATTGCATATGTTGTTGAATAATGTTGTAAATTTGAATAATGATACGATGTTATGGGGTGAATTCTATATGTAAATGATGAAATGAAATGATCAAAGCAAAGAACAATATATCCCCAAGAAAAATTAACAACGATGAGCTAAAATAAGCTATGAATTTTGAATCAATGAAGGGATACCATAATGAGTACAGGCCAAGTACTACTTCTAATGATCCTCCAATTATTGGCTTACAACATCAGATTGTAAGTCTGACAAAGAGATTGAATGATATTTGTGGAGTACTAAAGAAGGTATGTTTTTTATGATTATATCAATATCTTTTCATTATAACTTGCAAACCTTTTTGCATCATGAACTCTGAAAATGATAAAGAATTATAATAAAACATGTCAGATTAATATGCAAGACTAAAACGGTGACAATTGTCATTTCCTTATGCAGGGAGGAGTGAAAACGAGAAGTTGTCATTCCAAAGGAAAGGACAAGGACAGGTTAACCATTGTCCCTTTGATGGGAGACTGAATTCAAACAAGGCAAATCAAATCAAATCGAATCAGCCTAGAAAAGGAGGTGGAGATATCAGCTCGGCGCAGGAGAGAAAAGAAATGACTGAGGACTAACGGTTCGGTGAATCCCTCAGGATCCTTGATCCTGAGGGATCACTGTTTTATCTATTTTTGCACTTAGACATCTCCACCGTCACCCTTATAAAAGGGATAACACTGTTAGCTCGGGAGAGAGTTAGACATGGTTATGCTTTTATGTTTAAGATCAAAACTTTGATCATCAAGTCTCGCTAAGAACTGGCTTATTGTAATTTTGCTTTATGCATTAATACAAACTTGGTTATTACTTCATCTCTGAGTCTGGATTAACTTCAAGCGGCGTAACCCTGGAGGCTAAGGGCCCGGCCCTGGAGGACAGTTGCTCCTGTATTATTACATTGGTTTATGCGTGGTTTTCCTATCGTCGTTATTTTGTAATCCGATGTGTTTTATAAGTTTACATCACATGCTCTGTTATGTTTAATTCATTAAGGTTTCCACAGACAGAACTATTGTATTGAATCTGCATCATATTACTATTCTTTTAAAAGTTGATCTAATATTGCTAGTCTTAACATAATACTGTTACTATTCCATTACAGAGCTTTTGTTTTGTGCACTTGTTCTTTCACGTTACAGAATTCATCTTGAGAGTTATGTTCTTTACGATTGTTGGATTTATGAAGATGTTGTTCTATTTTGAAACGCAGTCATATTTCTTCTAACTGAGATTGATACTTGGATCAGACTACTACTAAAGTGTGATGTGTGTGTATATGGCTTTCAAGCGTTGTTCCATAATTTATCAGTAATTAGTGCTATTCCATTGGTGTGTGCTGTTTGATTCGCCCTTAAGAGTGAAAGATTGCTATTTGATTACGATTAATGCATTTGATCTGATAGATTAAGATTGTTATTGCATGTGAGACTTAGTTACTGTTCTATTTATTAGTTGTTGTCCTACTTCAGAATTGTTGTTCCATTACAGACTTGCTGTTCGATTTCTTATTTGTTGTTCCATTTCTTATCTGTCGTTCCATTTCCTGTCATTTGTTATTTTGGTGTGAGGAATGATCTAAGGCTGTAGTGAGCATTGGCATTTACTGTCTGGCTCCCAGATCCACGATCTGTTCTTTGATTTCCTTTTCCATCAGTTTCTAAAGGGATGGGTTATTGCTACTGAACCCTTGACTGGTAAGTTGCTTAGTCTTTTGAATGTGTGATTTACTCTTTTGAAGAAGCTAATCTGTAGACAAGCATCCATTTACTCTTGTATTTCTGAACACTGTACTACTAGCATTACTCTGGAAAATGATAGCCATAGACTGAGACACTCTTTGAAATAAAAAAACGCTCCCGGGTTGACATATTAATGTGAGATAATTAGAGGTGAAAGAGACCCTTTTTATAGCTCTACATTTTGGCACCGTTCCCGGGGAAAGAGTGTGGCCATTTGTTCTTTTTTCAGAGTAGTGTACGAACCTGCTAGGGAAGAATTGGATTTTAAAAACAGAAGGTAAGAACCTACATGTGGAGCATGTAAAAGCCCTGCTCCTCTGTCCGCTTTCCTACAGATTTTCTGTTGTTTTGTTTGAATAAAATTTAGTAGTTAATTCGAGTGCATGACTAAGCAAAAAAAACCAGAAAAAAATACAAAACCCCTACCCAAGCCAGAAAAAGCTAAGGGGCCGGTCACCCTTGGCCGACCGACCTTCATAGATGAAATCTACAAGAGAGCAGAATCTCAGCCATCAGTAGGACCCAAGAAAATCATTTCTAAATAGCATACTAGTTCCCTTCAAGCCACAAGATCACCATCTGTAGCCTTTTCTGAGGTGCATAGTCAAACTGAAGAGCAAGACTTTCAGGAAATTGAAAATTCTACTCCAGAACTATTGTAGGAAGGGAATTTCAACAATCTTTGTGATGGAGAAGGAGAGACATGGGAAACTAAGGAACCAAGATCTCCTATTGGAACAACTCAGCCATTAAACAACCGAGACAAGGGAAGTGCTGCAAAAATCACTGTTAAAGAAACTCAATCTCCTCAAACATCAGGCATTCTCATTATCCCAGATAGATGAAGTGCTACTAAAACTATTCCTGTTAAAGCCATTCCCTCTCAACCTAGGAATACCCTCCTAGATATCCCAGAAGGATATTGGCATATATTCGACCCAATGGCTCAAAATCAGCCAAACACCCAAAACTCTACATTACAATACCCTATAGTGGATTTTGCAGCAAATGTGCCTATGAAAACAATCCCTCTTCAACATATCCCTACATTTCACAGTCTTACATCAGAAGATCCGGATGCATTTTTATTTGAATTTGATGTGTTGTGCAGGGGATATGATTACACCATCGACCCCTAGAAACTGAAACTATTTCCCTCTACATTAAAAGGGGCTGCTTTAAGATGGTTTATGGGATTAGGTGGCGGGGTTATAAATAACTGGTATCAAATGAAAGAATCTTTTCTAAAAAAATATCAGGATTATTGCAGGTCTAGAGAACTGAAGGACGAAATATTCCAGATGACGGCTAGACCAAATGAAACATTAGAGGATTATGTGGAACATTTCCAGTATAATCTACAAAGATCTCCTTATGCATCACTACCTCTACCTGATAATGTGTTAAAAATAGCGTTGATAAGGGGCATGAAGGAACAATGGATCGAAACATTAAGCATTATGGGAAAAGGGGATATTTATCAAGAAAATTTTTCTGACATTATTGATTTATGTATCAGGAGATCGAGAGGAAGCACAAGAGTACAACTGGCAGAACATGATCAGTTTGTAAGAGATAATAAACTTTTGACAGAAGGAGTAACATGTGTAGAGATTGGAAATTTATTGGAAAAATTTAAAACTGATATACTAGGGACACTGACTACACAACTTGATATTATCCAGGCCAAACAAAAGCAAATGGAGGCAAAACAGAATTTGGCGATCTTCTGTCCCCGATGTAGGAAAAAGCATAGCCACAAGGAGTGTCCACTGGATACAGTCCAAACATGCGCCATCTATACAAAAGATCACCTTACGGAGAGCTGTTCCTCACTTCCTGGATTGAAAGCGGCATATAAGGAAGAGGAAGAAGAGCCATAATCGGTGTATTTTCTCAACCAGCGCCATCAATGGCAGTCGAGACAATCTGGTATGTTTCTAGACCCAACTTCTTCTTTCCAGCCTCCACAGTATAATGCTCAACAATATAATATGTGGCAAAGTCAATTCCAATCCCCATTTCCAAGCTGGTCACCACAGTCGTTTCCTTCTTGAAACCCGTGGTTGAATCAGGCAAACCAATTTGGTTGGCCAAATTTTCCTTATACCCCACCATATTGGCAAAGTAACTCATATCTACCGCAATGGACTCCCCCTACCTTGCAAAGTTCAGTCTGGCAGAGACCGATGCATCAGCCAGTAGGAATCATTCCACTCCCTCAACCTACACTGCCAGCCTTACAACAAAATCTCCAATCTAATCTGAGACCGCAACTCCCAGCCCAACCCAACCCCAATCCAAATAATAGACTGGTTCAATCTGTCCAAATCATAGAAACACCTGAGATAGGAGCCGATCTGAGGGAGTGTAATGATCTTCAGTTAAGATCTGGGCATATTATTGAAACTGAGGGAGATAAGACAGTCCAGATTGAAGATCAGTTACCCAAAGAACATCTGTCACAACAAGAGGATGTGAATAAACAACAAACTCATAATCAAGCAACCACATCCTCTCCTCCGTTCCCAGAACGATTATTCATACCTCGACCTATACAATATCTTGATTTTGACATTCTGGGAGAACTACAAAATCTGTACATAAAAATTCCATTCCTCCAAGCCATTCAAGACATCTTGATATACACCAAAACTATCAAATAATTGTGCATAAAGAAATGAAGGAGGAATATAACAAATAATCCAAGAGTCCAAGTAGTCGGCACTTTATCTGGCTTGCTATTAGGGAAAGAAACACCCATTAAATATGAAGACCCAGGAAATCCAATTGTAACTGTCCAAATTTATGGTTAGACCCTGTCCAATGCCTTAGTTGATCTAGGAGATGTAATTAATATTTTAACAACCACTACTTGCCAAAAGCTAGGCATTACATTTGTAGAACCCACCTCTACCTTGCTAGAATTGGCTGACCGATCTGTGGTTAGGCCGGAAGGTACTCTACATGATGTCATGGTCTCTGTTGATTCCTGGGAATATCCAAATGATTTTTTGATAATAAATCCCAAAACTCGACTTGATGGACATCCATTGATTTTAGGTAGACCTTGGCTTGCCACTTCCGATGCTTATATTGGCTGCCAGTAAGGAAATATGACCATAACCAAAGGACCAAAAATCAAGAATTTAGTTCTATATCCTCTAGCGTAGCCTAGTGTCACAATAATCAAAACTAATAAGCACCCTGCATCATACCTTACTGATAACATTAGATCTCCATTAACTATACAAAAGGCACTTGATTTCAAAGACCATACAGAAGATGATGCCATTAATAATTTCATTAGTCAAACTGAATCTAGATCCTGCACACAGTGTCAGATGATAGAAGCAACATTTGATAATGAATTAGAAGAAGATCCTCTGAAAGATACACATGATCAAACAATACCTATTACTTCTGTTGCAAATAGTAAAATTGTGGAAATTGAACCGGGAAAAACCTTAAATATTAATGCCAACCTCACACGTGAACAAGAAATGAATCTCATCCATTTGTTAAGGAAATATAAAGAAGCATTTGCATGGGATTACCCTGATATGAAAGGAATTGACCCCCAATTATGTACACACCACATTTGTATAGAAAAGGATGCCAGACCTATTCGTCAACCTCAAAGGAGACTTAATCCTTATCTAAAAGATGTGGTAAAAGCTGAACTTCAAAAACTTTTAGATGTCAATTTTATCTATCTTACCTCTGATAGTAAATGGGTCTCTACACTTGTGGTGGTACCAAAAAAGAATGGGAAATGGAGAATCTATGTGGACTACAAGGAGCTAAATAAAGCAACACAAAAAGACCACTTTCCTCTCCCATTCATCGACCAAGTATTAGATACTTTAGCAGGAAAGAAATTCTTTTCTTTCCTAGATGGCTTCAGTGGATACAATCAGATTTAGATTGCCCCTCAAGACCAAGACAAAACTACTTTTACTTGTCCTTGGGGAACATTTTCCTACCGAGTTCTACCTTTTGGCTTATGAAATGCTCCTACCACATTCCAAAGGGCTATCCTTAGTATTTTTGTAGATTTAATAAATGAAGGACTTGAAGTATACATGGATGACTTTACACCATATGGAGATGATTTCGATCTAGCACTGGATACCCTAGAAAAAGTCCTACAACGTTGCATTGCTACTAGGCTTTGTTTAAGCCACAAAAAATGTTATATGATGATGACTGAAGGACTAATCCTAGGACACTATATTTCAGCAGCTGGCATTTAGGTAGACCCAGCCAAAATCCAAATAGTTTTGCTTATTCCCACTCCTACCACTCAAACAGAGGTACACAGTTTTCTTGGATTTTCTGGTTATTATAGGCGATTTATAGAACATTATTCGCACATTGCTGCACCTCTATATGCACTAACTGGTAACGTTGATTTTCGTTGGACAGAGAAATGTGAACGTGCTTTTAAGGATCTGAAGAAGCTCGTATCCACAGCCCCAGTCCTTCGAGGACCAAATTGGGATTTTCCATTCCAGATATCATCGGATGCCTCAGATACAGCCATTGGAACAGTCCTTGGGCAGGAAGAGGATAAAAAACCATATGCAATTTATTACATTAGCAAAAATTTATCCTCTGCTGAATTAAACTACATTGTTAGTGAAAAAGAGTTTATAGTTGTAATACATGCTATCAATAAGTTTAGACATTATGTTACTGGATATCTTGTTATCTTGTACACAAATCATTCTGCCATAAAATATTTAGCAAACAAGCCTATCACAAATGGCAGAATAACTAGATGGATGATTTTATTGTAGGAATTTGATATTACAATCAAGGATTGACCAGGAAAAGGAAATCCTGTAGCCGATTTTCTCTCAAGAATGCCAAAGCCAATCGATGCAGCAGCAGTTGAAGACCAATTTCTGGACGAACATCTGTTTGCTGTGACTGTTCAAACACCCTGGTATGCTGATGTTTCCAATTACCTAGCAGTAGGTAAATTACCAAAGCATCTAACCCCTAATGAGCGGAAATAGATTGTTTAGCGGAGTGCTCGATTTTCTTGAATTGGGGGCTATTTGTTTCACATAGGGGTAGACATGCACATCAGGAGATGCGTTCGCGAAGATGAAATATTTGACATTTTAAAAGCCTGCCATGACGGTCATGTGCTGGACATTTCACGGATCGCAAAACTGGACATAAAGTGTTGCAGACAGGGTATTATTGGCCCACGATTTTCAAAGACGCAAAGAAATTTGTCCAAGCCTGTGACAGTTGCTAGCGAGCAGGACACCCTAGTCAGTTTGATGAGATTCCTCTGAAACCACAGTTAGTCATTGAACCATTCAAGCAATGGGCTCTTGATTTCGTTAAACCAATTAACCCATCATCGAACCAGAAAACATATATTTTGGTGGCAACATAATATGTCACCAAGTGGGTTGAAGCAAAAGCATTGCTTAGAGATATAGAGGACTCTGTCATACAGTTCTTGTTCCATCTATTTGTACGTTATGGCCTTCCAAGAGAAATAATTACAGACGGTGGACCACAGTTTGCTGGGAATAGAATAGCTGCAACACTCAACAACTATCATGTCTAGCATAAAATCACTACTCCATACCACCCACAGGGAAATGGAAAGGTAGAAAGCAGCAATAAAATAATAGAAGCAATTCTAACGAAAACCATTGCGTCCCATAGACGTGATTGAGCTGCCAAACTACCTGAAGCACTGTGGGCTTACAGAACAACATGGAGAAGCACCACTGATTACTCACCTTATCAATTAGTGTTTGGAAAACAACCCATTTTCCCTATAGAATTCGAAATCCAAACATTACGAACAACACAGGAAGTTGGCTTAGATCTAACCGAGGCACAGATTAATCAATTACAGCAGATCAATGACCTAGACGAAATTAGGCTCTCTGCACTTCAAAGCACTGCCCTGATCCAACAACAGCGAGCTAAATGGCATGATGCTCTCATTAAAAATAAAGTCTTCCACGAGGGAGACTGGGCTCTGTCGTATGACTCCAGGTTTCAGGACTTCCCTGGGAAACTCCAGACTCGGTGGTTGGGACCATACGAAATCCAAAAGGTACATGACAATGGGAACCTTACTCTAATCACTATTGACGGTTCTGGATATGCCTTCAAGGGAAATGGCCAGCGATTTCGTCTCTATCATAAACCACTCACTCAGGAGTCCTTCTGCCAGCAGCTACGCTGAGACTCCGATATGGAGATTTTGGGGAAGGAAGAGAATTCTTCCTCACTTGTAATTCATTGAAGAATTCATTTCTTTCTACAGTTTGTACATAAGTTCTTTTCTTGAATCATTTTTGTACATATTTTTGCTGTTATTATTTTTGCTATTCCTTTATTTTTTTCAAAAGAACAACATTTTCTTCTGGCTATTCTTTTTTCAAACGAGAAACCCCCTTTGGATCAGTCGTCATCTGGTTGAAATTTGGTTCTTTTTCTTTTGTTCCTTTTACAAAGGAACAACACTCTTGATTTCAGACGTTCCTTTTCCAAAGGAATGGCATTTGTGTGTTTTTGTTGTTCCTTTTCCAAAGGAACAACATTTTCGATTTATGTTGTTCCTTTTTCAAAGGAACGGCATATCTGCGTGTTTTGTTGTTCCTTTTCCAAAGGAACAACATTTTTTATTTCTGTTGTTCCTTTTTCAAAGGAACGACACTTTTGCATCTTTTTCCGTTCCTTTTCCAAAGGAATAGCATTTTTGGTTACTGTTGTTCCTTTTCCAAAGGAACGACATTTTTTGCATTTCTGCGTGTTTTGCTGTTCCTTTTCCAAAGAAACGACATTTTTTATTTCTTTTGGTCCTCTTTCAAAGGAACGACATTGGTATGTTCTGTTGTTCCTTTTCCAAAGGAACGACATTTGTGTGTTCTGTTGTTCCTTTTTTCAAATGAACAACATTTTCCATCTTTGTTGTTCCTTTTTCAAAGGAACGACATTTGCATTTTCTGTTATTTGTGGTCTCTTGTTGGCCCTTTTTCCAAAAGAAACACTTCTTGCATGTTTTTACTCTCCTTGTGAAACAGCTTGTTCCTTTTGCTGTCCTAAATTGAGGATGTTATTGCTCCTGTTCTTTCAAGTATTTTAGAATACAACTATGCACTTATGTAATGGATACAAAATCACAACATACTGAAATTAGCCAATCATAAATCGCTATTTTTATAAGGCTCTACAATGGTAGAAGGTCAAAAGGAAGGACACACTTATTTATTATCTTTTGCTCTCATTATTCTACTAATTCTGTTATGATTGGTCATCTTCATCACGACGACCCTTTTTAATCCTCTTTGATTATTATTTAGGAATAAGAGAAAAGGGTTTATATCTTCCTATTGAGATGTTAAGACTTCTTCCACAATTCCTACTCTTAAGGAGTTTTGAACCACCCCTTGTGTATAAATAAGGGAAAGTACTTTATGAAAAAGAAAGAAAAAAGTAAACATGACTTATAAGTTGTCAAATGCAGGATAGGGGGTCTCGTCAAGAGCCAGCCTACCATGATCATGAGGATGAAAGCGAAGTGGCATTCCCACTATGGCCATCACACCAGGGATATGGTCCAAAAGGTATATCAAATAAACAACCCTTGGAACAGGAGGTCTCATCAAGAGCCAACCTGCCCACTTTTCGCTCCTTCCACGTGAATGGCATTATGGTTAACTGGTCACCAAGCCAACATAATGGCCAAAATTTTGACATCAAACAACATTCCCTAAGAATACACAAAGGATCATGGTTCCATGGGTGAAATAAACAACTCCACCAAGGTTATGGACACCTGTCAGTAGCAGAGAACTGTTAATGGTATTGAAGTCACATTATTTACACCAATAGGTGAGTTATTAACAACCTTCTATTTCTTATACCTTAGTAATTAACCATATATCACTTCCCGAATTATATAACGCATGTAAATTTATTATCACCAATCATGGCAGAGTAATTGACAATGACCGCATGAGATTTGTAATGTACAACAGATGTCCTATCCTCCCAGCCTCGCATCATATCACAGCAGCCTCTTACGTAATAAGCGATCTAACTCTATGCCTCGATTTCGGTAATTTGTTGTTTTTGTAAACATGGTGTATTACCATACGTTGTTCCTTTATGACTCTGTTTCAGAGCGGGCGCTGCTCCTTTATTTGACAGCTGGGACAACCTATCACATTGCGGGGGGGGAGGTTAACCTCATTATTCCCTGGATTACGTGTCAGCTCACTATTCGGGAAAGCTGTGTGCTAGGGTATGGCACGGCTCAACTACATACTATTATTATTTTTTCTGCATGAATTGATGTTCATAAGCCATTTCTATTGTATACTCTGTTTTTTGAACAAGTCTTACGTCTATTAGCCTCTATGTGTTTCAACAGAACGAACAACTGTCGTTCCATTGAGAGTTTATAGTGAAACCATGGGAGGAAGATCGATTTGGAGGGACCGCAGGTGTTGACAATCTCCGCTGCTGCCCGGAAAATCCTGGCAAGAGCAGGGTGGCTGACTTATCTCAACTGCTTGCAGGAGTCTAACGAGATAGTGGCAATTGAATTCTTGCAGAATTTGCAAGAGGATTACTCCACAGTGAGGGGGAGACATGTAGCAGTCACCAATGATATAATCGCAGAAGTCTCGGGACTACCAGCCACCAGACCTGTATGGACATTAAAAAAGGAGAGATTGCAGAAGATTACAGAAATCTTCCGGGACAAAGGCCAGAGGCAATTAGAGGAAAAGGAGTTCCGCTAGTAACACTAGGAGAGCCCTAGGCAGAATTGGCAAGGACCATTCAAAGCTACATCACTTGTGAAGGCAGAAAAGACGTGGACCATGACATCTTAAACTCTTAGCTATACTAAAGCAGAAATGATCTGTAAATTTACCTGCATTTTTGAATTCGTTACTTCATAACGTTGCACGGAGCATAAAAAAGGCACAACATGTAGAGTCATTTGTTAATCATCATGGGTTGATTCGGTTAATTTTCAGCCATAGCCTCACCCAGCAGCAGAGCAGCTGGGAAGAGCTAATTGCCATGATAATGGGGGATTGACCACACCATCCCCAAAATGTAAACACGCCACCAGTACACCAGAGCATCCAGAAAAATGCAGGGAATTAGAAAAACAGAAACATTCCACCAGTACATCCGAGCATCCAGAAAAGCACAAGGAATTTGCAAAGCGTTAACATACCACTGGTATACCCAAATGGCCAGAAAAACGCAGGAAATCGGTCTAGCTAGCACAGATACGAGGGAGGCTGGAGAAGCTCCAGGAAAACACCAGCCGGCCGGTAGAAATTGAAGATGAGCAACCCTCACGGCCAGAAGGGGAGGCCGAGCAATCTGAAGAAGAAGAAAAAGAAGAGGCTGAGCAATCTGAAGAAGAAGAAGAAGAAGAGGCTAAGCAATCTGAAGAAGAAGAAGAAAATGAAGAAGGAGCCGAGCATTCTGAAGAAGAAGCCGAGCAATCCGAGTAGGAGGAGGAAATGGAACAGCAGGAAGGTAGCCCATTGCAGGACCCAGTGGGAGAAGATGAATTGGCCGAAGTCTTGGCCAATATGGGCGAATATGGCCAACCTTCTAGTCCATCATACCTCCATGACGAAAAGAAACCCCAGGAGGAAAATGCACCTGAAGAATCACATGCAAAGGAGGTAGAAGAAGAGAATCTGCATGTTCATGATGAAGAGATGATAGGAGATACTGAACATGAACAATCTGTTCCTAACCAGAAGACGCCAGAAGAAATTCCGGAGGAAGCAGGGGCAAAAAGAGAAGTTTCCCAAGAAATGACAGAACCAGTTAGGGTTCCTGCCCTAGAACAACCACAGCAGAACAATGAAGAAACACCCTAGAAGGAAAATCCAGGACCTAGTCACAGTCTAGGCCGCAGTGAACAGCCTGATGTTCCTTCTAAGGAAATTTTGGAAATTAAAGAACTGCGAAAGGAACAACGGAGATTATTGAATATAACAGTCCAACTCCACCAGCAGATTAGGATCCTGAAAGCAAGGCAAAGGGTAAAAAGGACTTCAGGAAGGAAAAAGGTGACGACTCCAGCAAAACCCCGCAATGTAGAGGGGCGGAGGACCAGAATTCATCCTGTTGTTCAAAACCCTGCCGAGAACCAGGTTGCTGTTCCAAATGATGCTGAGAAACAGACTGTTGTTCCAATTGAAAAGGAACAACAATAGACTAATATTCACGTTAAAATAGAAATGGATGAGATGATGACCTATGATAAGGAAATTCAGACGGAGGCACCACTTTCAGGAGTGATAAGGGTTATGAACTCAAAGCAACACAATAGGAAGGTTCAAGTAAAACTCCTGGCCTCCACTGCTGCATGGAGAAGAGATCCAAAAACAGTAACCCTGCAAAAGGGGTTGAAGCAAGCTCAGCAAGAAGCAAAAAATCTTAGAGAGCAAACGGCCCCTCACGAAAAGTATGAAGAGCTACAGCAGCAGCTTAGGAATGTCAATCTATCTGAAAGATAGGCTTTTGAAGGTTGGTGAAAGGAACAAGAGAAAGTCACAAAGGTAACTCGTAGGCTAGATATCGTTATCAAGCAGATGGATACCTTGTGTTCTTTATACAATGACGTCTTAGCATGTAGAGCCCCTGCCAAGAATTATGCCTTATTTCTACTGGAACGGTATTTGCAACTAAAAGTAAAGGCTATTAAAGGAGGTGCTCCCATACAAATTAACACTGTCAATGATTTTATAGACTGCTGTAAGCACTACGGGGTAAAAGTCTAGAGACTACTATGTGAGTTCTATTTACATAACCTTGTATTAGACCAGGAGACTGAGCTGAACCCTGGCCCTTTTGTTGGAGACATCCAATTACAGGCGTTCATCTCATTTGGGGTTAACCAAATTAAATGGCTTAAAGCCTATAATACTTTCCAGAGGCAAGAAAACGACTTAGATTTGTGGGTAAGGGTTGAGCCTAGGAACCCAATACAGTTGTGGAAAGCACATAGAAACCTCATGAAGACTCCGGGTGTAATTGAAACATTAGGACCTATGCATGAGGAACTCATTCGACAGGGATTAGAATTCTTTCTTTATATCAAAGACCTTGCCATTGATGCAACTAAATTTCGGTATCAAATCTCTAATCTGAATATCCAACTCAGGGAACCGTTTAAGTATGAGAATTTTAAATTAGCTGCCAACCGCTTGCACCTCTATGGTGAAATCATTTTGAGGGCAGGGCCATCCTAGTTAGGATATAGGTTCCAGAGTCCAATTATTTGGAACCCTGCACCTGGATACCAAGCCCTGTATGAGATGCCCGAGGGTTAGATAGGCCATTTCTTTGACTACCTAGTTACTCATCATGGTTGTAGGCCTCCACATGAGATTCCATCTCCAGCCTATTCTCTCACTGCCTTGCATGTCAACTACAATGTTTTCATGAGGGCATGAAACAAGGTAAGCAGGGGGGTGTGTGGAGTACTAAAGAAGGTATGTTTTTGATGATTATTTCAGTATCTTATCATTGGAACTTGCAAACCCTTTTGAATCATGAACTCAGAAAATGATAAAGAATTATAATTAAACATGTGAGATTAATATGCAAGACTAAAATGGTGACAATTGTCATTTCCTTATGCAGGGAGGAGTGAAAACGAGAAGTTGTCATTCCAAAGGAAAGGACAAGGACGGGTTAACCGCTGTCCCTTTGATGGGAGACCGAATGCAAACAAGGCAAAGAAAATCAAAGTAAATCAGCCCAGAAAAGGAGATGGAGATATCAACTCGGCGTAGGAGAGAAAAGAAATGTCTGAGGACTAATGGTTCAGCGAATCCCTCAGGATCATTGATCCTAAGGGATCACTGTTTTATCTATTTTTGCACTTAGACATCTCCGTCGTCACCCTTTTAAAAGGGACAGCACTGTTAGCTTGGGAGAGAGTTAGACATGGTTATTCTTTTATGTAATTTCTTTTAAGATCAAAACTTTGATCATCGAGTCTCACTAAGAACTAGTTTATTGTAATTCTTCTTTATGCATTAATATAAACTTGGTTATTACTTCATCTCTGAGTCTGGATTAACTTCAAGCGGTGTACCCCTGGAGGCTAAGGGCTCGGCCCTGGAGGACACTAGCTCCTGTATTATTACGTTGGTTTATGCGTGGTTTGCCTATCATCATTATTTGGTAATCTGATGTGTTTTATAAGTTTACATCACATGCTCTGTTATGTTTAATTCATTAAGGTTTCCACAGACATAACTATTGTATTGACTCTGCATCATATTACTGTTCTTTTAAGAGTTGATCTAATATTGCTAGTCTTAACAGAATACTGTTACTATTCCATTACAGAGCTTTTGTGCTGTGCAACTGTTCATTCACGTTACGGAATTCATCGTGAGAGTTATGTTCTTTACAATTGTTGGATTTATGAACAATGTTGTTCTATTTTGAAACACAATCATATTTCTTCTAACTGAGATTGATACTTGGATCAGATTACTACTTAAGTGTGTTGTGTGCGTATATGGCTTTCAAGCGTTGTTCCATAGTTTATCAGTAATTAGTGTTGTTCCATTGGTGTGTGCTGTTCGATTCACCCTTAAGAGTGAAAGATTGCTGTTTGATTACGATTAATGCATTTGATCTGATAGATTAAGATTTTTACTACTTGTGAGACTTAGTTAATGTTCTATTCCTTAGTTGTTGTCCTATTTCGGAATTGTTGTTCCATTACAGATTTGTTGTTCCATTTCTTATTTGTTGTTCCATTTCTTATCTGTCGTTCCATTTCCTGTCATTTGTTATTTTGGTGTGAGGAACGATCTAAGGCTGTAGTGAGCATTGGAATTTACTGTCTGGCTCCCAGATCCACGATCTATTCTCTGATTTACTTTGCCATCAGTTTCCAAAGGGATGGGTTATTGCTACTGAACCCTTAACTGATAAGTTGCTTAGTTTTTTGAATGTGTGATTTACTCTTTTGAAGAAGCTAAATTGTAGACAAGCATCCATTTACTCTTGTATTTCTGAACACTCTACTACTATCATTATTCTGACAAATGATAGCCTCAGAGTGAGACACTCTTTGAAATAACAAAATGCTCCCGGATTGACATATTAATGTGAGGTAATTAGAGGTGAAAGAGACCCTTTTTATAGCTCTATAATATTCATGTTGTGCTACCTTTTCATCGACAGGTTTGGTGCAATATTTGTCATGTTGAGCGGCGCCACACTACTAAGTGCCCAAGTTTGTGGAGTGCAAGATTTTCTACTATGGATATAGGACCACCTCTGCCACTGCTGGGACCCAACACTAACATGTCATGCCACATTGCTACCACATCACACAAGCTACCATGTCATGACTTGTACTATATTGCCACATACCCGAGTTTTCATGTCATTTCTGGGGGGCATTGTTATAGATCCAAATCTACCTCTTATGGTTTGTGATGTTGCACTCATGGCCTAGGGAAACCCCTCCTTCCAGACCTGGTCCAAAATTTAAAAAATAGAGTTTTATTCCCTATACGCGATATTGCCCTGAGCTAAACGCGTGTATACGCGAGTCCGTGTATACCCAACCCACGTATATGTATTAAAATACTTTAAAAAGTATAAAACTCCTTAATTTCAGGTAGAGATCGTGGGTTTTACCTGCTAATCACCTATTAGTGCCCGTGGCTCAACTGTTCCCAACCAATTCCCAACTAAAAAACTACTTTGGGAGAAGTATAAAAAGGCTTCAATGGGAAGGCCTAAAGGAGGAGAGAAGAGAGAGAAAGGTTATTATGTTGAGATTTCCCTGACCAGGTCTGAAGATCCTTGTGCCTCCTATACTTCCCCCATTTTTACAGGAAACCCTTGTTTCCTTGTGTGATGATGTCCATTTCCTACTTGTGATATCATGGAGTAATTCATGGAAGGAGTTTGTTAAAGGCCTAAGACTGGACGAATTTGGAGGATGGTTCCGCTTGGAGCCTGCGAAAGGGCGACTCAGGTGAAATTGTTCCTTTCTGTACTTTATTTATTTATAATAAAAGAAACACATGTCTTTGTTCCTGATATAAATCTTCTTCATGTTTATGATATTCATGTTAGAATTCATATGTGTATGGTTGTTTAATTTCATAACTAACTACCTTTCTTTATAATATGAAGATGGTTTCTTTATAATGTTTAGTCCATATAGTGTTGTACTTTTTTGAATTGATTGTTTTGCAGGTCAAAGGAGCAAAGGAACTCCAAGAAGGGTTTGGACCCTGGAAGGACCTTCTCAAACATAGGACCTCAGGTACACCCCTTATCGTAGAAGTTTCTTATATTAAAATTATGGCTGTGTGGAATGTGTGTTTCTCTGTATAGACAACTTTCAGTCTGCTAGGGTATCAGCCTAAGACCCTAGGGGAACTTTTCCTTAGGGTATTGGGCTGATACCCTAGCAGACTGAAAGTTGTCTATACAGAGAAACACACATTCCACACAGCCATAATGCTAATATAAGCAAATTCTATGATAAGGGGCATACCTAAGGTCCTACGTTTGAGAAGGTCCTTCTAGGGTCCAAACCCTTCTTGGAGTTCCTTTGCTCGTTTGACCTGCAAAATAGTCAATTCAAGAAAGTACAACAGTATATGGACTAAACATTATAAAGAAACCATCTTCATATTATAAAGAAAGGTAGTTAGTTATGAAATTAAACAACCATTCACATATGAATTCTAACATTAATATCATAAACATGAAGAAGATTTATATGAGGAACAAAGACATGTGTTTCTTTTATTATAAACAACTAAAGTACAGAAAAGAAAAATTTCACCGAGTCGTCCTTTCGCAGGCTCCAAGTGGAACCATCCTCTGGATTCGTCCAGTCTCAAGCCTTTAACGAACTCCTTCCATGACTTACTCCATGATATCACAAGTAGAAAATGGACATCATCACACAAGGAAACAAGGATTTCCTGTAAAAATGGGGGAAGTATAGGAGGCATAAGGATCTTCAGATCTGGTCAGGGAAATCTCAGCATAATAACCTTTCTCTCTCTTCTCTCCTCCTTTAGGCCTTCCCATTGAAGCCTTTTTATACTTCTCCCAAAGTAGTTTTTTAGTTGGGAATTGGTTGGAACAGTTGGGCCACGGGCACTAATAGGTGATCAGTAAGTAAAACCCGCGATCTCCACCCGAAATTAAGTAGTTTTATATTTTTTTAAGTGTTTTAATACATATACACGGGTTGGGTATACACAGACCCGCGTATACATGCGTTTAGCTCAAGGCAATGTCACGTATAGGCAATAAAACACTATTTTTTAAATTTTGGACTAGGTCTGGAAGGAGGGGTTGCCCTAGGCCATGAGTGCAGCATCATAAACCATAAGAGTGAGATTTGGAGCTATAAAAAGCATGAGGTCCCCCTGTCATGCATATGAGAGTCCTTCACATCCACTCATATCCCTCATGTATGATCCTAGATACTGCTTTCCATGTGTCAACTATTTATTGTCCCTATGAGATGTGTTGAATGTTGTGCAACTCTTGCATCATCCACCATTTATTCTTTTCATCCCACTATCAGATTAATTACAAGTTGAAAATTATTTATTTTTATTAACCATCATGCATGTTAAGCTACCATCCACCATTCACTAGATTGCTTAACCATGGATTCACCCAAGGGTTGCACACTCATTAACTGTTTCGGTGTCAAAGGTTTTTTCCCTATAGTTTGGGCCTCCAATTAACGTTGATTTTCAAATGGTCATAAATTCTAAATTTAGAGAATTTTTTAGAGTATGATACACTATTGGAAAGGTATTGACAAGGCCTATACAACCAAGATTTTTATAATATCATTAAGGTTTTATAGCCTTGTCAAAATATCAATAAAATTTATGCTCCTTGAACGTCACTTGTTGAGATTTTGTAAGAGATCCCGATGTCATATTGATTCATAGAGGGTATTGTTGCTTCCTTGGTAATCCATTTAACATCAATGATGCTTGTTGTCATCAATGATAACCTAATGTGCAGCAATATCCCCTTGTTCCATTGATGGAATCACCATCAAATATTGAGATTCATTGATGGAAATGGACCAAATTTCCCATGATATACTGTTAGGAACTTCTACTAATTGATCTACAATATTCTTGCCCCAAAACTTCCATTGTCTTGTTAATGAATGCAATATCTACCCCTTTGATATTAATGGAAAAGGGACATTGTGGCCTATCACTACTTCCTGATCCTATATGATCATGTGGACTTGATAAAATATCCCCCTAAGACCAAAGAATTGAGAAATTTAGGGGTACCAAGATTAGGTGATTTATCTTATTTTGATAACTAGTGATATATTTTTACTTAGTCTGATTAACTTCTTCTTTCACTTTATTATTATTATGTTATTATCATCAAACAACTACCAAAGTTTGAAAATCAAATAGACAATAGGACACAAAATGTAGGCTACAAGCCAGGGCCAAAACCTCTCCTCTTGAGAGGGAATCCCACAAGCATTCTTCTCTTCTTATAGAATCTTCAAATGACGACTTATAATACCTAAGACCCTTTACAAAGACCCCTCCAAGACCAATTCAAACTTCCTTCTTGATGAGATTTCCTTACAAAAATTACAACAAAAAACTTTGACCTTATAGAAACAACTTCGACCCTAGAAACTTCTCCAACAACTTCGACCCCAACAACTTTTCCAAGAACTTTGACCTCATCAAAGTTTCCAGCAACTTTGACCTAAGAAACTTCTAACCCAAGAAAATTTCCAGTAACTTCAACTTAGCAGCTTTAGAATTTTATGGCACTTAAGAGAGAGAGAGAGAGAGAGAGAGAGAGACCCAAAATGTTTGACTCTAGCTTCCTTCTTGAACTGTTCTTGCCTTAGGACTTCTTCCTTGTTAACATAGGAATATTTTTTCTTACTTCTTCATATGTCTTGGTTGTGTGCTTCAAATAAGGTTGAATTCCTCTTATAGATAGGCTTTCCAGGGGTACGAACGACCTCCATGAGGTCATCTTGATCTTCCATTATATATAGGCTTTCCAGGGGTATGAATTACCTCCATGAGGTCAAATTGATCTTTCATGTAGGTCGATTTGTTGCAACTAGTTGACAAGGTCTTGGAGTTTTTTTATGACCCAAATAAGTTTCTTTTACATAATACAAGATTCCCAAAGGGGTCTTACATTTATGACAATGACTCTTTTGATGTCATAATTTTATGACAATCCTAGAAGCACTCAATGGGTGCTTGACCTAAAAATGAATTTGCATGAAACACATGCCTTAAGAATGAAAATAATAAATTTCTTTTTCTCTTTACATAAAATACACAAAATCATGATTACATATGTCATTATGAATACAAAACCTAGTTACATATTTCAACACTCCCTCTTAACAAGGGAGGTATTTATAATCCATACATGGTACTTGGACATTTTCATACTGAGTAATTCTCATAAGAAGGGTTGGATTGGTAAGCCATCTCATAAGATATCTAATCAGCCTATATTAGTGCATCTCATCATATCAACCAGCATTGTCACACAGCCATTAGAGAAATGTTTAGGTCTAAATGGGCCTCCTAAGAAAATTGTATACCCAAAATAAAATTTATAAGAACCAATAGGATTCAATATTATGATGTCAACCATGGGGGACGATTTACCATTTTTGGAGTAAAAAAGTAAAAAGATTAAAAAATAATAAAATAATAAAACCACTTTTTTGATTCAAATTTTCAACTCATCTCCCTAAGGTTTTACGCAAATTTCAAGTGAAAGTACTCATTGGATGAACTATTTAATTTCTCATCCAAGGAGTACCAATGTTGCATACTTTCAATGGACCCTACTACAAGAAAAATGAGAAATACGTGAAAATTGTGATTGCAATCATGTTTTTCATGTATTCCTCATTTTTCATGTAATAGGGTTCATCGAAAGTATGTAACATGGGTACTCCTTGGATAAGGAGTCAAATTCTGCATCCAACAAGTGTTCTCGCTCTAAATTTGAGTAAACCAATATGGAGATAAGTAGAAAATATGAGTTGGAAAAATACGTTTTCCTTTTTTCCCTCTCAAATTTGATGACATAATCAAATATTATTTTATAATTTCCTTAGGAAGCCCATTTTATACCTCAAAATTTCTCTAATGAAGGCCTTGGATAACAACTCTATCTCTCCACAATATCAAAGCACAATACTGGTGAGACAATGACTAAAAGAAAATTTTCATTATTGTCTCTCAAGGCACACACCCCATATGGATATTCAAAAGGTATGTCCTTTTAGGACCATTCCTGTCTTGGAATAACACATCCTTAAGGAATTTCTTCTTCGACTACTCTTACCTATTGGATTCCCTACCACATCATTAAAGAGTATTAAAATCAATCTCAGATTCTTACCCAATCCTTTATTCTTTCTTCATAACATGAATACAAGAATTATGTGTCTATCTCTCCCCCTCAACTAGGGAGGATATACACATTCCTATAAAGGAATATTCCCAAGCTCCCTTTTAACAAGGTAGTTTCCCAAGATCCCTCTGAACTAGGGACTTGTTTCTAGCAACATATATCTATTGTTTGGTAGAGATCGTGGTACTATTAGTTTCTTGTAGGGCTCCTCTTTCTGCATCATATCATGAACTTAATATTCTTCATTATGGATCTTTCTTCATCATAACTTCTTCGTAGGGTATTAACCATATTCTCCATTACTTTCCTTCAATGAACCATAAGGTTGAACCAATATTCATGTCATCATTCTCTTCATAGGAAAGTGATCTTCTAGTCCACATTTGGATGTTATTCATACAAATACATCTTCCAAGTCATGTTTCTTTCAATATCTTCCATCCAATCACATGATTAATAGTTTTAAGTGAAATCTACAACTCTCTTTCAGTAGCCCTATTTCAATCCAACCAGATGTTTCAAAAATAAAAATGAACATCAAATTAAAGTTACCTTTTTATGATGGCATTTTTTCATGACATCATCTTCTTGGAACATCAACATCCTGCACATATAATAATCCATCTCCAATACATTCATTATCAAGATTCTTCTTTTACAATATACATATCAAGGTCTTCATACCTTCTTATTCCATAGAGATGTCATAGTGAATTCTTCTAGTTATCAAATGTTGATTACTTGTCATATCTTACATTACTATAGTTCAATATTTCATGAACTCTTCTTTCTTTCTTCACATATTGCTTCCCTAGGAACTTTTATGCATAGTTCCTTCATTATAGGAACCATATTTTTCAACCACCTCATCTTCCATATGTCAAGCTCATATTATGTTGATTTCATATTATCAAAATGTAGAAGAGTTCAAGGCACATTTTTTACATGCCTTCATGCATCATTCTAAAGGAAGAGACCCTTCTTCTTCGATCATTCTCATAAGATAGAACATTCAACCATGATATGTGCAACTATATGATGGCATGAATTTATGTATCAAATATATGCATACCTTTTCCTTCTTTTGGTCATCTAGGATTTCTTCTATCAACTTCCTTTCAAGTCTTGCAAATGAAAGTACTTCAACCAATTCAACATGTTGCACATCTTTGTCATCATACCTTACCAGTGGATCCCACACAAGATGGAATGTGGACTATCTATGAGGCACTTGCTTCTTCCTAGTACAGGTGAACCTTCTAATGAAGATTCCAAAGGAGGATCTTGATTATCCTTATGCTACAAATGCTCCTACTAATTGATGATGACATATGATGATTTCTTTATCATCTAACTAGCTAGATGAATTTATTCCAACCATATATACTACTATTTCGGTTGTCCTTATATGCTTCCAATGAAGATTCCATTTCTATCATGATGTCTTCTATAACCATGTAGAATTTCTACTTCGATTATCCTTCCATGCTTCTATGATGATGTCATCTCTATCTTGCTATAATTTACCCTATCATACTTTTGATTCTTCCTATTATTTTCTATAACCAAAAATAACTAAGTGAAAGAACTTATCTTAGTCATAATAGTGATCTTTCACTTTCTCCTTTAATTTCTTCTTTTCTGTTTCTTCTAGTTCTTCGGTAACATGGGCTTCATTTCTTTCCTTTCTCTTCTTGTTGTCCTTCTTGATCTTAGGACAATTCCTTTTAAATTTCCAATATTCATTACACTCATAGCATTGTATCTTTGACATATCAATCTTTTTCTTTCTCTGAGGATCAAACTTTCCAAATTTTCCTTTTCCTTTAGCCATCGTAGCATGTTCTTGAACTTATTCATTTGATTCTACATCGCTTTTTTCCTTTAATCTAGTTTCTTCAATCTTACACAATGACCAAAGTTTAGTGAATGTTGTGGCTTCCTTATTTCCATATATACTTGATACAAAGTTTCCCCATTCATCATTTAGTTCGTTAAGCACAACGGTGGTCATTTATTTATCATACATTATTTCTCCTAGTTCTTGTAGTCGATCTCCTATTTGTGACACCCTCATAAGGTATGAGGCTATCCCTTCTTCCTTTGATACCTTCATTTTGTATAATTCGGTTCTCAATGATATGACTTCTCCTACGGTGCTTACAGAGAACAATTCCACCAACTTCTCATAGATGTATTTTCGATTTCTCCAACATTGATACATAGGGAATGAGGGAATCCTTGATTGACTCTATGAGGATTCTTTGAGCTCTTATTTCTACTTTCATATACTTCTATAATGCTTGAGCTTTCTCTTGATATGGTTTGGATATTGAAACCTTAACATGTTCAATAACTTCATTCTCTATGAGAATCAAATCTATCGTATTTTTCCATGCAAGAAATTTGATGACCCAAATATTTTGTTTCTTTCCTTGCAGAATGAAGTCATGTTGATAGTATATTTAGACATAAATATAAAAATACTTACTTGTCAATTGCAGATGCTTCCTAGATGATGATATATTCAACTTGATGCCTTCTTAATGAAGTTGCTTCCTTGGTGGTCTTCTTCAAGGATTTTCAAGATGTGATCTTTGCTTCAATATGAGGGATATCACCTTGATTTCATTTGATGATGATGGAAATGTTTCCTTTGAGTTTAGAAAGGTAGAATATGGAGTCCTCAAGATGCTTCAAATATGCAGTCCTTCTTTCTTTAAGTGGATGTAGGGTCCTTGAGGTCTTCTTCTAGTGATGAGGTGATCCTTGAGATGAGTACTCCTTCTTGGTGATTCTTAGTCTACTTAACCCTTACGCATCCTTCTTTCAAGTGGATGATCTTCAATATGCCTCTTCTTGTCTTGTCACCTTAGCTCTGAAAACATGTTGATAAATCTAGGGGTAGCTAGATTAGGGGATTTATCTTACTTTGATAATTTCTTGTGATGTATTTTTACTTAAATTGATTAGATTCTTCTTTCACTTGATTATTATTATGTTATTGTCATCAAATAAATATCAAATTGTGAAAATAAAAAATACAAGGGGATAAAAAATGTAGGTTTCAAGATAGGGCCAAAACCTCTCCTCTTAAGAGGAAAACGTATAAGAATTCTTCTCTTCTTATAGAATCTTCAAATGATGAATTCGAAGACTGAAGACCCTTGACAAATACCCTCCAAGACTGATTTCTTCTTGATGATATTTCCTTACATATATTTCAACAACAAACTTTGACCTTCCGACAATAACATCAACCCCAACAAATTCTCCAGAAACTTCAAACCCAACATCTTTTACAACAACTTTGACCCAAAAAGATTCCAACAATTGTGACCCTAGCAAATTTTCCAACAACTTGAAACCCCAACAACATTCTAGCAACTTCAACCTAGAACCATTATAATTTCATTGCACTAGAGAGAGAGAGAGAGAGAGAAATAATTTCGTTGTACTTTGCTTGCCTTAGGACTTCTTCCTTTTTTATATCAAACTCTTTTTTCTTGATTCTTTGTATGTCTTGGATGCGTGCTTCAAATGAGGTCAAATGCCTCTTATATATAGGACTTACAGGGGTATGAATTACCTCCATGAGGTTGACTTGATATTTCATGTAGGCCGACTTTTTTAAGCTCATTATGAATGCCGAACTTAGTTACATATTTCAAAACATACTACCTTCTTGCTATTACTCATTGATAGAATCATGTTCCAATATGTGAACTAGACAAAGTCTCCCCTTCATACCATGCTATCATCAACTATAACTCCCTACCTATGAATTCTAAGATTTTATAAATCCACCCCTGAGACCATGCTTCCTTCATTGATAAGTATCTGTCATATATGCATTTTCTAATTACCCCTGAACTACCTTGAGGACCTATGGATGTGATGAAGTATCCCTTAGTTTGATTGCAAAGATGATTCCTTATTTCTTTCTCTTTTTGAATTTACCTACTCAATGTGTGCCAATTTTTCGTGTAATGTTTGTGTTACAATATTCCTCTGTCAATCTTCCTACTTGATTGATGATTTATTCTCTTCTATGATCTAGTCATTCTTACTATCATACTCTCCGATCAACTATGAGAGTTCAAATTTTCTCATATCGAATGATAAACATCCTGGAAATACCATGATTATCATTGTGCCTACTTTTCTCCTCCATACCTACTTCCTTTTTACATCATCCATGCTTATTCCACCCTATTTTAGCTATCGACACAACCAAATCATACCTCTTATGAATATATTTGAATAAGGAACTCCTTTATTAAGAAGAAATTCAAATAGAATAATCACAAGCTCTTCCTTAGGGAACATTACATGATAAACAACTTACATCAGGGCCTTGAGCACTCAAGATAGGTTCAATTTATAATTTAATCTATTTTCTTCTTCAAACCTTGGTGTGAATTTTACTTTGCTTAATAGATCCCTTTCCTTTCCTAGTTTTCTTAGGGATTCTCATTTTTCATTCTCTTGCAATGTGACAAAGATTGTGGCATATAAATAATCTTGCATAATACTTGAATGAATGAGAAATTTAGAAATACTTTCTACCAATGAATCCATATAAATATAATCTTCTTGCAAACTTGATTCTAGAGGACTGATAATTGTCTTTGCCTTAGGCTCTGTAATCCCTAACCGTATGCCCAAAATTTGTACTTAAATTGTAGTAACCAAGAAATGTACTTTTATACATGGATGGAAAAGATTCCCTTGAATATCTTCTGAAGATATTTTGTTTTGGAGGAGGATTTTGATTTTGATGATTCTCATTCTTCATTACATTGATTTCTTCTTCTTGATTGGGACATCAACTTGGAGTAGCAACACTTCTAATCTAGCCTTCATCTTTTTCTTCAAACTTTTATTCAATTTCAACATTTGGAGACTTGAAGCTTGAGTCTTATTTGCAAGAAGACTTGTATAGCCAAGACTTTTTTTGTCCTAGAATATCTCTGAAAATTAAAAATGTTATTTTAAATTTGTAAACTCTTCAAGCTTTTATTGAGCTTGTCAATGTCAGCCCTCACTGGAACAACTTCAAATTGGTATTTCAAGAAGATGATTTCTTCTTTAAGGAGACTTGTCAAAATTTATTTTCTTTCCCTTGCCACAATTGCATTTATCTTTAAGTGACCAATTTATTCTTCTACTTTGATAAGCTTGTAATTATTCTCTTTGGAGTCTTGCATCTTCTCTTCTAGTTGATTCACCAAGACATCTTCACTTATTTTATATTCTTCCAATTATTCTTTTGAGGAGCTACACCATGATTCCTAATTTCTAAAGTTTCATGTTTCCCTTTTGTTTCATTCATCACTTATTCTATCTTATCTCTCAAGGAGATATTCTCCTCTCTTAGGGTTTCATAATGGACTTACTTTCTTTTTCAGCTGACTTTTCCATACTTTATCTATTGTTCTTACTTCCTTTAGTTGAGACTTCAAAGTAATAATATCATGATATTGCTTCTTTTGGAGTTCATATATTTTGATAGCCTCACTAATGGGTATATGATAAGTCCCATATGGCCATCCTTCAACATATATTTACCTCTCTCCTTGAATTCAATAACACATTTTTGACTATAATGTGTTTAATTAGGAAGACTAAAATATGTTTTTCATATCTTCTGGCCTAAAATGATTAACGTACAGGGAAAGGGTGCATTTATTATGCACATATATGTTGGAGGTATCTAGAGGAGATGTAGGAGGATTTTCCCCTGCATTTACTCACCTACAACATGACTTGATCCCTTAATTTACTCACCTACAGTTGAAGGATATATTGAACAACTGATGCACTCAAGGATTGCGAGGATCACAAGGTGATAGATCCAACTTTCTAGGTATTTTGTAGGGAAGCATCCCTCCTTCCAAGTAGGTTCCCCCTCAACCACTTTTGCATAAATAAGGGAGCCCAAGGGCTCATAAGGATTCAAACATTTAGAGAAGAATAATGACTTCTAGGTTTAAGAGCTTGTACTTGTCATTTTCAATATTAATATCATGTACTTGAACACTATTTATATCAATGAAAAGCATCTTTTTATCTCAAATATGACTTTACTTTAGAGGGATGGTTACCCTTGGGTTAGGGCCCAATCCATCGGCTCTAGTCTCTCTCATTTGTACATTTTATTATGCATCTTCTTTTTTATACTTACGTTAGCAGTGTTAGCTAGCTATACCAATAGGTTTCATATTTCATGATTGGCAAGGGAAGGTCCAAATATGCTCTGCTTTGATGATGCAAAGATCACATATTTCCAGGAGAATACAATCTGTGCTTATAGCTTGATGTGGACTCAAATTTTGATGGATGGTCCAACAGCCTAATCTGGATCATGCCATGTTTTGAATTTTCAGTTGTAGAATAGAGAAAGAAGTCTGTCCAAACTGTTTAATCTTGGCAGACAAGTAGTTTAGGTAGAGAAGAAAGGTTCCCAACAGCTTAATCTGGGACCTTGGAAGAAATAAGGGTAGAAGTAGATAGAAAAACAAAAGAAAAAGCCAAAGAAAAGAAAAGGCAAATAAGGGTCTGCAAGCCTAAGTGCACCCTCCAAGAAGAAAGAAAAAATGCTAGGCAAGTAGATGGGTAGGCAGTTGGGGTTGCAGAAATGTCACTCCCACAAATTGAAGGTATGCTAGCCTTGTTCACAAAGCAAAATCAGTGAAATTGAGAAGTCCTTCTTCTCCATCAGGTTGCAGCAAGCAAAGAAGCATGTCTAACTTCCCACTCATCCCCTTTCCCATTCATTACTAATATCCCCTCATTAGTTGTGATTCATGAAACAATTCATGGTTCTATGGTGGTTCTTAGTCCTATCAGAAGCCACATTTCTTGTCTAAAACTCTTTTCATTTTGATCTACTCCTTAAGCTAAGTTATTTTCAAAAAAGCTTAGTGTTATCTCCCCTCATCCACTCCTTTCATCCATATTAACCCTAACTCTATTATATAACTCCCCTATATTACCCTTTCCCTAGTATTATAACACCATGGTGTATAAACCCCAAGCATTGTATAAATATCCCTCCCCTTGGCATTATAGCCAATAAATCCTCTGTTAGGGATCAAATTGGCATCTGGTCACTTTGTTGAACCTAAGTCTAACCCCCTCCCCTCTTCTGAATCCATTTGGCCCATTAAACCTTCGTTTGTAAAGAAAAACCTTATAAAAACCCCCTCCTACCCATAAACCCCTTTGAAATTGTGAAATAACCCAAAAACCCACCTTTTGCCGCTTAACCAAAGTATCCGCCCGCATTGTTATATTTCCAAAATACATTGAAAAACATTGTAAAACACCATATCCTAATGTTTTCCGCCGGGCGCAAATTCCAAAACAAATAATAAATTAATCCCGCCCCCCATCCGTATTGTCCGATCACATCACTCTTCCGTCAACCGTCGAATCAGACCCATATGATCCGACGGCCCTCGTTCATATCGGAGCGGCCCCGACGTCCGATAGATACCTTCCGATATCTGTTAGAAGGTGATGTCAGGTGCCCGCCACGCGCCTTCCCCACAATGCATCGGAGGTACGCCTGACACATTCCACCTCCGTAGCTATAGCGGTGCGATATAAAACCGCTAACCGTTTCCGGTTTCGGTCGATCCGCTCATCCAACGTCATCCCCACGTCATTGCCATCCCGCCATCGCGTCAACCTTTTGTCCGCCCCTGTGCCAATGTGTCTGCCACCGCATCATCTCCGTGGACCAATAGTAGCTCGCCACCTCACCCGATGACGTCATGCTGACGTCATCCGACCTTGACCCCACCTGATGACGTCATGCTGACGTCATCCAAAAAACGCGCCAATATGCCAAAAATCCATATTTAGGCCAATTTTCACGTTTTTTCATACTTTTTGCCGCAAGAGCTGTTGCTTTCCCTGCATGATTTTACGTCCAAATTATACCACCTTTGCTGAAATCGACTCGGAGACGTCCAGCGCGCTATTTCCATAGTCATCTGTGACCATTGCTCGCTCTTTACCAGGTATTCTCCATTATAAATTCTTCATATGCCTACTTTGTCTGTGAATTTCTTCAAAAGAGCTTAAACGACAAAAAACTCCCAAAATTCACCGGTGAAATCTTGGTGCCTAGCCCCCATTTACAACTGTGAGCTCGAAAAACACTAGCTGAGCCTTGTTTGCCCATATTTTCACAGAAACTGCACTTTGTTCGCGCAATCGTGAAACAACTTACTCAAACTGCACCTACCTGTTAAAAAGACAGACTGAGACCATATATTGGCCTTATTGGCACTTCAAGCAGTATTTCAATTGCTGCAGCTGTCTCACTCACCCTCTGTGCCATACAATTCACATTTTTCGTTAAAGAAAACTCTTTGTGTTGCTCTGCATAGCAACTCTATCCATAATTCTAGGAGAAGTCATGGATCCACCAGTAGCTCCAATAGCATTAAACGTTGCTCCATTAAATGCCCCTCAGAGACAATTGGAATGGCAGTCTCTGGCAGACATGGACTATCAGATTTCAGAGGAAATGCTGATGGGTACTAAGTTCCACATCCACCTGCTCAATGAACTGAAGGCCAAGCATGAGGCTGGAACAGATGTGCTGGGCATATGGGACTCATTCCTCCCTATTTTCAAGCTCCCTCAAGTTAACCAATTCCCTGATTTGATCCATCTGTGTGCTGAAAATTATGACCCCACTCAGAGGGCAGTTCTTGACCCTTCAGGATCAGCTGTGTTTTATGTCACCCTAGAAGCTATCAAGGATATGCTCTGCTTCAGGACTGAGAAGAAACTGGTCCCTCTATCACTTGTAGACCTGATAAATCGAGGAGCCAGAATGACAGATGCTCAGGTCACCAAACTAAACCAGCTATACATTGGCTCTGACTCTGTGAAGTATCCTCCTATCAATCAAGTATACCTCAACCAACTGGGCAGAGATCTGGCAGACATGATTAGTCCTATTTTGGGCTACAACTCCATTGAGTTTGTTGATCAAACTGTGCTGGTAATCATGCTCATGTTTGTTCCTGGCAAGTCTCCTATCTGCTATGACTATGCCACCTATATAGCAAACAAAATACATGAGCAACTAATGAACCTGGCAAGAGAAGGAGTGTTCAGGTATACCTCCTACATTTACCACTTGATCTTATATCATCAACATAAGAAATTCTCTTTTCCAATCAAAAGAGAGGATGCCCAAGGCAATCCAAGATCAGTGGTCTATTGGTCATCTGTTTTCCACTGCAGAGGTGAAACTCCATACACTTATTGTGAGTTCATAGATCAGTTCATCCACCCAGCTATGTCAATGATGATGGGCTCACCTCCTCCAAGGCTCACAGATGAAATGCAAAGGATCCTGCAGTTATCCAAATCATACAGCATTGGGGACTGGTACTTTTACCAGCACCACACCGTCATCAGGATGTATGGGTGTGAATTGCCTCCCTACAGACTACCCAGATATGTGCCTATGAGGCTATTTGCCCTAGAATACTTCAGGCAGTTTGGCAATGTTTATGTGCTTCACTTTTCAGGCAAAGGTAAGAAAGCACAGTTGAAAGTCAGGAACCAACTTGGCCACTTTGTCTATAACCAAAGGGAGGAAGGTTGGAGAGAAGCAGACAAGATGCTTGAGTCCCTTGGCCTTCAAACCAGTTTCCTCTGGAAACCTTATGACCCCAACCACTTCATCACTTTGAGAAGGCTCAGATATAGGCTCTCTGGCTATGATCATGTAAAGATCCATCACATTGAAAAACATGCAAACCAAGCAAAATGGAGGAGAGGAACCCTAGAAGAACCAGTTACACAAGAAGAGCTGAATCAAAGAGTAGTGAGGAATCTTAAAAAGATGGCTGACCTTGAACTTTGTTCACAGGTGTCTTCACTGCCAAGCACACAAGTGGGAGCAGTTGCATCCTCCTTGACTGTAAATCAGCAAGCACCCAAAGCCACTGAAGATATATCTAGCAAGGGCAAGGAAAAAGAGATGGATACTGAACAGCCACAGCATGAGAAGGTGCAGCAACAGCAGCAACAGGTACAACAACAACAACAACAACAGGAATTGCAGCAAGAAGAAGGGCAGCATAATAAAGAGCAGCCCCCACAGCAAGAAGGGGCAGTTGAGGCCCCAATTTCCACAGAACAGCAGGCACAAAATACAGTGCCTCCTAGGCAAGAAACATCAGTTGATGCATCAATCCTCCAAACTCCACAAAAGGAGAATATTAGCAGAAAAAGGGACAGAGAGACTCCCTTGACCACATCAGAAAGTCATGGTGAGAAAAGACAGAGAATGAACCCTTTCTCTGATGAGGAAATGCCAACAGGGCAGTCTCTGGGCATGGGCCCACCTAGTAGGGAAGCATATGCAAGTTCCTTCCAAGAGGAACAGAACAAAACTGTGGGAGGAGAAGTCAGCCCCTCAAGCCAGCAGAGAAGGGGTGAACTCAACATTAAGCAGTAGTTTATTGAAATCAAGAAAAGGAATGAACCAATAAAAATACAGCTGGATAACCATATGTTAAATATGGCTCCCACCAACCAGCAATGTCTAATGTCTACTTTTGATGTCCAGGAGGGCAAGATGATCATGAGTCATTTCTTGCCAGCAGTAGCACAGCCCCAGTGTCATGCAGATTATATAAGGACCAATCTTGAGGTCCTTGCCAAAGACATCCACCCAATGGATAAAATTGAGTTTCACAAACAAACAGGTGAGATGGTGTATGCCTCCTTGGCAGACAAAACCTTGGACAATTATAGGCTGGAAAATAGCCTTAATAACACAGCTGCCCAACTTGAGTTGGAAAGGGCATCATCACAGGCTAAGGACAACAGAATTAGGTCCTTAGAAGATATAATTATTGAGATTGGGCATGATCCCAAAGATATCAAGGGCATCTAGGAGATATTGAAGTTAAGGGATGCAGACATGGCTGCTTTGAAGAAAAAGATAAAAATGCCAGCCACAATCCACCGTCAAACAGATGAGGTTGCCCAGTAGAGGCATGATAAAGAAGCCACAGATTTGCTGGTGTCTCTCTACAAGCAGCTTATCCAGACACAAGAAAAGATGGGAGAATCAGAGGCTGCACAGGCAGCACTACAGGCAGCTTTGAAGCAAAGAGAAGAAGGTCAGACCTCCCAGCCTCCTCCTGAAGTAATAAACCTTGAGGAAACTGCTCCAATCACCGTTCCTCCTCCTCAACAAGCAGAACAGGCAGCAACATCCACTTCAGCAGCACCACCAGCAACAGAGCAGGCCCCAAGCCTGGACATGCAAAAGCTGAGGAATGAGATCCAGGCCCTGGAAGCTCAAATGACAGAGCTGAATGAGACCAGGGATAAATTGGCCAAAGTGAATGACAGATATGACAAATCCAAGTAGTATGTGGCAGAAAAGGGCAGAGAGATAAAAGCCCTCAAAGATAAAATCAAAGAGCTAGAGAATGAGCTCAAATTAGATAAGGTGGTGGCTGAGCTTAAAATAGTGTTGTGGGCCAAGATTGGCCAATCTATAAATGAGAAATGGCAATATATTGAAACCATCCATGAGCAGTTAGAGCTCATCCCAAAAGCGCAGACTGAGATTCAAAGATCAAGAGCTGCTCTGAGCAACATGCCTGAAATAGCCACCAGGATGATTAATGTGCTTAACAATAGGACAAGTACTCAGTTGGCTGCCATGGGGATCTCAAACAGAACTGAGCACATTCAGTTAATCAAGAGGGTTCTCACACTGAGAAACTTAGTACAGACATTGGAAAGAAGAACCCGGGATATGAAGACTGAGGTGAACAAGTTTTTGGAGAAGTTTCAGGTGTTAGAAACAGAGGGCTCCCTGGCTTACTGAACAGCGCAGGGAGATTGTTCACACATGACCAATATGCCAAAAGGGTTAACACATTTGCCACAAGTCAGATCAATGAGAAGCCCAGCACCTCAGAGGAAACAGGGCCAGCCACAGGACAGACTCTCTACAACAGAGTAGAAAATTTATTTTTTATAATGAATGAAATCAAACACCTGTTTGAGGCCCCTCCCAATTTTTATAAGTATACAGAGGCAGAGGAGACTATGGATACGATTCTCAGGCATCAACTACCTACACTAGAATGGTGGACCAAGGCCATACAAACTATTTTATAAAGAGGGTGCCATTCAACAAATTTTGATCATCAAAAATGCAAATTGTCATACACAGGACAGTTTAAAAAAGAATCAGCATGAATTAAAGATTAAAGCTGAGCCAACTCAGCAGAAATTTCGGCCAACGAAGCAAAGTAGGAAGCTACAGGTGTCCAGGCCGAGAAGCTACAACAGAACAGCTCCAAAAGCGCATTTCTCAGTATTAATGCAGATCACTCCAACCGACTCAGTGGCCTTCAAAGGCCAAAATATCTTCTAACAAACATAAAGATGCATTTACTTTGTATTCAATGATGTAATAACTTTCTTATCTAAATATCTTGAAAAGTTGGTGAAGATATTTCATTTCTCAGAATGACTCAACGCCTGAGATATTTTGTAATACGTTTTGTATATATTTGCCCCTTGCATAAGCTTGAGGGGTTGTTGTTGATTTCTCCTGAAGAAGTTCTTGTGATGTAATCCTTTCAGAGTTTAATAAAGAAAGTGATGGAATTTCTCGGATTTCTGAAGTGTTGAATGCGTTCTGGTGTCTGTTGAAATTGCTGGATTCCTGTGTATTTCACAATACAATAAGTTTTTGTAACTCTCTTTGTTATGTATTTTCGATCTATTAAAATCCATATATGTTTCTAATTTCCAAGTGTTTGACAACAAAGAAAAAGAATAACCTTCAGGACTTATTCATGCAATACCCTGAGTTCAATCTGTGTTGTTAATGAATGTTTTTCTTCAGCTGTAATCTTGATAAGTGTAATTCTTAATTGCTGCACTTTCAGAATATATCTTTCACAGTGACCTTTGTTTCAGGAATTCAAGTTTGCTCCTGTGCAATATGTTTCACTTTCACATCACCAGCTCAATAGAAAATTCTTAATTTCTTTCTGTTGGCTGACCATGCATCACCACTTAAGTTTAAATTTGTTTGTTTGAGATACACAATAGGCCCTGCAGTCTGAACATCATCACTCCTGCATTTCAAAGCATTTCACAACTCTAGACTCCATTGCCCAATGATATATTATTCTCTGAACACTACATCTTAAAGCCCTGAAAGAAGTCCTTCAACCAAAACAAAATAAAAACAAAACCTGAGCATAATAGCTAGCCTAAAAACACCATCAAAACAGAGGCAAAGCATAAAGAGAGAGCCCTCTCTGATTACAGTTTGTCTAGGAACTGTGATCCAAAGATTGGTTAGTGGTTACCCCAGCCGTATTCCCTTGGGAGTCATAGGGAACAACCTGGGTGTTAACAAGCAGTATTTCTGTTCTTGTAAGTTTTGTTTATATAAAAGATTACCTTTGAAGATTCATCAATCACCTCTCTTGTAAAGTGTGGTTGTAAGCCTTGTATTGGAAATAATAAGAATATAGGTTTCATTTTTCATGCAATAGGAAGATATTCAATAAAATTCAACTCATCCTTTCTCTTCTAGTTTCATTTTTTGAAATTGACATTATTAGCATGCTCTTGATGGTTTGTGAGATTGGGTAATATTTGTGGTGTGTAGGTCATGTTGTTGGATTGTAGGTTATAACACTACCATTTCCACTTTTAATCTTACTGTCATCATCCTCCTTCCTCCCTCAATAGACATCTTTAAAAACGTTGTTCACCAAGAGTTCATTTCAACTTTGCTCAAGGCCCCTAAGGGGTACTAAGTTTGGAAAGGACCTAATACAACCTTCTTCCACCTTCCACTACCATTCCTAAAATTTATATAACCTTTTAAGCCCTCAAAATTCTCTCGTATTTGATGTTGTAGTAAAACAGGGCCATCTTGTAGCATCCTGTAGAAATCTTGTAGGAATCTTGAAGCATCGTGAATAAGCTCTCCAAACTCGACCATAATTTCCCTCTAAGATTTATTTTTTCATTTTGACCCAATACAATGACCCTTAGTATTCAAAAAAAAAATTGAGGAATACTAGAGACCACTTAGGATTTGTCTTTTCACCACTCCAATACTTTTCTGCAATTAGGGTTAGTAAAGAAGTTCACAAATTGAATGATACAGGGATGGTTTACATGATTAGTTTCCAATATTCTTAATGAAATTTGTTAATAAAATCTAATCTCCTTTGAATGAAATGATTTATACTTTATTTATGTGCTTTAATTTATGTAATTAGAATAGCTTTGCATTCCTTGTCTTCAGTTTCCTATAATAGGCTAGAATTTCCATTGCTGCAATTAGATTAGGCTTCCATTGCTACAAGTAGATTAACATTTAGATTTTATGCAAGTAGATTAATTTTTACTTTTGTGCATAATTTCCATTTCTTTCAAATAGTTTACACTTTAATTTCATGCAAAATTTTCATTCCTGCAATTAGATTAGGTTTTCCTTTTTGCAACATTTTTTCATTCTTGCAAGATCTAGATTTAGCTTATAGAATAGTCTTTGTACACCTTGTTTTGGTTGACTTCCTTGGAAGTAACTTGAGTACAGCTTATATTACTATGTATACAACACCATCACCTCTTAAGTTTTTAGATTGATAAATTAAAGCTGGTACACCTAGAAGTTGAAAAATTCTTGTTGCAATACCATATCTCATCACTTTTTGGCACAATTGCAATGGAGATGTCAAAGTAGGTGTTGATTCTTTTTTGAGTTTCTTTCTCTTTCCATTTTGTTCCTTTAAAAATAAAAAATTCTTCTCATCAATTTTTGACTATCTAGAGAAATCCAAAAAAAGAAAAAAAAACCCACAAAAAAAACATATATTCATTTCATGCCTCATAGGATTAGGGATAACCTATGGAAATTTCTACCAAAACCACCCACTGCTTCAAGAAGTCGACCATCACTCTTCCTTGGTAACTGTGAACATCTTTCTCTGACCACATACTCAATTGGAAAATCCTTTAGCTAAGTAGCTAAATATCTTTAAAGAACTGATAGGGGAGGAAGAACCTATATCACCTACCCAAAAGATGTTTGAAAACGGTACACTGAGCTCTTTCTTATCAAATAAACCAATGGGTAAGCCAAAATGAAAAACATAAGCCCCACTGCTCTCCCACACTTCCATGGCCTAGCCTATGAGGACCTTGATACATTCATGTTCAATTTTTCTATGGTTTGTAGAAGTTATTATTACACTTATGATGAGAAAAATCTAAATTAATTCCCTTCTACACTCAAGGATGCAACCTTGTGCTAGTTCATGAGCATGGAAGGAGGTAATATCACCATTTAGGATAAAATGAAACAAGATTTTAATTAGAAATAAATGGACTATTGTAGATTGAGGGAAACAAAATAAGAGATCTTTAGAGTTACCTTAGGGCTAGATGAATCCTTAGAGGATTACGAAGAGATATTTTAACTAATTTACATAAGGGCTAACTATACCCTTGAACTAAAATCCCTGAAGCTTGTACTTCTCCAAGGGATTAGGGAGGATTTGATGGAGGCCCTTAAAATGATGTCTGGTGGAGACATTTACCAACTAACTTATGAGGACAACAATACAATATTTAAGAATCATTCTAGAGATGAAAGGAAGAGATGTAGGTATAGTCAAGGCCTAGTTGACTCTTCTCCTTCTAGCTCAACTATAAAACATTAAATGGGGAGTATGCTAGAATACTTTAAGAGTTAGATATTGCATACCTTTTCCTTACAAATGGATACTATGCAAATTAAGAAAAAAATTGCATTAGCTATCTTTTTCCCTAGATGCACCAAGAAGTACCCAAGAAATGAGTGCCCATAATATGTCATAGAAGTCTTCTTTGTTTGTGAGGAGAACCATGCAATTAGAAAATTCTCCTCTTTCAGTCACGAAGGCTATATACCAAAGGGTAGAGGGTGGCTTGGAGAAACTTTTCTTCGTCAAAAAAAGGAGGCCACAAGGCCCTTGACCACATCAACAAGGCATGCAAGGTGCACAATATCCTTCATTAAATCCAAATCAGAGTGCATCCTCTCAGCCTTGTTATCCTACATCCCACTCACCTTGGTCCATGCCTTCTCCTTGGTCCTATCCTTTGTCAATCCACTCTTCTAGTCATTTCAACCTCAACCCCCTCAATGGGGAAATCCTTCACAAGGATAGAGGCCTCAGGTAGCCCAACCACCTTCCCTAATGCCTCCTCCTCCACCTCAACCATAGCTACCTCATAATAATCCACCAAAGAAATCTCAGATTCTTACCCAACCCAATCTGAACTTGAAAAATAGGTAGGACTACTAGGTCTATAGTTGGGAAATATTGGCGATCCAAGAAATCAACCTTATGTCTGGGAAGGTACTTTTATATCCTCATCCACTTCTCCATATAATTCCTTATTCTAAAAGGTTGATCCAAACTAAATAGCACACCTAATAAGAGGCTAAATTTCTAGGATAATTGAATAATTTTTGTGTTAAAATACCCCTTCTTCAGGCCATCAAAAATGCTACCATCTACAACAAGATTATCAGGGAAGATTGTTTCAAGAGGTATGTAAAAAGAAAGAGATATGCCCCCATTATCAATGTTTTTGGGAATATGTCTGATATAATTCTTGGGAAGGTCATCTTCGCAAAGTATTTAGATCTTGGTAGCCCAATAGTGGATGTACACGTTAACAATATTGTAGTCCCCAAAACATTGATTGACCTTAGGGTTATAATCAATGGCATGACTAGGGAAACAATTTTGAAGCCCAATCTATAAGGGGCCTCGACGGAGACCACCATGGTGCTGTATCTTGTAGACAGATCCATAGTAGCCCCTGAGAGTGTTATTGAGGATGTGATCGTCTCCAATGATTCGTGGGAGTACCCCATAAGTTTCCTTGTGCTCCAACCTAAAGCCAAATTTAATAGATATCGTATGATTTTGGGAAGACCTTGGTTAGCCACTATTGATTCTTCAACTTTGGTTGTAGGGATGGAAACATGACAATTAAAAATGGGAACCTTGCAAAGTAGCTTGAATTATACCCCTTTCTCGAACCCTTTTTAAGCATGACTTACCTTTGTGGGTATAATAGGAAGAATAGGAGGAATTTTATCAGTCACCCTGCTACCCAATCTGTACATTAGACACCATTATAGGAAGCAGGTAACTAGATGAGGATGGCCTTATTGATAACCTTATGCAAAAATAACTTCATGTTGTCATGCCAATTGATGAGCTAGTAGGGAATCCTTAGGGAAACCTAAGAACAATCAACGGGTCATATTTTTTATGGATGTTTCTGACCAAGATCATGCTAATATTGTTGAAATCAGTCCATCCAAAAACCTAAAAATCAATCCTTCCCTCTCAAAAAATCAGGAGGAGTGATTGCCACTGAGCTAAGGAAACATCTTAACGCCTTTTCTTGGGACTATAAGGACGTCAAAGGGGTGCATTACTCAGTTTATACACTTCATATCAACATTAAAGAGGGATGTAAAACTATGCACCAACCCCATAGGAGAATGAACCTTACCCTTAAAGACATTGTTAAGAAGAAATACAAAAGTTATTATATGTAGGATTCATTTACCCATTTCAGATAGTGAGTGGGTGTCTCCACTTGTTATAGTACTAGAGAAGAATGGAAAGTGGAGGATCTATGTTGATTGTAGGGATCTCAACCAGGCCATAAAGAAAGACAATTTTCCCTTACCTTTCAATGATCATGTTTTGGATGGTCTTGCAAGGAAGAAGTTATTTTCATTCTTGGATGGTTTTAATGGGTATAACTAGATCCAGATGAACCTTGAGGATTAGGATAATAACACCTTCACATGTCCATGGGGGACATTTTCCTTTAGAGTCCTTCCATTTGGCTTGTGCAATGCCCCTGCTACCTTTCAAAGGGAAATATTGATTATTTTTTCTGACCTTGTTCATGACACAATATAAATTTATTTGGATGACTTCAATCCCCATGGGAATGATTTCTAGGAAGCTCTCTCCAATCTGTGTAAAATGTTAAAGAAGTGAATTGAAATGAATGTCTCACTAATTCTAGAAAAGTGTGATTTTTTTATGAATGCATGGACTATACTAGGTCACTTCCTCTCTAAGGAAGGGATCCAAGTTGACCCTAAAAACATTTCCATTATCAAAAGGGTTCCTATCCATTAGAAACAAAGGAATTTTAGGAGTTCCTTGGACTTTGTAGATATTATAGGAAATTTATTAAGGATTTTAGTAAGTTGAAATCCCCTCATTGAATCAATTAAGTTACTTTATTTATTCCCCCTACTTATTTTATGGAGTCAATGAAGGTTCCCTATATATGGGACATTGATGGGCCATAAAAATTAGCTATTGTGACTATTTCTTTGGATCTAATTTCCTATTAGGTTATTAAATGAGGTGATTCACCATTATCACATCTAAGACAATGATATTAGAAATTTCATATAGGATGGCTATGCCCTCTACCATTTCATCAACATTTTTTCTATTATGTCACTACTTGGAAAACATTCTATGATGATATTCTATATGTGCCAAGCACTCCACTTTGTTTTTGTAATAGCAGGATGCCTAGTTTTTATGTCATGGCTTTATTTCTTAAGAGGAACCATTTCCTTTTTTATTGAGGCATCTTATATTCCATGATCTAAGTCACATATTTCATTGGGTAACATATGAATCAAATATTTATCTAAAAGTGCTTTTCTTTGTTCCTTAGAGTGAAGAGATGAATATGGGGAACACCTTTTTAGTGAAATGTAGCAATGAAAATTTGACCTTTTTCATATTTTTAAAATTTTGAAGCCCTTAAATCTCATATACACCTTGTGAATTTTGATTCGTAATGAAAGAACAATTTGTGGATAATTTCATTGTGTTTAGTTGTTTTGAATGCTTTTTTTAATGAAAAAACATTATTCTTATCAGGGAAGAGGTTCTTGATCCCGTTGAGGGAAACGTTCCCCTAGGGATTTTTGGGTTGAAACCCTAGCAGACTAAAAGTTGTCTATATAGAGAAACACACATTCACAGAGCCATTATGCTATTATAAGCAAATTCTATGATAAGGGGGCGTACCTTAGGTCCTACGTTTGAGAAGGTACTTTAGGGTCCAAACCCTTCTTCAAGTTCCTTTTGCTCCTTTGTCCTGCAAAACAACCAATTCCAAAGAACACAATAGTATATGGACAAAACCTTATAGAGAAACCATCTTCATGTTATAAAGAAAGGTAGTTAGTTATGAAATGTAAACAACCATTCACATATGAATTCTAACATGAATATCATAAACATAGAGAAGATTTATATCAGGAACCAAGACATGTGTTTCTTTTATTATAGACAAATAAAGTACAGAAAAGGAATAATTTCACCTGAGTCACCTTTCGCAGGATCCAAGCAAATCTTCCTTTCAGATTCGTCCAGCCTCAAGCCTTTAACAAACTCCTTCCATGACTTACTCCATGATGTCACAAGTAGTGAATGAACATCAACACACAAGGAAACAAAGGTTTCCTATACAAATGGGGGAAGTGCAGAAGGCACAAGGGTCTTCAGACCTGGTCAGGGGAAACATCTCAGCATAATAACCTTTCTCTCTCTTCTCTCCTCCCTTAGGCCTTCCCATTGAGGTCTTTTTATACCTCTCCCAAAGTAGTTTTTTAGTTGGGAGTTGGTTGGGAACAGTTGGGCCATGGGCACTAACAGGTGATCAGCAGGTAAAACCCGCGATCTCCGCCCGAAATTAAGGAGTTTTATATTTTTTTAAGTTTTTTAATACATATACAGAGGTTGGGTATATGACTACCCATGTATACACACGTTTAACTCAAGGCAATGTCACGTATAAGCTATGAAACACTATTTTTTAAATTTTGGGACCAGGTCTGGAAGGAGGGGTTGCCCTAGGCCATGAGTGCAGCATCACAAACCATAAGAGTGAGATTTGGAGCTGTAACAGATGCCCCCTAATATATGAGGTCAGAAGGGGTACATGATGGCCGAAATGTATTAAGCAAGTACATGGAAAGGAAATCTGTCAAAAACTGAGGAGGACTTCACCAGAATTTAGCCTGCCAAGCCACAAAAGGAGATCAAAAAGAGACACTGTCTGAGGTGGGCATACCCATGCTCAGAAAAAGTAAAGCATGTCTGCATATCAAATACAAGTGGATCCACTAAGTATACAAGTATAAATGACTGGAAAATACATAATGGACCATCTGATTATGATCGAACAAGTACATGTATGAATATCACATATAAGACTGTCAATGATGCTGAAAGATGTAACGGATCACTGATATCAAAGACTGATCCCAAAAGGTACCAACTGAACATGATGGAATAGGATGGTACTACACCGCAAACTCAGGTGCCAGCATATAGAATGTCGCCATGACTGACTGCAACATATAAAGTGGAGTGGTATCAACTAGCAGGAATAGGAGCAATTGTCAAGTGAACCAATGAATGCTGATACAACCTGAGGTCTTCACCGACCACCATGGTACATTTCTACACCATGGGAATAAATGATCTGAAGTCGACCATGCGATAAATCATTTGATTACTGGACATTGATGTATACAATTAACAAACGCGATACTACTCACCGATAATGATAATGAGTGTCAAGGTACCCAGTATAATCCAACAAGTGTGAATAGATGAGTTGGAGTCAAACACTTGTAAGAATCTATCAATCAGGAGACAACGATGGTTTCCCACTGTTGATAGCGAAGGATCTGCCACTAATGAATGCAAACCCCAAGGTACTGCCAAATGGACTCTAGATCTTTGCCCCAGAGAAATGAGTCAGAGTCAATAGGGAAAGATCCGCTAGAAGGAAGGCATTAAGGCATCCTTCATCAATCTAGCGCGAGTGTAACCCGTAGGCCAATAATGTGGAAGGAATCGGACGAAAGAGATGTAGTAACCCAACCGAAGTACATTTCCGGTGTACACAAGATGTGGCTAGCGCACGATAGAAACCCTCTGAACCAACCAATAATGAAAGCTGACACAGAGGCGAGGTATCAACCAATAGGGTCAAATGGACACCAAGGTACTGCACGAATCCCAATGTGTGATAATGTAAGTTGATGTCGAACACAATGGAAACCACTCAGTCAAAGACCCATGATACTAATCGATGCTGAGCACAAGGTGACCTATCAATAATGAAAATAGGGCCAGGGTGCAGCTCTAGGCCTGTCCTCAGAGCAAGGTGTCGTCGTCGATAAGGACAAGACCCACCAACAAGAAGTCAATGGGACCTTCTCAAACCGGCATGAGTAAAGGACCAATATAACTGATGTGATAATAGACATGATACTGACAACCAGGGATGGTCAACTGAAAAATGAGTCAAGAGACACCGCAGAGAGGCCGACTTAGGCTAACTTCCCTTGAACAAAAGCATGACTCAATGTGACTATGTGGCAGCATATGATGACTCTGTATAAGTTCGCCATGCAGGAGGCATGAACGAACCCTCCATATGATTGGAAGAGATAACCATCGGGGGAGAAATGACTCAATAAAACGGTTAAGGCATACCTAAGTCAAACTAAATCCCGCCCAAACGGAGGAGACTTTACTTTGAGTGCTTTGTTCAAGGGTGACACGACTGACTGTAGCTGCCAACAATAAATGGAAATATTGTCCCGTTCCCACTGTTTTTTTGGAATATTTAGTTTTTTTGTCTTTTTCTGTTAAGCTTGAAAAAGAATAAAAGAATTCTATGGTATAGTGGAAAGAACGAGTGTCAGTGAAACAAATGATCTAGTTCCTGGGAATGGAACATTCCTATGCTCAATGCAGGGAGGTGAAAATTGGTCAGTGACACTCAAAGGTGTGTCCCTTCCATGGGTCAAGGTGTGTCAAGGTGTAGAAGTCAAAGGTATGCAAGGTTGATTTTGCAGTCTTCATGGTCAAAATTTGGCTTAAACATCAGTCCAAGTGAAGCCGGCTCTATGCCAAAAGGTGTGAGTTGTCAACATGCAATTCAGTAGTACAACTCAACACAAAGGATCCTCTAGGGTATAAGGCCAGAACGAAGCGAAGAAGCAAAGTGGAATGAGTCTTCAACGCATAAGTCATGGCGGGGCTACAGAGGACTCCCGAGCCTACTCAAACCAGAGCAGCATGGGCAACAAATGTTAGTGAGGTGCTAACTACGATGCCCATGTAAAGGATGGTTCTACCACTGTGTCATGATTTAAAGAATCAGCGAGTGAAGATGGCTTACGAACCATAACACGATGGGGTCGACCCTATGGCAGATGTATCAGCAAATGGAGGCTAGTATGCATAATGAAACGGAAAAATGGTGCCCCTAACCTATATGTCAGTGATAAAACGATACCTGCCATGACGAGTCAGCAGTCATGGAGCCGTCTCGAAACTGTCGAAGAAACATCCAAAATGTCCTGAAAAACAAACCATTCTCGGCATTCCAAGCTCCCAAGTTAAAAGTCACATGAGGACAAACAAAATAAAATTTTGAAAGAATTTTGCATTTTAAAAACCTATAAAAGGGATTTTGGACTCACCATTTTTACCATTTGAGTTTGAGAGCAAAGAGTTGGAGCAAAAGGAGAAAACTTCCCGTACGCCAAATTCAACTGTTCAAATTCCTCAAAAACCTCCAGGTAACTCTTACACTTAACTTGCAATTGATTGTGACTGGTTATAAGATTTTTAATTGTGTTACACCGTTGAATTTTTTGCCAAAAATTTCACCGTGGCGTATACGCGGGTTGGTAATATGAAACCCGCGTACACGCGGACCCTATACGCGACTGTGTGCACAGGGACCCGCGTATACGCCGCAAACATTTTTAACCAAAAAACTAACAGTTGAAAATCATTTTTTGCTCAGAATTCCGGTCACGTGGCAAGAAAGGGAACATGCAGTGGTGGATAATGAAGTCATGAACAATCTTGATGCTTTGGAAGCCCTACGGGGATGTGGTTTGCTTAAATTCTTCAAACTGACGAATATGAAAGCAAACACACGTCTGCTTGAGATGCTCATTGATTATTGGGATGTCGAGGAGGAAGCCTTTATGATCGACCAGATGCCACTTAGGGTAGAAGTGGAGGATATCTATTTCATCACGAGCCTTTCCCAAAGGGGAGAGGTAGTACATTCCTGGGGCGGGACACGGAGTAGTCTCACGACAGAGGACTACGTACAAATATATTACCCGAGAAATCCAAAGAAGGTTGGGAGCCAGATTTCCATCACACACGTGGTGATTTTGTCACTGAGGATAATCCTGTTCACCATATCTCGAGTGAATGGATCATCCTCTCTGCATCAGGCATCACGGCTAACCATGAGTGTGGCAGTTGACTGTCTCACTACTGTGTTCGACTGGTGTACTCCTCTTCTGGCCAACTCACTTCTATCAAGAGGGGACAGACCAAAAACTTTGGATATGGGACTATCCTGTGTACTTTATTTTTTGAGAAGGTTCCTGCACTCCACCCTAGGGTAGCAGTTTCCATCAACACCCCACGAGATCCATGCATGGGCCAGTGGGCTGACTTGATGAAACGTCTCGGGGGTGGGGAGGTCCCAAGGACTGCCTTTGACGATGACTTCTTCACCTGGTGGGATCCGCAGATCATCACCGTAGATGACTACCCCTATGCTGGGTTGGATTTCCGAGGAGATCCTGATCTAGCATTACCACCGAACGCAGCATGGGGCGAGATTGGTAAGAATTTTTTGATTTTTTGATTTTTTTGGATTTTTCAAATATAATGATGCATTTTGAAAAATATTTTTGATGGGATCTAAATGACTAATATGATGATCATGTTCCAGATATTAGGCTGGTACGACCAGATGGGTTCCCGCGGCATGGACGGCGCGACCAAGGAGCCAAAGAGGTGGCTGCTGATACAGAACAGACTCTACATAACATCCAGCGACACTTGGCGAGACTGAGCTTCCGAGTACCGATGGCTGCCATAGAGGACCTTCCTGAGGATATGCAGCGTCATGTGGTTGGCATGCCACGTGACTGGGTTCACACATTTCAGCGTGTGGCCAATGCAATAGTTACCTACTTAGCCGCTCATCCTGAGCCAGGGCATTAGATATGCCGGACATGATTATGGGAATTTGAGTCCCAATTTTGTTTATTTTTGGACAAACATATGTACACTCGAGATGCCTTACGATATATATATATATATATATATATATATATATATATATATATATATATATATATATATATATATATATATATATATATATATATATATATATATATATATATACAGTTCGTCTTTTCGATGCTTGATTTTATTGTGATCAATGATTGATGTGCCAGTCTAATGCTTGATTAGCTATAGAATTAGCTAACCAATTATGATATCTTGGAATGTGAAAATAATTAATATAAGTAAATGATCTTTGCAACAACCTCACCTTTAAATACTGGCGATATAAATATGGATCCCTTACCCGATAAATGTTATTTAATTATGACACTATCAATTGAGAATCAAGATAAACTACCAACGAGTCGATCCCATGAGAGATTACCTCGGATAATAAATTAATAATGACAGTATACTCAGCCATATTGTTTGAAGTAGGACCAATGCATACGCCTCTTGATACCATCAATTGACCAGTTGGATAATAGAGTACCCAAGTTGTGGAAGCGAGATTCCGAGTGTGCCGACTAGCACCATCCGTGAACCCAAAATAGACCAAGTCATCCATCAACACCTGCCACAGCAAACCAAAAAGTGTTGATACCAAAAAAATCTTGATGATATATGTACAAATATACATAAAGTACAAAGAAGCCATTGCCTAATTCCCACTTAAGAAAAGTACTTCTTTAGGTAGAGCCCGTTACGGGGCTCCGCCAGCTTGTTTCCCTCGAAATCTATTAACTCATACGACCCTTTTTCTAAAACTCGTTTAATAATGAAAGGACCATACCACATAGGCTTAAACTTGCCTTCCCCCAAGGTGTCTTTATCTTGGTCATAGACCAAGACAATGTCACCTTTAGAAAAGACTCGAGGATGGATAGATTTATCATACTACGTTTTAACCCTTTTCTTATGAGCCTCATTCATCGTGGCAGAATCTTGACGCTACTCATCGAGATGTTCCAATTGAAGTAGGCGCTCTTCGAGACTCGAAGTCTCTGGAAGGAGCTCAACAGCTAATTTAAGAGATGGAATTTCACATTCAACCAGAAAGATAGATTCCATCCCACAAACCAACTGAAAAGGTGTAAAACCAGTAGTAGTCTTTACGGAGGTTCAGTATGCCCAAAGAGCCGAATACAACATAACGTGCCAATTGGAACGATTTTTGTCGATTGTCCATTGGAGGATCGTCTTAAGAGTTTTATTGACTACCTCGACCTGCCCATTGGCCTGAGGATAATAAGGAGACGAATGCTCCTGCCGGAAACCTAATTTGAGAGCTAATTCGGACATCAGTTGATTCTGGAAATGACTGCCATGATCAGTGAGAATCTCTCTCGGGATACCGAATCTTGAGATAACCTGACTAAAAAGGAACAATGCTGCTGTGTCACTATCATTTTTATAAGTGGACATAGCCTCAGCCCACTTCGTAAAGTAGTCTACAACCATGATAATGTACCTGTGATTCACTGCTGAAGACAGATTACAAGTCACAAAATCAATACCCCACTTAGTAAAGGGACCGACGGTGACAACGGGAAAAACAGGAGTTGGATGCGTGCGCATCTTCCGAGTAAAAATTTGACAGAGGTGACAGCGTTTGACCGCTTCCACGCAGTCTTTAAAGAGTGAAGGCCAAAAATAGCCGGCACATAAGATGCACTGGGCTGTAGCAAGCCCTGATAGATGACCACCAAAAGCTCCACTGTGGCAGTCATTTAGCACTAACTCTGCTTCCTATAAGGTTAAACAGCGTCGAAGGATTGAATCAATCCCTCGATGGTATAATGTGTCACCGATGATAACATAATTTTTAGCCAGGTGACGTAATTTTCGACGTTCATCCTTGGAGAAAGTAGAGGGAAACTTCGAAGTCTGTAGATAAACAACGATATCTTCATACCAAGGGTCGAGTGAAGAGATGAGGAATAAATTCTCATCGGGAGAACTTTCCTCATAAACAGTATCCTCTCCACAAGTTAGCTCAAAACTTAGCTCCACAAAAACCATGGATTTCTTAGACTTGGAAAACAAGAACTCGAGATCAAATTCTTGCAAAATGAATATCCATCGATTATATTTGCCCCCAATCACTCGCCTACTGAGGACAAATTGAAATGAATTGACTGCCGGTAAGACAAAAGTTTTGCGTAGCAGGATATAATGACGAAGCTGCTGGAAAGCGTGGACAGTTGCCAAGGCCAACTTCTCAACTGGAGAATAGCGAATTTCAGGACCTATTAATCCTCGGCTCAAATAATAAATCACATGCTCGGTGAGAGCATCATCCTCCTGAATGAGAACCATACCAATGGTTGATTCTGCTGCAGCGAGATATAAAAGGAAGTCTCTACCATAATCCGGTGGACTCAAAAGCAGGGCAGAGACTAATGCCTTTTTCAAAGCATCGAATGACTGCTGCACAAAGTCATCCCACACAAATGGAACTCCTTTCCGTAGCAAATGCATGAACCCTTTAGTGATCTCGGCATAGTTCGCTATAAACCGTCTTAAGAAATTAGCATTCCCTTGAAGACTTTGAAGTTGTCGAATTGAGGACGAGGGAGGCAATTAAATTATTGCCTCAACCTTGAAGGGATCAACACGAATCCCTTCATTTTACACAATGAACCTAATAGCCGACCGGACATAACCGTGAAAATGCACTTGTTGGGATTCAATCAGATTTTATAAAAATGACATCGCTTGAAAACCATTCGAAGATGACTAGGGTGATCAGTTCTCTTTCGAGAACGAGTAGCAAGATCGTCCAAGTATGCTTTGATGACATGTTTGATGTCGTGGAAAGCATATGACATGGCCAACTGAAAAGTGGCTCCAGCATTTTTAAGACCAAAAGGCATCTTTCTATATGCAAAGGTACCCCAGGGACATATAAAGGTTGTCTTATGTTGATCTTCAGGATGGATAGAAATTTGATTATAACGAGAAAAACCATCCATGAAGGAAAAAATCTCATTACCCACACACTCATCGATAATCTAATCAATGAATGGCATGGGGTAATTATCTTTTGGGCAAGCCTTGTTTAGGTCCCTAAAATCGATGCATACTCGGATCGTTCCTTGCTTTTTATCCATAGGGACTGGATTAGAAACCCAATTAGTAAGAGGAACAGGGTATATGAAACTCGCCTTTACCAGCTTCTCAACTTCAGCTTTGATAGCTACTGCTTTCCTAGGGTTAACCGGCCGAAGCCTTTGACAAACTGGTTTGGTGTTTTCATACATGTTGATCTCATGTTAAACTATAGAAGGATCAATGCCAGGAATTTCTTCATAAGGCCAAGCAAATACATCTCGAAATTCCTTAAAAAGGTCGGTGTAAATTTGAATTTCTTCAGGGGAACATTCGATTCCATGAAGAGATTCTTGATCACGTTAGGGTCCCTAGAGATGTTTATAGGTATCGTTTTTGAAATCATCGACATATTACCTTCGGCACGAACATGTGCTGGAGCCAAAGGATTTGACACCGTACAAACATCACTAGTAAAGAGCTCGGAGAATCTAGATTCTACTTCCTGCCATGGAGGAAGAAAGTATGAACAATGGTGTAAGTCTTCCCAAGGTCGATCTATACCCATCATTTCTTCGAGGATTGCTTCTTCAGAAGGTAAAACTGAATCTAAGCAGTCCAAGGAAGAGGTAGAATCCAGGCTCCAGGTCGGGGCCACATCACCATCTAACTCCTCTTCGGAAAAAGGAGTAGAGTGGTCGTCTACAGAGTTGACGATAGACTAATATCTAAGCTCAGCTGCAGATATAGGGAATGCCATTCCATTTACTTGTCCTTCAACTAATGTGGTCGTAGGTGAAGGCAAGGTCCAAGGGTCTGAAAAATAACGAGTTCGGAAGAACTCTTCGTGAGGAGACTCCTTAGATGATGAAACGGCATTGATTCTAGAGAAAGGAGAGGGAAGATCAAAGGTACCCATCAATGAGGAATACATCCCCACTCCTAAATTCTTAGTAGGCGGATGAGGGTTATCCACTAAGGGAACAATAGAGACAGAGCTTGCTTGAGGATCGACTGGACAATAATCCAATTGATCAACCTTAACGATTTTCCCCTCATGAGGAAAGAAAATGACACGAAACATAGTCGAAACAACGACGTCCATTTCGTATACCCAGCTCCTTCCTAAGAGGAGATTGTAGTCTAGGTTAGCATCTATGACTTCTACTTCGATATTGACGACCTTCCCCCCAACACATATAGGAAAGGTCGGGATAATCCCATGCGGCTTATGAGAATGACCATCAAATGCAATCAAGATGGTAGGTGAAGGAACAGCTGAAGGCGATCCAATAGCCTTCCAACATGACATCGACATGACGCACGTGGAAGCTCCTTCATCAATAATGGTATGAAAAATGTTAATTTTCCGGTATGTAGACTTTATTTGGAAAGCCATATGATGAGGGAGTCACGTTTTGACATTTAACATGTCAAAAGTGAGCACTAAAGAGTTAGTTGGATCGACTGCCACAATCACGGAAACTAAAGAACTTCGCTGAGACGGACATGACTGGAGAACCTCTAAAGCGGACATGGCACATAGACTCTGAGCCAGATCCTCAACAATGGAGTAATTCTGGGCGGCCCTAGCATTAGGATTAATAGTCGTGCGTTTAGCGAAACCTTTCGGTATCCGTGGTATAGTCTCGACAGGGGGTCGCTCAATATGAAGGTCAGTATTTCCGGGAGCAGTCTTGTCCTTGGAAGTTTCAGCTTCACCATAATCACGTGACCGAGTAGCCACATGGACATTAGAACCCATCATGAAAACATTTGATGATTTTTCCCCTTCCTAGTTTCCCCCTGAGGAGGTACCAGGATTTGAACTCATGCCAGCAAGAAGTTGTTGCCCTTGGGGAAAAGGGTTGGTTAACACAGTTTGAGAGCTAGAAGTCCCTTGTTGCCCCAACAAGAACTAAGTGTCTTCAATCTTGGGTCAAAGGTGAGTTAAATGGTCTCCACTGCACAACTTGCATGGAAACTTGACTTTCTTTCTAGACTCATTTCTACCACCACCAACATTATTGTCAGATTTATTTGTGTCAGCCTTCCCATCTTGATTATTTTTCTTACCTCGTCCTTTCTTTTCCCCATTGGAATTTTGATTTCCTTTGGGGTTATCGGATTGGACAACATTAATCGAAGAGGTTTGGGAAGCTGGAGGGTTAGAAGATGTGACTTGGTTGTTAGAATCAATTTGTAAAGACAACTGCTGCAATTGGTTCAACAAGTTCACTGCATTTGTGTCTACCGACCCAATGATACCATTTGCGTGGGGACCTGGCTTCGACTTAGCTATGTCAACCTTAGACCCAGGAGCATCTGGCAAGTATTTTTGTAGGATCCCAGACTGAGAGTAGATCAATTCTAATTGCTGGGCCCTAAAAATAGCTTGCTCCTCAGAATAGACTCCAGACATGGAGACATCCTTAGAGATCTCGGGTTGTAAAGATTTCAGAAACCATTCGAGACGGTACTCCGGAGGGATTTCGGATTTAATGAGCCTCTTTCTCTGTCTCCATTCCTGAATATGGTCAGAAATGTGAGTTGCCTTATCCTGACGAAAAGTGGCCAGAGTTTCAGTTCCGGCATCATAACGGATAGGCAACTAGAAATGATTTAAGAAAATATTAGCTAAGTTAGTGAAAGATGTAAAGCTACCCCCTGGGAACTCTATATGCCATTTGGCTACATTACCAGTCAAGGTGCATTGAAAAAGTCTCAACCTAGTCGAGTCATCGATAAGGGAGTTCGATGAGCACCACAAATGGAATGTGGTTACATGGTCGCCTGGGTCTTCACCGCTCTTCCCTTCAAATTTTGGAATATCTGAAGGGAGTTTGGTTGTGACCGGAGGCCAGGCTAGATTGTACTTGATTGGATCGTTTGTTAACTTAGTGAGATCTGACAAGTTCAACGTTGCCAGAAACGGAAGCCTAGGAGGACCTTGGGGATTCCACCCAGACTGGGCGAAACTCCCAAAGTTCTGAAATGATTGGCTTTGATTTTGGAAGGCACCAGGCTGCCCAAAGTAACTAGCAGAACCGGCTGAACCAAAAGGCAAGCCTTGTGATCCAGCAAAATTCGGAGTTTGACCAACTCCGGCCGCAAAGCCTCCATAACCAGCAAAGTTTCCTCCTAAAGGATTATAAGGAGTTGATAACCCCTGATACGGATTCCAAGCTGAAGCTAAGGGAGGAATACTTTGAAATGAACTAACTATGGAGTACGACCTATTCCCTTGTTGGCCGAAAAATAGATTCCCAGTTCCTGCGCCACTAACCCCAGGGTTAGTCCAACCTTGGAAAGGATTTCTGCTTTGTCCTATAGAAGAAAAAGGCATGGATCCTATCGTCGGGTTGGAATGTGGTATATGACCACTTCCGAAAGGAAAACCTTGGAATGAAGCCGATCTGCCCATCATGTATGTGGCGACCCTAAACAGAACTGATGGAATACCCTGTGAATGGGTGCCAAATGGGAAGAATCTAAAACCAAAAGCATTGGTTTGGGAATTTTGACTCGTGGACGGAATGGAGGTAGACCCAACTAAAGATGTGCTAGCAAAAGATCCAAACAAAGAAGCAGAGGAAATGGAAATTGTTCCTCCCCCTTGTACCGATGTTGGAGTGTGCATAGTTATAGCACTTGTGGTAGAAGCCATGCTTCCAGTAGTGTTCATCAATGGTAAGCACGTAGCGTAACCTGGACTTGACGGTCTACGCGTGAGAGTCCCAACGTATTGTAATACGTCCGAATGACTAGATGGTAGGGGATAATTCGGAGCCGCTAACGACTCTGAGAGTTATTCTACCTCTATGTTATTCTCCGCTTGAAAGAGAACTCGAGAAAGAACTAGAGTGTTCCTCTCTTGTTTTGCGGAAGTGCCAGGCCTTGCTTGAACACTAATGCCCCTGAGAGGAGGATCAATCCTTGATGCGTCAACTGTCGTGGGACAAAACCCACCAGTAGTATTACCTATGCGCCTTCTAGGAGAAGGCTCTAAACTTGGTGGTGAAAGACCATGAAGTCTTCAAGACCTTCTAGGTGATCGGTCAGCCACTTTGAATTTTTGTTATGATCTAACTAAAGACTCAAAAAATTGAAAGCTAGGTCAACTAAGAGCACAGAGCACACACTATAAAGTCCCTAAAGATAACAGCCTGTCAAACAACTTCCAAGTATTTCCGCTCTGGGTGATTAGGACCGGACACCAAAATACAAGAAAGTGAATTAAGGGGCCTTCCGAAGATAGTCTGGGATGATGCGGGTCCAACCCTATCAGTGAAGGTAATAGAGGAAGTTACACTGACCTCCTAACAATAGCCTACGCCGGTCCAAGCCCCCAAGCTTCGCAAGGGTGCCCTCTAGTAGTACCGTTGAGAGTGATGCAACATTGACCTCAGGTGCCACAAGATTCCCCTCCGCAGCCACCTGTGTAGATCCCTAGGAGTAGCAACTATGGATACCAACTCATCGCAGAAACTAGGTGGAACAGTCGTGAGGTAAGTTCGGACAAGTAGGAGAGGAGGTATCTCTCTTCCTTGTCTTCACAGACCCTCGTGCTTAACCCCTAGATCCAGAGCTTTCCTGGTCTTCCTAACGCTATTGGATTTTCACTCACTATTCAGACTCCTACGTTTGATGTTTAAATGTCCTTGGAGAGTTAACTCTCCACTCGCCTAATCCAAGGCCCTAAAATCCTAAAACTTGTTGGTGTATCTAACTTAAAAAAAAAAAAATAGTGAATTTTAATTAACGCTTGATTTTAAAATAGGCTGTTCTTTAAGTCACGGGATAACGGAAGTGAAACTAGTGGTTTTTTTTGACGCAAAAGAAATTAATAAAAACCTAACTACATGCACATGCACTTGTTTTCGTTTTCCGATGAAAAGCAATTTCTACAAGGTTCAGAGGAACTTCTAATAAAACAAAATTTTCTTTTCTTTTCGTTAATTCACGCTTCACACTCAAAATTTAACAAAGCTATGTATGCCAAAAAAGGTATGCAAATCTATCCTAATGCAACAAATATATGCTGATGTAAGATTCAAAACTACTCTAAAAACAAGAAATGAAAGTTGCTTGCTTATCAATTTTTATTTTTCCACTTAAAATGTCTAGATGGAATATGAGATGCTACCATTCATTTTGTCTAAACAATAAAAACAAGTTTCAAGACAAACATAAAGCACTTTCATTCACTAAAAGGAAACCAAATGAAAACAAAGTTGAAGAAAGCAAAACTAAGTTTATTTCAAAAAGTTTTCTTCAAAAGCGACAACAAAAGAGTCTTTTCAAATAAATGCTCTCAACAAGATTGAAACTTTGTGATTGAAGAATAGGCAACAAACATTTTTGCAAGTTGACACCACACAAAGGATGAAAGCTCAACAAAAATAAATGTGTTTAAGGATGCTCTTAACAATCAAAAGCAGCAATGAAATCTTTGGCAACAAAAACCATAAAGATCAAAAATACAAATTTCAAGAAAGTATCAATCAACAACTTTCATGAAACAAAGAAGTGGATGGTCACAAAAAGTGGTTTTTTCAAGAAAACAAAAAGTCACCAAAAGCAAGATTCAACACAAAGATTGAGATCAATCTTCCTGCCCTGATGAATCAGAGCAGCCAAGATTCCTAGCAAAAAATCTTGTGTGCTTTAGCAAAAAAATGATGACGCTTGCAACAACAAAAACAAGACCAATACTTCTTACAATCAGAGAGAATTTGGAACGAGATGCTTGTTGTAAAACAAAAAATTGATACTGGAAAATGACTATTTCAGACTGAATCAAACCACCAGACAGACCTTCAGAGACAAAAAGATTTAAAAATCTTGAAAATTGCAAGATATACGCGACTGTACTGATGTACAGATTGCGTGTATACGCGACTATAACTAAGGAAACCTGCGTATATGTGGGTTCACTTAAAGAAACATGCATATATATGCCTCTGTAACTAAGAAAAACAACGTATATAAAAGGTTTCAAGAAAAATAAAAAACAAACTGAAGAAACTGGCAAAACTTAAAGTTCAAAAACATAGCACACAACAACAACAAGCAAATAGGCAGCTGAGCCTTAATTGGCTTGAAAACACCCAAACTAGGAACAACAAGAATGTTGTCCCCACTGGAGTCACCAATTTTGTTGAGGGAAACTTTCCCCTAGGGCTTTTTGGATTGAAACCCTAGCAGATTGAAAGTTGTCTATATAGAGAAACACACATTCACACAGCCATTATGTTATTATAAGAAAATTCTATGATAAGGGGGCGTACCTTAGGTCCTACGTTTGAGAAGGTCCTTTAGGGTCCAAACCCTTCTTCAAGTTTCTTTTGCTCCTTTGTCCTGCAAAACAACCAATTCCAAAGAACACAGCAGTATATGGACAAAACCTTATAGAGAAACCATCTTCATGTTATAAAGAAAGGTAGTTAGTTATCAAATGTAAACATCCATTCACTGCTGAATTCTAACTTGAATATCATAAACATAAAGAATATTTATATCAGGAACCAAGACATGTGTTTAATTTATTATAGACAAATAAAGTACAGAAAAGGAATAATTTCACCTGAGTCACCTTTCGCAGGCTGCAAGCAAAGCTTCCTTCCGGATTCTTCCAGCCTCAAGCATTTAACAAATTCCTTCCATGACTTACTCCATGATGTCACAAGTAGTGAATGAACATCAACACACAAGGAAACAAGGGTTTCCTGTACAAATGGGGGAACTGCAGAAGGCACAAGAGTCTTCAGACCTGGTCAGGAGAAAAATATCAGCATAATAACCTTTCTCTCTCTTTTCTCCTCCCTTAGGCCTTCCCATTGAGGTCTTTTTATACCTCTCCCAAAGTAGTTTTTTAGTTGGGAGTTGGTTGGCAACAGTTGGGCCATGGGAACTAACAGGTGATCAGCAGGTAAAACCTGTGATCTCCGCCTGAAATTAAGGAGTTTTATATATTTTTTAAGTGTTTTAATACATATACGTGGGTTGGGTATATGCCTACCCGCGTATACACGCATTTAACTCAGGGAAATGTGGCGTATAAGGGATAAAACACTGTTTTTTAAATTTTGGGACTAGGTCTGGAAGGAGGGGTTTCCCTAGGCCATGAGTGCAGCATCATAAACCATAAGAGTGAGATTTGGAGCTATAACATATCCAATCATGGGTCCCTCTATAGATGATGAGGATGTCTAGCTAATATGATACTTGGATGAATCTCTCTACAAGGATCATATTTTCTCATACCTAGTTATCATAATTATGTCTTCATGAATCTCAAAAGATCACTCTAACAATTATGCAGGGTTATGTCATGGTGACATGATAGAGATGAGTAAGTATTCTCTTACAATTCCTAAAACTTTCCACTATCCTCTCATGTGACACTTAATGTGAATGTTTTTGTGGGTATGGGTGAACATAACATGGCATGTAGCACTATCCTAATGGAAGATGGGTCAAACTCTACATTTGGCACTTTTCATCCTTTCCCTACATCAGAGTGGGATTAAGGATTAAGGAATTGTTGATGGTTCTAGACCCACCAACATGTTAAGGGGATCTCCCCGGTAAGAGGTCCCAATTAGACCTCAGACCATTTGGTGTAGGAGTCCTAGCAGTGGGTCGTGTTAGCACCTAAATCTGCCTTAGGCTAAAGGAAGGAAAAAATTAGGGTAACCACAAACCATGCTCAGTCTGGTAGCTAGCCCTACCAGAGCAGGAGAGGGCTGTCTCCGAGTCACGCTCAGTGAATAGATAATTGAAAACAGTTTAAGATGACTTACAATGAAATATTTACCTTAAGCTAGTAAGTGAATAGGGATTCTGGAAACAATTTTCATGAGTGACCGAGCTTCTGGGATGGTATGGGACCAACAGTCAGCAAAGAACAAAGAATTTAATACAAAGGCACAGATTCTTTCGTGAGGCAAGGTAGGCAGAAAATGTAACAATTTAGTTTGAGGTACCACGGCATGAATAGATTGTTGAAGAAAGGGAAAAGGGAATAGTGACATGAATCCTTTTCAACAGAAGAATAACATTGAACATGAAATTTTCTCACAGGCAGAGCAATAAAATTGAATTCTACCTAATCTCACTCAGAAAATTTCACTGGAAATGAACATGAATTGAATTATGAAACATAGTGAAATACATATGAAAACATAAGAGACACATTTGCTACACTCAAAACCACAAGAATCTCATGAAACAGAGCTGTTTCCTTTCATTTATTCTCTGTCAAAAATACACAGTGAAGAAACAAAGTTTCTTTCCCACAATCTCCCAGAAGTTACAAGCCAACCAACCCTTTGCAAATAACTTGCATAGAATATATAGAATGTGTAAGGAAGAGATAGAACACCCAAGGGTTGGGGAGTTACTCGAATCATTGCAAAATGGAGATGGAGAGCCAACCATCAGCTACAGGTGCAGCGCTACATACATGACATTTGGCTTGGGTGACCATTTGCCTTCCTTCACCACTTGGATAGAAGCCAAACTGGAGAAAAAACACTTTAAATGCCGCCTTTGGTGCCAAAAAACCAAAGTGTAGATGAGCGGGCCCACTTGGAGAAGTCACGAACCGAAATTTCGCGAAACGGAAGCAAATTGGGAAATTTTTCCTCTGTGCGCCACGCCATTTTCTCTGTGTGCCGCGCTACTTTGGGGCCTGTTTTGGGGCACTTGAAGGTGTCCAAAATGTGCCCAAGTGGGCTTGTTGGAAACCCTATCCTGTCTACTTTCTAACCCCACTAGAATTTTTGCATTTGGTGCTCATTTTCCCCTCCAAATCTTCATTCTCCAAAGACTGCTTCCTGTGTGTCAAAAAAGTGGTAGAGAGGCCATTTTTGGGTGTTTTTTGACCTTTTGGAGACTCATACCTTGCCAAAATATCTTGTCCGGACACCAGTAGTCGTGATTTTCCATGCTGAATCCAAAAATGCAAGCCATGCCTCATTTAGAGCTCTAGAATTTTAGCGGAGAAAATCCCTTTTTTTGCCCAAAAAATTTCCATGTGACCAAAAATTCCCCAAAATTCTTGAAATTTGGGCTGGAGGTTCCCTATGGGGTTTTATGATGGGCCACAAAAGCCTCAGCCAAGATTCAAAGTTGATCTTGCTATTTTACCTCTTTTTCCTTTCTTGTTGCTTTCCTCAATCTCGCTTTCAAACTCCTTATTCGGGCCTGTGCACTCATGTTTCGCACCCTGTAATGGAAAGCCATGTGTCTTAGTAGAGCAAGGTCCTGGTTGGCCTTATCCAGCAGCCTCTCCAAATTCATGTTGAGCCTCTCAAGGTTGGCCTCCCGATCTTCATTGATTTCTTGCTCCAAAGATGTGAGCTCAACCCTTCTTCTTTGAGCAGCTTGGCGATTCTCACGAATGTTTTGCAGCTCAATAATCTTCTACTGATCCTCAAGCTGCTTGTTTCTCTACTCCAAGTACTTCATATTCCACTTGGCCCTCTCCACATCAAGGGATAAGGACTCAATCACTGATTGCTGCTCCTGGATGATCTCTGTAGGCTCTGCATTTGTTGGTTCTGCATCTGTCTCATCATCATGGAGGAGAACGAATTCAGTCTCTCGTTCACCTGATGGCCCTTCCTCCTGTACTGGCTCCTTACCCTTGCCTTGCTCCTATGATTCTAATGTTGGAAGCGAGGCCCCTTCCACCCCGGGTGGAGATAACACTCGCTTTTCTGCTGCAAATAAGGGTCTACTGCCTCTCTGATAAGTGATGTATACTCGCATAGAAGCAGTCTCATGTCACTCATACTAATGAGATGGGCCACCTATCTCATGCTCTGCCTTTGATACCACCTGTGGAGCACAGAAGAAGTCATGGGAGATGAAGTCCTACCAAGAAATACCCTGCAATCCCAACTGATGGTCCACCAAAATCCGGATCAGAGCAAAGTGATAAACACTGTTGAGCTGCTGTCGAGGGGTCTTGTGCTGCATGAAATTTTTCATCCTCTTTATGTTCCAGCAAATGAAAAATGGGAGGTTCATCATTCGCACCCTGGTAAATTGCATGAGCAACCTAATGTGATACGCATAAAGGCGAGAAAACCTCCCCTCACAACTGAAGTACTTCATGATCAATTTCATGAGTGGAGCATACTCATCTCTCAAAAATGTGAATGGAAAAACTCGCGTGAGCTGGCTCAAATAGCTGGGCTTAATGTAAGGCTCATAATGATGCCTCTCCACCTTCTTCTTCTTATGCCACTGTTCTCTAATGTTTCGTATGCTTGTTGCCACTGATATGGTTTCGGGTGTCAATGTGAAAGTGACCCCAGCCAAGATAGACTATCCTCCATGTAGGTGAAGTGCAAAAAGACGAGCCAACTCATGATGAACTCTGACATTTGTCACCCTCTGACAAAATTCGAAACATGCTAAGTGCTGGAAGCATGACATAGCAAGAGGGCATGCCTGCAACTCGGTGAGGGTGTTTGGCTCATCTCTAACATGTTTGCCACTCCGGTGATGTCTCCAGGGGGCCTATTCTCCTGAAGTTGTATCACTGAGGGTCTCATCCTCATATTCTGATGAAACCTCGGATGCCATGATTGCTGTTTTATAAACTGAATTTAGGTTGCCCCTTTGACGATGATGAAAGCTAGGTTTTTTTGATAATCTGCCACCAAGGGGACAATTAAACAAGGGAGTATTAGGAGGGGAATGATGAAATGGGAACAGGGGTTATAGGGAGAATTTGTTAGGGACTTGGGAGGAGTTTGGGTATTGTGTTGATGGGGTAGGGTTTGGGATCTTGTGTTGACCGAATAGTGGAGGGATAGGGGAGAGGGTTTGGTAGTAATTTAGGGCAGGGGTTTTAGGAAAAATGATAAAGGGAGGATGGGAAAAATGATAGGTGAGGGGAAAAAGGTGAGTGGAGTGAAACCTTGGCACTAACAACACATTTTAACAACCCTAGCCATCATTTTCTTGGTGATTTCTTATGGTTGACTTTATGCATTTTGGTGACATTCAAACATCTCTATAAACACCATATCATTGATAAAATTTGATGAACAAGTGATGTCATAAGGCCTACCTCTCGATTTGATAGCATTCACCAAAATTTGGAAGTGTTTGGGCATTTTTTCTGGTCCTTGTCTGTGTGCGTTGCGCGCAAAGCCCAGTGCACCGCGCCCTTAGAAAAAATAAATAGTGGGAAGGCTGCGTGTCCGCAACGCCCTCTGTGTGCGCCGCGCTCCTGGGTATATGCACCACGCCCTCTAAAACCACCTCCAACTCACTCAAACGCTCACAATTTCACACTCACACCTTTGCAACGTCTCTCCAAGGCTTGTAATAGCACAATGCCCTTGATTTGGATGAAAACATGTATATATAGCCTTGGAAGAGATGGGTTTAATTTTTTCTTCCTCCATTTTTCTAATGTTCTGTTTTGCACTTTTTTCACTGACTTTAAAACACACTGATTTTCACTTTCCCTTTGAAATTTTGGCTCAAATGATGAAATTTTCGGCACTCTTTGCAGGGACTATATGACAGGACATTTGGCCATGGAAACCATGACTGCATCTGAAAAAATCAACTGGCGACTTTTTGGAAAAAAATTTCATAAATGATACTGTTTGACTTTTCTTCAAAACAGAGTTTTGAAGAAGAGTCGAAGTCTATCCACATGACGACGAAGCTCTCTGAACCATAGCTGTATAAGGGTCTCCCTCTAGCCTGCATGGCTTTACTGGATATTTTTCAAAGACCAAATTGATGAATTCCTAGACCTAAACATAGAAAATGACTTTTGTACTTTAAAGGACCAGACCTTGACTGTCATGGACTTCGGTGATTATTGACAGAAGACCTGAGCCAGCAGGAGCTAGACATGAGGGGAAATGACTAGCATGACCTTCTCCATCAGATTATGGCATGCCCCTAGTGGAATGCAGCTAAGTGAATGGAGTGGGACACCTAAAAATGAAATGCATAAAGAGTTTTGATCTCTAACGGAGGACTGACCAGACCGAGTCTAACATTGGCTCCAATGGGGGATGGTAGCTCCTTGGAGGTGCCAAGAACAACAGATCTCTAGAGGAGCTACACAGTGACTTTTGTCCATTAGGCTATGGAGTCATCATTTCGACAAAAAACACAAGACTCTGACTTATTTATGAAACTGAAATGACCAAGAGATTGACTCAAACTTGACATTGAAATGACCCTAAAAACTAACTTGACAGACTGAAACCAAACTGAAATACAAATGGTATTTACAATGACACTGGAAGCAGTGTTCATAAATCAGCAGTGGTACAGCTTGAGTAGCCGACCATTGATCGGCCCTTCAGGACAATCTTCCCCGTTCATTTCCTTCAGAAGAAAGGAATTCTGACCCCTATATGCCGCAATCTTGAAAGGACCTTTCCAAAGGTTTTCTAATTTTCCGTGCGTGCCTTTCTCCTCATTCCTTGCATCCTACTTCAGCACCATGTCATCCAATTGAAATTTATCTGCCTTTGCTTTTCTATCTTAGATTTTCTTTATTTTCTCCTGCAATTTGGATGTGTTCTTGAAAACTTCTTCTCTTGTTTGTTGCAAGTGGACCATTTGATTCAACCTCCTCTGCATTGGATCTTCTTCACTGCCAGCCTCCTGAAGAAGTATGACTACCGAGGCAATAAGAGAGGTGGGAAATATGGTGTCAATTCCATAAACAATCTCAAACGGTGACATACCAATGGATTTTTTCTGACTGATCCGATCTGCCCAAAGCGCATGGACCAACCTCTTATTCCAACTCTTTTTATTTATTTCCAGCAACTTCTTGATGATGTTGACCAGTGATTTGTTCAAAGATTCTACCAATACATTGTCTTGTGGATGATAGGCAATTGAATGACCCAAAATGATATGATACTTATGACAAAATTCTACCATCCTCTTTGATTTGAAAGCTGCTGCATTATCGGTGATTAACTTATTTGGACAACCAATGCGAGACAAGATGTTATATTCGATAAATGAAATGATTACCGTATCTATAGCTTGTCTGGTGGGAGCTGCTTCAATCCATTTTGTGAAATAGTCTGTCGGTGTAAGGATCCATCTATGCTGTCCGGAAGAAGCGGGATGAATTTCCCCAATGAAATCCAACCCCCACTGTTGGAAAGGAGCGCTCACCTCAATAGGCTTAAGTGGAAAAGGCTGTAATTTCTGTTTTCCTTCGAAAATCTAACATTTATGACAGCGCTTGACCATCTTATACACAACAGCAAACAAAGTAGGCCAGTAGTACCCTGCTCTCAAATTTTTTTTCGCTGTTGACTTCCAAAAAGGGTTACCACCACACTCTCCTCCGTGGAAGTCCTCCATGAATTTCTTTGCCTCCTCTTCTACCAAAAAATTTAACAGAATGCCACCAAGATCTTTCCAATACAGCACAGAATTCAAAATGCAAAACTTGGCAGCCTTTAATTTGAGTGTTCTCGCTTTGTTTCTAGTTATGCCAGGCGATGGTGACAGATTTTTCAGCACATATATTATATTTGAATACCATGGGGACAAAGAAAAAATTTTAGATACTTGAATTGACGTTCCTTCCTCATTCTCATCGGACATGGCGGCGATCAAATTTATGACTAAAGCATGCAAATTTGATTCAGCCATTAACTTCGACAACCCCTGTCCTTTGACTAGATTTGTGGGCTTTATTTCCACATCATATTCCAGCAAGGCTGTGATCCATTTGCCTCTTCTTCCTTCCAGATCGGTCTACACTAAAACATATTTTACAACAGCGTTAGGAACATAGGCCAGAATGTGAGAATGTAGGATATATACCCAGAAATCCTTCAAAGCCTTCACAAGTGCCAGGGCTTGCTTCTCAATGATGTTGTACTTTAACATTGCATCTCTTATAGCCCTGCTGAAGAATGCAATGGGTCTTTCATGATCATCTCTTTTCTGCAATACTACTGCTGCCATAGTGTGCTCATTGAACAATTGTATCTCTTTTTTATTCCGGGGCAGATCGATTTGCTGAATTGCTTGCACACATGCTGGGTCAATACGAATGCCATCCTTTGAGATAATGTGCCCGAGTAATTTTCCTTCCTCCATGGCGAACAAGCTCTTCTTAGGATTAAGCGATAAACCATATTTTCTGCACTTTTGAAACATAGTTTTTAGATGATGCATGTGCTCTTCATCAAATTTGGAAAACACAGTCAAATCATCCAGGTACACCACCAAAAACAAATCCTTCTCATTCACCAAAGCCAAGTCCATTGCACGTTGAAATGTGGCACCTGCATTATTTAAACCAAAAGGCATTTTAGCATAATGAAAGGTTCCCCATGGAGTGGTGAATGCTGTCTTGTCTCGGTCATCCTCATGCACAGAAATTTGTTTATATCTGGAATAACCATCAAGTAGTGACATACGAGATGCCCCCACTACTCGCTGAAGTATATGGTCCATCTTCGGTAGTGGATAGTTGTCCTTCAATGAGACTTTATTTAGATTTCTGAAATTAATGCATAGGCGTATCTCACCGGTCTTCTTTCGTACGGGCACTAAGTTAGAGATCCAATCTGAAAACTTGATGGGCACAATGATACCTGACTTGTAAAACCTACTCACTTCCTTTTCGATAGATGGCAGCAACTTTGGATTTATCCTTCTCAGCTTCTGTCTAAATGGTTTTTGATTTGGCTTGATGGGTATTGTGTGCTGAATAATATTGGTATCGTAGGTCTTTAAATCAGAATAGTCCCAAGCAAACACATATGCAAATGAGGCCATCAAATTGATATATTTGTCCTTGATCTTTGGTGGTAATGCTTTAGACAATTTTACCAACTTTGGATTGGCAGTTGTTCCGATGTTGACCTCTTCTACACCCTTCTTTGTTAGCTGCATTGTGGGCTTGTGGGCTACATCATCCTGATCAAAAATTTCTTCTAGAGGTATCAAGCCTTTAAAAATAATGTTATTCTTCAGCTACAACATGTCCATTTCATTGATCTGCATTTCATCTATACCATTCCCTTTTCCATCATCGTTTTCTACATCAATTAAGGTTTCTTTGAACTTGCATTTGTTTAGTAGAAAATCCTTAATCTCCTAATCATCTTGAAACACTTGCCAATGTCGCTGATTGTTTGGAATGGTTGGACAATGCTTGACATGGATTTCAAATTTATTGCTGGAGTTCATGGGGATCTTCAAACTACTTGCTGCCTTGGCAAGAGCATTAGCAATACTATTTTGTATACGAGGCACACATGTCAAGGTGTATTATGAAAATAACTTTAAGATGTCTAAAACTGCATTATGATAGGCCTACGTCCTAGGCTGTTTTGCTTGATACTCACCTCTGACCTGCTTTATTACCAATTTAGAGTCGCCATATATCGAAATCCTTTTTACATTCAGCTTTCTAAGAATCTTCAGGCCAACAATCAGAGCTTCATACTCAGCTTGATTGTTTGAACACTCAAAGGCCAGCTTGTAAGAGCAAACCCTCACGCTACTAGGAACTTTGTTTGGGGCGGAGAAAGGACTGCGTACCCAAATTCCAATTCCAGCGCCATCATTTCCTATTGCTCCATCAAAATCCATGGTCCACAAGCCTTCTTCCTCCTCTTGTAAGTGCTGGAAATCTGTTTGTTGTGCCTTGTCTGCTTGCTGTCCATTACTTTCAGCTGATTGCCCAACATTTTTCTGCTTTTCTTGTCCTTCTTTCTTCAAAATTTCTCTGAATTTTTTTTTTGTTTCCGGAATATCGTCTGCTTCTACTATCTGACTATCTATATCATTTAAACTATCTGAAAACAAAAAAAAAGACTCTAAATGTGTATGTACATAGTTAATAGAATGATTTATAGGTTTCTCCTTGCTTGTGATCATATATTTCATTTTTTGTTCCCGATATAATTTCCTCATTTGTCCAAACACTGGAATCGTTGCATAGGAGAAATCCAGCTGTAGTGTCCCTTTCAATTTTTCTAACTGTTGTGGCTGACAACAACCCCCCTTTGTTCATTTAAGTGTTGACCAAAATATTAAATGAATGGGGACCCTTAGTTAATTTTTAGGAAAAGAAAGAGTTTCCTTTCCTCAAAATAAGGTTACCATCATAAGCTTAGGTAAGTCTTTTGAATATTTTAAACCTAAGTCTATGATAAGGAGAAAATCTTTAAAGACACGTTACAAAAAAGATAGGAAATGCTTCCATTTCTCTTTAATATCGGTATGCGCAAGACCCTCGTGTTAAGAATAACATCGCGTCACAACAAAGTAATACTCATAAGGAAAAACTTAAAGATTCACTGATCTGCGATAACGCCGATCGCAAGATTGCATATCGCAGAAATGAGCCAGCAAGGTTTGGCAAACATCAAACTTCTGTGATCAGCGATGTTGCAATCGCTGCGGTATTGCATCCTCGCGATCTGCGATGGTGCGATTTGCGATGGTGCGATATGCGAGGTTACGTAAGCAAATCATAAATCACTTCATTATGAATCTTTTGGGCACGCCATCCAAGGAAAAGCCACTTACCATAATCTGACTTGAAATCATGCGCTTTTAATGATAGTAAATGAATTAGTTGTCAGTCATTAAATGAATTAAAGACGCGTGCCTTTGTAGAGAATTACTTCATGTAAGGTGGCATATTTGATACATCTGTTGCATTTAAAACTCTCCCATCACCTTTCTGGATCAGTCATTTCCATTTCACTTGTAATATGCAGGAACGAAGAGCTAAGATGATTCAAACCCAAACGCAGGAAGAGATGTGAAAGAAAAATAAAGCTCAAAGCTCTGAAGCGAAGGAAAAGACGAAGGAGATGGCGCCTTTGTATACATACACAACCTGTAACAAAGATGCAGGGATATCGACATGGGAAAGCATGTACAGGCTGCTTGAGGATGAAAATCCTAGAATAATGAAGGTTGCTGCTGTCGCGGGCTCACAACACTCTTCCGAGGCATCGTTAGAGGAGCTAGCATGTTCATTTCTTCACAGGATAGCAGCAAGACCCAAAATTCTACCATATATGGATATGATCAAGTGGATACATGACAATGCAGACATGAACAACAGACAATTCAAGGTTCAAGGACACGGGCTCATTGGATCATTCGTTGCGCAAGATTTTAAGCTTATGTATCATCTTCCTGAACCACAGGCGACTTACAATGCACAATTCGTTAAGAAATTTGCCGCAGAGAACCTAGACCTATCAGAGACCACCAAAGATTGGTCCAGAAAAGAGGAGCCGCTCAAAAAGGACAAAAACGGTATGTACAGCACCGGTTCCCTCACCTCTCCATATTGTTTTGCTGCGGCCATGTTTTGTAGGTTATTTGTGATGCCGGATATCAATAAGTTTTCGTCTGAATGGCTACCATTAATTGATGCTGCCACAAACGCCGATATTATGGATTGGGCCAAGATCCTTTCCGATAATCTATACACGGCTGTTATCAATTACCGGTCTAAAAGATCCTTGTCTCAAAGGATCTATCCTCCTTTTTATCTGTCTGCATATGTTATGGATTCTATTTGTTATGTGTCTAAAATTCCCATTATGGGTTGGAAATAGACTACCCAGGACCCATTGCCTATCCATGTTTATCATAAGGTGTTATGGGATTCTCAGTTCGTCCCTCACTTCTACCAGATTTTCCACGGGCTTATTTTACCCTTGTATAGAATAATCTATGATGAAGACCCCCCGAGGTGCTCACCCAAGGCACAAATAGACATCATCCCCATCGCAAGGTGGTTTGGGGAAGAATGGTTTACTTATATTAGAGTTTTTGGAAGCACTGTACCTCCACATGTCCTACCTCTATATATCCCTGATAAACTTTTGGCTCGGGAAATTGCTTACCAAACCTGTTCAGAAGGCAGCCTGACCAAAGACCTAAAGGAAAAGAAGAAGGCCATATGGCCTCAATTTCCTATAGCTTGTGGGGCCTTCTCATTGTTTGATGTAGGACACGCTTTCGCCGAAATGGAGAATGTGACGTGTCTTCAATTATTTAAATTTCCAGCTAGGCCATTTGACCCAAATGATGTTGCCCAAGATTTCACAACGAACATCAAAATAAAAGTATTCGCTGGAAAGAAAGATTTGTTTGATGATTTGTTTCAGAGTAGAATTTCACTCCAAGAAATTTTGCGGGAAGCTCGGTCGAGGTTGTCTCCAGATGACCTCCAAAGATTCATGTTATACAGGGAAAGAAGGCTGGCCAGTATTCCTTTAGAGAAGCTGTGACTGCCTGCTAGAGAACCAACTCCAAGCATTAGCCTGAGCGAAAACTCTAGCACTTCCAGATCTAAATCCAACGTTTCACAAGGAGTGCCTGAGCATCCTAAAGAGTCTGGATACGACCAAGGAAAAAACGAAGAAACAACTAAAGATACAGCTCAGTCAAGTGCAATGTCTCAACAACAAGTTATTGCCTCCCCACCAAGAGATGTCCCCCCTCTTGTCATCGAAGCAACACTCGTCACAACAGAACTGGACAAAGAATGGGAAACCTTCAATGAATTGATCAATCTTGAAGGCCAAGCCCAAAAAACACCTGTGAACAATACACAGGTAGTGCAAGAAGTGGTTTCGACCATAGTCAGCAGTGTCACAGAAGCAGAACACATTCCTATCGCTCCACCTTTTGAGCTTCTACTTAATGTAGAAGAAATTCCCCCACTGGATGTATTCTATAGTCCCCAACACAAAGCAGTTGTAAGGAGACAGAGGAAAAAAAGAAAACTAGAAAATACACTGTCACAAGATGCTGAACATTTGGACGTCTTATGGAAAGACCCCAACAATAACCCGACTAAAAATCTCACTAAGCTGTCTCAGATCGCAGGAGCATATGCTTCTGCAACTATTGACAAGGCATCGGAAGTTCAACAACTATTGAAGGAACAAGAAGATTAGATACAACTGCTACAATGATAGTTGCAACAAGCCAATGCTAATATTGAAGCTTCCAAACAGCTCGAGAAGCTGCAGGAATAATTTCAGCAGATGCAGATTGGCTATCAAAGAAGTCTAGACGAGAAAGGAAAACAATTGCAGACTTTACAAGAAATGCATAAAGATGAATCTAAGTTGGCAGAATTTATTTCAGAATCTATTGGCTTAAATGAGCAACTACTACAACAATAGGAAGAGTTGGGATGTAAAATATCACAGTGGAGTCACTATTGCGAGCTGAGTGATAAAATCACCAATCAAGTGGTAGATTTGCGGAGTGACTATGATCAGAGTGACAGAAGGGTGACGGAATACTTAACTTGGCAAGATGATGACGAAGGGAAAAGAGCAGGTGCACCCAGGATAAATGAAAATCATAAAGAATTTCTCTTTAATAAATGGGATGATCAAATCAGGCAGGCGGAGCGAGCAGCGGAGACAGCGACTACACAGGCAAGCATTCTTATCGACTGTGTAAATGAGAATTTACACCGGGCCAATTTAATCATAGAGACCACCCCGGGGTACCTACCAAATAAGTTACAACTGGAAGCAGAATGGAAGCAGAAAGCGCAGGCAAAGGGGAGATCAATCCAAGCATTAGACAGGTTGAATTGGGAATGTTATTGGACATACTTGGTCAAGCTACACAGCCAATGCATGACGGTGAAACGCATCACAAGCGCGGCTGAAAAAGTAGTGTCAACTCTCGTAGATGTTGTTTTCGCAGCCCAGCTCAGCGCAGAAATCAGTCAGCCGACTCTCCTCAAGCCCATGCTAAACACTTGCAACTTTAAGGACCAAGTTCAGAAGTAGCCTTATTTAGAATGTTGTTTTTTCTTTTAACTAGATTAGAAAAAGGACGGTCATTTGAAAACCACATCCTAAATTTTGTAAAATACTGTTATTAGAATTAGGAAGTAGTATTTTAACCCTTCTCATTGCATTTGGAGAGGGGTCCAAAAATTTGTCAAAAACTTGTCCTCAGAACATGCACTTCTGCACCCTCAGAGGAGGTTTTGATGAATGAATGGATCGAGATTTATTAATGTTTGCATTTTAATGTCTGCTACTGATGTTGCACTTTTGTACTCTTAGTAGATGTTGGAACAAGTAGAGATAAATCGTTTTTGCTTGAAGTTTATGGGTAGGATTAGTCATAAATGGTACTTTTATTTCTTGACTAATTTCTGCTTATATTCTTAAAGTGATATGCAGTTTTCAGTTGTTTATATGTTAATTCATGAATGTGTGGGTTACCATTTGTCACTTATGTATGGTGGAGTCACATATTTGTGTTTGATATATGAATAACTTATTATGCGATATGTTGTTCACAACTATTTTGCTTAACTTTTTATGCAGAGTGGTTTATCTTAATTGATTTCTATTCTTATGATAGCTGAGTGATCATTATTACCAGTTATTGTTCGAAATCTCTTTAGATCGCATAATAGAAGAAATACACCCCGGGTTAGCGTAGATTAGATGTGTTGTTTCTCATTAGATTACAATAGCATAGAGTTAGTTTAGGAGTTTGAATTAAATTAGCTTTAAATACTCCTAGATCAACATCATCCAACTCTAAACACACGCACACCCCTTAGATTGGGAAACTGGTCCCATTATCCCCAGTCGAACCCGCTATACCAAACGGATAAGGAGCTGCCAACCAAGGTCCGGAGCGGGTGGATATCCCCCTTGTTGACAACCCGATTTTCAGGGCTTCAACATATTTGGCGCTAGAAGGAGGGCCTGAACATAGTGTCCCTTGGAATGATTTTCAATTGTAAAATTTGAATCAGGATGGCTGCTCGTAAAATTCCTATTTGGAGTTACATCCATGTTCCTACCTCTTCCAACACCCCACCAGAAGTGGTAAGACTCTTGTCTCAGGTAAAATTCAATGGTAAGAATAATTCTTCTACTTTTAATCATGCTCTTCAATTTATTCAAAAAGTTTCAAGTTCTGATATTCAGAGAATTGATGAAGGTGTTTTATACAAAATTTTTACTCTTAAATTCATGGCGGAAGCTAGAAAATGGTGCAGAACCCTCCCAATTGCATCAATTCACAGCTGGGACCAATTCGTCAAGACTTTCATTTTTCAATTTGATTGTTATGACTATGAATAGGTATATGATGAAATTGATTATCTACTGAAACAAGATGAATCTGTTAGGGATTTTAATATGCGATTTCATCTTAATTGTCTAAAGTATGATCTTTAAAGAGAAATCATGGATGAAGAATCTTCAGATTATGCTGAGTATTCCCTGCCTCCTATGCCTGATCAAGCAGAAATTAGTTCAACCTTTGTTTCATTTTCTTCCAATGTGAATGAGGATTCCAAGTTGAATATACAAATCAGCCATGATGAAGAAAGTCCCCAAAGCCTAGGAGTCATGCATGCTCTAATGCAAGAAGACAAAAGAGAGAATGCTGGAGGAAAGCCTACCTTGGAACTAGGAGATGACTTTGATACAAGGTCAGATAATATCATTGCAAATCAACAAATGCAGATGCCAAGGTTAGAACAACAAACTATTTGTCTTTCAAAAAGTATCAGTACACAAAGGTATGATCTAAAGCCTGATGTCTATGATGAATCTGATGAACAAAGTTTTTTCCATGATGTTTTTAAATGCATTGTTCCAGAAACACATTTTTCTCTTTATCCTGATGTTTTTAGTGATGATAATTTTTCCCCTCTCAATATTAAAGATATCTCGAAAAACACAGAGGATTATTCAAACGAGCCACCATTAGGTTTTCAAGATAAAGAGACAGCTATAGAACATCCTTTGACCATTTTCAAACAAAAACCACTTGACCTTCGTTGTCTGAAAATATATGATGAAAAAGAGAAATCTAGGGAAGCCTGTAAAATCATTTATGATAGTTACTTTGACAACAATGATGTTGTTGAGTTATCCCAAGTAACTCAACTAAGCTCAGATAATGAGAGTTATCCTAATTCAGAAATCATATCAGTCAATCCTCATTTCAAAGTAAAAGATCATTTGCATGATTTTACTATCCAAGACAATACCTCGATCTATGATTCATATCATGACGAAATCTCCATGCCTATTCACAATCATAACTTATCTTCTGATTCACAAGACAGAATTCGAAATTGCTCGGATCCCATAATTCTGGCCAGTTCTTGTGAGAAGCAAGATATTACAAGTAAATCCCAGTTGTGCTGTAACACTATTTGTACAGATAATCATTCCTTTCTTTCTCACTTGCACTCATTTTGTACAAAATCGGATTTTGTTTTAAATTTTCAGACTTTTGATAGATTACTGTGGCATGTTGAGCATCTTATCAAAGAACATTTGAAAGATGTGCCACCATTTTGGAAAGCTAAGCTGTGTCAAGGGAGTAAAGAACTTTCTCAATTCCAAGATCAATCAATATCAGACTTTCTTAAGAAACTTCTTTGGCATCCAAAACACCATCAACCAAGGAAAGTACCTTTCGAAACTTGTTGGCAATTCGCGCCAATTGATAAGGATCTTTCCAGGAATTTCCATCTATTCTGCATCGATTTATTTAGTGATTTATATATGGAAACTTTCCTTTTAAACGAAATCGCTAAAAGCTCAACTTTAATGAACAGTAGGTTACAAGCCATTGAAACTAAAAAATCATATTCACAACCTGGCTTGTCATCTTTCCTATTACGAGATCATCAATCCATAACAGAAATTCATCCTAATTTTTATGATCCAATAGGTATCCAGTTGGAAAGAATTTTTCATGAGAAAGAAATATCAGACAGAATTCCAACTGAGGTTACATATTCTTATTCCACATCCAACATTAACAGTTCAGGAAAAGTTTTGTTCTTAACGCTAATGTTTGGAAGTTACATACGGCTAGGAATAAAAAAGAAGAGATGGTTCCACTGGAAATATCATTTCACCTAGTTAATTTTCTGTATATAGTTAGAATAGGAGTAGGAGTAATTTAGCTAGGTTATTAGGTTTACTTTTAATAATTGGTAGGAAAAATAAGAGAAGAGATTATCCCTATTCTGTACATAACCCTAGAAAATGTCTACCCCTCATTTCGTTAAATATTTTTCCGCCATAATAAAATTTGCTATGGTTAACAACATTTGACATTTACTAAAGACACATTTTCTCTATCAAAGATTTTGAACTTCTGCTTCTATGAACAGCAAATCTTTTGGAAACTTGATCTTTATTATCAATAGAACTTTAACCCAGATATGATACTAGTTTCAACTCCAAGAAATTTGAAGAAAGCTATCTTGGTGAAGGAATTGTTTTATGTCAGTACAATGAAAGGTATCAATAATGAAATAAATATTCTCTGTAGAAACAGCCATTTCCAAACAACTCTATCATTGTCGTCCAGAACTTTCTTAAGGAAATAAAATTTGGCTTCCTCCCTGCTAAAGGAAATCGCAACATTTAGAGGAACAATCCAAAAAAAAAAACACTATATCTCAAAGAATAAGAGGTCTCATCACGAGCCGGCTTATCATGATCACAAATATTATAACTTGCTGACTTTGCCAATACTGTCCACCAAAACAGGGCAACGACTCAAGATTGTTGCAATCAAAAGACAAGGGGTCTCATCACGAGTCAGCTTGTTCAGCAAAAGTGTAAATCAAGTGAATGACTGTGTCATAATTTGGCCACCAAACCAAGACATTTTTCTTTAGAGAATAAAAAGGAAAAAGTGTCAAAAATGGGTTTTTCTCTGAAAATTTGTAAATAGCCTTAAGCAGGATAAAGGATCATTACTGGGTAATAGGTAACCCTGTCGATGCTATGGATGCCTGCTGGCAGCAGAGGCTCTACCTGCGACAAAGGAGCATATTTAAAAGGCTACTACGTAGGGAAGACTTTATTTTAATTTTCACAAGACCAAGTAATGGCTGATGTAAATGCAAGGACCAGCTGAGGATGCAAGTAATTAAAATAGAAAGAGGTTGAAACAAAACATCATTGACAGTTTGAAGTATGATATGCTTTATCTTTTTATAATAAAGTTTAAGTTTTCTGAGAAATTTTTTTGATTCGGGAGTTTGAAAATGTCAATAGAAGATCAAAGATAGCTGGTTCTCCTAAGTGAATCGCCAATTGTTGTGGCCGGCAACAACCCCCCTTTGTTCATTTAAGTGTTGACCAAAATATTAAATGAATGGGGACCCTTAGTTAATTTTTAGGAAAAGCAAGAGTTTCCTTTCCTCAAAATAAGGTTACCATCATAAGCTTAGGTAATTCTTTTGAATATTTTAAACCTAAGTCTATGATAAGGAGAAAATCTTTAAAGTTGCGTTACAAAAAAGATAGGAAATGCCTCCATTTCTCTTTAATATCGGTATGCGCAAGACCCTCGTGTTAAGAATAACATCGCGTCGCAACAAAGTAATACTCATAAGGAAAAACTTAAAGATTCACCGATTTGCGATAACGCCGATCGCAAGATCACATATCGCAGAAATGAGCCGACAAGGTTTGGCAAACATCAAACTTCTGCGATCTGCGATGTTGGGACCGCTGCGGTGTTGCATCCTCGCGATCTGCGATGGTGCGATTTGCGATGGTGCGATATGCGAGGTTACGTAAGCAAATCATAAATCACTTCATTACGAATCTTTCGGGCACGCCATTCAAAGAAAAGCCACTTACCATAATCTGACTCGAAATCATGCGCTTTTAATGATAGTAAATGAATTAGTTGTCAATTATTAAATGAATTAAAGACGCGTGCCTTTGTAGAGAATTACTTCACATAAGGTGGCATATTTGATACATCTGTTGCATTTAAAACTCTCCCATCACCTTTCTGGATCAGTCATTTCCATTTCACTCGTAATCTGCAGGAACGAAGAGCTAAGACGATTCAAACCCAAACGCAGGAAGAGATGGGAAAGAAAAATAAAGCTCAAAGCTCTGAAGCGAAGGAAAAGACGAAGGAGATGGCGCCTTTGTATACAGACAGATCTTGTAACAAAGACGCAAGGATATCAACATGGGCAAGCATGTACAGGCTGCTTGAGGAGGAAAATCCTAGAATAATGAAGGTTGTTGTTGTCGCGGGCTCACAACACTCTTCCGAGGCATCCTTAGAGCAGCTAGCATGTTCATTTCTTCACAGGATAGCAGAAAGACCCAAAATTCTACCATATACGGATATGATCAAGTGGATACTTGACAATGCAGACATGAACAACAGACAATTCAAGGTTCAAGGACACGGGCTCATTAGATCATTCGCTGCGCAAGATTTTAAGCTTATGTATCATCTTCCTGAACCACAGGCGACTTACAATGCACAATTCGTTAAGAAATTTGCGGCAGAGAACCCAGACCTATCAGGGACCACCAAAGATTGGTCAAGAAAAGAGGAGCCACTCAAAAAGGACAAAAACGGTATGTACAACACCCGTTCCCTCACCTCTCCATATTTTTTTGCTGCGGTCATGCTTTGTAGGTTATTTGGGATGCCGGATATCAATAAGTTTTCGTCTGAATGGCTACCATTAATTGATGCTGCCACAAACGCCGATATTATGGATTGGGCCAAGATCCTTTCCGATAATCTATACACGGCTGTTATCAATTACCGGTCTAAAAGATCCTTGTCTCAAAGGATCTATCCTCCTTTTTATCTGTCTGCATATGTTATGGATTCTATTTGTTATGTGTCTAAATTTCCCATTATGGGTTGGAAATGGACTACCCAGGACCCATTGCCTATCCATGTTTATCATAAGGTTTTATGGCATTCTCAGTTCGTCCCTCACTTCTACCAGATTTTCCACGGGCTTATCTTGCCCTTGTATAGAATAATGTATGATGAAGACCCCCCGAGGTGCTCACCCGAGGTACAAATGGACATCATCTCCATCGCAAGGTGGTTCAGGGAAGAATGGTTTAAATATATTAGAGTTTTTGGAAGCACTGTACCTCCACATGTCCTACGTCTATATATCCCTGATAAAATTTTGGCTCGGGAAATGGTTTACCAAACCTGTTCAGAAGGCGGCCTGACCAAAGACCTAAAGGACAAGAAGAAGGCCATATGGCCTCAATTTCCTGTAGCTTGTGGGGCCTTCTCATTGTTCGATGTAGGACACACTTTCACCGAAGTGGAGAATGTGACGTGTCTTCAATTATTTAAATTCCCAGCTAGGCCATTTGATCTAAATGATGTTGCCCAAGATTTCACAACGAACGTCAAAATAAGAGTATTCGCTGGAAGGAAAGATTTGTTTGATGATTTGTTTCAGAGTAGAAGTTCACTCCAAGAAATTTTGCGAGAAGCTCGGTCGAGGTTGTCTCCAGATTACCTCCAAAGTTTCATGTTATACAGGGAAAGAAGGCTGGCCAGTATTCCTCTAGAGAAGCTGCGATTGCCTGCTAGAGAACCAACTCCAAGCATTAGCCTCAACGAAAACTCTAGCACTTCCAGATCTAAATCCAATGCTGCGCAAGGAGTGCCTGAGCATCCTAAAGAGTCTGGATATGACCAAGGAAAAAACGAAGAAACAACTAAAGATACAGCTCAGTCAAGTGCAATGTCTCAACAACAAGTTATCGCCTCCCCGCCAAGAGATGTCCCCCCTCCTGTCACCGAAGCACCACTCGTCACAACAGAACTGGACAAAGAATGGGAAAACTTCAATGAATTGATCAATATTGAAGGCCAAGCCCCAAAAACACCTGTGAACAATACACAGGTAGTGCAAGAAGTGGTTTCGACCATAGTCAGCAGTGTCACAGAAGCAGAACACATTCCTATCGCTCCACCTTCTGAGCTTCTACTTAATGTAGAAGAAATTCCCACACTGGATGTATTCTATAGTCCCCAACACAAAGCAGTTGTAAGGAGAGAGAGGAAGAAAAGAAAACTAGAAAATACACTGTCACAAGATGCTGAACATTTGGACGTCTTATGGAAAGACCCCAACAATAACCCGACTGAAAATCTCACTAAGCTGTCTCAGATCGCAGGAGCATATGCTTCTGCAACTATTGACAAGGCATCGGAAGTTCAGAAACTATTGAAGGAACAAGAAGATCAGATACAACTGCTACAACGATAGTTGCAACAAGCCAATGCTAATATTGAATCTTCCAAACAGCTCGAGAAGCTACAGGAAGACTTTCAGCAGATGCAGATAGGCTATCAAAGAAGTCTAGACGAGAAAGGAAAACAATTGCAGACTTTACAGAAAATGCATAAAGATGAGCCTAAGCTGGCATAATTTATTTCAGAATCTATTGGATTAAATGAGAAACTACTACAGCAATAGGAAGAGTTGGGACGTAAAATATCACAGTGGAGTCACTATTGCGAGCTGAGTGATAAAATCACCAATCAAGTGGTAGATTTGCGGAGTGACTATGATCAGAGTGACATAAGGGTGATGGAATACTTAACTTGGCAGGATGATGATGAAGGGAAAAGAGCAGGTGCACCCAGGATAAACGACAATCATAAATAATTTCTCTTTAATAAATGGGACGATCAAATCAGGCAGGCGGAGCGAGCAGCGGAGACAGCGGCTACACAGGCAAGCATTCTTATCGACTGTGTAAATGAGAATTTACACAGGGCCAATTTAATCACAGAGACCACCCCGGGGTACCTACCAAATAAGTTACAACTGGAAGTAGAATGGAAGCAGAAAGCGCAGGCAAAGGGTAGAGAAATCCAAGCATTAGACAGGTTGAATTGGGAATGTTACTGGACATACTTGGTCAAGCTGCACAGCCAATGGATGATGGTGAAATGCATCACAAACGCGGCCGAGAAAGTAGTGCCAGCTCTCATAGATTCTGTTTTCGCAGCCCAGCTCAGCGTAGAAATCAGTAAGCCGACTCTCCTCAAGCTCATGCTGAACACTTGCAACTTTAAGGACCAAGTTTAGAAGTAGCCTTATTTAGAATGTTTTTTTTTCTTTTAACTAGATTAGAAAAAGGACGGTCATTTGAAAACCGCATTATAAATTTTGTAAAATACTATTATTAGAATTAGGAAGTAGTATTTTAACCCTTCTCATTGCATTTGGAGAGCGGTCCAGAAATTTGTCAAAAACTTGTCCTCAGAACATGCACTTCTGCACCCTCAGAGGAGGTTTTGATGAATGAATGGATCGAGATTTATTAATGTTTTCATTTTAATGTCTGCTACTGATGTTTCACTTTTGTACTCTTAGTAGATGTTAGAACAAGTAGAGATAAATCGTTTTTGCTTAAAGTTTATGGGTAGGATTAGTCATAAATGGTAGTTTTATCTCTTGACCAATTTCTGCTTATATTCTTAAAGTGATATGCAGTTTTTCAGTTGTTTATATGTTAATGCATGAATGTGTGGGTTACCATTTGGCACTTTTGTATGGTGGAGTCATATATTTGTGTTTGATATATGAATAACTTATTTTGCGATATGATGTTCACAACTATTTTGCTTAAGTTTTTATGCAGAGTGGTTTATCTTAATTGATTTCTATTCTTATGATAGCTGAATGATCATTATTACCAGTTATTGTTCGAAATCTATTTAGATCGCATAATAGAAGAAATACACCCCGGGTTAGCGTAGATTAGATGTGTTGTTTCTCATTAGATTATAATAGCATAGAGTTAGTTTAGGAGTTTGAATTAAATTAGCTTTAAATACTCCTAGATCAGCATCATCCAACTCTACACACACACACACCCCTTAGATTGGGAAACTGGTCCCATTATCCCCAGTCGGACCCGCTATACCAAACGGATAAGGAGCTGCCAACCAAGGTCCGGACCGGGTGGGTATCCACCTTGTTGATGACCCGATTTTCGGGGCTTCAACACTACCCAAGACTTGGAAAGAAGCATGCCAAACCTTGGAGGAATATCTGCTACCACCACGTCCATCAAAACATTTTTCATGGGAAGCTGATCCAAACTCACAACCAAGTCTTTGATGAGTCCTATACATCTTACTCTGCTGGAATCAAATGAATAGAGATCATGATATTACCGGGTGATGGCCAGACCAAGCTTATCCATGATAGCCTTGGGCATGAGATTGTGAGAAGCTCCAGAATCGAACATGGCATTGTGTAACACAAAATCATGCAATCTTAAACTAATATAGAATGGTGGCACATCGCTATCAAGAGACTCACCATTCGATGCTAGTCCAAAAATCATTTCAGGCTGATCATCCTCTACATTTACCATGTCTGACATTGGGTCCAAATTCAACATCTTAGATATTTGTCCTCTATAACCGTTGTTCTTCATTATTTCAGTCAACGGGATGGATACCTTTAACTTAGAAATATCATTCTCTAAGCTTAAAGTGAGAGTCTTTTCTACCTCTTTGACTGGGACCTCTTTTTTTTCCTTTTCCTTTGATGTGGCTTGCTGCTGTGATTGTTCTGCTAATTTTGATTTGCTGCTCCCCGGAACAACTGCATCTTTTCCTTTTCTTTGTGTAGCTGATGAATCATTTTTTGCTGCTTCAACCTCCTCCTTTTTCTAAATTGGTTTGGCTGGCACATCTTTGTTTCTAAGTGAATAACGCTACTGCTCTATGGATAGAGCATTCATATACCACCTTTGGTACTCCTCTAATTCTTCTTCTAGATAGTGTCACTAGCTAGAATGAAATCCGTGTCTTGGTGTGCATCTGAATTCACTGCACACTCTTCTTCTTCGGTAATGTAAGTGAGTAGCTCATCTAGAGTAAAGAGGTGGTTTTCTTCGCCTATTACTTCCTATCCTCATCTGACTCCGGTCCATGCACAAAATTCTACTGCAAAGATGTTTGTACTGGCTGTTGTGTTGTCTGCTCTTGGGCTCGCTGATCTCTCTGTCTTATTCTATATTGTGGCTGCTACTAGCCACGAAAGTTAGGATTTCTAACTTGTGGCTCAGGCTTGTTGAGCTTCACCCTTTCAAGCATCTTCTCTACCTTTTTGACTAGTTGATCCATTGAAGAAGACTCTTCTTTCATAGTGATTTTCTTTTCTTCTTTTGCTCTAACTCTTTTTGGACAACAAATTTGCTTCAATGCTGACCGCAATTTTCTGCATGTCCTCCATTGTGGCCGGTTCTCTCTCTCTTAATTGGTAGGCCATATCAGCATCAAAACAATCCAAAAATTTCATCATAACTAGTCCCTCAGGTGGCTTTAGATGATCTGGAATTTCGTTATAGACTGCATTAAATCTAACACAACAATCTTGGACCGACTCACCAACGTTTCATTTGATTTGTTCATATTCGGCCAGAATTTGAAGGGGATTCTTTTTCACTTCCCACCAGTTTAAAAATTATCTTTGTAGTTTAGCCAAGGTAGTGATACTTGCTGCCGGAAAACCTCTGAACCATTTCCTCACATCACCTACAAATGTCTGTACAAAGAGCCTCATCGCTATGTTCTCCAAATCGATCTCATGAAGTTCATAGAAGTTTGCCATTTTTTCTACATGTTGCTGAGCAGTAATGCTGTTAGGAGTGACATCAAAAAATGGGATTTTACTTTCATAATCCATTGGCATATCATCTAGAACTTGGGGCAAAACAAGGGGTGCAAAACGGGCAGCCATCATTCTCGGTGGATTTTTCCTTGGAGGTGTTGGAGGAGTGTGAACAGTTTGTAAGGGGCTTGCAATTGGAGTTTGGGGCTGTGTTGCAATCTAATTATCAATTAACCTATTAGCTCTTTTTTTTCGAGGTCTACAAGAAATTGCAGATTGGGGATAGTATAATCAACAACCCTTTCAGATTTAGACTCAAACAATGATATCTCAAACCGTTTATTAAACTCAAGCTCTTCAACATACTCAAAAATGTCGGGACATGAATGGGATTTGAACACGAGGGTTATGGTGCTTTCTTGATGAAGGAGTCTTGGAACCAAATTGGGGTTTTCATAAATATGAGTAGGATCCAGGTCTAGATTGGTTCTAGTATATCGTCTCGATGTCAGCGTGCTATTGAGAAAAGTCAAAGGACACAACCAACTTACTCAGCCTTTCTAATCCTAAGCTCATCATCCGGAAGCTTAGAATTATTATGAAACAAGGGGATTTGATTTTAGTTTGTCCCCAGTATGGTAGCCACTATGTTAGCACCTAAATCTACCTTAGGCTGAAGGAAGGCAAAAATTAGGGTAACCTCAAACCATGATCAGACTGGTAGCTAGCCCTACCAGAGCAGGAGAGGGCTCTCTCTGAGTCACACTCAGTGAATAGATAATCGAAAACAGTCTGAGATGACTTACAATGAAATATTTACCTTAGGCTAGTAAGTGAACAGGGATTCTGGAAACAATTTTCATGAATGACCGAGCTTCTGGGATGGTATGGGACCAACAGTCAGCAAAGAACAGAGAATTTAATACAAAGGCACAGATTATTCCGTGAGGCAAGGTAGGCGGAAAGTGTAAAAATTTAGTTTGAGGTACCATGGCATGAATAGATTGCTGAAGAAAGTGAAAAGGGCATAGTGACATGAATCCTTTTCAACAGAAGAATAACATTGAACATGAAATTTTCCCACAGGCAGAGCAATAAAATTGAATTCTACCTAATCGCACTCAGAAAATTTCACTGGAAATGAACATGAATTGAATTATGAAACATAACGAAATACATATGAAAACATAAGAGACACATTTGCTACACTCACAACCACAAGAATCTCATGAAATAGAGCCACTGCCTTTCATTAACTCTCTATCAAAAATACAGAGTGAAGAAACAAATTTTCTTTCCCACAATCTCCCAGAAGTTACAAGCCAACCAACCCTTTGCAAATAACTTGCATACAATATATAGAATGTGTAAGGAAGAGATAGAATTCCAAATGGTTGGGGAGTTACTTGAATCATTGCAAAATGGAGATGGAGAGCCAACCATCAGCTACAGGTGCAATGCTACAAACATGACATTTGGCTTGGGTGACCGTTTGCATTCCTTCGCCACTTGGATAGAAGAAATTCTGGAGAAAAAACACTTTAAATGCTGCCTTTGGTGCCAAAAACCTGAAGTGTAGATGAGCCGTGCCATTTTCTCTGTGCGTCGTGCTACTTTGGGGCTTGTTTTTGGGCACTTTCACGTGTCCAAAATGTGCCCAAGTGGTCTTGTTGGAAATCTTGTCCTGTCTACTTTCTAACCTTATTGGAATTTTTGTATTTGGTGCTCATTTGCCCCTCCAAATCTTCATTCTCCCAAGACTGCTTCCTGTGTGTCAAAAACGTGGCAAAGAGGCCATTTTTGGGTGTTTTTTGACCTTTTGGAGACTCATTCCTTCCCAAAATTTCTTTTCCAGACATCAGTAGTCGTGATTTTCCATGCTAAATCCAAAAATGCAATCCATTCCTCATTTGGAGCTCTATAATTTTAGCGTCGCGCCAATGGCGTGGCGCACAGGGAGAAAATCCCTGTTTTTTGCCCAAAAAATTACCATGTGACCAAAAATTCCCCAAATTTCTTGAAATCTGGGCTGGAGGTTCCCTATGGGGTGTTATGATGGGCCAAGGAAGCCTCAACCAATATTCGAAGCCAATATTGCTCTTTTGCCTCTTTTTCCTTTCTTGTTGCTTTCCTCAATCTCGCTTTCAAACTCCTTATTCGGGCCTGTGCACTCATGTTTCGCACCCTGTAACGGAAATCCATGTGTCTTAGTAGAGAAAGGTCCTGATCAGCCTTGTCCAGCAGCCTGTCCAAATGCATGTTGACCCTCTCAAGGTTGGCCTCCCGATCTTCATTGGTTTCTTGCTCCAAAGATGTGAGCTCAACCCTTCTTCTTTGAGCAGCTTGGCGATGCTCATTTTTTTTTCAGCTCCATAATCATCTGCTGATCCTCAAGCTACTTGTTTCTCTACTCCAGTTACTTCATGTTACACTTGGCCCTCTCCAAGTCAAGGGATAAGGACTCAATCACTGATTGCTTCTCCTGGATGATCTTTGTAGGCTCTGCATTTGTTGGTTTTGCATTTGTCTCATCATCATGGAGGAGAACGAATTCGGTCTCTCATTCACCTAATGGTCCTTCCTCCTATACCGGCTCCTTACCCTTGCCCTACTCCTGTGATGTTAATGTCAGAAGTGAGGCCCCTTCCACCCCGGGTGGAGATAACACTCGCTTTCCTGCTGCAAATAAGGGTCTACTACCTCTCTGCTAAGTGATGTATACTGGCATAGTAGCAGTCTCATGTCGCTCATACTGATGAGATGGGCCACCTATCTCATGCTATACCTCTTATACCACCTCTGGAGCACTAAAGAAGTCATGGGAGATGAAGTCCTCCCAAGCAATACCCTGCAATCCCAACTGATGGTCCACCAAAATCCGAATCAAAGCAAAGTGATAAACACTCTTGAGCTGCTGTCGAGGGGTCTTGTGCTGCATGAAATTTTTCATCCTCTCTATGTTTCTGCAAATGAAAAATGGGAGGTTCATCATTCACACCCTGGTAAAGTGCATGAGAAATCTAATGTGATAGGCATAAAGGTGAGAAAACCTCCCCTCACAACTAAAGTACTTCATGATCAATTTCGTGAGCGGAGCATACTCATCTCTCAAAAATCTGAATGGAAAAACTCTCCTGAGCCGGCTCAAATAGCTGGCCTTAATGTAAGGCTCATAATGATGCCTCTCCACCTTCTTCTTCTTATGCCATTATTCTCCAATGTTCGGTATGCCTATTGCCACTAATATGGTTTCAGGTGTCAATGTGAAAGTGACCCCAGCCAAGATAGACTGTCCTCCATGTAGGTGAAGTGCAAAAACACGAGCCAACTCATGATGAACTCTGACATTTGCCACCCTCTGACAAAATTCGAAACATGCTAAGTGCTGGAAGCATGACATAGCAAGAGGTCATGCTTGCAACTCAGTGAGGGTGTTTGGCTCGTCTTTAACATGTTTTCCACTCCGGTGATGTCTCCTGGGGGCATGTTCTCCTAAAGCTATATCACTAAGGATATCCTCCTCATATTTTGATGAAACCTCGGATGCCATGACTGCTGTTTTATAAACTGAATTTAGGCTTCCCCTTTGATGATGATGAAAGCTAGGTTGTTTTGATAATATTCCACCATGGGGACAATTAAAAAAGGGAGTATTAGGAGGGGAATGATGAAATGGGAACTGGGGTTATAGGGAGAATTTGTTAGGGACTTGGGAGGAGTTTGGGTATTGTGTTGATGGGGTAGGGTTTGGGATCTTGTGTTGACTGAATAGTGGAGGGATAGGGGAGAGGGTTTGGTAGTAATTTAGGGCAGGGGTTTCAGGAAAAATGATAAAGGGAGGATGGGAAAAATGATAGGTGAGGGGAAAAAGGTGAGTGGAGTGAAAGCTTGGCACTAACAACACATTTTAACAACCCTAGCCATCATTTTCTTGGTGATTTCTTATGGTTGAATTTATGCATTTTGGTGACTTTCAAACATCTCTATAAACACCATATCATTGATAAAATTTGATGAACAAGTGATGTCATAAGGCCTACCTCTCGATTTGATAGCATTCACCAAAATTTGGAAGTGTTTGGGCACTGTTTTTGGTCCTTGTCTGTGTGTGCTGCGCGCAAAGCCCAGTGCACCGTGCCCTGGGTATGCACTACACCCTTAGAAAAATTAAACTGTGGGCAGGCTGCGTGTGCACCGCGCCCTCTGTGTGCGCCGCGCTCCTGGGTATATGCGCCGCGCCCTCTGAAACCACCTCCAACTCACTCAAACACTCAGAATTTTGCACTCACGCCTTTGCAATGTCTCTCCAAGGCTTGTAATAGCACAATGCCCTTGATTTGGATGAAAACATGTATATATAGCCTTGGAAGAGATGGGTTTAATTTTTTGTTCCTTGAAAACCCATTTTTCTAATGTTGTGTTTTGCACATTTTTCACTGACTTTAAAACACACTGATTTTCACTTTCCCTTTGAAATTTTGGCTCAAATGATGAAATTTTTGGCACTCTTTGCAGGGACTGTATAACAGGACATTTGGCCATGGAAACCATGATTGCATCTGAAAAAATCAACTGGTGACTTTTTGGAAAAAAATTTCATAAATGACATTGTTTGACTTTTCTTCAAAACAGAGTTTTGAAGAAGAATCGAAGTCTATCCACATGACGACGAAGCTCTCTGAACCATAGCTGTGTAAGGGCCTCCCTCTAGCTTGCATGGCTTTACTGGACATGTTTCAAAGATCAAATTGATGAATTCCTAGACCTAAACATAGAAAATGACTTTTGTCCTTTAAAGGACCAGACCTTGACTGTCCTGGACTTTGGTGATTATTGACAAAATACCAGGAGCCAGCAGGAGCCAGACATGAGGGGAAATGACTAGCATGACCTTCTCCGTCAGATTATGGCATGCCCCTAGTGGAATGCAGCTAAGTGAATGGAGCAGGACACCTAAAAATGAAATGCATAAAGAGTTTTGATCTCTGACGGAGGACTGACCAGACTGACTCTAACAGGTCGTAAGGTAATGCCTTGACCACGATGTCGCACAGAGGAAAGTAAGATAACTATGTCAGTATCAAGGGTGTGACCATTTCAGTGAGTTAGTGAAGGTGAATGAGAGGTTCTAACACATGGGGGTTGAGATGAGTGCGCCCCTTGGAAACCTATAGTGATACTCAGCTAAGAAGGGAACACATGAGCGAAGATGTATCACAAGCTGGAAAGTAGATCAGTAAAAAATCCAAAGTGATGGTTAAACCAACAACACATCTGCAACAAGATTCATATAATTGCATATGAAGAAGTTCATACACAACTACGTGAGTTAGATAACATATACTGCTAAGAAACCGGAGAAGTCCAACTACAATAACAACATATGCATCAAAATGTGTTGGATCTTATTATATAAAGAAGTGTAAGTCCCAATCATACAATACATCCATGTAAACCTGCTAGCCCCAATAGTGGAATGTTATAGCCACATCTGCCTGCTCCTCCAAAGAGATGAACTAGCTCCGTGTAGTGGAGAAGCCAAGGCACATTACAATACTATCCAAAATTTCTCCAAGATAGTCTTATCAGAAGCTTAGTTGACCAAAAGCCCATACAATGACTTATGAGGAGCAATTTATAGCAAAGGGTGGGGTGGCCCTTGACATTCCCCTTTATGACTATTCAACTACCCTCATAACTCTCCACCTACTCTATGGCTATTACATTCACTATTGACACTTGAATTACACTTGACATGACTCAACATTACAATGCACATGTACCCATGTGAACACAATGGCTTGAGCAAGCCAAAGTAGACATCACTGTGACTTAAACAACTATAGAAGTCCAACTTCTCAACATCCTCATGCTGATCAATAGTAACATATTGATCCCAAGCTCTTTAGTCTTTGATAGTGTCTGTGCGTTCCACGGTGACATTCGTCTGAAACCTAACCTTTGCCTCCATATCATCTGGGTACATTGCTCGGGCTCCTCTGTCCAACTCATCTGAAAGCACACACATCATTGTCTTCAATGTGACTGAACCAGAAACATACTTGTGCATGATGTCTACACTGATAGGCATGTCTGGGCTGGTTGCGATGAAAATCAACTCATCAAAGTACAAGTCAAGCTCTAGTTAGACTTGCTTCATGGTCTTCGCCTGGGTGAGAGTCCCGATTGATGGGATCGCATGCGTGCGTACCACAACATCCATACTCTTGAATACTCATGCATGAGAGGCATGTATGCTAGTGATGAATTGCAGGAGTTCTTCATAGTTCTGGATTTGACTCTAGATATGTGCTTTCAACTTGACCGCATTGACCCTCATCATCTTAGGAAAGTGAAATGGGGCCCCTTATACTTCATCGTCCATGTTTGCATGTCATTAACAACAACATGCACGCTCGTCAAGATGCGTGCTCTCCTAGCACATTGCTGCTACCATCCATTGAGATGCTTGACCGCCTTGTGCACGGTACTAAACTTGGAGTACAATGCTCACATAACTGTATCAAGGGATAATACTTCATCTAGTATTTCCTTCTTCAGTTCAGCTCACGCAAACATTGTCACCAAGTCTCCTCCTTGCTTGGCCTTTTGTAGTTGCTTTTCCATTCGCTCATTATCAGCTATTAGGAAATGAAAACTTGAGATAGTGGCTTCAACATACAGTCTACTTGCATCGGCCAAGGCAGCTAGATGTTTTCTCACATCAGTCACGATCACTCATTCTTCAACTTGCACAGGGGATGTTCGATCCTTTGGAGTTGACACTCTGTGAGACTGCACAACTCTAAGTTGGGATTCATCAAACGAGATGTTGTGCATCTCTTCTTTCGGCTGACCACCAAGGATCTTAGTGCCTCCCTAGTCATACAATATTTGCTCTCCTTCTAGGTGCATTGAAGCAGGTGAGTTGACCTCTTTGTGGTGAGGCATGAGGTTGGTGTCCTATTCCAACTGCTACTGCTCCATGTCCACATCCATCTATTGAAGTGCCTGTTATATCTCATGAGAAAAGTCTTTCCACTGTGATGGTTCACCCTATTCACCTAATGCTAGCTGTTCAGATGAATCAACTACTTGTACGGGCGATGCTTCGTCTGTTTGAACATGTTGTGCCTCTTGCTGTATCTACTGCTACTGAGCTTCCCTCTCCTGTTTGCACATCTCTTGTTCCTTTTGAAGTTTCTCCCTCAGCTCATGCAACTCCTTCTCTACTTCTTCCATTCTCTTCTTGTGCTTCTGCCTGTGTGCAATTCGCTTGTCGCGTTGTTGCCTCTTTGCCTATATATCCATAACTCCTTTCTCTACAAGTGGATCTGCTCAAAACTTGCAGCTTTTGTCCTCCTCCTTGTGATCGACAATCTTCCTCTTCCCTTTGTTGCACACTGGTATGCTTGGCTCTACTGCCACTGTTGCTACTGTTGATGCTCTCCATGATGCTGCTTCACGTTGCTTCACTAACCACTCCACAACGAATATGACTGGTTCATTGGGTCTAGATAAACTGTAACAATATCTCCATGGGTCCTCCTCAGCCCTAGGAAATGCCTCGTAGATCTAGTTGAACTGAAACCTCGTGCAGGGATCCTTCAGAATGAAATGTGGGTCATATAGATTATAGGTTCGAAGGTCAAGTGGGTACCTTCTCATCAGTTATGCTTCGACATCTGCTTGCTTGATACTCTGGATCTCATATAACCCAATCCGGAACGAAAGAGTGGGCCAAGGTGCCTTCTTCTTCTGCTACAGTCTAGTTGTCAGTCATGCCGAGATATGATAGGCTACCTCCTGCATGACAAGTACGTTTAAGGAAAACTTTGGCAGAACATGTAGAGGTTTCTCTGCAGTGAACGCTCGGATGCAAGTTCTGGATGGTGAGGCATACCAATCTGCAATACCTATCAATGCCTCCATTTCTTCCTTTGACATGCAGGGTGGATCTTGTTCAAATATCATCTTGTATAAAGGGATGAAAAAATGATTGGAGAACCATGTGATTACTCCTTTGAAGCTGAATTCAGACAACAACTTGAAATATGTGTTCGCAGCAGTCTCCGTTGGTGACCATGCCCACTCCAAGCCTGGGAGCTCCTGATGGGCACAACCTACAACTAGGATGTAGGTGGACATGTAAATCTATGCATGCATACCTTCAGGTGATTGTCAAGCCTTCGTGACTTGCTCCTCCAGCTGATGAGCCAATATACTGGACCAGTTACATGGTTTTCCTTCTCTAGCCACTTGGTCCAGTGCAACTACCCAACTCCATTGGAAGGTTTCCATGCTTTTTTTGCCATATAGTTGACAAGAAAATATGATCAAGTATTGGTATGCCTTCCTTAGTATATTTATCTTGTAGACCTCGTTGGGTGTCATCCTGAAACGAGCTGAATCCTTTACCCAATCCTTCAGAATGTCTCTAGAGTTAGCACTGTTGTTGGGTAATATGAATGGAGTCTCCATGACAGTCATAGGTTTTGACATCTAATACATCTCATCAAAATCCTATTCCCAGAAGGCTTCAAGCTTACTCCCACTGACACTACTCAAGGTCATCGTCTCAGGATCAATGTGAGAGACGATCCAGTGTACCATGTCTACACATGGGAACATGGGATATCTATATGCAATCTAGTATAGGCTAGACTTGTGAATGTTCACATACACCTAACGATCTTCGAGGTGTTCCAAAAAAGTGCTTGCAAATGTTTCATTGACCTCTTACCACTTCAGTTTGATTTCCTTGTCTAGATACAACTTTATATCTTCGTAGATCAGTAGACTAGAGGACACTTGCTCAGCTGCTGCTCCATCTTCATTTCCATTAGTGTCCCGAGATCCTGTTCTCTTGGAAGCCATTGACATAGATGAAAACCTGAAGGATTTGGAGACAAGCAACATGCATGGCAAGAAATTTGTCAGTGAAAACGAAGAAAATTCAGGGAATGACAACACATATCTTGTAAACTAATGAGCAATATTGTGCAATATCTTCTGGGAGGTTGACTGATTGGCTGCCAGAACTGTGAAAAAGGAAATCTAAACTATTTGGGAGGTAGGATTGGCTACTAAATCTGCACAATTCCCAATCTAGACTGGCTGCTGATTGCTGGGATTATGCAATGCGAAATTCCAACTGGAAAGGACTGCAGGCCCAAGGACTGAATTGCGCAATTTCCTGGGTCAACAACCACTATCCTCCAGAAATGTGAAAAATGGTCATGGAGGCTAGTGTTGGGAAGAAATGTGCATTTCTGGAGAGGAAGGTAGAGCCTTCCTTCCCTAGATTGCACAATGCAGTCTCAGTGAAGGCAGAGTTCGAGCCAAGGTTGGCCCGACTCACCGATAGGAAAATGAAAGAAAATAAGACAGTGAATGCATGACGAAACTAAGTGAAAGTAGAAGTGATTGACAATACATGAAAAACATGAATGAAGTATTCAACAAATAGATCAACATGCATGTGGGTGAAGCAGTTCGCTGGTTGGGTGAATGTTTGTGCAAAACAGTTTCATGCATGCGGCAGTAGGGAGGTAGCAGAAAAAAATGAAATAGATCTAGGACAAGATAGTATACATGAAAATGACCAAAGGTGTTCAAAGAAATGAAGAAAACATCACTTACATAAGCGAATACACAAAAAGTGACAACAATGCTGAAAAAGACAAGTTGAGGCCACTTACTTGTGAATAGCTGAGCTGAATGTGTTGAAGAGTCCTGGATGTGCTGTGGGATTTCAGAACTCCAAGATCGATATGAAAGAATGATCTCTAATGCGTCGAATAAATAAGTTTTGACTCATGACGTGTATGCCACAAATCTAGGAAAAAGCGACACTTAGAGGGAAACTTCTAAAATAACTTTGCATGTAACCTATGGCTCCTAAAAATAACTCCCTGAATCATGGGATGCCTTTTGCATGTTGTCTTTTGCTCTTCCGGGAAGGGCAAGTCATGCATACATGCAAGTCAAGTTTCCTTGGTCCCATGTGGAATTGGTCAACCAGACTGCTCATGCATGCAACTACTCAACTACTTGAGAAAAATGTGCATTTCTGGCTGGGATTTGCGCTGACTGCCCAGGAGTTTTGCACAATTTCTAGGCAGAGCAGCTGACTGCTACCAAGATTTTCACAAATTTTGGGTTGAGAAGCCCTGCTGGGGAAATTTGCGCAATTTCTGCTGGGAGTGTTGGTTGGCAGAATTGTGTAATTCTGGAGCCCAGCAAGCTACCAGACAGAGTTGTGCAATTTCTGGAAGGAAGGCTAGTTTCCCTCCAGAAATGCACAATTTTCTTGGGAAATCTACTCAACCTATAGTTGTACCAAGTCTAGGTGAACAGCCTGTGAGGGGAATGCATCAAGTTGTGCTCGACAGGCTGCTTATGTGCATGAAAAACACTGAATCTTGTGTACTTGATGAAGGGAGGTTTTGAAATGGCCGAAGGAAAAATTTTTGAGGGTGGTTGTAGCTGCTACAACACTTTGTGACACACTGGTAGAACTCCACCTCTCTAAATGGACCTTGTTCATGAAAAGAAAGTCTAACACCTCCGAAAGTATTGTTCAGTTCTCAGCTCATCTTAGTTTCACACTAGCTTGATTGTAAGATTTAGCATCTTCCAAAATCTTGGTCAATTGACACACATTCCAAGACAAGGAAAAACAATTGTTTTGATTAGGGTTGAGCGGTATATAGGTACACAAGTAGTATAGTCGTCAGAGTCTTAGTTTCATCTCTAGTGTTTCTCCATTGCCAACAGGCCTGGACAGTACTGCGGTGGAGTCACATAGGAACACAAGCATGGCTTTGCTACTAGTGAGAATGGTTGGTACCCTGATGGAGTTACTTGGATCACCTCCATACATAGGAATCCTTTCTCTTCTTTCACCTTATTTTTTTTTCATTTTCTCATTTTTGACTTTTGACTTTTCATTTTTTCAACTATGCATAACACTTATTCATTTCGGAGGTGGAAGAGAGATCCCGACTTATTGAGAGCAAAAGAGGCTGTTCCAGTAGAGAAGTAGTTTATTATATCTTTGACGTGCCTATTAAGGTTTTCCCCCTCACCTCACTCTACTTGACTGAGCTAACAAGGGTTAACCCAAAAACAACCGACTAGAGAAGGTGACACTAGTTAGCATGCAAGCGTTGTGTTTTCACCAAGGTTCACCTCAACCTGTACGTATTTTCCTTCGACGTACCATGGACTAAAGGTAACGAGCTCTTCATACATAGGTAAGATGAAAAATAACCAAGAAGGGATAGTTCTACAAGCCCTCTTGTACTTCATGATGCAAGGATACCCTCGCACATACCCACAGTATGCATAAAAATGTACAAACACAATTGTCCCTGGTATTTAACTCTGTAATGGAGTCAAATATTCAAGAATATATGGTTAAGGCCCTTTTTCCCATAGTTCCTTTGTTATCAGAACCAATCACCTCGCCAAACATCCTATTGAAATTATCTCAACTCCTCACAATATTCATTATCCCTCTTTAAATGAAGCTTTCCTCAAATCTTCCTTATCAGGACTATTTTCATTTTAAAATATTTTACAAAGGAAATATACATCTAACATACCTTTCTTCGCCTTTATATGGCTTCTACATAGACCCCGAGGCTACCTCCATCACAATTGGCCATCGCTCCTTCCATGGGTCATACATATATTACCTCATCACCCCTTCTTATTCTGATATGCAACTATCTGAACCCATATATAATCTCTTTTACATCATGGGAAATATAAGAAATACGAGAATACAAAGGAAAAGCTTGCCACAAACATATATTCCAGACTTTAAAATATATTGGCCCGAATCTATATATTGTCAGGTCCACCACTGCAAAGATCCTCCTTTGAACTCCAATTGACGCAATCGTCGATCGCCGACTAGTGCTTCATCACTATCAGTGGATCGCTATATTTCTCATCACCATTCCCTATCTGGTGATCTTCTGACTTTCAGATTTGCGATCAATGATTTAATCATGACCATCGATCTTGATTCACGATCCGATGGTTGGTGATTAATCGCAAGATTGCAATCACATTATTTCAAGGCTGATTCTAATATCTCCAAGAAAAACTTTGCTGATGCGATATGATCTGGACCATTGTTCTTATGAGATCTAATGGCCACTAAGTGTGGGTTCTTAACTATTCCATTCTTCCTTCCACTTGGTTTTTTTTCCGTTATTTCTTTGATTTTCCTTAGTGATAGGGTTTCTTCAAAACTCCCATCCCTCATTGTTTCCACTGCACGACTCCTCTTCGCTTCTCCGCTCTCCTCTTTACTTATGGTTTCACCATCTTCTCAGCATTTCTCTATGGGTTTTGGTTTGTTTCCTCGGGTTTCATTCTTCTGCTTCTGCTCAACTTCTCTCCTCTACGAACCTTCACTTCGCTACTTCTTCAGACCTTCACTCTGTTCATCAATTAGATTCAATGACCCATTGTGGTTCCTCTTAATCACTATGTTCCTCTGCATCCTTCAGAATTTTTCCCGCAACCTATTACCGACCTATGAATTCACAGTAAATCATCCATGAAATACTCTTCAATACTCTAACACAGTTAGGAACAAACATCTACATATATTAATATAAAATCAAGGATTATATTTGAGACTTCCCGATCTCGCACAAGCCTATTTTTCAATGTCATTGGCCTCTTCTCTACTCTGCCCATAGGCTTACATATCTAGAATGGTTTTGTTGAACTAATTCTGGGCTAAATCCTAGGTTGACTCCTAAATCTATGACACTGACTCCTAAATCCTCTTGGTCCTCTATGTCCACTTCTAGTTTTAATTAATTCATAAAGTCTCTACTTAGCTCCTCGAATCATCCAACTGTTTAAGAGTTATAGTTGACTTTGGACTCTTTTGGCATTATTGCCACTCATGTTATCATTTATTCGAGAGCACTTACAATATCCTCTAATTATCTAATTAAATCACTTAAAGGAATAAATATTACATTAACTTGGGACATAGGAAAACTACTTCCTAAAAATACATGACCCCCTATGTATACTTATTTACAATGATTTTCCCTTGGTTGAATTCTCCTACATCAGACTTACAAAGTAGAATATATTCAAGATCTCTCGATCATGTGTCTTCTGATCTTGGTCTTCTTGGATCCCACACTTTGTTTTGTAACTATCCACATGCTTTGTTCCCTTGTTGTTGTTGTACTTTTGTTGTCTTTTGCTCCCTTTTCTTCTTATTATCAATCAGATTCAAGTTCTAATTGATATTTTTTTTTTTTTCACTTCTCGTTCACGGATACCATGGTTAGTGGTCCGCTACATCCAGGATCGGAAGTCTCTAGTGTGGACCCCACCCGAAGGGGGTCACACCCCTTGGCCATCACAGACCTAACCCCAAGAGCTTTCGGGTTTCGACCCTGTGACCTCCCATTGGCAAGGCCCCTTCTTGACCGATTGAGCTAACCCTTGGGGCTAGTTCTAATTGATATTTCTTGTTGCTACTACCATTTTCTTCCATTTTGACTGCTTCATCATCAACTCCCACATTTCTTCAATCTCTGTCTCTAGTACATCTTTGGACTGTTTCATATTCTGCTTCGTATTTCTACCTCATTCTTTTTGTTTCAGGTTGTTACTGTCCACCAGTTCTTCAATCTGTTGCTGGTTTTCTTTACTTACTTCAACTATTGCCTTGGTTGTTTTGCCGACTTCTACTTTCCTTGTTGCCTCCCTATCATCCTTACCCTCTTTCATGATTGAATCATGACTGTTCAGCACTTTCTCTACCAAGTTAATGTCTCTATTCCATGGATTGAGTTCTTCCATAGAATTCTCTTCTTTCACCTTTATTTGGATATTCACTTGTGCCAAATCTCCTCCAGCAATTGCAACAAAACCTGCACTAAACATTTGTTAAAATAAAAAAACATAAGGCTATTGTGCCTTATCTTCCTTTGGCAACAATTCAGTTTGTTGCTCTATTTCTTTCTCCTCTATCAGCACATCAATATGTTGTTCTGAATTCTCAAAAGAACTCATGAGACTGTCCACTAGTCTCTCTTCCATATCATTTTCTTCAATGATATCTTCTTGCTCTTGTTCACTGTAGTGAACTCCTTCTCTTGCAGTCTCAATCTGTTGAACTTTCATATCCACCTCCTTTTTCTTATGATTGTCATTCATGACATTTTTTTTGTTTTCCTTTTTCAGCAATCTCTCTTGAACATCTATTCTCTGTTTTTCCAACTCCCTTCTTTGAAAATCTAATTTTATATATAACTCAATAATTTCAATTGGATTAGATTTTGGAGATTTCACACAATTTTCCATACCTTCCTTTGTTATTGATAAATAATCAGATGTCCTTTATCCCTTTGCTAAGATTTTTGCATAGACTTCTTCCTTCTTAACATCTTTCAGTAGATGTCCTTCTCTTTTTCTGATTGTCTCAACAACTTCCATGGTTATTTCCACCGTGTCTATCATCATGGTGAATTGATGATCCTTTACTATGTTTTCAGTTGACATAGTCTATTTTTCTTCAGTACATTTTTCCTTGTTGTCCCTCTGTAACTCTTCTCCCAGAGTTATCCTTGTTTCACCATCCGCATTAACATTCTCCTGTATTTTTTTTTCATTAATAACATTAATCAAACTCATTTGGTTACCTTTCTGAGACATTGTTCCTTCATTCTTCATCAGAATAAGATCCTGATTATTCATCTCTATGAGAACTTCTTTACAGTCATCCATAGACTTTTTCTTATGTATACAATCAATTTCTTCTTATTCTTAGAAGTTTCATTTGCCAACTTTTACTTCCAGATCTTCATCTATTCGGAAGATATCTTCAATAGGTTTCTTTTCTCCTGCAATACCTGCCATCATACAAAAACTATTAGTTTTAAAAACATAAGACCCTATGGTCTTATTGGATGCTTCAACCATCATATCTCCTTGCTGTTCCAAGTTCTCTTTATGACTTAAAAATCCTTCAATGGTCTCCTCTTAACTCTTGTCAAGCCCTTCACGTGGTTGCTTGATATCATTCTCCAACTGCATTTGAGACCTATCTATCTCATCTTCTTCCAAAATAGAATTTAGATTCTACTGGTCTTCTTCCTTCTTTATGACAATATATGTCAATTTTCCTTCTTTACATGTTTCACCTGCATACATACACAAATTTTCAGTTTTAAAACTATGTGGCCCTTTGGCCTCACTTGAAGTTTTATTCTTCAAGTCCTCATCTTCATTTCTCCCAGAATTTCTCCCTGTTCTGGTTCACAAATGGACTCTTCCATTTCCAACTCAACTTCCTTGAGTTTTCCCCTCAGCCACTTTACTTTCTTTTGCTATAGCCTTCTCTTCATCTCATGCCATTCCATTGGCTTCTTCCTTAATATCCAACCTTGTCTCTGGCTTTCCTCTAGTATTCTCCTTAATGCATTGAGTTGTTCTTTTAACTCTGTAATCTCCTGGTCAATTTCTTCTTGACTCAACCTCTTGCCATTTGTCTTCGCATTCTCTTTCTTCTCATATCTTTTGTTGTGGCTTCTCTCTGAACCTTTGCTATGACTATCAGTAGTCATCTTCTTCTCCTCTTTCTTCATGAGCTCCTCACTCATCTGCAACAAGCCTCTGTAACAGCTAGTCCTCCTCACTGCAATCTTACCTTGCTAAGATCTCCTCACTCAGTCTTTTGGTAAGCACAGTCTTCTATCTGGAACCTCCTCTTGAGCAACACCTTTGCTCCTTCTAGGCTTTTGCAATCTCTCACTCTCTCTTGAGAACACTTCAGCTGTCCTCTCTATCCAATCTCTTGTTAGATTCTTCAGGTTCACTGCCACTTTCCTTCAGAGTGTTTTCCTTACTCTGTCTTCAAGAACACATCTGGTTCTCCTCTCACAGCTTCTCTCGATGTCACTTGTGCATTAGTATAAAAACACACATTCTCAATTCAAAACATAACATATTACCTCACCTTCAAGATTTCAGCGTGATCTTTGTTTAGTCTCCAAGTCCTCTTTCCTTCAGAACTTACACTAAGAAATCTTCCTTTTTCTTTCCTTCAAGGAATCCTCTGTTTCTGTTTACTCCAAGCCTATACTGGAATGCTACAATATTCCAAAACTTCAAAATTTCCCCTTACAGTCTTCTATTGTAGCCTTATGCACATTACCTTCTTCTGTGTGCAACCTCCTTTCATAGGAAGTCTTTCCCCACTCTGATTTCAAACCTGCTCTAATTTCAATTCTTCTCTGACTTCAATTATGCTCTGATACCAGTAATGATGAAGGTATACCCCTGCACATACCCACAGTATGCATAAAAATTCACAAACACAATTGTCCCAGGTATTTAACTTTGAAATGGAGTCAAATCTTCAAGCATATATGGTTAAGGCCCTTTTTGCCATAGTTCCTTTGTTATTGGAACCAATCACCTTACCAAACCTCCTATTATTCATTATCCCTCTTTAAATGAAGCTTTCCTCAAATCTTCTTTATCGGGACTATTTTCCTTTTAAAATATTTTACTAAGGAAATATACGTCTAACATACCTTTCTTCGCCTTTATATGGCTTCTGCACAGACCCCGAGGCTACCTCCATCGCAATTGGACAACGCTCATTCCACAGGTCATACATATATTACCTCATCACCCCTTCTTCTTTTGATATGAGACTATCGGAACCCATATACAAGCACTTTTACATCAAAGCCCGGTCCATTCATATTATGGGAAATATAAGAAATACGAGAATACAAAGGAAACGCTTACCACACACATATATTCCAGACTTTAAAATATATAGGCTCGAATCTATATATCGTCGAGTCTGTCACTACAAAGCTCCTCCTCCGAACTCTGATTAACACGATCGCTGATCGCCGACTAGTGCTTTATCGCTATCAACGGATTGCTATATCGCTCATCGCCATTCCCTGTCTACTGATCTTCTGATTTTCTGATTTGCGATCAATGATTTAATCACGACCGTTGATATTGATTCACGATCCGATGGTTGATGATTAATCGCAAGATCACAATCGCATTTTTTCAAGGCCGATTCTAATATCTCCAAAAAGAACTCTGCCGATGTGATACGATCTGGATCGTTTCTCTTATGAGATATAACGGCTATTGAGCACCGGTTCTTAACTCTTCCGTTCTTCCTTCAAATTGGTTTTTTTTTTTCTATTATTTATTCGATTTTCCTTAGTAATTGAGTTTCTTCAAAACTTCCGTCCCTCGCTGTTTTCGTAGCATGACTCCTCTTCGCTTCTCCGCTCTCCTCTTTACTTATGGTTTCACCATCTTCTCAGCATTTCTCTATGAGTTTTGGTTTGTTTCATCAGGTTTCATTCTTCCGCTTCTGCTCAACTTCTCTCCTCTACGAACCTTCACTTCGCTACTTCTTCAGAGCTTCACTTTGTTTATCAATTGGATTCAATGACCCATTATGATTCCTCTGAATCACTCCATTCCTTTGCATCCTTTAGAATTCTACCTGCAACCTATTATCGAGCCTACAAATTCACAGTAAATCATCTATGAAATACTCCTCAATACTCTGACACAGTAAGTAACAAACATCTACATATATTAATATAAAATCAAGGATTACATTCGAGACTTCTCGGTCTCGCACAGGCCTATTTTTTAATGTTAGTGGCCTCTTTTCTACTCTGCCCGTAGGCTTAGATATATCCAAAATGGTTCTATTGAAATAATTATCAGGTAAATCCTAGATTGACTCCTAAATATATTAAACTGACTCCTAAATCCTCTCAGTCCTCTATGTCCACTTATAGTTTTAATTAATTCCTAAAGTCTCTCCTTAGTTCCTCGAACCATGCAACTATTTAAGAGTTATAGTTTACTTTGGACTCTTTTGGCATTATTTCCACTCATGTTCTCATTTATTCAAGAGCACTTACAATCTCCTCTAATTATCTAATTAAATAACTTAAAGGTCTAAATATTACATTAACTTGAGACTTAGGAAAACTACTTCCTAAAAATACATGACCCCCTATGTCTACTTATTTACAATGATTTTCCCTTGGTTGAATGCTCTTGCATCACTTCACCCAGCTTTTTTCAAGAGTCGTGCATAGTTTCATGAAAAACTAACCTACGAACGAAACAAGTGAACTATACGAAGCAAGTGAACTAACAAACAACAAATAAAAGAAAGAGTAGAAGAAAAATTGAAAGCAAAGCAAGTAAGAAAACAAGCAAGAAAATAAACCAGCAAACAAAGCATGTAAGAAAACAAGCATGTAAGAAAACAACTGAAATCAAACACTACTCCTAATCCTACACTAATGGTGCATGGGCCTGATCACGTGAAGTGATATTTCCAATGCAGCCACTGGCACATTGGTAGAACCATGTTGGTGAAGGGTTGGTCAACGAGCAAACCAACTATGTGAACTAGCAAGAAAGAAAGATATAACAATGAAGGCAACCACACTTCATGTCTGACAATGCCCATAGGACATACATGAGTGCAAGTGCATAACGAGCAGTCTGTCGAATTACCATGGTGTTGTGTAAAACTACATGCAACTTTGAATCATAAGCTCACTCTTGACTCAGACATGCAAGCAAATGAAATAAACAAAGATAACTTGCATTGTACACGTGTGCTTGCAATGGAAGATTCCTCCAATGCATGACCGATGGGATCATGCAGTTCAAGTGGAGGAAGTGTGATCTGTGTGTGATATGGATCTTCAATGCATACAGATGAGTTATGAGGAGCCTTGGGTGATTGAACAATTTTTTGATTGGAAGTGAGTCTAACCCCAAGAGAGCGAGGACTTGACATAACCATAAGCTGGGCTTGAAGTGCCTCGACATTCTTGGGTGTTTCAACTTCATCATTAGATAGATCATCATAAACCAATGGCTTCAAAAGATCAACTATGATAGAGCCATGATTGTGATCAAATATAGAAACAAATGGATCACAACTGCCACAATCAAAAAAATCAATGATTTCATCGGCATCCTCATGATTAGATGAATCAAAGAGAGGGATAGATGAAAAGCGAACAAACTCATCCTTTGTGTTTCCAAAAAAGATAGATGAATGATCAAGTGGATTTTCAATGAATAGCTTATGAGTCCTGCAAGTGATCAACAATGGGTGCATCCATGAATGAAGACGCACATGCGAAATCGTGGATGGTAGGTTCACAAAAAAGGTTAGGAAATAATGTAGGGCGCTCAGATAGTAGGGAGTCATACTTCGTCAATTATTGATGCTCAAACTCCCCCTCATACTCTTCATGAATGACAACGCATGTTGGTTGTGTAACACTAACTCCATCAATGGGTTGTTCCTCATTCACCATAGGTGAAGAGTCTAGAATGGATGAACACAAGACGATCTCATCTGGAGGAACACCTGAGTGCGAAGACAGAGATCATAGAACATAATGCATATGAGAACTCAAAGGAATCACAACCAAATCTGCATGAAAATTGAGTGAAGTGATGTCGGGAGAATGTGAAAGATGAACAGGTGTGTGAGCATGATATTCAACATCAGTCAGCAGTGGTGGAGCTGTTGAATGAGAGGAAGGAAGATAGTCAGTCGAGACAGTGCCCACATCCACATGAGATTGCATAGCTCCATTAATGAATAATGTTGAGTGAGGCTTGATCTCAAACTTATTCTTGGGATGGGTAGATTACTTAAGGCAATACTCGAACTAGTCTCGAAGATAAGGAAATTTCATCTGGATCCTCAGAGCTTGAAACTGCAAGTCACAGAAGCACTGCCAAAGATCAATAACCCATTAATGCAGAGCCTTTCGTTTCTATAACAATTTTTGGTCAAGATGGTCTCGATCAAAATGATAGAAAGTGTCTTCAATAGATCACAAAAGTGCTCAAGTGAGTGCATGCTATCAGTTGGTAGGCTGAGCAGCCAACGACATGGAGATTCGTGAAGTGTGTGTGCAAGAAGAAACTGGCATGTTCATCAGAACACCCATCTTCCTAATGAAGCATGGAAAGAAAGTCATGTAAGTAGTCAGTTCAGGCCACTTCTCCTTCACTATCATACATGGAAGTGGACAAGAGATCAATAAACTCCCCCATGATGGATACATATTCATGATTCGAAAAACGTCGCAGAGGGAGAAGAGTGAAGTAATCCATGAAAGGTATGAAAAGGTTCAAAATAGGATGAGAGGACAAAGCTTGTTATCTGGCCCTCCTTCTAGCACCATAAATGTTGACGATGTTGGACCCGCCAACATGTTAAGGGGATATCCCCAGTAAGAAGTCCCAATTAGACCTCAGGCTGTTTGGTGTAGGAGTCCCAACAGTGCGTCGTAAGGTAATTCCTTGACTACAATGTCACACAGAGGAAAGTAAGATAATCTCAAGAAAAGAAACAGGCATGGAAAGAAATTTGTCAGCGAAAACAAAGCAAATTCGGGGAATGACAAAACACATACTTGGGAAATTGATGAGAAAGATTGCGCAATTTCTTCTCGGAGGCTGGGTGATTGGCTGCTAGAATTTCACAAAAGGCATTCTGGGATCTCTGGAAGGCAAGACTAGTTGTTGGATCTGCGCAATGTGCAATCTAGACTGGTTGTTAGGATTTTGCAATGTGTAATTCCAACTGGGAACAACTAAAGTCCCAGGGACTGAATTGTACAATTTCCTAGGCCAGCAGTCACTATCCTTTAGAAATGCGAAAAACAATCCCGGTGGCCAGTGCTAGGAAGAAATGCACATTTTTGGAGAGCAAGGCAATGCCTTCCTTCCCCAGATTGTGCAATGCAGTCTCAATGAAGGCAGAGTCCGGGCAAAGGTTGGCCAGACTCGTTGATGGGAAACTAAAAGAAAATAAGATAGTGAATCCATGGTGACACTAAGTGAAAGAAGAAGTGATTGACAGTGCATGCAAAACATGAACGAAAGATTCAACAAACAAGTCAACATGAATGTGGGTGAAGCAGTTTGTTGGTTGGGCGAATGTTCGTGAAAAATAATTTCACGCATGCGATAGCAGTGAGATAGAAACGAAAACTGAAATAGAGCTAGGAAATGCTAGTATACATGTAAATGATAGCAAGCATTCAAAGAAATCAAGCAAACAACACTCACATGGGCGAATACAAAAAAAGTGATAGAAATGCTGAAAAAGACAAGTTGAGGACACTTACCCATGAATAGCTAAGCCAGATGGGTCGAAGAGTCCCGGATGTGTTGTGGGATGTCAATGCTCCAAGATCAATTTGAAAGAATGAGCTTTGATTCATTGAATAAATAAGTTTGGGCTCATGATGCGCATGCCACAAATCTAAGAAAAAGCGACACTTGGAGGGAAACTTCTAAAACAACTTTGCATGTAACCTCTGGCTGCTAAAAATAGCTCCCTGAATCATGGGATGAATTTTGCATGTTGCCTTTTTCTATTCCGGAAAGGGCAAGTCATGCATGCATGCAAGTCAAGTTTTCTTGGTCCCAAGTGGAACTAGTCAAGCAGACTGCTCATGCATGCAGCTATTCAACTGATTGGGAAAAATTCACATTTCTGGCTGGGATTTGGGCTAACTGCCTAGGAGATTTGCATAATTTCTGGGCAAAGTAGCTGACTTCTGCCCAGATTTGCGCAAATTCTGGGATGAGTAGCCCTACTGGGAAAATTTAAGAAATTTCTATTCGGATTTTTGGCTAGCAAAATTGTGAAATTTTGGAGCCCAACAAGGTGCCAGATAGAATTGCGTAATTTATGAAGGGAAGGTTGGTTTCCCTCAAGAAATATACAATTTTCTTAGCGAAGCCTCTCAACCTGCAGCCAGACCAATTCCAGGTGAACAACTTGTGAGGAGAATGCATCAAGTTGTGCTCGATAGGCTGCCTATGTGCATGAAAAACACTGAAGCTTGTATACTTGATGAATCAAGACAAGGTGTTGTGAAAGGTTGGTAGAGAGGCTCCAAAATAGACTAAGGAAAAATTTTGGAGGGTGGTTGTAGCTACTACAACAACAACATAGAGGTTCATTACCTGTTCCAATAACTAAGCCACACTAGTCATTGGTATAGGACAAGGCCCATCAAATCCTGTGGGAATAGTATTTTTCTTGTGGTAGGAAAGGACATTTCTCTATATCAAGTTGAGGAATTTCTTGACAAAACATTAGTCAGTAAGTTCTTCAATTGACATGTTAATATATGTCATTTGTCTTTATGTATTCAATAATTTGGGTTTATTTTTCACATGTATAGTTCCATTAGTCATTTCATGTTGAGAGGATGGCATGGTTTTATCCTTTGGTATGAGGAGGAAGCATTGAATATATTGACCCAAACATGGTTAATGAATCATTGTTTTCTTGGGCTTAGACTTTGGCACCATTTTTTTGATGTTTGGATACATATAAATCATATAATGTTTTGATTTCGGTAAAATTTCCCAATATCCCACTTAAACTTTGGAATAATGTAGGTATTCATGCCATATGATATGTAATTAGATCCTATATTATAGGTGATGATGGGCATGCACAGAATAACTTGTGGTCAATGGCCCAAATTCTAGTTGTTATAGCATCATTCAACACTCATCTAGTTATGTTGCTTTGATATAGCCTTGGGCAACCCTTTCCCATTCAGACTTGACCATTTATTAAAAAACAATATTTCTAATTCCATACATGACTCTTCCCTTTAAAAAGAGCATACACATGCAGTTTCTTCCAAAGAAGCCTATGTATACGCTAGTGTCTTCGGAAACAGTTGCGTGTACACGTGGATATGTTATTAGACAATCTTGTATATTTGGAAAAAAATTGATTTTTTTCAAATTTTTCCTTCAGTTAGGGGTCTAGCCTACTTTTTCTACTTCCTTAAGGTCATTTTCAGTCTGGAATGGTCTTGTCTCTTGCTCATGTCAATTTCTATCTCTCTTTTTGCAAAAGTATTTTGTTAACCTGGGGTTTGCAATTTTTTATGTTTTTTCATTTTAAGTTTGGGTTTCAAACCTTCTTCATGAAGTGCCTGACTATTCTGTTCTTTTGGAAAAGTGAGTTGATTCTCAACTTGCTTATAATCCAATATTTCCACTACTTCACTTTGCATTCTTTAAGTTGACTCATTTGGTTTCTTTTTGGTTATTTGAGAGAGGTCTTTACAAGTTTGGTTCAGTTAGAGATTTTGGTTCTCTGAAATCTTTCTTTTTCTCTAAATCTTTTATGTATCATTCAAGTCAATTTGTTCAAGTGCTTTGGTCTCTTAGTCACCTTAGTCTTATCATGTCGGTTATTGTTTATGGATTGTGAAGTTTGGAGTCTATTCTCTTGATTCAGATCTTGAGTTGATTGATTGCTTGCCCTCATGAAAATTTTGTTTTATGTCCTTATAAATAAAAAAGAAAAAGCACATTTTCTTTTGCCTTTCCTTTCTTTGGTTTTTTGTTTTTGATCTTTTTATCTTATCAACAAGTGTGAAAATATTTGTTTGAGGTTGAAATTTTCTTCTCTTGGGAGATATTTTCTTGGATATTTGTTTCTCCTTGTTTGGTAAAACTTTGGCTTTAGGTCTTTGAAAGAACAAATTTGTTTGTTTGGAGCATTCCATAGAATCTTGCATTTAGGCATTCTAGTATGCATTAAGGTAGTTTTCATTTTAGGCAGTTTAGTCTCTTTCGATAGATGTTGAATGTGTGTGTGTGTGTTTAAAGGAAAAAGAAAAGAGTTTTTCTTTCAAAGATTTATCGTAGAACCTTGTAGAGATCACTTTTCATTGAAGAAACTAAGTTTCATTTTCATGAAACCTAGATTTCTATTGATTTCTTTTTGCCTTAGAACATCATAAGTTTCAACCCCGCTACCCATGACCTAAATAACAACCAATAAAATCAAGATCTTAATCTAAAATGAACTAGATTTTCTTTTTTTCGTAGATACGTCAATTAGTCTAGGGAATTTAGGGCATTGAAATAGGTGTGTGGTGAGTAAAATCTCCAAGGCCACTCTAAAATGAAACATAGCAGTTGATTAAAGAGTGTAAATATAGTCCTGTTAAGCTATCCAGGAAAGCTCTTCTAAGACATGAGTTAAGCATGAGGATGAGTGAAGATAGGGAAAGATAGATACCCCCTCTTATACTTCCTGGATCCCACGCCTGCGACTGTTGTTGGAAATAATACTGAGAGGGGGGCTGAATCAGTATTATCAAATCAATAAAAAAATTTCATTTCCATACTTAGATACATATACACTACTTCAGTTCATGGAACCCGCGTGTATATGCAACTAGCGTATGTCTAGAATACTTATGATTCAGTTAATCCATTAAATGTTGATCTTTAGTTAGTGCATCAAAACTTTATTAACCATATGAACAGTAAGCAGGTGTAGTAAAACAGAATAGATCATCACACAAGAAGCACACATGGACACCATGATATAAGGTGGAAACCCAATGTGGGTGAAAACCACCCGCTGCAAGTCATCTCTATCTTCTTTTAATAAGATACTTCATTTTACAATATTTTGTACTGGTGCAATCCTTTACCAGTACGCAGGCTGCAACCTGCAGAGGGCTACAACCCTCTATCGTTTTCCAGACTCTCCTGGATGAGAGCTACAACCCCCTTAGCTCTTGTACTAGCTGATCCATTTACTAGTACGTAGGTTCCTGCCTACTGAATGCTCCAATCTTCACTCGTTCTCCATATGCTACTGGAAGGGAGCTACTACCCCCTTTGCTCTTGTACTAGCTGATGTACTAGTACGTAGGTTCTAACCTACAATCTCCTTTCATCCTCCAGGGACCACATTTCATACATTTTCAAACTAGATACTCCTGAAGCACAACACTATAATCTGAAGGCCACGTTTCATCAAATTTTCATACTAGACCCATAAATATCATTGAAGCACAAAACAATCAATACTAGCATCATCAATTTCTGATTCACTGAAACACTGAAACCCTGTCAACAACACAGTCACCAGAACACAGAGCTGAACACTGAACTCTACAATAATATCCAGAACCAACTGTATCATCAAAATCATGCATTAGAGTGCATATGCTACTTGGAAGTGTTGAACCAGCGTGTATATGCAACTTCACCAAGGTGAACCAACGTATATGTCATCAATTACTTACTTATAACTTGATGCACTTCCTGTCTTCAGACATATCCAGATTATTACATATACAAGGATAATATGTGTGTTAGCACCCAGATCTAGTCCATCAGATCACATAAATATGAGTCATTATGATCCTGATCCAACATTACTTCTCATCCATCAAAACTGAAGCTAAAATCAATCAACCAATCAGGATATGCAGAACACTGACACCATTAAACTGTCATCATAACTCATCAACAACCAGAACCACCTGTAACTTCAAACATCATAGCTCAAACGGTATACGCTACAACAATGAACCAAACCCGCATACATACGCTCTTACACCAAAGCCAACCTGCGTACAGATCTATAAATATTCAATCATGACTTGCAGTGATTTCAAACTTTAGTTATACCCATTTCATATCATTACATGCGTCAGTATACAGATCTAGAATAAACATAATCAATCATGTAGAGATAGTTCATTTCAAACCATTTGATCCCGATCTATCCTTAGATCTTGTTCTCCATCCCCCGGTGAGATCCCTCCTTAGCTCAGATCAAGCAATGCATCATCAACCCATAACCTACATACTGGATCTCATACTTCATCATATATTCTAGACTTTTTCGATGCACTTGCCTAATGATCTTCTTCTCCTTTTATAGTGTTAGGCCTTGCTCAATACCATTTTCCAAAACCATAACAAACCAATACCATGGACCCAATACTTGGGATCAACACATCTGATGAGATACTATGGTCCAAAACCATAGGTTCAAATACCAAGGACTAACTACCATGGACCAAAAGTAAGTTCTCCAACATATACGCGCTTTTCCTTGCATGAAAGTGCGTGTATATGCATACGCGCGTTTGTAACGTCTAACCTGTGTGTATATGCATCTCGGTTATGATGAACCTGCGTATATATATTTTCTCTTCATTCTTGTATTCTGATCATGAAATACTTGTTGTTGATCTGCTACACTATGATCTGTCATTTGTGTGATTTGCCATCAAGGACAACACTTGTCTCATAATTCCAACAATCTCCCCCTTTGGACTTGATGGGAAGGCTAACTTGTCACACTTAGAACTATCATCTAATTCCTTTGAGCTGTCCTACATCTCATGCATTCAATCACATCCGATATCTCTTCTGAAGATTCATCTAGTTATAACTAAGTGAGATGTTCTTCTATGAGTGGGTTGCCATCAAGTACAACACATGCATCATAATGCCAACAATCTCCCCCTTTGGACTTGATGGCAACAACACCAAATCACTCTCCCCCTTTGACATTGTTAGCTACCTATACCAATAGGTTTCATTTTTCATGATTGGCAGGGGAAGTGCCAAATATGCTCTACTTTGGTGATTCAAAGATCTCATATTTTTGTGGAAAACACCTATCTACAGTTGATTGATATTGTCCTACTTCTAAATGGGTGATCCAACAGTCTAAACTAGGCCATGCCATATTTCAATTTTTGTTGTAGATTAGAGAAAGAAATCTGTCCAAACTGTTCAATCTTGGCAGATTAGTAGTTAGGTAGAGAATGAAGGTTCCCAACTGCTTAATCTGGGGCCTTGGAAGTAATAAGGCTAGCCTTAGATAGAAAATCAAAAGAAAATGCAAAAAGAAAAGAAAGAGAGCAATTGAGGGTTTGCCAGTATAAGTGCACCCTCCCTGAAGTAATAAAAAATGCTAGGCAATAGAATGGGTAGGTAGAGGGGGTTGCAGAAACATGATTTCTTTCATATCACTGGCCTAAGCAAAGGAAACACATGGTAGCCAGTGCAGATCTTCCTATGCAGCAATTTTGTAGCAACAAAGTGAAGCATGTCTAATTTCCCAATCATTCCCTATCAAACTTCTTTCTAACATCCCATTATCACCTTTGTTCATAACAGAAATCAAACTTATTTGTTGATTCTTGTTATATAGAAGAGCCACATTTCTTGTGTAAAAATATTTTCGTTTTTATCTACTCTCATAACTAAGTTTGTTCCCTAAAAACTTAGTGTTTGCTTCCTCTCTTCCATATCTCCCATCCAATACTAACTACTAACTCTATCATTACTTAACTCCCTATGTTCCCCTTTTCCCTATTATTATATCACTATTGTATATAAAAACCCCAAAAAATGTATATACCCCTTCCCCTAGGCAATATAGCCTTATAGCTCCAAAAGGTCAGAGCGCAAAGAAATTGAAGCGCTAAAGGCAAAATAGCGCTAAAACCATGTCTCGGGATTAAATCAAGACCTGCTTGGTTTAACAGCCCTAAGCGCGTTTTATTAATCAAATGTCCAAAATTTGTTTTGTTCACAAAACATTGAAAAAACCCAAAAACCCGCCAATGGCTAAAGTTCCGCCCTGGCGCGCATTCCTAGAAAAAATAATTGTTTATTATCCACTCCCCGCTGTATTGTCCGATCAGATCTGCTCCCCGTCGACCGTCGGATCTGGGCCCTCCCATCCGACGGTCCTCTGCAATATCGGGCTGCCTCCAGTGGCGGTACTTTAGCGCCCGAAAATGTCAGAATGATGACGTAGGGCACTGGACACGCGTCACAATTTAATTGCATCGGGCGGCCTCCTGCGAAAACCACGCCCGTACCTTAAGTGGTCCGATATTACCGCTTACTGCCTTCTGTTTATCGCCCGCCAAGTCGCCTTTACGTCACCTCCACTTCATTGCCGAGTCAGCACCACATCAGCGCCCGACCCGCCATCGCTCCGAGCTGTCTGCCACGTCCCCCGTCCACGTGGACCACTCACAGACTGCCAAGTCATCATTCCGTACCATGACCCCACCTATGACGTCATGCTGACGTCATCCAACAAAAGCACGCCAAAGGCCAAATTTTCTATATTTTTGCCCAAAATCACATTTTTTCGCATTTTTCACCAAAAAACTACTGTGTCTCCCGCATGAAATTTCACGACGTTCTCGCCGCCAACCTGTAGAAACTGATTCAAAGTCGTGGCCGCCCATAATTTGGCTTGGATAAGCCTCCACCCATCATGCCATGACCAAGTATTTACCAATTCTTCCTACACCTGGTTCAGTTTTTTCTTCACTGTAAAAAAAAGACGCCCAGAACTGTCATTTTCTCCTGAAACTCAAGCTTCCTTGTCCTGCAAGTGACTCAATTTCTCCCAAGAGTGACCAATTGTGCCCCTTTTACACCAGAACTGCCCTGTTTTTGCTGTAAATCCTTTTTACCTCGATTCGCCGTGCAAAGTCGCGTTTGCCTACATTCCTAAGTGAAATTCTGCTTGAAGAGCACCAAACACATGGAGACACCAGCAACTCTAGACATTGCACCTTTAAATGCCCCACACAGAGAGCTAGAATGGCTGCCCCTGGCTGATAGAGACTACCAGATGGCAGAGGTAATCCCAGATTACAGCAGGTATCATATTCATTTAATCAATGAACTAGAAGCCAAACATCTCAATGGAACTGATATTCTAGGGATTTGGGACTCCTATTTGCCCATTTTCAATCTTCCTCAAGTCAATGTCCTCCTAGATTTAATCCATTGATGCAGTGCCAACTATGATCCATGTCAGAGAGCTGTCCTCAGTCTTGTTCTATGTCACCCCTGAGGCTATAAATCAAATGCTGCACTTTCATACTACAAATCCATTGACTCCTCTATCCATGATGCACTTGATAGACCAAGGAGGCAAGCTGCCCAGTGCCCAAATCGTAAAGATTAATCAACTATTCATTCAATCAGGCTCTCAAACTGTGAGGTCTCCTCCTATTGGAAATGTATATCTCAATGAGTTGGGCAGGATTCTTGTGGATATGATCAGTTATATCCTGGGTTACAGGTCAACTGAGGATGTTGATGAAACCATTCTAGTTATGATGTCTGTCTTCTCCCCTGGAAAGCCTCCTTCGGTTCACTATGATTATGCTACATTCATTTCCAACAAAATTCATGAGAAATTGATGAATTTAGAGAGGGAAAGGATGTTTAGATACACTTCTTACATCTATCACTTGTTCCTATTTAATCAGCCTCACAGCTTCCCTATTACTCTCAAGAAGTTTGATGCCTAGGAGAACCAAAGGTCTGTGGTATTTTGGTCTTCAATATTTCATCACACATCTTTTTCACCATATAGCTACTGTGAATTCATAGACCTTTTCATCCATCCAGCCATGTCCTTGCTGTTGAGTTCTCCTCCTCCAAGATTGACAGATGAGATGCAAAGAATCCTCCAGCTCTCAAAGGCCTACAACATTGGGGATTGGTACTTTTACCAACACCATACAGTGATTAGGATATATGGTTGTGAGTTAACCCCATACAGGATACCAAGATATGTCCCTATGAGACTTTTTGCTTTAGAATATTTCAGACAATTTGGAAATGCGGACATGATCCATTTCCACAGCAAAAATAAAAAGGCACAGCTCAAAGTCAAAAACCAGCTAGGCCCATTTATTTATAACAAAAGAGAAGAGGCATGGAAAGAAGCAGATAATATCCTGAAGTGCCTCGAGTTGCAAACCAGTTTCCTCTGGTTACCCTATGACCCCAATCACTTCATTAGTCTTAGAAGGCTCAAATATAAATTGGCTAGCTATGATCATCTCAGGTTACCACATATTGAAAAATATGAAAATCAATTATAATGGAAAGAGGGCACCCTAGAAGAGGCATGTTCTAAAGAGGAAATAACACAAAAAGCAACAAAGAAACTTGAGAAGGAAGCTGACTTGGAATATTGTGGACATGTTTCTTCTTTTCATCATACTCAACTTGGAGCAGCTGCCTCATCTTCTACAGCTCCCCAGCAAGCAGTTCAAACCACTACTCTAGCAGCTGGTACAGATAAGGGGAAAGAAATGGAGCAGGATCAGACACTCCCAACAACAGAACAACAGAAAGAACAGACAGAATAGCAAGAAGAAATGGCTGAAGCCCCTGTATCCACAGAGCAACAGGTTCAAGAAAATGTGCCTCCAAGGCAGGAAATAGTAGTGGAGACTTCAGTGCTCCAAACCCCGATGAATGAAGAGAGAGCCAGGAAGAGGGACGGACAGCAAGAAGCCCCCCTTACTACATCAGCAAGTCAACAAGGGGAGAAAAGGCGAAGACTAAACCCTTTTTCTAAAGAAGAGATGCCTATTGGACCATCCATGGGTATGGGCCCCCCTATTATGGAAGCATCAGCCAGTTCCTTCCAGCAGGAACAAGAGAGACCACTTGGAGGAGAGGTCAGCTCCTCAAGCCAGCAAAGAAGGGCAGAGTCTGGAATCAAAAAAAAAATTATGGATATAAAAGCTAGGAATGAGCCAGTCAGAATCCAGCTTTACAATCATTTGCTCAAGATGGCTCCCACCAATCAACAGAGGCTCATGTCAGCATATGACATTGTAGAGGGGAAGATGACTATGAGCCATTTTATGCCTGCCATGCTGCAACCACAGTCAGTTGCAGATTACATCAGAACCAACCTAGAAGTATTTGCAAAAGACATCCACCCAATGGACCAAATAGAGCTACATAAGCAAACGGGTGAGATGGTCTACTCTACTCTTGCACATAAAACACTTCTAGCACACAAACTGCAAAATTCTCTCCATAATACTACAACCCAACTAGAATTGGAGAAAGCTTATTCCCAAGCCAAAGACAATAGGATTAAGTATTTGGAAGATATCATCATAGAGCTTGGGCATGACCCAAGTGATCCCAAAGCTATGCAGGTGCTAATGAAGAAAAAAGATGAAGATATATTAGCTTTGAGGAAGATGGTCAAACTTCCAGCAACCCTTCACCCCCAAACAGAAAATGTTGCTCAGCAGAGAAAGGATCAAGATGTAGTGGCCATGCTGTTGACATTACACAAACAATTGGTAGAAACAGAAGGACGATTGGTAGCAACAGAGGGTGCATTAGAGGCAGCCCTGAAACAAAAACAAGGAGAGCAGATACCTCAGCCCTCTTAGCCAGTAATAAATCTTGAGGAGCCCCCTCAAATTATAAGTCCTCCCCTGGTGCAAACAACAGAAGCAAGTGCCTCAATTGCTGGGCCTCAAGCAAGAGAACAGGAAGCAGCAGCAGAGCAAGTCCTAGGCCTCGGTATGCGAGATATGATGAACGAGCTGCAAGCTCTTGAAACCCAAATGATTGAGCTGAAGGATGCCAAAGAAAAGCTGGCCCAACTGGACGAGAAATATGACAAATCTAAGCAACAAGTGGCAGAAAAGACTAGGGAAGTTAGGACACTAGAAAGAAGGATCAAAGAGCTTGAAAAGGATCTCACCATGAGTAAGGTAATAACTGAGGTCAAGAAGATCCTGTGGGCTAAGATTGGCCAGTCAATCACAGATCAGTGGCAATACATAAAGACAATTCATGAGCAAATGGATCTACTGAACAAGGCTCATGCTGAAAGTCAAAGGGCTAGAGCTTCTCTGGGAAGTATGCCTGATATTGCTACCAGGATGATCAATGTCCTGCATAATAGAACTGGCCTTCAATTGGCAACAATGGGTATCAGGATAGGACTGATACAATTTTGTTAATCAAAAGGGTGCTCACCCTCCGGAACTATTTGCAGACATTAGAAAGAAAGTGCCAAGATATTCAAGTAGAGGTCAATGCTTTTGCCACCAAAATCACAGCACCACATGGCAGAGGGCTTCCCAGCCTAGTGACCAGTGCAAGAAGACTGTTGTCCCATGAACAGTATGCTAAAAGGGTAAAAAATTATGCAGCTAATCAGTTGACAACTACAACAAGCAGTCCAGAAGGAGTTGGGTCACCATCAAGGCAAGAGATTTATGATAAATTAGAGAATTTATTCTTCATTGAACATGAAATTAAGCACCTTTTTGAAGTGCCCCCTAATTATTATAAGTATATAGAGGCAGATGAAACCCTAATCAAGATGCAGAGACATCAAATGCCCACTGAAGAGTGGTGGACGAATATGATTAAAACTTTGCTTTAAATCAAGTCTAAATTTTTGTCTAAAAGTTGTTCACAACAACAGGAAAATAGTTGAATGAGGTGGATAGTGGCTATGCACAGCTTGAGCATCACAGACGAGCTGTCCGAATACAACAGTGCCCTGACGCGGTAACATAAAGGAAAAATCAATCCAAATCGCCGCAACGAGCTCAGATGGCCGATAAACTTAAAAGTCAAGAATTTCTGACAAACAGCAAGCAGCTGTTGTATATTTATTTAAGTAGCTTTTAATTTTGTAAGAAATATCTTAGAAAGTTGGTAAGAGCAGTTATTGTGCAATAACTCATTTTTGAGATATTTTGTATATATGCACCCCCGCATAGCTTATTGGGTGGTTGCTCAGTTTTTCAAGAGAACTCGGCTGTATATCCTCTAAAAGACATAATGCAAAGGAGTTGTTGGTTTCCAAAAGAAAGAGTTTGGCTTGGACGTGATGTGATGAAACTATTGACTGCTGCAGGATTCTCATGTTATGGCGTGATACAATAAGTGTTTTCTAACTATATTTGTGTTTCATTTCTTGCATAATCTATTTATGATGTTTGGTGATTAATCTTGGTAGAAAAGAAAAAGAATAGTTCAGGATTTGTCCATTAAGAACACCCTAAACTCAATCTTTACTACTAAATATGTTTTCTCCAGGGTTAGCTGCGACTATGGAATTCTTAAGTGCTCCTATTTGCTCTAATCACATGATAAGTCTGTATTCAGTAATTCTCACTTGCTGCTGATTAGGATTTGTCCGTTATTCCCTGTTACACTGTGAAAGAACTCTTAACTGCCTTTTTCTGGTGTGATTTATACTGTTTCTTGTCTAAAAAGAAAAAAAAATCAAAGTTTGTATCATGAATACCCATCTGGCCCTGCAGTGAACCTCTCTTTATCATAGATATCAAATGCTATTCATTTCTGGACTCCACATGCCCAATGGATTGAACTCTCTTTGATACTTGCTTGCCCTTCTTTGAACAATAGACGAGAACCAAAATTCAAACAAAACTCTCACCTCATAACTAGCCTAAAATCTTCAAAAAACAAAGTTAAAACTAAAAAGAGAGAGCCCTCTCTGATTACGGGTAGGCTAGAACCTGTAATCCAAAGCTTGGTTAGTGGTTACCCCGGCCGTATTGCCTCAGGAGTCAAAGGGAACAACCTGGGTGTTAATAGACATCAAGGGAAAAGGGTGGACCAAGATATTCACTTTCTTTGATAAACATCCCGCTGACCATACTCCCCCTGAGTACCTGCTGAAATTTCTGAATGAGCTCCCCCATTGTATATGCCAAGGTGTACTAATCTGTTCATGCTCCCTCTGAGTACATGCTAAAAACTCTGCACTGCTAAAGTGTGCTTTTCATGATCCCCCTTGTTGAAAAGTGTGCAACAATAAATGATTGTTGAGAATGAAACAAGATGATGGAGCTTAGTGAAAAGAGTCACCTTCACTAAGTGGACCCACAGGCAAATTATGGCGCAAGTTCTATTTTTTATCCCAGCAGGGATGATCACAGTATGGGTGATCACAGTATGGGTGATCATAGTATGAGTGATCACAGTATGGGTGACCACGGTATGAGTGATCACAGTATGAGTGATCAAAGTCTATTTTTAGACTGGCTGTCAAAAATAGAAAAGTCAAATATTATTGTCTCGTAATAATATTTGGACTATAAACTTGATCTTATTCTCTTGGAGCACTTCAGGATGAGCTATGGATATGGTACATGCAGATCCCAGAAGGAAATATGTGGTTACCTATGGGATGACTAATATTTGCATCCAGGACTTCAGTTAGAACTCAAGTGAGTTGAGTTTAGTGGACTGGAGGTGCAGTTGATGGAGTTGTGTTCAGTTTAGCTTTGTTAAACTGGTTGTATTTAGTCTAACTGGCAAATAGACTAGAGATGAGTTGGGTGAATTAGTTATTAATTAATTCACAAGTTATTAACTCATCATTCAACTATAGAATACATCAGTTAACTCAGTTGCATGTCAGTGCATGTTCAATTCAGCAGGGACATGTGTTAGAGGATCAGATTGCTATCAGTTGTGACTATAGCTATGCATGATGATTTGCACAATCAGAGGGATTGAGTATGCCAATGAATTGGAAAATACCAAGAATTGTAGCCTATGTTCACGTCCAAGATAGTGTGAGTGATTATTTGCAGGTCAAATACGAGTTTGGTAAACCATTCTCATCAATTCTTGAGCAGGTATTGAGTAGTGGAGGTAGGAAAGCAGTGGAATAGATTTGGAGATTAGATCTGAGTTGTATTGTGTGTAACAGGTGGAGCTGGTACTGGATTGCTTGTGATAAGCATTGTACTATGTATTGTTACATGATTCAATCACTATAATATACAGATAGTTGGGGTTTTTAGTGAGATGCTTTCCCCGGGAAAAATACTGTGTTGATATGTGTGATTGATGCTTCTATATACGCCTGTGAATGTTTCTACTTCTGTAAATTGATGATCAACATAGAGGAGGTTATGTATTATGCATGTTCTGCTTATAAGTGTATAATCAGGATAATCTCTGTGAATATGCGTCATATTATTCAAAATTTCTACATGGTATCAGAGCTAGATGATTTGTAGAAAAAGTTTCTGCATGGTATCAGAGCCCTTTGATTTGTAGGAAAAGTTCTACAGGATATCAAAGCGAGGATTGATCATCGGATCTATTATTCAGAAAGTGTTTACATTTTATTTCTTTAGGCAGAGTCTATAATCGGGCCAGGTAGCCTCTAGATTCATCCTTCTTTTGGAAGGTGAGATATCCGATGAATGCCCATACAGTCGATCTCTGTACAAGAAATACTTTGTTCTCATGAATTCTAGATCGGAAGGGGTTGCGTTTTGTGCTAGTGGAATTCGAATTTAATTCCAAACCAAGAGATAAAACTAAAAAACATTAAGTGTGAGAATGGAGACAGTATGCCCCAATATCTCACGAAGTTCACCCAATGCTGGGATGAGCTGGGAAGTGTGGGGGTGACTGTCAGATGAGGATGGTGAGTCTAGCACTCCTTGACCTTCCTAAGAGTTGGCATAACTACCAGGACTCGGTGAATGGAAGGGAGAAACTGCCAAATTGGGAACGACTATGGTTGGATTTGATGCAGGAGGAGATTAGACGGTGCACCCGAGACAATTCTTCATCTATGCATGATGAGGAGAACTGTGCCTTAGCGAGTAAGGCGAAGAAGAAGAAGGGGAAGGTTTCTCTTTCTGAATCCAGTACTTCTAGTGATGGGAAGAAGGTTGACAAGTTGAAGGTGAGATGCTTTCGTTGTCATGAGATTGGTTCACGGGTCGGGAACCTGTATTCTCTTGAGGTTCAAGATGCATGCAAAGCCTTGAGCAGCGAGGCAACTGATGGAGACTTGGTGGTTTAGAGGGAGTGTATATTACCTCTTAACATTCAGAGCCAGAAGAAGTCTCAGACGATTGTGGAGGAGCCACGAATGGTGGTGCAGCTTCAGGAGGTTGTGGAGGAGCCACAACAGGGGAAGCTAAGAGGAGATTGAGTAGAGACATATACTCATCCAGAGACTCCAGTAGGGGGAAACTTTGATCCAGGTGGGCTGAGGGATGTCAGGCGAAAAGAGTCGATAGTGCGGACACAACCAACCTCCCTAGGAGCCTAAGACTCTCTAGTGACAAACAAGACAAACAAGAGCAATCCTTCTCTAAACATGCATTTACTATATGGGAAATCAAGTGTTTAGATCCTACCTATAGTCCCACGCTGTTGTAGCAGTCCAGCCTCGCTGATCCGGATGAGCTCCTCCTTCACTTTGAAACCTGCATCCACTAACAATCAAACGATTAAATAACACTTGATAATCTCATAAAATAAAACATATTTAACACATAGACCAAGGAGTACATGAAACAACTCATAAATAACAAGTTATGGAGAAGAATGGACTCATTTGCATTAATAGGAAAAAAAAGGAAAAATTACAACTTGAGCCTTGGTGTTGTGCAAGTCCCTCCCAGGGTCCATCAAGAGTTCTCCTTTACTTTGACAAATCTCACCCACTTCCAAATAGAACAAGCAAAGATGGTAATCTCACCTCACAAGCTTCTAAATGGGAGTCCTAATTCTAGTAGCATCTACCCTTAGAAATGTTTAGCTTTCAACCTCTCCTCCTTCTGGCCCAATGCCTGTATTTATAGTGGTCTAGAGGAAGTTATTCAGGTCCACCATCAATGGGATAATCCCCTCTTTGGATGGGATAGCTCCCTTATTGATGGGATAAGTTCCTCTTTGATAGGGGTACATGAACCATCTGGAGGCGCTCAATACACGTCGAACAAGCTTCTAGAATGCTCTAGAAATGACCACAAGTAACTTTTTGAAGATGAAACTTGCACATTTTGACCTTTACAGGGGGACGCACCTGCCCCTTTACATACAGAGCGTACAAGTACGCAGCTTTTGTGAACATTGGGTGTGTACCCGCAGGTAAGGTTGAGAGAACCTGCGTACCCAGAGATAAATACATTTATAAAGACTTTCTCTCTTTTTGGAGTTTGACATGGAGAGTAGAGGCATAAGACTTGCCTAAGAGGATAGCATGACTGTTGATAGAGCCATACTAACTGTAAATAGCCATGGTGACATTTTTTAGTGTAACAGATTGCCCCCTAAAGTGCGAAGCCTGTAATAGATTAGGGTTTTGTATTATCTAGGAAGGGTGAAGCGCTTTATCATTTCAAGGATTATCTCGTGGAGAGCCTAGTCAGAACCTGCAATTTTCAACACAAAATACATGTATAAGATTATATCATCACTGAGGTAGGCATTCCCATACTCAGATCAAAACTTTAACTAACTGACTAACTACTCTGATACAGGAATGATATTGCAGTAAATCATAATCATAGACTTTTGTAGACACAGTATGGGTGCAGCCATCTGTTTATGATTAGTCTACTTAGATAATGAATACAAAACTCCTCGCAGCCTGGATGATGGAAACTAGATCCAGGGTCTTCATTTCTGCTTCCCGAATTGGTACGATTCTAGCCATGCGAATAAATGAGTTGATGTCGAACATGGTAGAAACCACTTGATTACCAGTCGATGATGTAAACTATTAACAAGTGTGAGAGAGACCACCAGTAATGTCAATGGTTCTCAAAGTACCCAGCACAATCCATGAGATGTGAATGAATGAGTTGATGTCGAACATTTCACGGAATCCTTCGATCGAGAGTCAATGATGTAAACTGACGTCAAAGGCGAGAAACCTACCATTGATGCATGCAGACTTCAAGGTACTGACGATTTCTAAGTCATCTCTCTAGATAATGTGTTGATGTCGATAGAAAGCGACCCGTTGTAGGCAAGCCCACAACACGAAATCATTGTTCAAGTTGAAGAAATGTTGCTGTAAGGACTGACTCAGGGATGGTCAAAATGAATGAAAAGGTATTTTGCAGATGAAAGTTTTGTTTGCAGACCTCTTGAACACATAACGACACAACAGATGGCTTGGTGATAAACGACTCAAAGTTAATCCCCGGAACCCGGCTGAAGACTTTCAAAATGGTTTGATCAACTGTGAGGTAAAGGATTTCCCAACCTAGGTGAATGAAAAGTGTCGTGTCCAAGAGTGGTAATAAAGTTTCTTCTGAGACAAAAGATAACAAATAGGCTCATTCTTCTCTCTTTTCCCCCACCATTTCTGGCAAGTACCTCTTTATTTTTAACAAGCTTGAGGAGGATAACATATGCTTGATTATAAGCTCATCCTTCGGATGAGTCCAACCTAGTTTTGATTCGAACCCTAAGAAGGAGTGGTTCGTTCCTGTTTATAATTGAACAGGTCCTTTACCGTGAAATTTTAACGAGTCCAGTATAGGATAAACTCGGCGTTTTTCAATTTTAGAGAGTCTGAAAAACTTAAGAAGACTCCAAGTTGAACTTCTTCGTAGATTTGTGTCCCTCAAGCCCGAAAAAGTATAAAATAATACCTGGGGGAACCACTTGATCTTGCGACCAAGGAGTACTTTCATAATTAGTGTCATTGACCTGAAAAGTAAAAAGCGATCAAGGACACGTCGTTTTATTTCCAGTATCGAGTTTGAAACGACAAAAACCCGGCAACCTTTTCCTGTTTTTACGGTCAGAAAAGGGCTATAAGGGGACCATATTTTAATTCTGTTTTAACGAGTGTAAAAGAAACGCTCGGCAATCTTTTCATATTTTAGGAGTCAAAAAAGGGCTTAAAAGATGACTCTGATATTTTGGTTCGTGAAAAATGACAATTTTCCCTCTAAATCCCTTTGTCCTGCACAAAAACGACATATTACTCATACCTGTTTAAGATAGGCAAAAATACATTGAAAAATATCCTTCCATGGTGAAAAATGAACAAACCTAGCATTCATTCATCCAAAAAACCTATAAAAAGACTTTTTACCATGTCATTTTTACCATTTTACTGTTGAGGTTGAAAAAAGGGCTTTTGGCAAGAAACTTCCCGTGGTCGCTGTGGAGAATCCGACCGTCAAAATCGAACGCCGTCTCTTCCAGGTATTTCACAACATCCTCCTCTTCAATTTCATCCGATTAAAATTTTGTTTTAGGTTTTAGTTTTGGTTTTTGGGGGTTTTTAGGTTTTAAAAACTGCTCTGCGGGGTACGCAGGTGCCCTAAGGGTGACCTGCGTCCCCCGACCTTTTCCTACACAGGAAAAAGGTCGGGGTACGCAGCCCACCTTCAGGCCAGCTGCGTACCGGCGCTCTGTGTCCTAAACGTGGGGTGCCTCCCCTGCGAAGGGTGGAATTTGAAACCCCAAACCCCAAAAATAACCATTTAAAGTTTCCCAAACTAATTCTAATCTTTATTTCTTGGTGTGTAGGGCACTCACCATGTTGGATTGGAGAGAAAGAGAGAACGAGGATGTTGATTTAGCCGCAATTAATCACCAACCTTCCATTGATGCCCTAAAAGCATGCAGACTATATAAATACTGGGCCATACCTGGCATGAGGGCTCAGGTGAGATTCTTGGAGTGGCTGGTTGAGAGATGGAACATTCATGAGCAATGCTTTTACATCGGAGGGCACCAGCTCGAGATAGATCCCTCTGACATATACTTTCTTACTGGCTTGCCAAATAGGGGCGAGCAACTCAATCTAGCCTGGACTAGGCCGGGTGGCCAATCCCTTGCTAGTCTCCGGGCAAACTGGTGCATACCCAATCAAAACCATGCGAAAGGCGTAGAAATCAAATACATCTCTCGGCGTGAACTCAAGGTTATAGCTTTCACGGTTACCAGAATTTGCGGTGCAGCCGCTTTACATATTGCCATCGGGTCCCAAATGCGGATGGCGATTGACTGTTTCCGAGGCACCATCTTCAACTGGTGCGATGCTGTGTCGGCCAATATGAAGGGCCAACTGACTAGGGCAAAGAATGAACAACTGAAGACCTTTGGATATGGGTCTCTAGTTGTGAGCTTTGCCTTAGAGAGAGTTCCGATGCTGATCCCTCAGCAACTCACTGTTGATATCTTGGGTCCTCGGGAGCCAAAGATGATACAATGGGTTACGGTGATGGCCCGGCATCCTGATGAGGGCGCGACAGTTGTTCGATTCCCTGATGGTTATTTTCACTGGTTAGAGGACCAGGTTTTTGCGATCCAGGACTTTCCGTATGCTGGAGTAGATTTTCGAGGTGATCCGAACATGGTTCTTCCACAGGGAGAACAATGGGACGACAGAGGTACTTTATTTTTCACAAGTTTTCAAATTATATATATATTTTTTGTTTTTTATATATATCGTCTCAAAACTGACAGTAAAAAATTTCAAAATGAAGATGTTGGTCCACAGCGCCCAGCGAACCTCCGGCCTTTTGAGAGGAGAGTACCAGCTGTACCAGCACCACCCCCACAGGATGCGGCCGTAGAGACCTTAGCCGAGCTGGAACAGGATCTAGAGCGTCTGACGGCGGATATACCAGAGACCACCATAGATGACATTCCCATTCGACTTTAGCGCTATGTGGTCGCAGTCCCAGGACCTTTTAGGAGGTTCTTGTGTAGGGTAGCGCAGGCAGTGGTCTCGTATAGAGAGCACCACCAGTGATTGGCTAGTCGTTTTGTAGACACATATGACATTTTTTGCTTTTTGTACTTATCATTTTTGCCGATCATAAGGTGTTTTTCAACCTATGATCGAAGACGATGTATATTTTTTGACACACTCCTATTTATATATATATATCACTATTACCGGCTTATCTTGTTTAACATATGTGATGAAATGTTTTTAAATTTACTTGCATGGTTATCGTAAATGTCTGTCCAACATTCGAGAAGCAATTGCATCTGGTAATGTATTTAAAGACCTTAGAATATGCTGATATTCAATGTAATCAAATTCACGTTCCAAGAGACACACTCTCAAAAACAACCTTAATAACACAAGATTTCTAATGGCATAAACTCTATTAAGCTGTAATACAACAAGTTCAAAATCTAACCTCACTATCAAACGTCGAATTCCAAATGAAATAGATTCAGATAATAATTCAACCACTGCACTGTATTCTGCAATGTTGTTCGTCATTTGACCGAGGCTTACCCCATGCATAGAAACTAACTCGTCAGAGGGCGAATGGATAACCCAAGCTGCGGAAGAGATATTCCGTGTACTACGAGAAGCACCATTAGCAAATCCAATGTATGGTTGGAGAGGCGTCGACATCTGCAATATCAAGAGTAAAACCAAGATAAGCCAGAATAACGACGAAAAACACACCTTCTAAGCTAAGCACACTGACTAAACTAACAAACATACTAGCTAGAAAGAAAATCTAACCTAACTAACATTCTCCATACCCAGCATTTAAGCATAATACCTCTTAAGGTGAAGTCCATTTCTGGGTTTACATAAAGAGTCCCCATCAAAATCTACCAGCTCATAGGCCCCTTTTGCTAGCTTTCGCTTTACAATGTAGGGTCCATGCCACATAGGAACGAATTTTCCAGCACCTAGCTTATCGTTAGCTTGATCATATAATAGCACTAGGTCTCCCTCTGAAAAACTTCGAGGGGTCACATTTCTATCATACTGAGCTTTCATTCGCTTCGCGTGAGTCTCGATTACCAATGCAACGTCACGTCGAGTCTCATCTAATTTAGCTAAGTATAATAGACGCTTCTCGTCTTCGGAAGTAGCTGGAAGTAATTCGACAGCCATTTGAAGTGATGGGATTTCTCATTCAATGGGTAACACAGCTTCCAAGCCATAAACTAGCTGGAAAGGAGTGAACCCTGTTGAAGTTTTCACTGAAGTTCGGTATGCCCATAGCGCTGAAAATAACATGTTGTGCCAATTCGACCGATGAATACCAATGATTCGTCGGATCATGATAACCAGAACTTTGTTGATAGACTCAACCAAACCGTTGGCTTGCGGATAATAAGGAGTAGAGCTATCGTGGTGCAAACCAAGCTGGCTTGTAAGCTCAGTCATCATGATGTTTCGAAAATGGCTCCCATGGTCAGTGATGATTTCTTGTGGGACACCAAACCTAGTTATAATATGATTGAATACGAAAACTGCAGCTGTTTTTCCACTTGCGTCGAATGTAGGCATCGCCTCGGCCCATTTAGTAAAATAATCAACCGCGAGGATGATATACGCATGCCCCCCGGCCGAGTGAGGGTTACAAGTAATAAAACCGATACCCCATTTGGTGAATGGACCAATGACAATTATAGGATGGAGGGGAGTAGGTGGTGCGCACATCTTGCGATCAAACACTTGACAGTTGTGGCACTTCCGGACTGCAATGATACAATCTTTAAACATAGACGGCCAGAAATAGCCAGCGCGCAACACCTTCTGAGCTGTGGCATACCCAGACATATGACCGCCACATGCTCCAGAGTGACAATCATTCAAAACCCTCTCAGCCTCTTCGTGAGTTAAACAACGTCGAAAAACTAAGTCTACCCCCCGGCGATAAAGAGTATCTCTAATAATCTTGTATTGCTGGGATTGAAACCGAATTTTTCGACGTTCCGACTTTGAAGCTTCAGGCCGAAAGGTGTGGGTTTGGAGATAGATGATTACATCCCCGTACCACGGATCTAAAGTACTGATAAGAAACAAAGATTCATCCGCAATGGACTCCTCTGCCACAGTTTCTGTGTCAGTATGCGGGAAATCACACATCAATTCCGCAAAAACTAAGGATTTCTTAGACTTGGACTTCTCAAACTCCAAGTCGAACTCTTGCAGGATAATGATCCATTTAGAGTACTTGCCCCCTAGCAGTTGTTTTGTCAAAATATAAATCATAGGGTTGCAATCCGAAATAACTGTAGTTTTACGGAGAAGAATGTAGTGACGAAAATGCTGGACAGCTTGAACGGCTGCCAGGGCCAATTTCTCCACATGCGAATATTTTAGCTCAGTGGGGTTTAATGTCCTACTAAGATAATATATCACATGTTCCGCTCCGAATTCATCTTCTTGAACTAACACCATTCCAATGGTGGAATGCGAAGCTACGAGGTATAAGAAGTAGTCCTGGTTGTAGTTGGGAGGATGCAACAACGGTGCATGGGTCAATGCGTGTTTAAGTGCATCAAAAGATTGTTGGGCAATCTCGTCCCAAAAGAATTGAGCGTTCTATTTCAACAATCGTGTAAAACCTTTAGTGACCTCGGCGTAGTTTGGAATGAATCGGCGTAAAAAGTTCGCTTTCCCTTGCAAACTTTGGAGTTGGTGCAAACTCGAAGGAGGAGGCAATTTGATGATAGCTTCGACCTTCGAGGGATCGACGCGAATGCCGGCTTTTGAAACAACAAATCCCAGCAATCGACCCGACTCTATACAGAACACACACTTGTGGGGATTCAACCGAATTCGATAATGACGACACCTCATAAAGATTGCTCGTAAGTGGACAAGGTGATCAGCTCGGTGTAAAGAATGAGCAGGCAAATCATCGAGGTACGGTTGCACAATGTGTTTGATGTCATGAAATGCGTAAGACATCGCCCGTTGAAAAGTGGCCCTGGCATTCTTAAGTCCAAAAGGTAATTTGCAATAAGCAAATGTCCCCCATGGACAAATGAATGCCGTTTTTGGTTGGTCGGCAGGTAGAATATTGATTTGATTATAGCCCGAAAAACCATCCATGAAGGAAAACATTTCACTTCCGGCACAATCATCAATAATTTGATCGATATAAGGTGTAAGATAGTTGTCTTTTGGACAAGCTCGATTTATATCCCTATAGTCGATACAGATTCTTATTGTTCCTTGTTTCTTGTTGACCGGAAAAATATTCGATACCCAATCCGTTAACAGGATTGGATAAATGAAACCTGCTTTCAACAGCTTCTCGACTTCTGCTTTAATCGCAGCCGCTTTCCGAGGGTGAATCTGACGCAACCGTTGCCGGACGGGTTTGGCATCCAGATAGGTCTTTATTTCATGAAAAACAATGGCAGGGTCGATTCCCGACATTTCCTCATAAGACCAGGCAAACACATCGCGGAATTCTTGGAATAGGGCCTTGTAAGTTTGGATTTCATCTTCTGTACATGAGGCACCTATATGAATGTTTTCCTCAATTCCGGGCTTCACTGAAATATCAATGGGAATAGTGCAAGAAATATTCCCTAAATTCAACTCTGAATCAGAATGTTTCGTTGGATTCTGAGCGTCTTTGACATATTCAGCGGTAAAGATAGATGAAAATTCATTTTCAAAAGCATCATCCTTAGGTAAAAATGAAGATCGGTGATGGAGATCTTCCCATGGCAGATCGTCTACACTTAGGATTTCACGAAGTTGTTCGTCAGATGACACGACTTCGGGAAACGCTATCCGTTCTAAGGTTGATGTGAAAAGTGATTCTTCATTGACCACATTCATTTGGTCGATCTCGGTAATTTTCGTTGTGCTGGGAATGATTGCAGCACTTCTAACGCCAACATTGGTGAGGGTGAAATAGCTAAGTCCTCAACAATGTTGTAATTCTGGGCCGCTCTCGCATGTGGATTGAAAGCAGACCTTCGAAGTACACCCTTGGAGGGCGGCTTAATTACTAAGTCTGGGTTAGGTTTTTCGATCTGTAGTGGATCGAAACCAGGAGCTGAGGTTGATGGATTAGAATGAGAAGATTCTGCTTCTTTACCATCAACAGGATTCTTACTACCATAATCTTGCGATCGAGTCGCAATCCTCACATGAGACATCATCAAAATGGGTTCTTCACTGGCAGTCGAGGAAGAACCTATCATCTTATTCTTCTGCTCTGGAAATGGATTTTTTAACACAGCAGGAGTGGGAGAACCTTTTACTATTTTCACAACCTCGGCCTGATGAGGGCAATCTCTTGTAAAATGATCCTCTTCACAAATAAGACAAGGATATCGAGGTTTTCGCTTTTCGTCATTGGTTTCCGACTTTTCTGTTTTCTCCTTCGGAGCCTTGTCTGCTTTAGCCTTCTTCTTTCCTTTCTTCTTCCCACCGTTTTTTGATTTGGCTGTAGATGACTCTACAGCGTGAATATCGGCAGAAATTTCAGGAGAAGATGACTCTCCTGTCGGAGAATCAGGCAAAGTGATTATAGGAGTAGTAGAAGTCTTGGAGGATTTCTTCTTGCTCTTTGTATTCACGATGCCAATCATACCATCAACGGCATGAGATCCCGAAGGAGCAGCAGCGATTTGATTCGATTTTGGAAGATCTGGAATCTTCTCGTGTAACGTACCCGACTGAGTGTAAACTAAGTCAAGGTACTGCGCCTGAGCAATGACTTGCTCCTCAGTAACTACTCCGGCCTTAGCTACATCTTCAATAATCTTCGGTAATAATGATTTAACAAACCATTCAGCTAAAATTTGGTCTGGAATAAAAACTTTCACTAGCCTTCTTCGACGTCTCCACTCATGAATGTGATCATAAATATACGTGGACGTCGATTGTTTTAGTGAAGTTAATAACTCCGTGCTGTTATCGTATCTGAACAACAACTGAAAATGAGTTAAGAACGAGGTAGCTAACTAGCTAAAATTGTAAAAAGAGGCCCGTGGTAACTCAATGTACCACTTGGCCGTGAGACCAATGAGTGTACGCTGGAAAAGACGTAAATGGATCGAATCATCCGAGATAGAATTTGAAGCACACCAGAGATGGTAAGTCATCACATGATTGGACGGATCCTCTCCAGACTTACCTTTCAACTTGGGTATATCACTGGGCAACTTATTTGGCATTGGCGGCCAGAACGGAAGATATTGAATTGGATCGTTCGTTAGGTGCGTCAAGTCTGGTAAATCCAAAGTTGTGATAAACAGTAACTGCCAGTTAGGATCTCTAAAACTCTGGGTCACAAGACTAGTCCCAGGAGGAGGATATCCAGGATAACTAGGAACAGGAGTTGCATTAGGGATATTATACCCTCTTTGAAAACCAGGATTAACCGGACCGTACTGGGGTTGTTGAGGTTGTTGATAAGTGTACCCAGGATACGGTTGATACTGGTAAACCGGCTGTTGGACAGCTTGCCCATGTTGGTACTGTCCCTGGTACGGTTGATGAACAAATTGAGGTCGAGTAGTGACAACCGTACTTATACCAAGCTGACCTGTAGGCATCTGGACCGTGGTTTGAATCGTAGATCCAGACAACGGTAAAGACGTCTGAGGAGTGGTTGCAGAGACAGTAGAAATCGGAGCTGTCGATACTCCAGAAGTTAGTGTGGCAGATGTAGCGGTAGTTGCAGCAGCCGTTTCAGATGGAGTACTAGGTGCAATTGGCAGCTGAGTAACTACCGAAGTTACAGAAGTTTGAACATTTGACTGGACAGGTTGCGGTTGCTGGGGAGGACCAGAAACTACGGGTTGTCCAGCTTGAGGTACCAACTGTATACTTGGCTGCAACACCTGTTGACCCTGTGAAGGATCCCATACTAACATTCCGGGGTATTGACCCGTAACAGGTTGAGGATAATGAGATCCATAACTGGATTGAGGATAGGATTGGTAATTGAAAGGTGCAGTTCCCATACCTTGAACATATGATTGACCTTGAGGTGGTTGATAAACTTGACTCCAGTATTGACCTTGAGGTTGATAACCTTGAGGTAAATACGGATACTGGGGTTGACCTTGACCTTGAGGTTGATACCCTTGAGGTTGATACCCTTGGGGTTGATACCCTTGAGGTTGCCATCCTTGGGGTTGATACCCTTGAGGTTGATACTGAGGTTGACCTTGGGGTACATATTGAGGCTGGGGTTGACCTTGAGGCATGTATTGCACCATAGGTACATACTGACCTTGAGGTTGCCCCCCAGACACGATTTGTGTACCTTGAGGTTGCCCCCCAGGCATTAACTGAGGCTGCCCCCCAGGCGGTAATTGGCCACCTAGAGGTTGGGAAATGGGAACTGAACCTGACATCATGTAAATGTCTCCTACACCCAATGGTATATTACCATTGTTTCCAGCTAATAACCCATGATCAATGGGTTGAGGAGATGCTCCCGCAAAGGTACCAGAAAGTGATTGATACCCGGTGGGAACAGAAGGATCGCGGTGTAAGAAAGATTCAGGAGTTTGAGTAAACACGGACGACTGACCAGACATACTTACAGGAGTATAAATACCTCTAGGTGGGAAAGGGAGTACGAGGTGTAGAAAAACCTACCCCTGAGTTGTCTAAATAATTGGTTAACGAAAGGTACCAAGTAGTACTTCTAGGAGGACTGTAAAAGATAGATTCACGCTCCCTGAGCTCAATAGTAAGTTGATCTTCAAGGTTAGAGACACCTATTTCTTCCTCTGGAACAAGTTCTTCGATAGCAATCAGACCAGTAGGAAGATTTTCGGTGATAACTCGTTCTACTCTTGGTGAATCTGGAACACTAGAAGTTGGAGTAACAGGTTCAGATATTTCAGGTTCTTCGCCTGTATCACTAGTAGATGAAAAACTACCAACAAGCTCAGAAACTGTAACAGCTTCGGGATTATAACCTGTCTCTAGACCTTGGTAATCTGAATGGACTACCAAGGAAGATTCTCCTTCTTCAGGTGAACCTACTCTACTGCCACTAGGAGGAGTTACAAGGACCTTCAAACCTTCTAGATTACTGGGGTCGTCTCGAGGAGGTTCACCCCTAAGTCTACGGGATCTTCTCAACAATTCGGCCACAGAAACAACTTCAGGAGACTGGCCCCGAAGTCTACGGGACTGTCTCGGTAATTACGCCACAGCAAGAAACTTTTAACTACTACACACAAAAGCAAATTAAAATCTCAAATCAAACCACCTAAAGTCTCTAAAGAACCAAACAAATTTGAATCACACGCCTAAAGAATCTAGGGCGTCAAACCAAGCACAAACAGTAGCCTTCAAGACCGAAAACGCTAGTTGGAGATGAAACCCAACATCGCCGGATTCAGTACAGAAGTGGCGGGTGGAACAGTTACCCCGGAAACCTGCTTAATGAATAGACCGGCACAAGTTCCTCCACTTAACCGTCTCGAGTGAAGTGAACCCCCCGGAAAATCCAAGTGAGTCTAGCCGACGTCTGCTCCAGGTATAGTGGGATCTTCCCTCCACCGTCACCTCGACAGAATCCTAAAGATAATGGTCACTAAGGTTACCAACCACAACAAATGCACCTGGGGGAACAGTCTACACTCCGACAGCACGCAAGGGCAGAGTATCAAGCTCAATCCCCTTGCCGGTTCCTTGAAAATAATCCAAGGTTTACCGACAAGTGACCCCTGGCTCCTCGACAATGGTTAATCCGAGGTTTACCGTTTGTAATACGTGCGTGTCTGGCGTCGTTCCCAACGAGGGGGGATTGATCCCCTCACTGGTTCGGACATGAGCTCGTGCTTCTCCTTTAAGAGGAGCTTTCCTAGAGTACAAATGAGACAATTGGATTTATTCTATCACAAGATAAGCTACTTGTTTGGTTTTGTTGTCTTGGAGAGTTAATTACTCTCCTACTCCAAGACACTAGCCTAATCTAAATTGGTGTTTCAAAGCCCTAGTAAATAAAAGTTACTACGTTGATTTTAATTTAAGCGTTAATTTTATGGTTTTTCTTAAAGACAAAGGGTAGCGGAAGTGAAACCAATGGTGTGTAGACTCGACTCAAACCACTACAAAGATGCACCTAGGATGATTTACGCTACTTTTCTCTTTCAATGAAATTCCTAACTAAGAGAGTTGAGAAATGCAAATTTTATAGAAAACAACTTTCTTAGTAAAGACAATCAAAGAAACAATTCTCTTTATCTTTCCAAGCATACAAACATGACCACTCCCTACGTGCACGAAAAACTCTTTTTCTTTCAAAACTCTTCAAAGCTACTTGAAACAAAACTTTTCAAAGGAGATGTTTTTGTATTTTCTCTTTTTTAATAAAGCATATAAATCTATTTTAACGAAAATCAATCTCAAAATTTATAAAATCTATGAGAACTTGACTCACAAGCAAATCAAAAAGAAATTTACTCTAAGCAAACCTAACGAGGCAAAAGCCTACAAGGATGATTCTAGGTTGTTTTACTTGACCACAATCAAGTCAAGGACCAGCTAATGCAGAATCAAAAGACCAGTCAAAACAAAACTCAAATCTTTTTGTTCTTTTTGTAAAATGGAATTCAATACTCAATCAACAAGCACTTCGAAATTTGCCAAAGAGATAACTCAAAGGTAAGTTACTCTCACAACTAGACTTTATGACAGGTCTGACTTCTAAGAATGCTGACAAAACCAGAGAGATCTAAGGCTTGACAACTTCTACCGCCAAAGTCACTACAATACCTACTCAAAAATCAAACCCTAGGGCTTAAACTTCTATGAAATCCACTAAAACACTCAATGCTATCGAAACAAGTTCAGGTGAAGATCTTTGACAAGAGACTAATGGATCTGGGCAGTAAAAACTAATAAAAAGCAAAATCCAAGAGAAAAAATGCAAAAAATGGAAATTTCTTAATTTTTAGCAGGGGACGCAGGCCACCGGTTAAGCCAGGTGCGGGCCCGCTCTGTGCACACAGCAACAGTGCGTACAGGGACGCACTGTGCAATACTCAGAGGGTGCGTCCTACTGAAAAAACCAAGAAAAGCTAAATTCAATCTAACCCTAAGCTAACCCACCCAAAAACAAAGTCACAGAGCCAAAAACCAGAAAATAAATGACTTTTCTGAGATCAAAGTTGCATACAAAGGAAAAAACTTTCACATCAATGGAGTCCCCAGCGGAGTCACCATTTTGTCAGGCGGAAAGAGTCGATAATGCGGACACAACCAACCTCCCTAGGAGCCTAAGACTCTCTAGTGACAGACAAGACAAACAAGAGAAATCCTTCTCTAAACATGCATTTACTATATGGGAAATCAAGTGTTTAGATCCTACCTATAGTCCCACGCTGTTGTAGCAGTCCAGCCTCGCTGATCCGAATGAGCTCCTCCTTCACTTTGAAACCTGCATCCACTAACAATCAAACGATTAAATAACACTTGATAATCTCATAAAATAAAACATATTTAACACATAGACCAAGGAGTACATGAAACAACTCATAAATAACAAGTTATTGAGAAGAATGGACTCATTTGCATTAATAGGAAACAAAAGGGACAATTACAACCTGAGCCTTGGTGTTGTGCAAGTCCCTCCCAGGGTCCATCAAGAGTTCTCCTTTACTTTGACAAAGCTCACCCACTTCCAAATAGAACAAGCAAAGATGGCAATCTCTCCTCACAAGCTTCTAAATGGGAGTCCTAATTCCAGCAACATCTACCCTTAGAAATGTTTAGCTTTCAACCTCTCCTCCTTCTGGCCCAATGCCTGTATTTATAGTGGTCTAGAGGAAGTTATTCAGGTCCACCATCACTGGTATAATCCCCTCTTTGGATGGGATAGCTCCCTTATTGATGGGATAAGTTCCTCTTTGATAGGGGTACATGAACCATCTGGAGGCGCTCAATACATGTCAAACAAGCTTCTAGAATGCTCTAGAAATGACCACAAGTAACTTTTTGAAGATGAAACTTGCGCATTTGGACCTTTACACGGGGACGCACCTGCCCCTTTACATACAGAGCATACAAGTACGCAGCTTTTGTGAACATTGGGTGCGTACCCGCAGGTAAGGTTGAGAGAACCTGCGTACCCAGAGATAAATACATTTATAAAGACTTTCTCTCTTTTTGGAGTTTGACATGGAGAGCAGAGGCATAAGACTTGCCTAAGAGGATAGCATGACTGTTGATAGAGCCATACTAACTGTAAATAGCCATGGTGACATTTTTTAGTGTAACAAGGGATCGCATGCAGCCATACCTCCAGGTAGGAGGTGGGTTGATTTGGATTGATCGTCCCAAGGAGGAGGGGCAAGATCCTTGAGGTACCCAACCTCTTGGATGAGACCTTGCTACGGGAGCCCCAATGTGTAGTAGTAGGAACTGATTCATTGGGTAGAGACAGATGATGATGGAATAGCAGAGAGAGCAATAGTGCATGGAATCCCAGGACAACGCATAGCTAGCAGGCTGCAACAATGCGAGAGGCACAAGTGTTTTGCACAGTGCTAGGTGGCACAGAGAGGTGTGCAATGGTGTGAGATGCATGGAGATGTTGTAGTAGCACAGATTTCAGAGAGGGAGCACTTGTCAGTAGCAGGTAGAGCTTCCGCATCAGAGGATGTTTCTAGCCCAATAGGGAGGTCAGTTGGGAGGTGCACTGCGGATGCAAGGCTGGGAGATAGAACTAGCAGCAGCACAGATGTAGTAAGAGATCAAAGTGACAGAGGCCAGAGTAGTCAAATACTCAAGAGCACAGAGATGCAGAGTTTGGAGTCGACAAAGGCAATAGCAGTCAGAGATTTTGATGACAGAGCAAGTGGATCAGCCATATGTGTTGCATGGAGAACATTCCAAAGTTACAGGATCGAGTTTGAGAGGAAGCCTTTCTTGTTGAGAGGGAGTGTTGAAAAGTGTGCAACAAGAAATTCTTGTTGAGAATGCAACAAGATGATGGAGCTTACTGAAAAGAGTCGCCTTCACTAAGTGGGCCCGCAGGCAAATTATGGCACAAGTTCTATTTTTGATCCCAGCAGGGATGATCACAGTATGGGTGATCACAGTATGGGTGATCACAGTATGAGTGATCACAATATGGGTGATCACAGTATGGGTGACCACAGTATGGGTGATCATAGTATGAGTGATCAAAGTCTATTTTTAGACTGGCTGTCAAAAATAGAAAAGTCAAATATTATTGTCTCATAATAATATTTGGACAATAAACTTGATCTTATTCTCTTGGAGCACTTCAGGATGAGCTACGGATGTGGTACATGCATATCCCAAAAGGAAATACGTGGTTACCTATGGGATGACTAATATTTGCATGCAGGACTTCAGTTAGAACTCAAGTGAGTTGAGTTTAGTGGACTGGAGGTGCAGTTGATGGAGTTGTGTTCAGTTTATCTTTGTTAAACTGGTTGTATTTAGTCTAACTGGCAAATAGACTAGAGATGAGTTGGGTGAATTAGTTATTAATTAATTCACAAGTTATTAACTCATAATTCAACTATAGAATACATCAGTTAACTCAGTTGCATGTCAGTGCATGTTCAGTTCAGCAGGGACAGGTGTTAGAGGATCAGATTGCTATCAGTTGTGACTATAGTTGTGCATGATGATTTGCATAATCAAAGGGATTGAGTATGCCAATGAATTGGCCAATACCAAGAATTGTAGCCTGTGCTCATGTCCAACACAGTGTGAGTGATTATTTGCAGGTCAAATACGAGTTTTCTAAACCATTCTCATCAATTCTTCAGCAGGTATTGAGCAGTGGAGGCAGGCAAGCAGTGGAATAGATTTGGAGATCAGATCTGAGCTGTATTGTGTGTAACAGGTGGAGTTGCCTTCTTACGTTCCATTTGTTTCGGAGAGGCGGAACACTAGCCTTTCCTTTTCATTCTGTTGCACCTCGCTGGGGCATTTCGCAACCATCATAATAGGGTCTACTATGGAGCCATTTCACAAAGGGTACTGGATTGCTTGTGATAAGTATTGTACTATGTATTGTTACAAGATTCAATCACTATAATATACAGATAGTTGGGGTTTTTAGCGAGATACTTTCCCCAGGGAAATACTTTGTTGATATGTGTGTTTGATGCTTCTATGTACGCCTGTGAACGTTTCTGCTTCTGTAAATTAATGATCAACATAGAGGAGGTTATGTATTATGCATGTTCCGCTTATAAGTGTATAATGAGGATAATCTCTGTGAATATGTGTCATATTATTCAAAATTTCTACACCCCTGACTGTAAGCAAGGTCTTCAAAAAGATGTTTTACAAGAAGGAAAATGACTCTATACATCATAAGTGACATTCCTAGCACCAAAGACTCATACATACATCCATCTCTCAACCAAGTGGGGATATACCAAAAGTTTACACATGATAGTACAAGAGTATAACATCATTCATCCCATGCATAGTGGGGAAACCAACATAGGCCTCTACATGACCTTGCTACATGACTGAAATATTTCATCATTCTTCTTATGCATAGAGGGGTTACAAATTACATCATGTGACCAGAAGAGATTTCATCAAATGACTACAATAGATAGAGACACACTATTACATCATGAGTCTTGATATGACCTTTATCTGAGACCAAACATCTAGATAAGACTATGATAGTCATTAGCAACTATCATACACAATGTATGATCTGCTCCATAAGCATCTATGAACAGCATCTAGACCAGCAATCATGTTCTCCCTTTGTACCTGTGCCAGATGGTTTCTGTGAGGCCCATATCAGACTCTTCTCATTCTGAGTTTGGCCCACTGATTTCGTTCAAATTAAAATATACACGACTGTATGCATAGAAACAAGTGTATATACGCGGATACTCCTTATGAAACTCGCGTACAACCATTTCCAAATCAGCAACCTGTAAATGTCCTATGACAAGCTATGTCTGCATACAGATATCAACTCATCATCATAAAATCATTCACATTATATCATATTCGTAAAACACCATAGCCATCTTATCAACAACATCATCCATGTATCATTACTTGGGAATATCTGCATCAATCAACATATGTAAGTATAAACCTATCAACATGTAGGTAAGAACTCATCATCATCATGTCTCGAACAATGCAACTTAGAGTAATCATTCATGTATCCAACACTATGTATCTTGAGCTCAAGATCTTTGTCAATATCATCAACATCAACAATCCTCATCCGCATGAGCACCAAGAACTATAGGAATCCTGCATCATAATTGTATTAGATGATATTTATGCACATGACGCAGCATCATATGAGACACTCATCATGAAGTTGTGTATTCAAGCTTTATACTCCTCCTTATCCTTATGAAGATCACCATGTAAGCATCATATATGCACCAAAGAGAATCAATCCACAAATATGATTTGAACATCAACTATGTAACCCCAAGAATCATATGAGATTTTATCATGGACAACTCATAACCACATCATAGCAAGATATATCATTTACTCATATAAGCATCGTCACCAAGGAATATTAACCATAATGCCAACAATTCATTATTAAAGGCATATGCTCCCCCTCAACCTGTGCCATCTTGTTTACTGTCATATCTGATCATGCATATATCAGCAAGAAGTATCAAGGCATTATCATCATCAAGTTAGGAACAAGACATTTCCACACATCATTAACAGATTGTAACCATTATCAAACATGTTCGATAATGGACCGAATCATATCAGACCCTCTTTCCTGAGCCTGTCCCTACTGCTTTTCCTCAAACAATCATATACGCCACTGTGCAGTGACCAACTTGCGTATATACGTGACTTTCCTTTATGAAACTTGCGTATGAAATTCAGGATACTGAACTTTCACACTTTCAGCTCCTTTTGAGTCTATTGTGCATATAAATTGTGCTGTGCCACATTTTTCTGACTGTACTTCCTTTTTCTTCCATATCTTCAAGTGTGATGATGTTTTCTCCTTTTGTTGTGGTGCCCGTACCTTGTTCCTTCATTCCTTGGCTATATGTCCAAGCTTGTTGCATGCATAACATCTTACATGTTTCATATTCCTTCTGTAGCAATCAATAAGTTTGTGACCAAACATATTGCAGGCAAAGCAATATCCATTAAAGAACCTAGAATGTGATGATCGTTCTGTGTGATGATCTTGAACCATTCTTCTTCTGTATCTAGCTGTAACATGTCCAAGATTATGACATTCATAACATTCAATATTATTCATCTAAGTAAATGGACAACTATTACTTCCATAGTTAGGAGTAAAAGATTTTCTTTGAAGAATATCTTTCCTTGATTGTTGATGGGGTTGACCTCTCCTCTCCTTGTTGATCATTTTAGATATCTCTTTAGAGTCCCTTGCCTCACCTTGTGAACTAGATTCACCTTCAACAGATTCATGAAAACCGAGACCAATTTTGATAGCAGGAGACCTTTGACTACTAAGAATATCATCCAAGACTTTAATACTATCTTGAAATCATAATAGTTTATCATTTTCTTCTTTTAAGATATTTACCTCAATCTAAAGTTGTTCTTCCTTTTCCAAACATTGCTTTTTCAAAATTTCTTCCGACTTTCTTCCTTCTTCCATTTGTTGCCTTAGTTTGAGAATCTCCTTTTCTTGTTCTTCATTCAGATTCTGCTGCATTTGATGAATTCTGAAGGCACATTCCAGCTGAGATTTTAAGCTGATAACTTCGTTTTCCTGTTTTTCAATAGCTTGGAGTAGATCTTTATTCTCCTTCTTTGATTCTTCAAGATCTTCTTTTAGTGAGAGGATCGTAGCTTCAAGCCTTTCATAATAACTGGATCTATCTTTGAGTTTCTTGATTGTTTTTCTCTTTTCATTGACTTCATTTCTTAGTGATGTTAATTCATCCTGCAACTTTTGATATTTGCCCTTGAATAACTTCCTTACCTTGCTTCCTTCCTCTTGTTGAGCCTTTAGTCTGGTAGCTACTTCTTTGAAGGCACCATCCTTTATGTTCAATAGATCTTCTTGATCTCTAATTTTGTCCGTCAGCCTCTTAAATTATGCCTCTATTTGATATCCTTCTTGCTCACCCATAAGAGCACATTCAGTTGTTTCATTATCACTTATATCACCTTCAAATGGATAGATAGCTGGAACATCAGAGGATAACAAATTCATACCTGATAGTTCATCTTCATTCTGAAATGATTCTAAATTTGATTCTGAATCTGAGGTGCTTCTTCCACATAATCCCCAATCGATTCTCCCACTGTCATAGTTCTTCTGAGATTTCTTCTTCTGCTTAGGCGCTTTCTTCTTAAGATTCTTTACCATTGTTCCACGGATCTCCTTGAAGCGATCAAGCTTCTACCAAAGGACCTACTCTGGTACTAATTTTTGGAAATAATACTGAGAGAGGGGGGGTGAATCAGTATTATCAAATCAATAAAACATTTTCATTTCCATACTTAGATACATATATGCTACTTTAGTTCATGGAACCCACGTGTATACGCAACTATGTCTACTGCAACTAGTGTATATCTAGAATACTTATGATTCAGTTAATCCATTAAATGTTGATCTTTAGTTAGTGCATCAGAACTTTATTAACCATATGAACTGTAAGCAGGTGCAGTAAAATAGAACAGATCATCACACAAGAAGCACACATGAACACCATAAGGTGGAAAGCCAATGTGGGTGAAAACCACCTGCTGCAAGTCATCTCTATATTCTTTTAATAAGATACTTCATTTTACAATATTTTGCACTGGTGCAGTCCTTTACCAGTACGTAGGCTGCAACCTGCAGAGGGCTACAACCCTCTCTTGCTTTCGAGACTCTCCTGGATGGGAGCTACAACCCCCTTAGCTCTTGTACTAGCTGATCCATTTACTAGTATGTAGGTCCCTACCTACTGAATGCTCCAATATTCACTCGTTCTCCAGCTGCTACTGGAAGGGAGCTACTACCCACTTTGCTCTTGTACTAGCTAATGTACTAGCACGTAGGCGCCGACCCATAATCTCCTTTCATCCTCCAGGGACCACATTTCATACATTTTCAAACTGGATACTCCTAAACCACAACACTATAATTTGAAGGCCACGTTTCATCAAATTTTCATACTGGACCCATAAATATAATTGAAGCACAAAACAATCAATAGTAGCATCATCAATTTCTGATTCACTGAAGCACTGAAACCCTGTCAACAACACAGTCACCAGAACACAGAGAAAAACATTGAACTCTGCAATAATATTCAGAACAAACTGTATCATCAAAATCATGCATCCGAGTTCATACGCTACTCGGAAGTGCTGAACCAGCGTGTATAGACAACTTCACCAAGGTGAACCAGCGTATATGTCATCAATTAATTAGTTGTAACTTGATGCACTTCCTGTCTTCAGAAATATCCAGATTATTCCATATACAAGGATAATATGTGTGTTAGCACCCAGATCTAGTCCATCAAATCACATAAATATGAGTCATTATGATCCTGATCCAACATTAGTTCTCATCCATCAAAACTGAAGCTAAACTAAATCAACCAAATAGAATATGCAGAATACTGACACCATTAAACTGCCATCAGAACTCATCAACAACCAGAACCACCTGTAACTTCAAACATCATAGCTCAAATTTTATATGTTACTACAATGAACCAAACCCGCGTACACACACTCTTACACCAAAGCCAACCCGCGTACAGATCTATAAATATTCAATCATGACTTGCAACGATTTCAAACTTTAGTTATACCCAGTTCATATCATTACATGCGTCAGTATATAGATCTAGAATAAACATAATCAATCATATAGAGATAGTTCATTTCAAACCATTTGATCCCGATCTATCCTTAGATCTTGTTCTCCATCCCCCGGTGAGATCCCTCCTTAGCTCAGATCAAGCAATGCATCATCAACCCATAACCTACATACTGGATCTCATACTTCATCAGATATTCTAGACTTTTTCGACGCACTTGCCTAATGATCTTCTTCTCCTTTTATAGTCTTAGGCCTTGCTCAATACCATGGTACAAAACCATAACAAACCAATACCATGGACCCAATACTTAGGATCAACAAATCTCACAAGATACTATGGTCCAAAACCATAGGTTCAAATACCAAGGACTCACTATCACAGACCAAAAGTAAGTTCTCCAACATATACGTGCTTTTCCTTGCATGAAAGTGCGTGTATACGCATACACGCCTTTGTAACATCTAACCCGCATGTATACACATCTCGGTTACGATGAACCTGTGTATATATATTTTCTCTTCATTCTTGTAGTCTGATCATGAAGTCCTTGTTGCTGACCTGCTGCGCTATGATCTGTCATCTGTGTGATTTTCCATCAAGGACAACACTTGTCTCATAATGCCAACAATCTCCCCCTTTGGACTTGGTGGCAAAGCTAACTTGTCACACTTAGAACTATCATCTGATTCCTTTGAGCTGTCCTGCATTTCATGCATTCAGTCACATCTGATATCTCTTCTGAATATTCATCTAGTTATAACTAAGTGATATGTTCTTCTATGAGTGGGTTTCCATCAAGTACAACACATCCATCATAATGCCAACAATTGTTTCACCTAACTTCTTATTACAAACTGGTGACCTTAGTTTCCTATCATAGGGACCACACATGTGACTCCGAGGGGGAATGCCCATGGTACCTGAGATAGACATTGCATCACTTTCATAGTACTTCTGGAGGGTGCCCTTGTCAAGCTTAGGTACTTTCACTGGCAAAGGCTATTGTCTCGAGGTCAACGTAACTGTTTATGATACCTTCAGTCGTAGGTTTGGGACGTAGTTATCCCAAAATATCTTTGGAAGGTCCTTATCTTAAATTTCTTGTATTTTGGTGTCTAGTGCTAATAACCTAGAGCAGAAATACCTAGACATTGGTTGTTTGGTTTTATCTTTAAGGAATTTTTAGTGAGTACTCTTTGATCCTACATTGCCATAAGTTTTTATTTTTTGAGTCTTTAAAATTTGTTTTAATATTTAAAAGTGGTTGATCGAAAGGCTTGGTTGTCTAGGAGGTTTCATGCGCTTTAACCTACAAGTGCCAAACCTTCATTTAGAAGGTGTAGGAGTAGTTCTCATGGTGATTTTCAACTAGTAGTAGCTGATGCATTGGATATTAATCCTGCTTTAGGGGCTCGCATTTCACAAGGTGAACCTATTTTAGTTCATAATTTGGAGAGAACACTTTGCTCCTTACTAGGGTGTTCTTCCAAAAGACAAGATTGATTTTGAGGATGTCCCTTAGTCTCCTATGACTCCTTTGACAACTCTTCCTTCCCATATTCCTTACGTTGTATCATACGTGGGTACTGCGAGTCACAGGTTGAAAAGCCTTGTTCACTCTCTTTTTTTTTTCTTTCTGATGGCCAATGTTAGTGGCGTAAGTGTGGCTACTAATAATTCTCGTGTGCATATCCCTCCTTCAGTTGTAGGAGGGGCTACTATTGCTATCTCTACTATTACGCATAGTATAGTAGTTGTTGGCTCTACCTCCATTCCAGGTCTGAGTGGGGGCACCCAAAATTTCGCCCCATTCACTGGTGACTATCCTTTTGGGATGCCATCCAGTGGGATTCCTTTGGTTCCTTCAACCTTCCCATCTGTTGTTTCCACATCTATGAATTCTATGCTGACTGGTTTAACATATTTTCAGGGTTTTTATTTTGGAAGTGGTCATATTCCTCTTTCTAATCCATATTTGAACTTAGTACAACCTCAAAGTATTCATCCTTTCCAAGGAGGTCAAGGATGGCCAAATTCTTCCGTTAGTGTTTTAGGGACTAGGAATTTATCTGATATATTTGTTCAATAGGGGAGTATGCCTTTCCCTTCCATTGGGACCTTAGAGGTATTTCCTCCACTACCTAGTGCATGGAATCCTTATCAGGGGCTTTCCCTTTCTTTCAATGTTCTGCTAGGAGGAAATCGCCCTATGCATGGTTACCCTGTAGCAAGAGGTCGATACCCTCCAAATAATTCCGGGCCACCAAATTTCATGATGGTTGAGGTCCTCCTATGAGTAACCCATGGAAACTTGGTGCCTCTCCAAATCTAGGATACCTTTTTCCTAATGTTGGAAATTCTCCTCTTTGTGGGTGGAATTCTCCTGCTCCTTCCCTCTTACCATTCCTAGCAACTTTAAAATTTCTATAACCTTCGAAATTGATAAATGATTTTTTCCGATATAATCCAGTTTGGCCTCCAGTCTCCACCAAACTTCCATCTGATATTCCAAAATTCGAAGGGAAGTGTAGAGAGGATACGTCTGATCACATAACCACATCCCATTTGTGATGCCCATCTAACTCCTTGATGGATGATTTGATGAGGTTTAGATTATTCGAATGCACCCTAACTGGAAATACTACAACATGGTATATTGATCTTAGAGGGGGCACCTTTGCTACGTTTTGTGAATTGTCTACTATGTTTCTAAATCATTTTTAGTTTCCTATCCAATATGATGTTAGAACTAAACTTCTAGCTAGTTTTGAACAAGACAAAGAAACTCAAATTTTTGACCACATACAAGAGTGACAATAGAAGGAAGATGCTCATCAAGGCATATATCCCTAATGATTTCCTTCTCGAATGGGATTTGAAATATTTGCAACTAGATATTTCTAAGGAAGTGTCACTCTCTGGAGTGTTCATTGAAGAACAAGACATCTTTAGCTCGATAGTTAGAACTCATATATTCTGAGTCCGGAGTCCTTTACAAGATTTTTCCTGATGCTCCTCAATCAAAGATCGATCTAGCCAAACCTAAGCTAGGACCCCATGCTGACAGAATTGTAGGGTCAATCGATAATAGTACGGCTACCCTGTTGAATCATTTGCAACCATTATCTTTATAATCTACTTCTATGGCACAGGCTACGTCGTCATTGTCTATGCATTCCTAACCCTTATAATTTAATGTTGTCCAATCTTTAAATCCCAAAGCAGACCAAAAATTCGATGGGAGGAAGAAGGGTTGCAGTAGAAAAAAATATAAGGTTATAAAGGGGAATGCGAACAAGCCCAATAATGATACTAGAGAGTGAAAGAAGGATTAAAAAACAAAGTAAAATTCCCATGAAAATTATGCAATGGGGATCATATTACCCACCTTTTCCCTAATATTCATGATGCTCAGTGCTTGTTAGCTTAGCAGGGTTCTTCAAGTTCCTAGGTTGTGTTGACTAACCCTTTTCCCCAAGGGAAAAAAATGCTTGTTGGTACTAATGCTAGTACTGGAACCCCCACAAGGGGTAACTAGGATGGGGAATCCATATTGGATGTATATATGGTGAGGTCTCATGTTGATGTTTCTACAATATCACATGATTATGGTGATCTAGAACCTTCCAAGGCTAAGGCTTCTTTGGATATCCTAGAATTGCTCCATATAGAGAGTCCCACAATTGAGTCTATACCTCATATGTTGAAAGGATCTACAAAATGTTTGACTCTCAATCCCAATGCTAGTGCTTCTCATAACTAATATATTGTCAAATATCTATCTCAGATCCCCTATGTGATGTCAGTGTTAGAGGTACTCCAATCGTGTCCTGCACAAAGGAGTGCATTTCTCATTTTGATCAGAGCAGTAGATCCGAATAACTCTCTTATTATTACATTTGATATGTCAAGTGTTAAGAAGAGATTCTCTCATCATATGGATTTCCAGATTAAATCTACATATCCGAAAATGAATATCATTCGAACTATAGTTGATGACGGGGCTTCCACGTGCATCATGTTGGAAACCTATCGAGTCTCTGGAAGTTGTTCCTTCCCCTAATCTCCTTACTAATTCATTCGTCATTCTCATAGGAATCATGGAATTCTTCCAGCCATTGCCGTTTGTGTTGGGGGAAAGGTTGTCAATGTTGAGGTAGAGATAGTTGATTCCAACCTTGATTATAATATTTTATTGGGTCAAAAATGGGTCTATGTAATGGATGTTATTGTCTCATCATTGTTTCGCATCTTATGCTTCCGTCATGAAGAGAGAGCTATTACAATTGATCAAATGGCTTATTCTCCCAACGATCTGAATTCATCTTCTGACTCTCTCATCCCCTTGGTGAAGAATACTAAGCAGCCTATTGATAATCTGGGAGTGGGAATGTATTCCTCATTGATGGTTACTTTTGATATTCCTTCTCCTAGCACTCATATTAATGCCATTTCATCCTCCAGGATCACTCCTGGAAAAAATTCATTCATAACTCATTATTTTTCTAATCCTTGGACCTTAACCCCCTCTACTTCCACAGTAGAAGAGAGGAAAGTAGGTGGAATGAAATATCCTATATTTGCAACAAAAATGACATACCAATCTATTGTGAATTCTTCAGATTTTGACCCCATTCCTCCCCCATCAAATGATTTGGATGGTGATGTGGCTCTGGTCTATATTATTCACTCTACTTTGGTTGTGGATTGGCTTGACATTGTCTTAGCATATGAGGATACAATGTTAGAAGAAATGATTGGTGTAGAAATACCGTGGGATGATTTTCATCATCGTTCATATTTTCTCCCTAATTTTCATGAAGTTGAATCAAATATTTCTGGTCCTTCTTCAACTGGAAGTGTTCATAAAATTCTAAATACGTTGGCCCATCACATACTTTTGCTGAAGGTAATATGTCTAATATTTCAGAAACCATTCTAGTGAAAATTTCGAGGAATCCCAATATCATCGAGAATATCTTCATCAGAGATGCATGTTACCCTAAAGAAATTAAGATTTATACTGACCTCTTTAAGGAATTTCAATATGTGTTTGCTTGGTCTTATGAATGAATGTCTAGAATTGATCCATCGATGGTTGAACATGAGATCAAGACATATGAAAAGGCTAAGCCTGTATGATGAAATATTCGACCGATAAATCATAGGAAATCAAGAACTATTAAAGTTGACGTTGAAAAGCTGCTTAAGGCAAGTTTCACATACCCCTTTCCTCTAACTGAATAGGTCTCGAGTCCAGTCCCTCATGATAAAAATCAAGGAATGATCTGAGTATGCATTAACTTGAAGGATTTTTATAAGGCTTGTCTTAAATATAGTTTCCCCACTCCATTTATTGATCAGATCATCGATGAATGCATTGAAAATAAGGTGTTTTTCTTCAAGGATAGTTTTTTGGGATATAATCAAATAACTATCTGTCCTGAAGATCAACAAAAGACAACATTAATTTTCCCCTAGGGTAAATTTGCATACAAAAGGATGCCTTTTGGACTAAAATATGTTGGAGCTACTTTTTGGTGGGCCACATCTTATTATTTCCACAACATCAAGTACATAATAGAGGCATATTTGGATTATCTAGCTGCTCATACATGAAAGAGAATTGGTCATCAAGAAAACCTTCATTTGGTTTTTGAAAGATGTCATCACTATAATATCCAATTGAACCCTAATAAATGCGTTTTCATTGTCACAGTTGGTCGGTTATTGGGATTCATTGTGTCCAATGAAAATATTCGTGTTGATCCATTCAAGGTTAAGGAAATACTTCGGTTGCCTCCCCTATCGACGGTTTGTCAACTTCAAAATCTCCAACGAAAAGCTAATTTCTTAATGAGATTTATTTTGAATTAAAATGATATTACAAAAGGATTTATACGATTATTGAAGAAAGGAGTTCCATTTTTTTGGGACAATTTCACTCAGAGCTCCTTTTTTGCAAAAGGCATTGACCTCTTCTCCTCTTTTGAGTCCACCCGATAATAACAGGGATTTCCTCTTGTATCTCACTGCAGAAGAATTAACCATTGGTATGGTTCTAGTTTAGGAATATGATGCTCTTAGAGAGCATGTGATTTATTATATGAGCCAAGGCTTAGTCGGTCCTAAAATTAGGTATCTCATATAGATAAATTGGCTTTGGGTGCAGTTCACGTTGTTCAGCAGCTTTGTCATTATATTTTGCTTGGAATTTTTTTTTGTGTTGGATGACATCAACCCATTTCAATTTTTCCTCAATAGGCAAATGATTGGGGGTAAGTATAATAAATGGATTGTCATATTACAAGAATTTGATCTCAAATTTATGTCAGCCAAGTATAAAATATATTTAGTATTCATAGAATTGATTTTAGAGTTTCCTTATGAAGAAGATGTTGTTTATGAAGAGTCATTTCCTAATGAAAAATCTCTTCCTAATCTCTTCATAGGATCCTTGGTATGGAGACATCATAGTATATCTCCAAACTTCGAAGTTCCCTGAGACTTTTTCGAAGGATGAACGTCGAAAGTTGTTTCGCCTAGCTAAAAATTATATTATTTTCAATGGCACTTTGTATCGTCATGAGATTGACTCAATCCTTAGGCTTTATTTAACATTAGAGGAAGTTGAGTCTATTCTTAATCACTACCATAGTGGATCTTGTTGAGGTCATCTATTTGGGCTTGCTACAACCCAAAAAATCTTGTGTGTAAGCTAGTTTTGGCCCTTGATTTTTAAATATTGCATGGAAGTGGTCAAGAAATGCCATCATTGTCAGGTATATACTTGGAAAATGTTCACTTATCCAACTCCAATTTTCCCCTTCATCAATGTCATTCCTTTCACAAAGTGGGGTATTTATTATACAACTTGTAACCTGAATTCGGCTTACATTATCATAGCAATAGACTACCTTACGAAGTGGGTCAAAGATATGCCTACTTTCAATAACGATGGTGAGACAACAACACTTTTCCTATTCAACCAAATCATTTCACATTTCGGTATTCCAAGGGATATTATCACTAATCATGGTAGTCATTTTCGGAATAAGATGATGTCTGAGTTGGCTTTAAAAATGGAATTTTGGTAGGAGCATTCATCTCCATACTATCCTTAAGTTAATGGTTAGGCTGAATCCATGAAAAAATACCTTAAAAATATCTTGCAAAGAACAATCAATAAAGCTAAATCCAACTAGCACATCATGCTATATCTTATGCTTTGGGCATACAAAATGTCCATTAAGACTACCATGGGTTTTACTCCCTTTCAACTATTTTATGGTTTGGAATCAATCTTCCCTATGGAATGTGAGATCCCATCTCTTAAACTATCGGTTCAACTTACACTAGACACATATAGTATTGAAGAATGCCTTATTCATTTGGAACATCTCGATGAGCAGTGTCGGGATACAACCACAATGAATGAAGCTCATAAAATAAGTGTAAAGGCGTAATATGATAAGATTGTGCATCCTAGGGTTTTCTCTCAAGGTGACCTTGTCCTGGTCTATGACCAAGATAAGGACACCTTGGGGGCAGGCAAGTTCAAACCCATGTGGTATGGTCCTTTTAGCATCAAAAAGGTCTTGAATAAAGTTTCATATGAGTCAGTTGACTATGATGGAAATGTGTTTTTGGAACCCATAAATGGGCTCATTCGTAAGAAGTATTATGCCTAGGTTGTTGGCTAGAATTTTCTTTGTTTTGTAAATATTGTACATAGTTGTTTGTTTTTGTCTATGGGTCTTTTGGTGATGTTGGTATTTTTTATTTTCTTTGGGAGGTTCTGATGGGTGATCTAGTGTATCTAGGATTTGCTGATGGTGCTAGTAGAAATACTCGTAACTTAGCTTCTGTCACTTGGGTAATATATTATCCATATAGTCAGTTCTTAGTCTCAAGAGGCATATGTATCGATCCTGCGTCCAACAATATGGCCAACTACAATGTTGTCATTAATTTACTATCTGAAGCAATATCTTTTGGTATTGAATCATCAATGGTTTATTTGGATTCAGAGCGGGTGGTGTCTCAATTAAATAACATATATCATGTAAGAGATCCTTTATTACATCTCCAATTTCCAAGACTGAGATTATTACAAAGATCACTTAATTTTATTACTTTTATTCATATTCCACGATCAGAAAAATCATTTGATAATTCTATAGCTAATCAAGCATTAGATTGGCACATTAATCATTCATCATGTTAAAATAAAAATATATTTTAAAATCATCTGTATATCTGATCCAATCATAGCAAAATTGTATGTATATAAATAGGAATAATACGTCCAAAATATTACAAAATGTGGCAAATTCCCTACAAAATTAGGGCTTAAGCCAGATCGTGTCCATAAAAAGATCAAACATCTATCTAAGTCTGTGAGCCCTGCTCTGGATGAGTGCCACAGAAGAAGATGATGGCATTCACCACCCATCAAAAGAGGCACAACCACTCTCATGGTACTCCTACCACTCACCTCTGAATGGCCTCAGGGAGATATTCTATGGATACCATGGGAACCTGGCCAGTCAAACTCTCCAAGTTCATCTGAAATGTATGAAGGAATCTTTTGGTCTCTATTGTTTCTCTCTCTGCATCTCTGATGCAACACCTAGGCCTAGGTAGAACCTGAGGTCTCACTGGTCCAACATCTTCATCATGATCAAATAATCTTGTAAGATTTTTGTTTCACGGAAAAAATAATTTTAACTTCTTAAGATGATATTTAAAATCCCAAAAAATCAAATAATATAATAATTTTTATTTTTTTTTACCCCTGTCACCCCATATAGTGCCCTTGGGAAGTGTTAGATTTGGGTCCTCTCGATAATCTATTCCTTCACAGGGGTAGTCATCTATATCCATCACTTGTTCCTCCAATTAGAGGAAGAACTTGTCATCAAATGATGCTCAAGTGACTTCGTCGCCACTAATTTGCTTGATCAAGTCTAGCCATATAGCCATCCTCGTAACCCTGAGATTGCTAATGGCTATAGACACTATGGGTCAGTGCTGGTACTCTCTCAAAGAAAAATTAACAAAGTATGCTCCCATAGCCAAAATGCTTCATTTTACTAATGAGCCTCATCATTGGGTAACTATATGGACCTTAATACACCTACTAGCTTATTTAAATCAACTCTTCTCGTAATCCTTTACATATTTTGATTATATTTTTCTTAATGAGATGAGTAAAAGTGAGATATTATGCCTAGTGGACTAATGTGCATTGATTGTTGGTTTTTGAGAGAAAATCATGCCAATTTTGGTTAATTAAGGGCAAAAATTTGAATGAGACAAGGAGGGGATATTGTAGGAGGTAGATCCTCCTCATTTACTCCTCACTCATTTGAATATTCCTCCATCAAATCACACTAGCTCGGAGTTGCAAGAATTCGAGCCAGTAACAGTTAAAGAGCCATTTCATCTTGAGTTTGGGGGCCGAGCCTCCCTAGATTTAAGGAAGTCATTGGAGACTTTAGTTGTATAAATAAGGATGCCTAGAGCCTCATTAGGATTAAAATTTTTGATGTAAAATAACTAAGCATTTATTGAGTTCAAGACTTGTGGAAGACATTGTTATCTAATTTTCTGATTTGATAATGAGAATGAGAATTTCCTTGATCCAGCACTAAGTTGACTCAGAGGGATAAATCTCTTGGGTTAGGGACCAACCCTAATATCAAAGGCTCCTCTTCTTGTATTTGTACTCTTAGTTGGTTTCATAGATTAATGGTTGAATTGTCTTTAGCATTATTTCATTGCAAGTAGTTGTGGATTTGATTAGTTTGCCTCCATTTGTGAATTGCTTCAGCAACAACTTAGGAAGATAAAGGAATATCAAAAAGCTATTAGTCGGTGGATTTGGCCTCACTCCTCCCTTCAGTGACCATGGTTTGAGGAAATAAATCCTATGCATCCCCAAAAAGATGGAATTATTATTTCTCATGGAATTTAGGGTTTTATGTTACTTAGGCCAACATTTTACTAGTTCTCAAGAATATGATTTAAGTGTCATTTCTAGTGTCTTTAGCCTTGCATTAGATCTCATAAAGGTTTCACATTATTCTGCAAGTTTTCCCATGCATGAAATATGCAACTAGATAATAAAATTTTGTTTTTCCTTAGTTAATTGAAATCCTTCTTTTTTACATGATTTATGGATAAATGTTAGTGATTGATGTAGTGCAGGAGTTTCAGCAGTACAAAGAGATTTCATGACTAGAAACTCCATCCTAACCTTATCCATCCATGGTCATCACTTTTTCCACTAAATCCTTCACCAAATTCATCATTCGATAAGAATACTTCTCTAAGCTTGTTGAGCAAATCCAACCACCTCATAAACTCTATTTTGAGCTCTGAAGGATTCCTAGCCACTCCTTTGACTCATTTCTCTCACCATTCACCTTCACTAAGGCTTACACAACCTTCCAAATCCATCCTCTTGCTCATGAATGTATCTTGTAGAAATACAGGGGATCCTATAGGAGCATTAGGACATCCTGTAGGAAGCATTAGGACATCCAGTAGGTCAACCTGTAGTGGCCTGGTTTGAGGCCAAATTATGGAAAAAGCACCTAGAAAGATAGGAGAAGACCCCTAATTTCCTCCCAAGCCATCCAAACATTCACCATCATCCCTAATACACCCACCACATCACCAAGAGAAGTTAGAATTCACATTTTCACACAAAAATGACAAAAAGGAAAAAAGAGTTATTTTGTTCATTTACATGCACAATAGTAGAATGTTTGGATGTTTCAAATTGCATGCCTAGAATAGGAGGATTGAGCATATGTTAATTTAGCATTCTTTTGAGGAAAAGCCTCTTAGGATTTAGTTAGATGAATAGTGTGTTTAAGCATTTGATTTCAGTATTTTCCTTACTACAATAGACAATATTTCCTTTAGTGCAAATTTCCCTTTTTCTCATTGGTAATAAAGCTTCTTCTGAATCAATAGAAGGCTAGTTTGAGAAAACATAGTGGTCTATTGCCAGCTTAACAATGACAAAAAGCTGACCCATTACATCTACTTGTGTATACAACAGTATCACCTCCAAGTTTGTACAAACCCCGGGTTGATAAAGTAAAGTTCGTAGCCCTAGGAGTTGCAGTATTCTTGCTACAATACTGGTGCTCATCACTTTTTGGCGCCGTTTCCAAGGAGGTGTTCGAGTAAGATGTGATTTCTGATTTCTTTCTTCCATTTCTTATCTCTGACATTCTGCTATTAGCTTCATCTTGGCAAAATTAATTCTAAGTAGTTTTCTTTATTTTCCATTCTATAAGTAAGATTTCATTCAAGCAGTTAGTTTCCTTTCAGTTTATGATTTCAATTCTATAATTAGTCTCAAAGCTCAAGAAAAAAACACAAAAAAAACACTTCTTTCATGCCTTGTAGGAATAGGGATAACTTAGGAAAATTTCTACCAAATACCCCCACCACTTCAAACATCCAACCTTCCCTCTTCTTCGGTAGTTGTGAATTGGAGGACCACTTAGGTGAACAACCAGAGATATTTGAAGAGCCTAGAGGGGGAGAAGAAGAAGGATAAGCCATTCCAACTGACCTAATAACTAAAAATAGACATGACAGGGGAGATAAAGAAATAGTTAAGGGTGCTTTTCCCATCAGAAAAACTAATGAGGATACTGAGATGAAAGACATAAGCCCCTCTTCCCTTCCTCATTTCCATGGCCTCACCTTAGAAGATCCAAATAGTTTCTTGTTTGAGTTTGCTATCATATGAAAAACTTATGATTATACCACTTATGAGCAGAAGTTGAAACTATTCCCATCCACTCTCAAGGATGTAGCTCTGCACTGGTTCATGGGTTTACCTGGGGATATAATCACAACATAGGATTAGATGTAGCAAGCCTTCAACAAAAAGTATCGGGATTACTACAGATCTAAAGACACTAAAGAATAATTTTTTAGGATGACCTTACGACATGGTGAATCCCTAGAGGATTAGGAAGAAATATTCCAGTTTAGTTACAAAAGGGCTAGGTGCACACTTCATCCTAAGTCACTATAGCTAGTCCTACTCGGAGGGGTAAGGGAAGATCTTCTAGATACCTTAAACCTACTGGCAGGAGGGGACATCTACCAGCTACCCTATGAATATATAACGATTGTCTTTAGGAACCATTCTAGGGAAGATAGGAAAAAGGGTAGTGTTAGTCAACCAATGGCCAACCCATCCTCTTCCAATACATTCATCAAAGGTGAAATTGGAAATATGTTGGAATATTTCAAAAGTGAAATGTTGCAAACCCTTGCCCTATATATTGAAACTATGAACATCAAGAGAAAGCAGGAGGAAGCAAAGAGAGCCTTAGCCATTTTTTTCCCTATATTTACAAGGAGGCACCCTAGGAATGAATTTCCATTGAATCTGATTGAGATCTGCTCAGTCTGTGAAGAAAACCACTAGATAGACAAGTGCCCTTCTCTACCTGGACTAAAATATGTGTATTAGGGAACTGAATGGGTGACTGAACAACTCTGCTACATTAATCAAAGGAGACCTCATGGGCCTCGACCATACCAGTAGGGAATGCAAGGGTCATCCCATGCATATTACAACCCTAACCAGAACACATCCATTCCCTCTTGGGCCACCCCTACTCATCCCTCCTGGTATACACCTCCTCCTTGGTACTTTTCCCCTCAGTACCATTCCCAACCGACTAGCCAATCATTTCAGTCATATGTTCCACCACAGCCTCAGTGTAATGCACCACCCCGTGGGTGGAGGCCCCCATACAACAATTCTCCAGCTTTATTTCCTTCACCTCCTACTCAACCACAACTTTTACACCCTGCTCAACCTAAACAACCTTAGATGCCTACCCAGCCAAATCTGAACCTGAACAAAAGACAAGCACAACAACTGTACAATGGAGATACATCCTATCCTGCTTATGTTGTGGAGATTCAGGAAATCAACCTAAGATCTGGGAGAGTACTCTCAAACAACCAACCTCCACCTCCACCTGGGGAGAGTGAGGAGGAAAGAGAGGAAATCATACCTAGAGTAAATCCACCACCCTTTCCTGAAGGATTAACTCATCCAATCCAGCCTACCCCAAAAGAGAATGAACATCTAAGTGAATTGAAAAATCTATGTGTCAAAATTCCACTTCTCAAAGCCATCAAGGATGTACGTATTTACAACAATTTGATTAAAGTGAAGTGTTTCAAACATTCATGGAGGTGAAAAAGAGACACCTCGACCATTAATGTCACTTGACAACTGTCCGACTTAATGCTAGGGTAGGTAATTTTCCCAAATTATTTGGACCATCAAAGCCCTGTAGTAGATGTGCACATCAATGGCACCATTGTCCCACACACTTTGATTGAACTTGGGGCTGCCATTAATGTAATGACTAAGGACACCATGTTGAATCTCAATCTCCACTATTCATTAAGAAAGACCACAACAATCTTGCAATTTGTAGATCGTTCCACAGTAACTCCTGAGGGGATTGTTGAGGATGTGATGGTCTCCATTGAATCTTGGGAGTACCCTGCGGACTTCCTAGTTCTCCATCCTAATACCAAGCTTATTGGTTATCTTCTCATCCGTGGGAGACCTTGGTTAGCCATTGCCGATGCCTACATCAGCTGTAGGGATGGAAATATGACTATTAAAAATGTGCATATGTCTAAGCAGTTAGTCCTGTACCCTCCTACTCAACCATCTCTAGGACATGCCTTACCTTTATGACTAGAAGAGGGAGAAGAAGATGAAGTCTACCCATCCGAACACTATACCTTAGAAACAACCATGGGAGGAGGACAACCAGATGAAGATGATTTGATTGAACACATACTCCAAATTCCACCTCCTAGCACCTTGTCCTTAGAGGAAGTAGTAAAGGAAACCAAGAGCAACCATCAGATTGATCTATGCTTAGCTGATTCAAACCCTAACCATGTCAAAACCATATAATTCAGCCCTAAAATAACTTTGAAAATCAACCCATCTCTTTCTATACACCAAGAAGAAAATTTGTGCAACATGCTAAAGGATCATCCAAATGCCTTTTCTTGGAGTTACAAGGAAATGAAGGGAGTTCACCCCTCAGTGTGTACTCACCACATTTATAACAAAGAAGGTTTCAAACCTGTTTGACAACCCCAAAGGAGAATGAATCCATCTCTCAAGGATATAGTCAAAGAACAACTACAAAATTTGTTGGATGTAGGATTCATCTACCCTATCTTGGACAATGAGTGGGTTTCTCCTTTGGTGTTGGTTCCAAATGTTAGCACCTAAATCTACCCTAGGCTAAAGGAAGGCAAAATTTAGGGTAACCACAAACCACGCTCAGTCTGGTAGCTAGCCTTACCAGAACAGGAGAGGGCTCTCTCCGAGTCATGCTCAGTGAATATATAAGCAAAAAATGGTCTGAGATGACTTACAATGAAATATTGATCTTAGGCTAGTAAGTGAATATGGATACAAGGAACAATTTTTATGAATGACCGAGCTTCTGGGATGGTATGGGACCAACAGTCAGCAAAGAATAGAGAATTAAATGCAAAGGCACATATTACTTCGTGAGGCAAGGAAGGCGGAAAGTGTAGCAATTTAGTTTGGAATAACGCGGGACGGAGAGATTGCTGAGGAGTGTGAAAAGGGCATAGGAACATGAATCCTTTTCAACAGAAGAATAACACTGAACATGAAATTTTCCTACAGGAAGAGCAATAAAATTGAATTCTACCTAATCTCACTCAAAAAATTTCACTGGAAATGAACATGAATTGAATTATGAAACATAATGAAATACATATGAAAACATAAGAGACACATTTGCTACACTCACAACCACAAGAATCTCATGAAACAAAGCCGCTGCCTTTCATTAATTCTCTGTCAAAAATACACAGTGAAGAAACATAATTTCTTTCCCACAATCTCCCAGAAGTTATAAACCAACCAACCCTTTGCAAATATCTTGTATAAAATATATAGAATTTGCCATGAAGAGATAGAACACCCAAGGGTTGGGGAGTTACTAGAATCATTACAAAATGGAGACGAAGAGCCAACCATCAGCTACAGGTGCAGCGTTACAAACATGAAAAATGGCTTGGGTGACCGTTTTCCTTCCTTTGCCACTTGGATAGAAGCCAATCTGGGGAAAAAATACTTTAAATTCCGCCCTTGGTGCCAAAAAACCGAAGTGTAGATGAGCGGGCCCACTTGGAGAAGTCACGAATCGAAAATTCACGAAACGAAAGCAAATTTGGCAATTTTTCCTCTGTGCGTCGTGCTACTTTGGGGCCTATTTTGGGGCACTTGCAGGTGTCCAAAATGTGCCCAAGCCAGCTTGTTGGAAATCCTATCCTATCTACTTTCTAACCCAACTAGAATGTCTGAATTTGGTGCTCATTTTCCCCTCCAAATCTTGATTCTCCCAAGACTGCTTCCTGTGTGTCAAGAAAGGGGTAGAGAGCCCATTTTTTGGGTGTTTTTGACCTCCTGGAGACTCAAATCTTGCCCAAATTTATTTTCCGGGAACCAGTAGGTGTGATTTTCCATGCTGAATCCAAAAATGAAAACCATTCCTCATTTGGAGCTCTAGATTTTTAGCGCCACGCCATAGGGAGAAAAACCCTGTATTTTTCCCAAAAATTTTTCATGTGACCCAAAATGCCCCAAAATTGCTCCAAATTTCTTTTCCGGGCACCAGTGGTCCTGATTTTTCATGTTGAATCCAAAAATCCAAACCATTCCTCATTTGGAGTTCTATATGTTTAGCATCGCGCACAGGGAAGTGGCACGGCACACTGGGCTTGAGGCGCGGCGCATATAGCCTATGCGTAGTGGTTTTTTCAGGAGACTTTTGGAGGCCTTCCCGGTATCAAAATTGGGCACAAGATAGTTTTCTCGTAAGGCCTTTGAGTATACCTTCCAACCCAACTGGAATTTTTCAATTTTGAGTTCATTTTCCCTGTCAAAAATCAAATCTCCCAAGACTGGTCAAAATGTGCCAAATGAGGCTGCCTGAAGGCAGAGTGCTGTTACAGTCAACTTTTGAATGCCTTCCTCAACTCCAAATTGAGCTCATGATAGCTCATTGGAAATATCTTTCTGTCTAGTTATTATTTGACTCATCAAGAAAGTAATTTTGCCAACTGAGCTAGAAGAAAATTTGATTTTCCCAAGGTCACTTCAGAGGTGCATCAATTCTCCCGAGGCAAGTATATTTTTGACATTTCTCTAAACCCATGACACCTTTGTAAAAAGTGAAGGATTTTTTTCTTCCTTGGCATGTTTTGGACAAAAAACTCTCTCAATTTTCCCAAATTCATCTTTTATTTCTCAGAAACATCATTTTAGTGAAACCTATCTCAATGTGTGGAACAAGGGATTTGTCAAAATGAAGCAAAATGAAGGGGATAGGGAGCTTCTAAATTCTTGAGGAAATTTTTGGAAGTAGGGAGAGATTTTAGGAAGTAGGGGAAAGTGAAATCTCAAATATTGAGTGAGGGGAAGGGGTCCAAAAAGGAAAAACACAGGTCCAACCTAGAAAATTGCCAAGTTGTAGCAAGAAAATAGGGTTTGTGTGAAAATGAGGAATTTGGGGAATTTTAGTGATGGGAAGTGTTTAATAAGGTACATTATCGATATGGAAAGGCTTATGAACATCAGGATACAATTTTTTCCAATGATTTTACCATCGAAGAGAAATTAGCTTCAAAACCCTAGGAGAGGGAAATGAACCTTGCCTAGGCGCAACTGAAGCATGAACAAGGTGTAAAATGGCCCAGTGGAACTTGACATGATGATGAAAACCATTTGAATGATGGTACACTCAGTTGAATGGTGACATGGAACGTCATTTGGACAACTTTGACAAGGGTAAAATCAAACCCTAGCCCTGATGCCTAGTGACCAAATTTTGCTTGAAGACTCACTGAAATGACAAAATTTGAGCTTGACACTTTAAAATCAATTTGTAAGAGCATGTTTAATCACTGGAGGAAGGCTGAAAAGGCTGACACTAACACCAAATAAAAATGGGAAGTGGAGGATTTGTATCAATTATAGAGAGTTAAACAAAGAAACAAAGAAGGACCATTTTCCTCTACCTTTCATTGAACAAGAGCTAGATGACCTCGCAGAGAAGAAGTTTTTCTCTTTCCTAGATGGGTTGAGCAGGTACAATCAAATCCAGATCAGCCTAGAAGACCAGGATAAAACCACCTTCACTTGTTCTTGGGGTACTTTCGCTTATAGGGTCCTTCCTTTTGGCCTATGCAATGCCCCCGCCACTTTCTAGAGAGTAGTCCTAAGTATCTTTTCCGAGCTAGTCCATGATGTAGTACAAATTTATATGGATGATTTTATACCCTATGGGTGTGATTTCCAGGAGGCTTTGTCCAACTTAGATAAGGTCTTGAACAAATTCATTGAAATGAACTTATCCCTTAGTCCCAAAAAATGTGAGTTCTTCATGAATGTAGGGATTGTTCTAGGTCACTCAATATCCCAGAAAGGACTGCAGGTGGACCCAAATAATATAGCCATCATCCAAAGGGTCCCCCCTCCACAAAAACAAAGGGATGTCAGAAGTTTTATAGGTTTAGCTGGATATTAGCGGAGGTTCATAAAAGATTTCAGCAAGTTAGCTTCTCCTTTATTTAGGTTATTGGCAAAAGACTCTGAATTTTTATGGTCAAAAAACTATTAAGAAGCCTTAGACACCCTAAAGGACAAGTTGACCACTGAACCTATTCTCTAAGGCCCAAATTGTGCCCTTCCTTTCCATATACATGATGATGCCTCTCACAAAGCCATAGGAGCATCTCTAGGCCAGATAGATGACAAGTTACCTTATTCCATTTACTTCATTAGTAAGAATCTGTCAAAGGCCAAAGTAAACTACACAGTGACTAAAAAGGAGCTCCTAGTTGTTGTGCATTCATTGAACATATTTAGGCATTACATTATAGGTTACCAAACATTTGTACATACTGACCATGCTGCAATTAGATACTTGATGAATAAACCTGATGTGAATGTTGGGATTATTATATGGTTACTTTTATTACAATAGTTTGATCTAACTATTATTGATAAGCCTCACAAGGAGAATGTTGTTGCAGATATTTTATCTAGATTGAATTTTCCTAGAGGGGAGGAAGGAATGGTTGATGATCAGTTATAGGATGAACACTTATTTGTCACTTGAGTTGTCTCTCCATGGCTTGTTGACATAGAGAACTACTTGGTATCTGCACATTTTCCACCAAAATTGTCATCCAAAGAGAAAAGAAAGATTGTGAGGAAGAGTGCCCCATTCACTTGGATTGGGGGCAACCTCTTCAAAGTAGGCCCATATCAAATTCTTAGAAGATGTGTCAGGGAGGGGGAAGTATTTGACATCCTTCTGAACTACCATGATGGGCCTTGTGGAGGTCAATTTGCAGTGAAGAGGACAATATTGAAGGTGTTACAAGCTGGTTATTATTGGTCCACTCTTCACCATGATGTGAGGAGGTATACTAGTGAGTGTGATTGGTGCCAAAGGATGGGAAAACCTACCCCAAGGGATGAAATTCCTCTACAACCTCAAGTGACTTTCGAGCCATTTGACAAGTGGGGCGTGGATTTAATTGGATCCACTAACCCTCCATCCAGAAAAAATAGGTACATCATTGTGTGCACTGACTATTTAACCAAGTGGACTGAAACCAAGGCAATCAAGGCAGCAACAGAGGAGAAAGTGGTTGAGTTCTTAAGGGAAAATGTATTTTCTAAGTTTGGGTTCCCTAAAGAACTAGTCATTGATTAATGCATCCAGTTTACATCTCACATGATTGAAAATTTGTTAAGCCAGCACAAGATCAAGCATAGAACATCCACTCCTTACCACCCACAAGCTAATGGGCAAGTGGAGGTGACCAACAAAGCATTGGAGGGAATTCTGACCAAAGCGATTAGCAACAATAGAAAGGACTGGGAAAATAGATTAGTTGAGTCCACTTGGGCCTACAACACGAACTTTGAAGATGGCCACTGGATTCACTCCTTATGAGCTAGTTTATGGGAAGAAGGCCCTACTGTCCATTGAATTTGAGTACAACACATGAATAATGGCAACACAAATAGATCTAGATCTCACCAGGGAACAACAAGAGAGATTGCTCCAACTGAATGGGTTAGATGAGTTTATAATGCATGCCCTCCTGCACACAGAGGTGACTCAAATTCAAAGAAATATCTGGCATGACAAGAACATAAAGGACAAACAATTTCTAGAAGGTGATTGGGCTTTGTTGTATGATTCTAGATATAAGGATTTTAAAGGTAAGTTAAGGACTAGATGGTTAAGGCCTTCGGTCATAGAGAAATTTCGTGATAATGGTTTAGTGTAGATAAGAACCATTGATGCAGAGGCTATTCTTTTACTTATCAATGGGCACAAGTTGAAGGTCTACAAGAAGCCCTTGTCAAAGCAAGAATTCATTAATGGCATAAGCAAGATATTGATGGTAGTGGAGAAAGTCTCAGCTTCTACCACATCAAATCACTAAAAAAAAAAGAAAAAAAAAAGAGAAAAAGGAAAAAAAGAAAAAAAGAGAAAAAAATAAAGAAACTCAGGTGAAAACCTCCACGGGGCACTTGAGTCCCACTATTGGGCCAAAAACCTCTTGAGGCGGCCCAATGGTGTCCAAACAAAAAAAGAAATAGATAAAAAGATCTTTGGGTGAAAACCTCTTTTGCGGAACCTAGGGCAAGCATCTAGGATGAAAACCTCTTGGAGGCAGACTAGTTGTTTTCAAAAAAAGAGAAAAAAAAATATTAAAAAAAAGAGAGAAAAGGAAACTTTGAGAAAGTTATTTGTAGGTTAGAAAGAGGAGGATTAGTGTAATAAAAGAGGATCAAAAGGACCTATATAGTTCATGTTTTCATTCCTCCATTCCATATCCTTCATCATCACATCATCCCTCCCATTTATGGACCCATCTAGCTCAGTTTGCAAGGGTTTTGTGTTTTCTACAGGATTCTCTGAAAACGTACAGGATGATCCTGTACGAATTACAATGGCTTTGGAATCGCAAGGAAAGTGCCCCTAGACCAAGGGGATGATCTGCTTGTGTCAAAAAGATAAATTTTTACTTCACCACCTCATCACCATGTCTCTCTCCACCATGATTACCCCTGCATTCATTCAATAAGTCAGTTTTTAAAAAAGTCAGTTTTCAAAAAAAAAAAAACAAATAAAAGGGATAAGAATAGAGAACAAGGGTACAACACATGAAGGCTATACCTCTCATCCACCAATCCCTAGACCCCTTCTCTACTCATGACAACCATCCTTATGCTCCAGAAGTGAAGGAATGAATACAAATTTGGGGGAGAGTCAGCTACATGAGATCCTGTAGGAAATCCTGTAGCAGCCTATCCCACAAACCAAAAAAATCACAAGTTGTAGTCATCTTTAGCATGGGGATCCAAATGTCAAAGAAGCTTCTCCAAAACTTAACAACAACAATAGGATCATCAACATCACCATCTAGTGCCTTCACATCAAAGAAAAAACATCAAAGGAAGACAATAAAAAAGAGAAAAAAACATGCAACAAATATACAACAAGGACATCACTCTCCAAGAAGCAGCATCACGAAATCTTACCATAGGTATGTTATGTCACTTAAACTCTCTTGTTAGCATAATATGATAAAAAATGTATATTTGTGAAAGAATTGGTTTTATAAGAAAAAGGTGGCCAGTTACCTTGGCCACCTTCAACCAGTCATCAAGGAGAATACATTTAGTTCACTACACATGTGGCAACAGTCACATCAGGAGAAAGAAGAGATGAGGTCAAAAGTGAATAAGCTACGGATGCCCAAAGTGGGAGATTATTACGAGGTAAGGAGAATGATGAAGTGGTGTGGGACCAACGGTCCAAAAATAGGTACTTGTACATTGGTTTCCAGCACACCATCCCACTCAAATCACCCATATGAGGAAATAAAACACTGATGCCCATGCATAGGATACATTCTCAATCTTGAGGCTACATTGAAGCAAGCTTGATCTCGGCCCCTGAAGTAGTCTATAGGACAGAGAGTGAGAAATTTTTTCACCGCAGGAGCATCTACAGGATCCTACAGGAAAACCTACAAAATCCCACAACAGATCCTACAAGATACAAAATAGTGATCCACGGGATTGGCAGTGAGCATTATAGAACGGGAAAACCAAAGGTTGGCTTAATGAGGTAGTGACAAGGAGGTAGGAGCTATACCTTCCCACATTTTCCAAGTTAAAGAAAATATAGAAAACCCTTCTATTTTGTTAAAGAGATTGCAGTCTAGGGGAACTGTACAGAGAATTGTCATTTAAAATCTCTCACCCATTATAATTTTGAATTAGACCCCTACAAGCTTCCACAACCATTAGAGAAAAATGACAGGGGGATTTAACAAGAGGGAACCCACCAACATGGTGAGAATTCATCAGCACCCCACTGTAGTAGAGATCTTTACAAGGCACAATTGGATGGGTTTGTTTGAAAAAATGAGGGGATATGGTGATGAGGTAGCTAAAGACTTTTCTCTCTCACTCATACCACTTACTAGAACCCATGCCACTATTGTGGTGAAAGGCCTCTCTGTAGAACTCACCCTTGAAGTCATAGGTGGAATCACCACAATTCCTTTAGGGTTTCCTTAGAGAAAGGAAGATAAGGGTAGCATCCAAATTGTGAAGAAGAAATTCTTGTTAGAAGGAGAGGAGGCAATGGAGGAAAAAATGGGGTCAGAAGAGAAACCCTGCCATATCCTTGTAATGAAATTAGATACCACCTCATTAAGTATATAACATGTGAAGGTAGGTACATTGTGGTATATGGGTACCATTTCAAGCTTCTCCAAGAGCTGAGGTTTGGAGTAGACACACCTCCTAAAAATAGAGTAAGCATACCCTAATTTCTTCTTCAATCAGTGATATATATGAGAGTTAAGGTGTAGGAAGGAAAACATCAACAACTAGCCCATCATGGGTTAATTAAACTTATCCTAGAAGATGCCCTCCAAAACCTAAGACTCCTTTTTACATGGAAAAGTTTCAGAGACATGCAGACAGAGGGACACATAAAATCCCTTGAATATGACAAAAGCCCCACTACTAATGAAAGGGATGAAGAGGAAACAGAGAGGGATGAAGAAGAAACAAAGAGGGATGAAGAGGAAAAAGAGGAGGAAGAAGAGGAAAAAAAGGAGGAGGAAAGTGATGAAGAGATAGAACAAGATGCTAAAGAAGAAACTGATGAACATAGTGAGTAATTGGAGGGAGAATAAGTAGATAAAGACAAGGATGAGAAGGAAAATGGAAAATACGAAAGAAAAGACAAGGAAGAAGAAAGGTCTACAATTCAAGGTAAATAAGGGGAGGGCTCATCCAGGGTATCTCCAGAACCAATTGAGAAAGAGGCAACAATTGCCCTCACTGCTGTAAGTGCCCCTATCAAGCAAAAAGGGAAGAGACATAGAAAAACCCCATTGTACTTTATGGCAAGAAAGCATACAGGGATCAGGGAAGGAAAACCTCAAACACCCACCAAAGTTCCTATTGTCATTGAAGACTCCCCAAAGCAACAGGAAAATATAGCTCCTCTTATGAAAAGTCAATGAGAGGGATAATCAAGATAAGGTTCTCCCAAATCTCCAATCACTTATGTTAGGAGGCCTATCACTAGATCTACCTTGTCCAAACAAAAAGATCTACTACAGGAGACATAGAAGGACCTACATGAAGTAAAGGCCGTCCTACAGGAAACTCTGCTAAACCTACAAGAAACTTAGAAAATGGACAAATAATGGATCATGCAACAAGAAACAAAGAAGGAGGATCTAGAACTAAGGGAACATAGTCCTCAACCCAACCTTGACTCTTACTATAGGTTCATTGAAGGGCGTAGGGTCATTCCACAGAAATTTTCCATCCCCTTATTCTTTGAGCTTGAGAAAAGAAAGGGCAAAAACATATAGGTGGATGCAAATTGCCAAATCTAAAGGAGTGGAGTATATAGGCCACATGGAGGAGAAAGTAAAGTAGATGGGCATAGAACTGAGAAGCCTAAGAGACAAAGAGGAAATGATGAAATCTCAGTTGGAAGTAGAGAATGCATGGATAAGGGGATAGTTACAATAAAGAGAAAGTCAATTAGCATCCATGGCCAGTCTATCATTAGAGGCAGTTGAGTGCAGGATGCCAAAAAAGTCCTATGCATTGTATCTTAAGGAACAATGGCTAAAATTCCAAATCAAGACTTTAGAATAGAAAGGCACTATGCCATTCTAGGATTATAGCCAATTGATTGATCTATGTGATCAAAGAACCTTGGAGGACAAAGCTAAAATGTCTAAGTTTTACCTACATAACTTGGACTTAACAGATCTGAATGTGTGGGACCCTAATTCAAAACTAGGGGACTTGAAATTGATGGCTTTGGCATCATGGATGAATAATGTGGGGGAAAGATCTACAGAGATGAAGAAAATAATGGAAAGATAAGAGACAGAGCCCATCATGATAAGAGCTGAGCAATCAAATCCAATGGTTGTCATCAACATCCACAACCTGATTGCAAATTACCCTAAACTTGCACCTAGGTACCTTGTTGCCCAAGAGAAAGAAATCACACACTTTGATGACATGTTCAGGTTGTTAGGGGATGACATCATGCAATATTTCCAAAGGAGATGGAATACGTTTCCCTACAACTTGAAAATCAAAGAGTGCCATTCTCCTCAAAGATTGAGAGAGGCACTGAACAAAACACCTATGTACAAGCAAGCTCTCCAAAGACTCTAAGTCAATTGGAATGGCTTGAGACTCAGTCCATGAATGGTCTTAGGAATGTTCAAAGGAATGAAGGAAGAGGAAGAGGAAGAGGAAGAAAGAAATAAGTGCGAGGAGATAGAGAGGAAGGAAATATTTTATGCACAGGAAGAGGAAACTACAACAGAAGCATGGGATGTTAGGGAGGCCACTAGAGAAATTAAAGACATGGATATAGATTGAGTTGCTTAGAGGATGAGCAACACTTTTAGTAGGGGGTGATGATGGGCCTCGTCATTGTGTAACTATATGGACCTCAATAGAACTCCTAGCTTATTTAAATCAACTCTTCTCATAATCCTTTACATATTTTGATTTTATTTTTCTTAATGAGATGAGTAAAAGTGATATATTATGCCTAGTGGAATAATGTGCATTGATTGCAGGTTTTTGAGAGAAAATCATGCCAATTTTGGTTAATTAAGGGCAAAAAATTAAATGAGACAACGAGGAGAGATTGTAGGAGGTAGATACTCCTCATTTACTCCTCACTCATTCGTATATTCTTCCATCAAATCACACTAGCTCAGAGTTGCAAGTAGTCGAGACAGTGATAGTTAAAGAGCCATTTAATCTTGATTTGGGGAGTCGAGCCTCCCTAGATTTAAAGAAGTCGTTGGAGACTTCAGTTGTATAAATAAGGAGGCCTAGAGTCTCATTAGGATTCGAATTTTTTATGTAAAATAACGAAGCATTTTTCAAGTTCAAGACTTTTGGAAGACATTGTTATGTAATTTTATGATTTGATAATGAGAATGAGCGTTTCCTTCGATCAACACTGAATTGACTCAGAGGGCTAAATCTCTTGTGTTAGGGCCCAACCCTAATAAAAAACGCACATCTTCTGTATCTGTATTCTTATTTGATTTCATAGATTGATGGTTGAATTATCTCTAACATTATTTCAATACAAGTAGTTGTGGATTTGATTAGTTTGCTTCCATTTGTGCATTGATTCAACATTAGCTTAGGAAGATAAAGGAATATCAAAAAAAATTTAGTAGGTGCATTTGGCCTCACTCCTCCCTTCAGGGACCATGGTTTGAGGAAAGAACTCCTATGCAGCCCCAAAAAGACAGAATTCTGATTTCTCATGGAATTTAGGTTTTTCTGTTACTCAGGCCAGCATTTTACTAGTTCTCAGGAATATGATTTAAGTGTCATTTTTGGTGTCTTCAGTCTTGCATTAGATCTCATAAAGGTTTCACATTATTCTGCAAGTTTTCCCATCCATGAAATAGCCAACTTGATAATAGAATTATGTTTTCCCTTAGTCAATTGAAATCCTTCTTATTTACATGCATTATGGATAAAGGTTAGTGATTGATGTAGTGCAATAGTTTCAGTAGTACAAAGAGAATTCATTACTAGAAACCCAATCCTAACCTCATCCATCCATGATCAGTACTTTTTCCACTAAATCCTTCACCAAATTCATCATTCCATAAGAATACTTCTTCAAGCTTGTTGAGAAAATCCAACCATCTCATAAACTCTATTTTGAGCTCCAAAGGAGTCCTAGCTACTCCTTTACCTCATTTATCTCACCATTCACCTTCCCTAAGCCTTACACCACCTTCCAAATCACTCCTCTTGCTCACGACTATATCCTGATGGAAGACAGGGGATCCTGTAGGAGCACTAGGACATCCTGTAGGAAGCATTAAGACATCCTGTAGGAAGCATTAGGACATCCTGTACGTCGACCTGTAATGGCATGTTTTGAGGCCGAATTGTGGAAAAAACAACTAGGAAGATAGGAGAATACCCCTACTTGCCTCCCAATCCATCCAAACATTCACCATCAACCCTAATCGACCTACCACATCACCAAGAGAAGTTAGCATTCAAATTTTCACACAAAAAAGACAAAAAGGAAAAAAGAGTTATTTTGTTCATTTACATGCAAAATAGTAGCATGTTTGGATGTTTCAAATTGCATGCCTAGGATAGTAGGATTTCACATATGTTAATTTAGCATTCCTTTGAAGTAAAGCCTTTTAGCAGTTACTTAGATGAATAGTGTGTTTAAGCATTTGATTTTAGACTTTTCCTTACTACAGTAGACAAGATTTCCTTTAATGCAAGTTTCCCTTTTTCTCATTGGTAATGAAGCTTCTTCTGAATCAATAAAAAGCTGGTTTGAAAAACCATAGTGGTCTATCACTGAATTAGCAGTGATAAAGAGGGGACCCATTGCATCTACTTGCATACGCAACTCTGTCACCTCCAAGTTTGTACAAACCCCGGGTTGATAAAGTAAAGTTGGTAGCCCCAGAAGTTGTAGTATTCTTGACGCAATACTAGTGCTCATCATTTACCTCATCTCATTCAAGACAATTGCTTCTTCATGCAGGTGAAGAAGGCCCTTATATTTTTTATCAGAATCTATGATTCGACCTTTTCTATCCCTAGTGAGTAGTAGAGATCTATGTAATCTGAGACATTTAGGCCTCCCTCAACCCCCTCTTTCAGATCAACTATGTCCCCTCTTCGGGAAAGTCATGTGATGAAGTAAATATCTTCTCGGTCAATTTGTAAGGGCATTTGATCAATCGTACAAACCTCTTTCTCTGGACCCCAATAATGAATAAGCATTTCTAACAATCAAGTTTGGGTTTCATGTTTGACATCATAAACAAATTGAGAAATCCACATCCTCTCAATGCATCTAATGCCATTGGAGCATTTAAAACCTCATTTTCAACATCACTATGCTCCCTCTCTTTCCAAAAAATTGACATGCTGCAAATTTAAGAGGTTTCATCCATTAGAAATTATAATTTTCAGACTTCTTTGCATGTACGTGAATTTATTAAACAACAGTCGTGTATACACATGGATTTTCCTTTGGAAACCCGTGTGTAGGGATTTCTATATGTGGTTTCCAAAGATCTGACCCACGTAAATGCAAAGGTAAAATTAAAAAAAAAATCCTACTATAAAAATCGATTGAGTTCATTCAAAATTCATTAAAATGGATGACATTATGGGTTTAGTATTACCTAGAAGTCTTTGGTTGAAAAATTGGTTGAGAAAAATATGAAATGGAGTTGCCCCAGTTTTCTCCCAAGCTCTCAAGCTCTCAACACTTGCAAGTTAAAATGACTTTTGGTGAGTTGAAATTTCTTTTTATATCAAAATTTTAAAACCCACTTTTTTATGAAACCAGCTCAAGAAAAAGATAGAAAAGATAGATCAGTGCCTTAGAATTCAGCCTCTTCAAGGGGGCAACCTCCTTTATATTACATAAATGAACAATTCTTGGATGATTCAAATGACAAAACCTTTTTTCTATATATAGGAGTCTAAAGAGTCACAATATAACCCAACCGACCTAACAATAATAATATAAAGCCACAAAAATGACAATAGAGGGATTCTATGGGGCACAATATTAACAATATGCGGGCAACAACAACACAACAATATTAATAAGGGGTACAACTACAATAGTAATGGGGTAATCACTAGTATTATAGGGACCCAACATGCCCATCTCCTTCAAAAAAGTGTTGTCCTCAACGCTTGAGTAATTCTGGATGCTTCTATATAAAATTCTCATCCTCCCACATGGAATCTTGAGCAGATAAGTTCTTCCACTTGATAAGATACTCTGAAATTGATTGATTTCGTAGCTGTCGAGTTCTTGTTTCTGTGATTGCTTCTGGTTCCAATATAATTTTTCCTTCCTCGTCAAGTTCTGGCAATATTGTTTGAACTGGGAGCTTGTCGCCTATAACCTTCTTTAAACATGAAACATGGAAAACTGGGTGCAATCGAGAAGCTGCAGGAAGCTCCAATTTGTATTCCATAGTACCAATCTTTTGCAACACCTTGTATGGACCATAATACTTTGGTGATAATTTATTATCCTTGTTAGCTTGCTTGAGGGACATTTGCTTATATGGTTGTAGCCGTAGGAATACCCGATCACCTACAACAAAACTTCTCTCACTTCGATGTTGATCGGCCTATTGTTTCATTCTATTCTGTGCCAACACAAGGTTATCCTTTAAGAGTTGGAGGACTTGTTGTTGATGTTCGATGTGATGTTCCACTGCTTGAACCTTAGAATTTTCTCTTAAATATGATGTGATGGATGGTGCCTGATATCCATAAAGTGCCATAAATAGGGTCATTGTTTTTTTTGTATGGAAGGAAGTGTTATACCACCATTCAGCCAGAGGCAACCAGTTAACCCATTGTGTCTATTTATCAGATACAAAGAAACGAAGATATCCTTCCAAAAATTTGTTTACTATCTCAGTTTGCCCATCAGATTGAGGATGATAAGATGAGCTATGAGCTAACTGAGTACCAAGACAATAAAATAATTATGTCCAAAAATTTCCAGTGAAAATGGGATCTCTGTCACAAGAGCTTTTGAATTGTATCCATAAATGCAGAAGAAACTGTACTGGCTTTAAATGGATGTGATAATGCACAAAAGTGTGCATACTTGGTAACTCTATCAACTACCACCACGATGACAATCTTTCCCTCAAACTTGGGTAAACCTGTGATAAAATCCATTGAAACCTCCTCCCAACGTTGCCTTGGAATGGATAAAGGTTGTAATAGACCTGGTGTTTTAATTGCTTCAACTTTATTTTGTTGGCAAACCAAACATTCTGCCACAAAATTTTGAATATCTGATTTAAGGCCATCCCAAAAAAATTCCTTCTTAACCCTGTGGTAAGTTTTTAAAAATCCTGAGTGCCCTCCCAAGGGAGAGGTGTGCAATTCCATAAGAATATTTTGTTTTAGTTGGGAATTCTTACAGAGGTATAAGTGATCTTTGTACCACAATGAATCATTTTTCCAGCTAAATGTATCAGACGTACTGGAATCTTGTCGTAACTTTCGAATAAGTTCCCACACTTCTTTTTCATTCTTCCATTCCACCCTTGCTTCGTTTATCCAATCTAGTTGGATAATAGAAATGGTGCACAACAATGCTTCCACATCCTCATCCTTTCTTGAGACTGCATCTGCCACCACATTTTGCTTCCCTTTTTTGTAGATGATTTCAAAGTCATAAACCAACATCTTTGTGACCCACTTTTGCTGCTCTTCAGAGGATAATCTTTGTTCTAAAAAATATTTAAGGCTATCATGATCCGTTTTTACCTTGAAGTGTCTTCCCATTAGGTAGGGTCGCCATTTCTTAAGTTCATGGAGTATTGCCAACATTTCCTTCTCATAAATAGATTTGTGTAAAAACTTTCCCTTGATTGGATGACTTTCAAAAGAAATGGGTCTTTCATCTTGCATTAAAACAACACCAATTCCATTTCTTGAAGCATCACATTCCACAATAAAGGCTTTTGTGAAGTTTGGTGTAGCTAAGACCAGTGCTTGGCACATTGCCTCTTTAAGATGTTTGAAGGCCTTTGTTGCTGGTGGAGTCCATGAAAATGCATCTTTCTTCAATAGTGTTGTTAGAGGTGCTGCTATTCTCCCATAATTCTTAACAAACATACGATAATACCCTGTCAACCCGCGAAATCCTCGCAGATGCTTTATGGATGTGGGGATTTTCCATTCCTTAATGGCTTTAATTTTTCTATGGTCTACCTTAACTCCTTCATGAGATGCAATATGACCCATATATTCCACCTCTTGTACTCCAAAGGAACATTTGGATCTTTTTGCATATAATTGTTTCTCCTCCAATAGTTGTAGCACCCTGTCAACATGTTCAACATGATCCTTCCAAGACTTGTTGTATATTAGTATATCATCAAAAAATACTAACACAAATTTTCTAAGGAATGGTTTGAAAATGGAATTCATCAAACCTTGAAATGTTGAAGGTGAATTGGTAAGGCCAAAAGGCATGACCAAAAATTCGTAATGACCCTCATGAGTTCTAAATGTTGTTTATGGAATGTCTTCAGTCTTCATTCTGATTTGATGATATCCTGAACAAAGATCCAACTTGGTGAAGTAAATTGATCCATGCAATTCATCCAGTAACTCATCAATGATAGGAATGGGAAACTTATATTTAATAGTGAGCTTGTTGAGCTCCCTATAATCCGGACACATATGCCATGATCCATCTTCTTGTGCACCAATACTATTGGAGTAGAGAAAGAACTTTGACTCGGTTGAATTATACCAACCTCTAGCATTTCGGCAACCATACGTTCAATTTCACTCTTTTGGGCATAGGGATATCTATACAGCCTGATGTTTGGAGGAACACTTCTTGGAATCAGATGAATAGCATGATCATGCTCACGAATAGGTGGGAGACCTTTGGGAGTCTCAAATACCCTGGAATGATTGTCCAAGACTTTTTGGAGATATGGATAAATAGATGATTCCAATGTAGAAATATCTAGCGAACATAATTGTGCAATTACACCTCTTTGTTCCTTTTTTAGAAGCTTTGTCGTACCGTTAGAGCTGATTATCTTTCCCGGTTTCGCTGCAATACCCCTTAATTCAACTTTCTTTCCTTCCATAGAAAATTTCATGAAAAGTTCTTGAAAATTAAAAGCTATTTTACCCAAGGATTGTAGCCATTGGACTCCTAGTACAACATCATCACCTCTCATTGGAATGGAAAGCATTTGGCTAGTCAATACATATTCTCCCATGGATAGCTTGATATTATGGCACTTTCCCGAGAAATTTATTGTTCCTCCATTTGCAACCATCACTTGACACTCAGGAGCTAGATATAAGAAGCAATTCAATTCTTTTGCTACCTTACAATGAATAAAATTGTGGGTACTTCCTGAATCAATCAACACTATTACCTTTTTCTTATTGATTTGTCCTTCTATTTTGATGGTTTGAGGAGTGGTAATTCCTGCCAATGCATTACAAGATATGGTTGGATTCATTTATTCTTTATCTAGGCTTTGTTCTTGGAGTATATCCTCTTCTTTTGACCTTTCCTTGGAGTATATTCATCTTTGCTAGCTTCATTAACATTTTGTGGTTCTATGGAGGATAGTAATGCTAGATAACTGGAAGTCCATGTAAGAGTTCTTCTCGTATGTACTCCAGACCATTTTTCTCCTAGAATTTGAGATTCTTGATGATTCTTTTGAGCATACCTCGATGGAGTATTTTCTGTGTTAGTTTTATCTTCTTCTGATACTTCATTGGTTTCTTCCTCTATATCATTTTGATTTGATACGAGAAAGAATTCATCGTCTTCATCATTGTCATCTTCCTTTGCTGATTTCATCTGTTTCGAATTTCTGCATACTTCATCAATTACTACATCAATGCATTTAACAATTTTCTGAAGTCTCTTATTATAACATTTTTATCCTTTACTTCTAGATGAATGACCAAGGAGAATTCCTTCGTCTACTCTGGGTTCAAACTTACCAATTTTTTCATCAGTCTTTTTGATGAAAAATTTTCTTCCAGAAACACTATTGTGTTCTACAGTAGGAGGCTTACCATACCAAAGTTCATATGGAGTTTGATCACTATTTACACAAACATTAGCTTTGTTGAGAATAGTCATGACAGTTAATGTGGCTTCACCCCAGATGGTGGCATGAGTTCCAGATTCATCAAGCATAGCTCAAGCCATTTGTTGAATTGTTCTGTTTATTCCTTCCACTACACCATTTTTCTAAGGAGTTCTTGAAATAGAGAACTGCCTTTTTGTTCCATGTTGCTCACAAAAATAAAAAATATCATCTGATATGAATTCTCCCCCTCGATCAGATCTGAGACACTTCATTTTTTGATCTGATACATTTTCGAATAAAGCTTTGAATTCTTTAAACTTTTCAAGTGCTTCATCTTTATGCTTTATTAAACCAATCCAACACATTCTAGAAAAATAATCAATGAATAAAATGAAGTATTCTTCTCTACAGGGTGACATTTTCCTTGTTTGCCCACACAAATTAGTATGGATGAGTTCAAGAGGTTTACTTATTGATCCTTGTTTCTCATTGAAATGAACTATGGTTTTCTTACTGACTTGACATGGTTTGCAAATGGTATTTTTTGGCATGGTGATATCTATAAGATCACGAAGCACCTTAAGCTTGCATGATTTTCTTATTTGAGAAAAGATTAGATTCCCCAATCTTCTCCACCATAACCAATTTTCATCTATTTTGCTTAGATAGTATTGTTTTTGTCCTCCTTTTAGTATATATAGATTTCGTGGAGTTCTTGTACCTTTTATTATGGTCTTTCCTGTATCAAGCTCATGAACCACACATCCATTTGATTGAAAGGAAACTTCATTTCCTTGATCACACATTTGACTGACACTCCACAAGTTATTTTTTAAACCATCAACATACATGACATTTCTAGATTTAACCTTTTCTTTCAAATAAACAAAACCTTTACCTTTAATGACAGCTGGTGTGTCATTTCCAAAGGAAACATTATTTTCCTTTTCTAAAGAATTATATGAATGAAGTTAATCTTTATCACTTTTCATATGTTTAGAACATCCGTTGTTAATGTACCACTGATTTTCTTGTCCTTCTACAAAGAGACTATGCCACATCTTTCTGATTGATATTCCTTCTTTCTCCATACCTTGGGATTTGATGATGTTTGCTCCTTTTGAATTGTTAGCCAAAATTTTCTCCTGCATTCAGAGTCTTCATCACCAAAGTTATTGCAAAACGAACATTCAATTTCATCTTGAAGAGGAGAAAAGATATTATAAGAACCTTTCTTGATTCCGATTACACTTCTTTAATTTTGTGCTTCTCTAGTCATGATAGTTTTGTAAGAAACACATTGAGCAACCTTATGCCCAAAGTTATGGCATGAAAAGCATTTTCCATTAAAGAAGTTTTTTTGATCATAGAATATTTTGTTAGTGTTTACATTTTTCTTGATGCTTCTATTGATGTTCATCCTTGGAGTAAATTGAGCATGATTTAACTGATGAGTACTTTTAAGCTTTTGCTGAAGATTGACATACTATTAACTAGTTTTTGTTGCATCAAGATAGCTTCTGGTGGTAGCTAACGACTTTTGTGATTTGGATGATTATTCAATATATCCAAGACTGGTCTTTATAAGAGGAGAACACTAAACCATGATGATTTCATTTAAAGTTTCTGATTCTTTAGAAAATCTAATATTAAGAGATTTTGTCTTTTCAAGTTCTTTTCTTAGACCCACAACTTCACATTCTAGTTTTTCATTGTGATTTTCTCTTTCAGTGAGTTTTTGTGTTAAAGTGTCCATGACCATATTCTTTTCTTCCAAATAGATTTTGAGTTTAGTGATTTCTTCAAGAAAGTCTTCCTCTTCTAAGGCATCCAAAAAATTATCATTGTCATAAGCCATGAGTAGTTTATAATCTTTTTCAGTTTCATCTTCATCACTATTAGATAATCCATCACTATCTTCATGAGTATAGTAGCTTCTTCTATTAACAACCTGTTTCCTATTGCCTCTTTCAAACTCCTTTCCATTTTGTGATTATCTTTATGAGGACATTTTGCAGCATAATAGCCAATTTAACCATAAGAAAAGAATTTGAATGGTAGCTTACCTTTGAATCTTCGAGAACCCCATTGAAGCTTCTTGACAAAGTTTACCTCATATTCTTATTCTGAAATATATCTTGATTCATTGAGATCTTACTTTTCTTTTGCCTTTGATGAAACTTTGAAAGAAGCTTCCCTAATATCTGATGGACCTCCTTTCCTCATTTCAAAGGTAGTTAAAATTCCGTGAAGTTGAACAACAATAATAGATTGAATATCATGCATTTCTTCTATGACAGATACTTTTGACTCAAATTTAGAAGACAAATATCTCAATATCTTATGTACTAAAGTAGCCTCCTTGATCTCTTCACTAAAATTCTTCACACAATTTACAATATCATCTACTTGTAAAAAGTAACTAGCAATACTTTCATCACTATGCATTTTGATAGTTTCATACTTTATTCTGAGAGTTTGGAGCTTAGCACATTTTATTTGGGAATCTCATTCGTAGCTCTGAATGATTTTGTCCCATATATCTTTGGCTGTCTTGAGCTGCATGATTTTGATGAATTCTGATTTTGATATACTTCCCAATAAATTATTGACTGCTTTCGCATTGGTTTCATATAACTTCTTACCTGTTGTATCTATAGGTATTGCTGCTAGAAATTGGTATCCTCCCACAATTTCCCAAATATCAGCTCTAAGCAACTGAAGATAGGCTTTGCTTCTTATCTTCCAATATAATAAGTTGTTTTCATTGAATATTAGTGGTTTGATAGATCCCATGCCTTCATGATTGTTCATATTGAGAGATCTCCCTTCAAGAGATCAAGCTTCTACTTAAGGACCTCCTTTGATACCAATTGTTGGAAATAATAATGAGAGGAGGGGAGTGGTGAATCAGTATTTACAATTCAATAACTTTTCATTTCACATTCATATTTATATACGCTAGTTCAGCAAAGTGAACTTGCGTGTGCACGCAACTGTGATTATGGAAACCGGTGTATACCCAGAGAACTTATGATTTAGCTAATTCATCATGTGTTGATCTTTAATCAGTGCATCAGTACTTTATTATACAATAACTATTTGCATTAATAACATAGTAAACCATCACACAAAAGAAACACACATGAACACGAAGATTTAAGGTGGAAATCCAATGCGGGAGAAAGACCACCTACTACTGTCATCTTTTTCTTCTTTTTAATATAAAGAAAATATGTTTACAATCTTGTACTGGTGTAGACTTATACCAGTATGCAGACACCCTCTTGTATACGGCTACAACCTTCTCTTGTCCTCGAGCTTCTACTTGAAGGGATCTATAATCCCCTAGCTCTTCTAGTAGCCGATATTTTTAATAGTATGTAGGCACCGACCTATAGAATGCTACGACCTTCTCCCTTCCTCCAGGGACCACATTTCATAAATTTTCAAACTGGACGCTCCTAGTACACAACAATACAATAAGAAGGTCTCATTTCATCAAATTTTCATACTCGACACTTCAGAAACTTTGAAGCTCAAACTCTATAATAATTACTTCATCAACCAATAATTAGTCAATCTGAACTGTCATATCACTATTACCAAAACCCTGTGTTGAACCTAGAAAACTGCATCATCATTCAAAACCAACTACAACCTTAAAAATCATACATCATAATGCATATGCTACTTTAATGAAACCAACCTGTGTGTATATGCTACTTCCTTCAACTAAACCTGCATATACCTTCAAAACTACTAAACCATAAAAAATCCTAAATCAAATATGTACCAACTAGTAATATTCTAAACATCTACTATCAAATTACATAAATATAGATAATGAGTAGCAATGATCACCCTTGTCACTCAATCAATCAATAAATCATACTCACTGTCCCTACACATTAATTTCTATTTTCAGATCTAAGAAGACATCATTGACAGACAACTGTAAATCAGCAGCAATGATCAAATAGATCAGTCATTTCTGAATAACAAGCTTTTCTTTTGCAGACGCTATTTTGAAGCTTCACAGCACCATGTATATGTGCCTTCACCAAGGCTCTGTAAATACAATATTAGAACTCTGTTGCTATTCTAGACTTCATACATACCCATATCATGGCATTTAAAGAATAAAACATGTGTAAGCAATCCGATCTAGCCCAACTAGTATAAGTTCATTTAATGATAAGTCATTTTAGGTCTCATGATCCTAATCCAACATTGAATTCAAGGTGCAAAAAATATTTCATATTATATCATATCCATAGCCCCTGCAATATAAAATATACTTCATATAGAAGTATTCACGATAAACCCTTTCGTTTGCAAACTTGGCCCTTTGATCTTCTCCTCCTTATATAGTTTTTGGCCTTTCTCAATACCTCAGACCAAAAAAACACTTAGAACCTGTGGTATTCTTGGATGAGATCAAATAGTCATTACTCCACTCAATATTGTGGGCTAATACCATGGTATTGACCCTTGGTATTCTTTAATCTTGTATTTCCTTGATTTTCCAACCCATACACGCTTCTCTTTTAGTGAAAGTGCGTGCATACATATACACTTTGTTTTGTCCGATGAACCCACATGTATATTCTGCTTTGATAATGTGAACCTATGTATATAGCTTAAACTACCTAACAACATTATTTTCCTTCAACTTCTTGATTCTGATCAGTAGAACTTTGTTACAACTTTTCGTTCTTCTGTATCAATTCCCTGTTACCTCTGAATTGACTTGTTACAATGTGAGTTTCCCTTTATCAAATATGAACTGACTTGTGAACGAGTTACCATCAAGGACAACACTTGTATCATAATGCCAACACTTTTGTCCTTAAGATGAATTCACTTAGACTCATGTATAAGCCACTTTTGACCATGAAATTTTTACAATTTCAAACCATGCATTCATTAGTCTCTAAGACTTGACACCTTTTCCCATGCAAAGAACATTCCTTTGCGTGTTGATGACTAGTATTCGCCACCTTGTATTGAGAATAGGAATGTTCCAGTCCTAGGAACTAGTGCATTTGCCCTTAACACTCGTTATTTCCACTATACTACAAGCATTTTCTTTAGGCTTTAATATGAAAAATACAAAAAAAAATTATATATTCCAAAAAGAGTGGGAATGGGACATTTACTTCCATATTTGATGGTAGCAAAAGTCTGTTACATCACCTTTGAAAAAATAAATCAAAATAAGTATTTTCTCCATTGGGATGGGACTTAGTTGGACTTTAGGTGAGCCATAACCTTGTTCTTCAGTTATTCCTCCTCTGGTTGGTTATCTCATCCAATGACATGGATATTTTATTAATTCCTCATGCATTGCAAACTTATACAAAGTTATTGTATATTTCCATAGAGTCACATATGAGTCATTCTTTTGTTCAAGGGAAGTCAACCTATGTCAACCATTCTGTAGTGTCCCTTGACTCATTTTAAGTTTGCCATAACCAGTCTGTCAAGTTATGTTCAGTATCACATCAATTATTTGGTCCTTCACTCGTGCTGGTTAAGAAGGTCTCCATTGACTTCCTGTTCGTAGGTTTTCTCTTATCGACTCCAACAAATTTTTCTGGGAGTATTCCTAGAGCCACGCCATGGTCCTATTTACATCATTGATAGGTGAACTTGCACTCAACATCGATCAATATCATGGGAATTTGACTAAGTGGTTTCCTTTATGTTAAATGTCAACTTACATTATCACACATTGGGATTCGTGTAGTACCTTTGTTTTCATTTGACCCTATTGGTGGATTCCTTGTCTACGTGTCAACTCTCATTACTTTTTGGTTCAGAGGGTTTCTATCGAGCACTAGCCACATATTGTGTATGACATAAACATTCTTCGGAATGGTTACTTCATGTCTTTTCATCTGAGTTCTTCCAAATTATTGGCATGTGGGTTACACTGGCATTGGATGATGTGGGATGCCTTAATTCCTTCCCTCTGTCAAAACTTTTCCAATCAACTCCAACTCATTTCTATGGGAACAAGATCTAGAGTCCTTTTTTTAGTACCTTAGGGTTTGCAATTTTTACTTCCAGAATCCTTCACTATCGACAATGAGAATACATCAATGTATCTTGATTGATAGATTATCTCATGTGTTTGACTTAAACACATTTATTCGCACTGGTTAGAGTTTATTGGGGTACCTTGACTCTTGTCATAATTATCAGTGACTCGTCTCATGTTTTTTAATGATATACATCAATGGCCAGTAATTAAATGATTTCTCACATGGTCGACTTCAGCTCAATTATTCGCATAGTTTAGAAATGTACCATTGCGTTCAGTGAAGACCTTGAGTTGTGTTAGCATCTTGGTTCAGTTTTCAGATCCTTCAGTTTTCTTCCAATGTTACCAACCACCCTTCGATGTTGCAGTTCATCACAACAACATCCTATATTTTGACACCTGAGTTTATGCAGTAACACTATTTCAACTATATGACATGGTAATATTATGAGGATCAGTTTTGTAGAATGAATGATCACATATTCTTCGAGCATCATTGATCATTTTTTATTTATATGTGATATTGAGACATAGCTATGATTTTTTCCTTTGTGGTTATGATCAGATGATCCACTATGTATTCTTCAGTCTTCTTTGTACAATTATGTATACATGATGGATCCACTTTGTACTTAATCAACAGACATTCTATACTATCTATGAACATGGGTATGCCCTCCTTAGACATGCATCTTCTTTCTGATTCCCTTTATAGGTATTCAGTGGGCTGGAATATGGTGATCTCCTCTCAGGTACTCAAAGGATCTCTCTTTATACTTAATACATTTCAATCATCATGTAACCCTTCTGACCTCATATATTAAGTGGAATTTGTTATAACATCATTCAACAATCCTCTAGTTATGATGATCTGATATGGCCTTGGGAAGTCCTTTCCCATTGAAACTTGATCATTTATTAAAAAATAATATTTTCAAATCCATACGTGACACTCCCCTTTAAAAATCACATACACACATGGGTACCATAATATAGAACCCTCGTACATGATTTAAAATGTGAAAAAATAAAAATATATCCTATTTTTCAGGCAGAGTTTACAGGTTTCACCGAAATCCCACCTATAGGAGCTCATGGCCTAACTAAATAAACTAATTTATGGTGGTATTTATACACCACATGGGAAGGCATAATCATGGAAGGAGATAATATGTCGATATTATAGTCCTTCTTGTCCCTAGATCAAGTCTAATTTTTCTTGTGGCTCCTGCACTCGCAGTCATAGGAAACCTTTGTTTTCTTGCATAGATTCTCATCTTCCATTATATGGCATCCTTTTTCACATGCTTGAGAGGTGTTAATTGAGGCTTGGGCTGGAAGGATCTAGAGGAAGATTTCATTGGTCCCATGGTCAGATCGGGTTGTATCTATCAACTACTATTTGCTGATATCAATAAAGAAACTTTGTCTTGCTCCTGATATGTTATGATCTCATGTTTTTTATGATTCATTTGTAATATATCATGGTGTATATGTTTATGTTCGAAGACCTAAAATTTTTATTGTTCATGAACTTTGAACAACTTGATATATACATTCTTCTCTAAATTGTGTTGCAGGTTTGATCACTTTGGAGGAAATAGAGAGTTTGGAACCTATGGGATCAACATCAAGCGTAGGACCTACAGGTACTCCTCTCAATCCAAACTTTGGTAGTGTATATAGGTTGGGTTTGAGGGCAGTACCAGTAGGTCCTACGTTTGATGTCTACCGATAGGTTCCAAACCCTCTACTTCCTCCAAAGTGATCATACCTGCAACACGATTTAGAGAAACATATATATAGAAAGTAGTTCAAAGTGCATGCATAATAAACATGTTAGGTCATTTAAAATAAACATATAAAGCATGATATATTACACATGAATCATAAAAAACATGATATCATAGCATATCAGGAACAAGACAAAGCTTCTCTATTGGTATCAACAAACAATAGGGGATAGATACAACCTGTTCCGACCATGGCACCAATGAAACCTTCCTCTAGATTCGTCCAGCCCAAGACTCAAATATCACATCTCAAATATGTGAAAGATAATGCCATATAATGTAATATGAACATATATGTAAGGAAACAAGGGTTTCCTATGACTGGGAGTGCAGGAAGAACAAGGAAAATTAGACTTGATTTGGGGAAAAAAAGGACTATAATGTCAATATCTTATCTCCTTCCATGATTAGGCCTTCCAATGAGGTGTCAAAATACCATTATAAATCAATTGATTCATTTAGGCCATAGGCTCTTGTAGGTGCAATTTCGATGAAACCTGTAAACCCTACCGAATAAATAGGATATATTTTTATTTTTTCATATTTTAAATGATGTAGGGTTATGTATTACGATACCTGCATGTGTACACACTTTTTAAAGGGTAGAGTCGCGTATGGAATTGAAAATATTGTTTTTGAATAAATGATTAAGTCTTAATGGGAAATGGATTCCCAAGTCCATATCAGAGCATCATAACTACAAGAGTGTTGAATGATGCTATAACGCTAGTTGATATCAATTCTGGGTTGGTTTATGTGAATCAATCCAAATTGATAGTGGTGATATTTCATGTTCTCATAGCCTTAACTATATGGATGTGTCATTTCTTGTCCTCGATGCCATGAAGTGGTCCACTTAATGGTGGATTGTTCTCAATTTTCAATTACTTAACATCATGGGGTGGGTATGTGTAATGGATAACTTCATCCCAAGGACATGAATGAGGATAATTCACCCAGAGTAGTTCTAGTTTTGGATAATGGACATATCGTTATTGATCTAGTCAAGGATATGGATACTATGGCTCATCCAATGAAATTTTTTATTATGATACAGCTATAGGGAGGCATTCCATAGGTTTAAATGTAGATAAATTTCTTCTAACTACTTCTACTATTATAATGTTCTTATGGTTTGATCAAAACGTTTCTCAACATCCCTTATGATACTCACTAACAATTTATCTCATTTGATGGAGTTTCATAAGAATTTAAACCAAACAAGCATTTGTCAGATCTGTCTTCTTTGAGTGACGGAAGTTCAGGTACAATACAAAAAATTTACCAAAAATCTACTACATCGTCTAGCACACAAAGATCAGCTAGAGGTGAAAAGAGTAGAAGAAAATTCCATATATGCATGGAATTGTTTCACCCTAAAGTGGTGTCATGTTCTTATGATAATGGGAGCATAGATGACATTGAGGTGCGCTTGAGGTACAAACCTCTAGTGAAACAATGGGAACCTAAAGATCTTCCTAAAATAAATGCTAATTTTTCCATAAATGAAAGGATATACCGCATTTTTCCGTCATAATTACATGGTTTGGGGCTATTTTCCATGGATGGCGTAAATCTATGTTACATAGGATTAAATAAATTGATGGAGTATGTTGGACCTTGTTACAATTACAATGATGGGGTACGATTAGTCCAATATACTAAAATTATGTGAAGATATGAAGTGGCTGAAAATTATATACAACTAAAATATAATGATAAAAATAAAGGCATGACTTTGTATATTGATGGAAGGTGAAAAGAAACAGGGAATATTGTAGGGTTTATAAATTATACACAGCCCGTGACCACAACTAAGCAACCTAATTTCATATTTGGGGGGCATGAAGGAAACCATGTATTCGTATGTACCATTAAATCAATAGCTAAGGGGAAGAATTGCTCATTGATTATAATTTACATCCAATAGATATAAATATTGATATTATGGCAGTGGTATGCATTAAATTTTACCCTACTTCTGATAAATGTCTATTATATGTTATGATTGTCATTTACTAAAATATATTGTTAGACATCTTGTCAGTTGAGGAAGCATTTATATATTTCATGGTTATAATATTGTGGTTGGTTGACCAAGGTCAAAGGGCACCAACACCAAAATAGGTAAACATAAATGTAGTTGTACACAAAATAATGTAACCACGATATTTATTCTAGAGTATTTCAATTCACATTTTTAGGCATCATATAACTAAATAAAAGATTCACTATGCATATGACCTACTGAAGAAAATGAATTCCTTCATCCTTTTCAAAGTATTATTTCTATACAATATGGAACATATGGTGATCCTATCATAATGCCTCTTCCAGGAGCCTTCCAAGATGATGAGTTTTTTATAAATCTAGAACCTTTTATACAACCATGATATAACTTGAAGCTTAAATATAAATTTAAACATATGTCAGTAGTGGATTTTGTTATTAATATAATGATGATTAATTGTGGATGAGTTTGTTTATTTATTTTTTAATGTGTCATAATGAAATTTCAAGATATCATAATATTTACGAGTAAATAATTAACTAGATAAACTTCCTCTCTTATTTAAAAATTCAAACTTTTTATTGATCTAAAATGTTTCATCAAATTCAAATATTTGAATGTTTATAGTTAAGGTTGGTGGAATAAAATTAAATATTACACTTATTTGATAAACAAGGTGACAAGAAGAAGGCACCAGCCTCAGAACAATCCACAGATGCTCCTGAGGAAGAACTTACTAGAGAAGTAATTTTTATGTCCGTCGATCCAATCTAAACAATAAGGAAGCTTTGAATGAAGGTAAACATGAAAATCAATTCTTTAGTTCTAATTGAGCTTCATATAGAAGAGATAAGAGGCCAAATTGAAACCTTGATGTGCCAATTTAGTCAATATGGGGTGAGAAACTCATTTAATTATCCCATTTATTTTTTTATTATTTTAATTATCTCATCCTTTATAAAAAAAATCTTTATTTTATAGGAGTTTTTGGTGGAGTATGATCCTCATGTTGTTTCTATGGGACCGACATTGCTAGCAGCATTGATGCTCCACCTGTAAGTGACACATTGGTCATTGACACTAGTATACTCACTGAACCACACATACGAGGATCCACACCCATTGAACAACATATGTTAGGATCTGCACATGATGTTGTGGATGTACAAAATGATCCCATTTCACAATTCAAAGTGATATTTCCTATATTTTCCCATGTTACTAGCACAGGAACACTACCAATTATGTTCTTGATAGATGATGGCAATGTCCCCATGAAAATAAAGAAGCTTCCGGGTATGTAAGAAGTGCTTTAAATATTAAGCACAATTTAATTGAAATTAATGTATAGTCTTTGATTATTTTAAACTAATGATAATATTATTTTGTAAGAAATGAGCTATTCTATAGGCATTTGTATGACCTAACCTTGGAAATATTTGGGCTCAACATTCTCACAAACTGGAAATCCCAAAGTTCCAGGTTGAAATATGAACTTATGAACATGATGGTCTTCCTGTTCAGTGAGGGTACCTTCAACAAAAATGAAGTTACCTCAAAGGTAGGCTTACATATAAAATATATGTAGGACTCGTATAGCTCTCATTTGGAAAGTACTAAGTCACATGAGTTCCCTCCAATGATTCCAGAGATTAAGTGGAAAGTGCTCATGGCAGATGCAAATGAGAAGGAAGTTTGCAACACAGGGAAGTCACCACTCAAACCACGAAGGTATGAGGCACTTTTGATAATGTAATTATGATTCTTGCGACATCTAATTCAGTTTTTCAATATTTTAAATATAGGCTCCTACCTACATCGAAGGCAATGATGGCTAGAATAGATAAACATGGGAAACATCACCTTGGCTTGAGTGGTTACCCAGAACTAGCCGTAAAAATTGTAAGTATATAAAAATATAATTTCCATCCAAATTATAGATTCTTAACAATTTAAATTTAATATTAGAGAAAAAGAAAAATTCATGTTCTCATGCAAATTGCAAGAGTCATAATTCAGAGAGGCTCCCATGGAGGAAGACCTAAAGATTGCTTTCAAGAATGACTATCAAGTCGTGGTTGAGCATAGGACAAGCTTGGCATCTTCACAGTCTTCCAACACCCAAAATAACATTGAGACAAATAAAAACAATGAATAGTATTTATAAATGATTGCTTGTGCAATCTATTGGTTATTATTTTTGGCCATAAATTAGTGTGCTTGATTGTAAAAATAATGCAAGAAATGTAGATACAACACATGAACCTACTGACAAAGGAGTGCCTCTTGAAATTGATGTTTAACTCGATACTAGAGGTATTTCATGTGCTATAAGAAATTTGTAGTATGGATTACAATTAAAAATATTTAAATGCAAATGGTGTATTAATTATAGCTTTTCTTGTTTCTACACTAGAGCATGTATAGGGTGAGGCCAAAGAAGAGGAGGATCAGATGGCCACATTTGAAAGTATTCTACTTCCCTCCACTACTGAAGTACGTAAAGAACACTTTACTACTCTTTTTATTAATAAAACATTTGTAATAATAATAACTAAAAATATGAATTTAACATTTCTTTCTTATCGTAGCTGATGCTTTTCCCCACTTGCAACAACATAGTTGTAGGAGTAGGTCAGCAACAAGACACACACTAGAGCCCACAACAACTGAAGGGGGCCAAGACCAAGATATCCTTGCTAACTCATATTTAGAAAGAGAAAGAAAACAGATAAAAAGATGATTGCACTTGTTTATTTCTTTAGTATCACATTTTTTACTAAGAGGTTGAATGCCTCATGATATGTGCACATGTAACTTTTGACCAAATAAAAATTTGTGATTCTTCTGTTGGAAAAAATTAAAATGACCTTGTTTCATATTATGTAAACATATTTTTTGTGATAAAATATATCGAGATAAAGTATTTTGTGGATGTGTCAATGAATGAATGAATGTTGACACCCTTTAGGGCATCATATATTTGTGATATTTCTTCATCCAACTCTGGTTTGAGGTTATGATTAAATTATAATGCAAGGAAATGTTTATAGAGGCTCAACCAAAGCCCATGTAAATTGAATAAGTGGAAAATCTAGAATATGCATTCTAATATTTTGTCTTATACAAACTTTGAGCATTTTAAACATCTTAGTATACAATTCATTTCCAGATATGCGCAACCCTTATGATTACTAGGAAAACTAAGGAATATTTCATAGGTTATAAAACTAGTTTCCAGAAGCTTTATAATTAGAACTACCATGCATTGAACTTGTTTCTAATGTACCAACAATTGTTAAATCAATCACCCATTTTAGTCTTGGGGATGAGATACTTATAAACATTTCCCTAGTGAAGGATTTAAGTAACTCCAATTCTGAGTTTGTGGACTAATGAATTATTATAGTGCAATATACATGACCTTTAGGATTTTCCATTCACAATATTGTGCTACAATACTTCTAATGTTATTGTTAATAAAATAGTTGATGACTTCCTTTCCATGAATAATACCCTTTTTATCTTCTACTTGAACTACTCCCTTAGTTATGATGCCCCATTTAACCTTCCAAATGAATAGTTAAGGGTTTACTCATCTAAGCTTCTGTGATTAAATTTCTCATCTTCATGTTCCCCATTAAATTAAATAATGTTTTCAAATCATGTGATAATTAAATCAACTATCCATTTGAAAAGATCATGATCCATGACATGCAGGCTTCTCATTGAAATATACCATTGAATCGGTTAGTACTACTCACTAGGCCTCCTAATATACAACTAATCCAAGTCAATTCAATTAAAAAAATATTATAGACCATTGTGTAGTCACCTCATGCTGGTTCTCATCCAATGATGCCTATTCCAATTAATCTAACTCTTTAAATTGGAATTTTTTATCGATGTAAAATGTTTCATTAAATTCAAATCTTTGAATGTTTATAGTTGAGAACGTGGAAATCAAAATACAAACTACACTTATATCAATCCACAAATGATTTTTAGGAATTTCTTACTGAAGTCGTCAATGATCCTGATTGGTTTGATGAGGATGAGTTGTTCATGCCTCTTGACCCAATTGTAGTAGTCAATAAGCTTGTGGTTAGAAAAAGAAAAGAACTTTCTCATTTGATTCACATTGCTTATAAAAGTATCGATATTAAAAATAAGATAAACATGTTCAACCAACATCTTTAGATATAATATCAGGTAATAACCATATTTTAAAGTCATACTTTTATGTCATAACTTCAATTATGAATGTTTATTTTTTAACTTTTACATTTTCTAATAGAAAAAACATTTTCTATCTTACATAGGATTTTTTGGCAGAGTTCACACCACAACATACAAGCACCAAGAGCCATATTTCAATGGAAGAGAGTGTCATACATGAGGATTCTGTACCAAAAGAGGAGCACATGGTAGCCATTCCAACAATGTTGACTAGCGCACAAGGTAATGAAAACTCTAAGGATATTTTTATTTATGAATAAAAAAATATCAATTCAAAATTTATTTCCTATTAAAGTTAATGATCCACTCTTGTGGTAGCCTCAACAAAGTCATGAGTACATGAATAGGCTGTCAAAAATAAACAAAAGGGTAAAGAAATGATTGTACTAGTTATATCATTAGAAAAGTCATGTACCATATTATGAAAACATATTTTTGATGATCAATTTTGAGATGAAGTATTTTTTCTATGATTAATTAATGAATGAATTCTATAAGTTAATGAATATTTTCTATATGTTTCTTTATGTACAAGACCTTGTTTCATATTATGCAAACATATTTTTTATGATAAAATTTATTGAGATGAAATATTTTGTGGATTTATGAATGAATGAATGCATGTTTTCTATTTTCTTTTTTATGTATCTTAATGTCTTTCTTTTAACTATTTCCTATATAGTAGATAGATCAGGTATTGGGGAATTGAGATTGATGGGGGGGGGTGGGGGGGGGGGGGGGGGGGGTCGTCCAGGGGGAGATGAGAGATTCCACCTTCACATGGTTTGCCTTTTTTAGTAGAGAATAGATTACTATTTGGATAATGCTGAAGTAAAACACCCTCGATCCAAAAAAGAAACACCAAATTCAATATTGACTCCATTGTTGCTTTGTCGAGGGGAGGGAAGTTTTCTCCAAGAATAAACTACTCCAACGGTTTATTCTCAAAATGGAGAGGAGCGCATTCAGGTATTCATGTGCTCAAGTCCTTTTAATTATTATTTATTCATAAATTAAATTTTATATTGTTGGCATTATGGCACAGGTTTGAAGCTATGGCACAGGTGTTGTCCTTGATGGCAACTCTCTCTGGTGATAGATCTCAGTTCAGGCTTTCAGAATGAAGGAAAAGACGTATACGTAGGTTCATCTAGACTAAGGCAAGTATACACGCGGGTTAGACGTTACAAAGGATTGTATGCTTATACACGCACTTTCACGCAAGGAAAAGCGCGTATATGCTGGAGAACTTACTTTTGGTCCATGGTATTTATCCTTGGTATTTGAACCTATGGTTTTGGACCATGGTATCGTGTCAGAAGTGTTGATCCCAAGTGTTGGGTCCATGGTATTGTTTTGTTATGGTTTTGGACCATGGTGTTGTGAAAGGCCTAGGACTACAAAAGGAGAAGGAGATCATTTGGCAAAGGATCATCGGAATTAATTGAATATCTAATATGTGCTAAATTTGAAATATTGGTGATTGGGGTTATGGTGCATATCTGGATCTGAATGAAGGAGGAACCTTAGCGCAAAGAGAAGGATAAGTTCTATAGATGGGTCATAATCTTAAGGCTTGAATGATAGTATCTTTGTATGATTTTGATCTATTATATGTGGCACATGCTTGATAATCTGGGTTAATTAGTATCAGAATATTTGAAAGAGCGAATTATCCTTTATAGATCTGTACGCAAGTTCAGTGAAGTGAAGGCACGTATACATGCTGCTTCGGTGAATAAAAACAATGTATATGCAGGTTTCTCCAAACACAGAAGTGTATGCATGCTGGGTTCAGGTTATTGAAGTAGCGTACATCTCTTGAGTTGGGTTCTAGTTGTTTCTGTTTATTGTTGCAGTGTTCTGGGTTCAAAATTTGGTGTATGGTTACTGTTACTGTGTTTTGGGTACAACTGTCAGAGAAGTATATACTTGATTCAGTTCTAATTGGTGAAAAGGAGATTGCTTGATGCAAAAATTTTGATGATTGATTGATGTTCATGGATCCAGTTTGAAAATTTATGAAACGTGGTCCCTGGAAGAAAGAGAAGGTTGTAGCCTTCTGTAGGCTAGCACCTACGTACTATTATCTTGGCTAGTGCAAGACCTAAGGGGGTTGTAGCTCCCTTCCAGGAGAAGCTAGAGAACGAGAGAGGGTTGTATCTCTTTGCAGGTTGTAGCCTGCGTACTGGTAAAGGACTGCACCAGTACATTGTAAAAAAAAGCTTCTAATTAAAGGAAGATAGAGACGAATTGCAGCAGGTGGTTTTCACCCACATTGGGTTTCCACCTTATATCTTATGTTCTTATGTGTGATTGTCTTCTGCTCTGTTTTACTGTTTCTGGTTACTGGTTATTTGATTCTGATACACAGATTAATAATCAACATTTGTAAGATAAAGTAAATTATAAGTTTACATTGTATACGTGAGTTTCCTTCTTCATAGTTGCGTATATACGTGGTTTTAATTAACTGAAGTAGCGTATCTTATCTGGATTTGAAAAAGGGAATATTTGACTTGATAATATTGATTCACCCCCCCCCCCCCCCCCCCCTTCTCAGTATTATTTCCAACAATTGGTTTCAGAGCAGGTCCTTCTGAAGAAGCTTGATCACTTGAAGGAATATCCATCATCATGAGCAACTACGAGAGAGAAGCATCTATCAGGCCACCAATTTTTGATGGGACCAACTTCGTCTATTGGAAGGTAAGAGTCATAGCCTATCTACAATCTCTTGGTACAGAAGTCTAGGATATCATAGATACAGGGTATAATTTTCCATCCACAACTCCTACCGATCCGGCTGGTAAGAAGCAATATGGAACAAATGCAAAGGCTATCAATACTCTATTAGGATGTCTATCTCAATCAAAATTCGTCAAGGTTATGCAGTATAAATCTGCAAAAGAAATATGGGACAAGATTTTTCTGAGCTATGAAGGAGATGAACAGGTAAAAAGAGCAAAACTTCAAACCCTCAGAATTCAGTATGAAAAGCTCCAAATGCACAATGATGAAAGTGTGGCTAACTATTTCCTTCGTGTAGATGAGATTGTTAATTGTATGAAAAATTTGGGTGAAGAAATAAAATAGGTTGTTTTGGTTGAAAAAGTTCTAAGATCTTTGTCCCCTAAGTTTGAATCAAAAGTTTCTGCAATAGAAGAAAATGAGAATCTACGAAACCTTACCATGTCACAACTGCATGGAATTCTGACTGCTTATGAAATGAGGAAAGGAGGACCATCAAACAGGAGAGAAGCTGCTTTCAAGGCTTCAGGCAAAGGAGATTACTATGAGTCAGGACATGTGTTAGAAGAAGAGGAAGAATCAAATTTTGTCAAGAACCTGTTAGGTTCCTATACCAATAGGTTTCATTTTTCATGATTGACAGTGGAAGTGCCAAATATGTTCATCTTTGATGCTACAAAGGTTCCATACTTTGTGAAAAGAAAAGAGAGTTAAAAAATGTAAAGAGGTTATGCCTTAAAAGAATGATCAAAAGGCAAGAAAATGAATTGTTCAAAAAAAATAATAGAAATGAACCCCAAAGAAAGACCAGGAAAGTGGCTAGCCAAAATGCCACTGCTAGCTTGCTGGATGGCCCAACAGTTCAATCTGGACCATGCCATGTTTTAAATTGCTTGTTCTAGACTAGAGAATGAATATCTATCCAAACAGTTCAAGCTTGGCAGATGAGTAGCTAGGTAGAGAAATGAAGGAGCCCAATTGCTTAATCTAGGCCCTTGGAAGAGATAAGGGTACATTTAGATAGGAGGGCAGTCAAAAGAAAGGAGGATAATCAGGGTCTGCAAGTCTAAGTGCACCCATGCAAAAGGAAGAAAAAATGTTAGGTGTATTAGGCTGGGTAGGTAGTTTGAGGTTGCAGAAGCAAGGTCTGATCACCTGATGTATTGACAATTACAGCTTGTCTCATCAATGAAAGAAATGCCAAAGCAGTTGTTTGATGGCAGAATTATGGAAGCATGTCTAACTCCCTTTCACCCCCCCTTCAAAGTTTCTTACTAACACCCCTGAAGGACCTTGGGATCTGCCCAACCAGTCCTACTTGCACTTTCTCCTTGAGAAAATCAAGTCAAGCTTTGACTTTCTTCAATGAAAAGAAGCCACATTTCTTGTGTAAAACCCTCATTTCAGATTCCATTCATTTCTTATATCTAAGTTTCAGTTCACAAGCTTAGCCTCTCCCTTACACTTCACCTCACAAACCCATATTAACTCCTAACTCTATTGTATAGCTCCCTAGCTACTTCCCCACCCCTATTTTTCTACAAAAAACTATATAAAACTCCAAAAAGTATTACATATCCTACCCTAAAGCATTATAGCTTTGTAAATATGGTTTTGGGAAATAATAGTCCATCTGGGACTATTATCAACCCTTCCGCGTCCTAACTCCAGAGTTAACTTAACATTTGGTTAAGTTAATAACCATTGCCCACCCCTTTACCCTTAAAACCTTACTATCCTACCTATCGCGCATATGTTTGGGGTTTTTGTTTAAAATGTTTAAACTAAACATTAGAACTTTACCCCCCGCATACATAACCCCCAAACCCGCATTAACCTAAGGTTTTCAACCCCCCGCGGCACATTTTTGTTTAAATAATACGGGCGGGTCCCATCCCTAACCCCCGTCACCTTACCTGTGCCACCGACTGTCCGATTTCACGCGCCCCAGATCAATGGTGGGCGGTCGTTTTGAGCCCCCGATCCGCCGAAGGTTAACGTCCGGGGGATGGGCGGTTTCCCTGCCGTACCCCTGCCACGTGGCGACCGCTCGACGTGTTCAGAGGCCCCTCCCCCAATACCGCCTGTACTCAAAGGTGGTGCGGGGAAAACTGGATACCACCCTCCATCCCCTGACGTCGACAATCTCGTCGACTGTGACGTCACCACCGCGTCCCCGCCGCTGCTCCACGTCACCTGCCAGCTCACCCACTCGTCTCCCCGTCCCGCCACCGTGTCACCGCCACATATTCATCTGATTCATCGTCCACGTCACCCTACCGTACCCGGGACCTGTCGCTGACATCATGCTGACGTCATCGCAGGAAAGCGCCAAAAGCGCAAATATGTCAAATTTTTCATAAAAATGCGCAAAGTGACCATTTTGGGTCATTTTCATTGGTTAGTTTGGGAAGCTCCGTGTTCGCTGTTTACGCCGTTTTACCTCCAGAATTCAAAATTCGACCAATTAAGCTACTGCCACCTTCAAATTCGGCTCCATCGTCCCCCATTACACCAGTTCGACCACCCTCAGCGCTATTTTAACCAAGTATTTTCCGAATTCCATTTGTTCACACCTGTTCTTCCCATTTTCTCAATTTCATTTGCTCAATTACCTGCAATTTCCCAAGTTAATGAATCTACCCCTCATAAATTCAGCCTAAATTCACTGATACACCCCCTGTTTAAGAGGAGCCTGGCAAACCCCGGTCCATTCGCAATTTCACCGTGCCAAAACTCATTTTCGAGCTCGGGTTCCCGATAAAATTTCATACCAGCTCGGCATTGTTCCCTTTTGCCGCATTCCACTACAAAAACCTCAGTGCATTAAGCTGTAATAATCCCTTTCCCCTCTGCATTTGGCCCTCACAGTCTCTCAATCCAGAGAATTTGTTAAAAGAGAAAACAAAGCATAAACCAAACTCTGCAAAGTTTGCCTTTTCACCACAGTTACAATATTGAAGATTTTTGGTTCAGCTGAACTCATTCTGCAACCCCTCTACAAATCCTCATAAGCAGTCATCCTCAGTCTGTTGCTGCTCTAAAACTTCACTCCAAAGATAACATCAGAAAATTTTTATAATGGCCACTCCAACAGCTCTTAGTGTCACTCCTATGAATCCACCAAACAAAGAGCTTGAAGCCATGCCTCTTGCTGATAGAGATTACCTTATTCAAGATCTAGTTGGTGACAAAAATCACTTGCAGACCTTCTTCCAGTTGAGAAACAACTTTCTAAACAACTGTGACATGTATGGTATATGGGAGTCCAATTTGCCTTATTACTTCCTTCCCTCTGTCAATATTTTTCCTGAGACTATTCGCTTATGTGCTAGAACTATGAGCTAACTCAGAGGGTTGTTAAGTCTCCATCTCGGAGCATGCTTTTTCATATTACTCCTGAATCCATCAACCAGATGCTTAACTTCAAACAGACTCAGCTTTGTTTCCCTTCTCCATGAACTATTTTCTATATGCAGGCTCCAAGCTCTCCAGCTCTGATATTGAAAAAATTACCATGACATTCATGAGGGTAGACTGCCAACCTACAGGACCACCTCCATTCCTTTATGTCCATTTCAATGAGGTGGGCAAACTGCTAGTTGATATGATCTCTTATGTGTTGGGTTTTAAAAAAGTGAGCACATTGATGAAACAGTGTTGGTGTTATTATTTGCATATAGTCCAGGACAACCCCCTGCTTACAAGTATAACTATTCCAAGTTCATAGCCAATAAAATACATGATCATCTAGTGAAACTGGATAGGAAGGGAGTATTCAAATATTCATCATATATCTACTATTTGTTCCTATATTACCAGTCTGAATGCTTCTAATGCCCCATCAAGAAGTTGGATTCTAAGGGTGAAAGGAGGTCTGTCATCTTTTGGTCATCATTTTTCCATGAGGTTCAAAACTCTCCATTTTCCTGCTGTGAGTTCATTGACCAATTTGTATACCCAGTCTCTTGTCTCCTAATGAGATCCCCTCCTCCTAGATTGTCATATGACATACAAAAGACCTTACAGCTGTCCAAGAGTTATAAAATAGGTGATTGGTACCTATATCAAAATCACACTATCATTAGAATCTATGGCTGTGAGCTTTGTCCTGACATGCTCCCAAGGTATGTACCAATGAGACTATTTGCCTTTGAGTACTATAGGCAACTCATTAATTCTGATCTTACTCATTTTCATAGTGCCAAAAAGAAAGCTCACCTGAAATTCAAAGACCATCTAGGCCCCTTCATTATGAACAAGAAAGAAGGTTGGCAAGATGCTGATCAAATTTTGAGGTACAAATATAAGTTAAACATGAGCTTTTGGTGGGTCCCTTATGACCCGGAGGGTTTTATCAGTGCCAGAAGAGTTAAATACAGGCTGCTGGCCTATGACCATTGTAAATTTCCACAAATTGAACAATATGCCAACCAAGATGAGTGGCTGCAAGGCACATTAGTTGAGGAATTGACTCAAGAGGAAATAATGGAGAAAAATGTCAAGGATTTAGAAAAAACTCTTGACTTGGATTCTTTGCAGCAGGTAACATTCAAGTCGCCACATCAAATTGGATAAGGCACATCTACTGCTGCAGCCACACAAACTGCCCAAGGACCGTCTACATCAGCAACAGGTACAACAAAAGGGAAGGAAGTAATGGATGCAGAGAAAGAAGTGATCACAAAGTAGCCTGCCACTTCAATGGAGCAACCTCAAGGACAGGCTCCTCCACAGCAAACAGAGGCACCACAGGTGCCTGCTTTACAGACTCCTGCCCATGAGAAAAGAGGCAGAAAACGAGACCAAGAAGACTCCACACCTGCTAGTGGGTCTACACAGCAGCTCGAAGCCAAGGGGAAAAAGGTTGATTCTCCAATTGAGGAGGAAGTTAGTGAGGAAATCCTTGGAAGTCTAAGGAGAGACAGAGAAGGGAGTCAAAAAACAGCTACAATCTCTTTCCAACAAGAGCAAGACAGACAACATGGCATGGAGGTGTCTTCGTCCACACAACAAAGGAAGAGGCCAACTAGCATCAAGGACACCTTTAAAGAAATTAAGGCTCAAAATGAACTATTAAGAGTACAGTTGTATGACCAATTTCTTAAGGCAACACCTGCCAAGCAGGAAAGGTTGATGGTAGCATATGACATCAAAGAAGAAAAGATGATTCTCAGCCACTTTAAGCCCAAGGTTCAGCAGCCTCAGACAGCTGCAGACTATGTCAAAACAAGGTTAGAGGTCCTGGCCAAGGACATTCACCCCATGGATCAAATAGAGTTACATAAGCAAGCAGGGGAAATGGTCTATGCCACACTTGCAGACAAGGCCACACTGGCCCATGAATTGAAGGAATCTCTGAAGAACACCAATACTCAGCTTGATTTAGAAAGAATGTCCTCCATAGCCAAAGACAACAGAATTAAAACATTGGAGGACATTATTGTGGACATGGGGCATGATCCTAAGAATCCCAAAGCTATCAAGGCCGTAATGAAGAAAAAGGAGGATGATATTATTGCTCTGAAAAAGAAAATGAGGCTCTCCTCGACTATGCACCCACAAACAGGAGAACTGGTGAAAGAGAAAGAAGCTGACGATACAATGGACCTGCTAATGCAAATGAACCAGAGAATCATTCAAATGGAGGGAGAGTTGGAGAGAGCACTACAAGGCCAACAGGGAGAGTCAACCTCCCAGCCACCTCAAAATGCTCCATCTACTGCTGCAGCTACACAAGCAGCATCGACCCCTCCTATTATTCTAGCATCTACAAAAACTACAGTTGTTGCAGCGGCACAACAACAACTCCTGAGTCTAGCATAAGCATGGATGAATTGACAAAAGTTGTCAAGGAGCTCAAGCTTCAAGCAATAGAGATAAAATAGGCCAAATAAAAGTTGGTCGATATAGAAGGAAAATATGATAAATCCAAGGTGACAATGGCTGAACAGACAAGGGAAATTAAGGCCCTAAAGGACAAAATAAAGGCCTTGGAGAAGGAGCTGAATTTAGAAAAGATTATGGCTGAAATAAAAAAGATTTTGTGGACCAGGATAGACCACTCTATCACTAGACGGTGGAAATCAATTCGAATTGTGCATGAACAGATTGAATTAATAGGCCAAGCCCAAATTGAGAGTCAAAAGGCTAGAGCAGCATTAGGAAATATGCCTGAGCAGGCTAGCAAAATTATTCACTTCCTGAACACTCACTCTAAAGAGGAGTTGGCAGCCTTAGACATCAGTAATAGGACATAAACTATTTTAACAACAAAAAAGGTGTTGACCCTTAGAAATTTTGTGCAAAGTTTGGAGAGAAAGTGTCAAGAAATGCAGGCAGAGGTAGATGATTACAAGCTGAGGATGGGAACATTGCAAGGCAAAGGATTGCCCAGCCTATTGACCGGCGCTGGAAGACTACTTACCTGTGAGCAGTATGCCACCAGGATGAGTAACTTTATTTCAAATCAAACCATGGCATACACAAGTACCTCAGAAGAAACAGGACCTCCATCAAGACAGAGTCTTTATGATAAGCTAGAAAATTTATTTTACATTGAACATGAAATCAATCACTTGTTTGAGGTCCCACCCAATTTTTACAGGTACACAGAGGCAGATGAGACATTAATAAATATACGAAGACATCAACTGCCTAAAGAAGATTGGTGGCAGGCAATGCTGGAAATTTTGCCAAAGTGATCTTGATCCTTTCTCTTTTTGGTCAACCTCAGGTCAGCTACAGGTCAACAGAATTGAATACGCAGGCACCAGGCACAGCATGAAGACAACAGGCCGAGCAGGTGAGAATGGTGACTCAGCAAAATGCTGGGACAGCAAGCCCAAAAAGGAAAAAACGCAGATTTTAAAAGCGCAGCCCCAACCGACTCAGTTGGTCACAAAAGTCAAAATTCTCTGACAGAATGGACAGCTAATACATTAAATATTTACTGCAGCATTTACTCTTTCAGCTATAATTCCTCAAGAGTTGGCAAAGAAGTTATGAGCTATTAACTCATCAGCTAGATATTTTGTAGCTTATTTTTTGTATATATACCTCCCCACAGAACGTATTTGGGGTTGGTGATTTTCTCTCTAAGACACTGCGTTGTAAATTTTCAGACTATCTAATACAAATGGCTGGGAAAGTTCATGGTCTCTGCACTGTTTGGATGTGAAAGTGATGATCTGCGTTCTGCTACAGAATTCTTGTGTTGTTTAATGGAACAATAAGTTATTCTAAACCACGTTTTGTCTTTCTGTGTTTGCTTAATTCACATATATGTTTCATTATCTTAGCTATAGAGAAGAAGAATAGCTTAGGACTTGCTTGAATGCACCCTCTGCTCAATCTCTGTTGCTAACTGTGTTTTCTTCAGAATTAATCATGAATATGAATTCTTAACTGCTCATGTTTGTATTGATTCTTTCATTATGAATGCTGTTTAGGAATTCTTAAGTGCTCCTAGATAATATTCCCACATTTTCCCTCTATCAGCATAGTGAAAGATCCTTAGCTGCCTTTCATTCCCTGATTTCATGCCATCATATTCCAGATTTGAAGAATTGTTCCATGGATGCCTGTCTGGCTCTATAGCATTGCCTTCTTCCCAAGAAATACTTCCAGCAGTACACCATCATCGACTCCATGGCCAATGGTCTAGACTGTTCTGAAACTGCATACCAGTTCTGACTGAAATCATCATCCAACCAAATTCAAAACAAAATCCTGTGCATCATAACTAGCCTAAAATTACACCAAAACAAAGTTAAATTAGAAAGAGAGAGCCCTCTCTGGTTGCAGGTAGGCTAGGATCTATGGCTAAAATATTGGTTAACGGTTACCTCGGCCGTATTCCCTTGGGAGTCAAAGGGAACAACATGAGTGATAACAAAACCTTCAATGGGGTGTTGGAAGATTCAGAGGTAAGTTACCTTTCAAATGCTTTGCTTGTGGAAGTCGTTCACTATGCTGCCAAATGTCCTCATAAGGATAGGATTGACAAGGGTAAGGAACCTATTAGATGGAACAAGAAATAGAATGTAAATAAGAAAAGCTATTACACTCATGAAGATAGTGATGGACTTTCAAATAGTGACGAAGATGAACAAGGTAATAAATATAAACTTTTAATGGCTTTTGAAGATGATGATTTTGTGGATGCTATAGATGAAAAAATTCTTTATGAAGAGATTTCTAGACTCAAAATTTGTTTAGAAGAGAAGAATGTGATCATAGATACTCTACGATTCCAACTTGCTGAAAAGGAAAAACATCATGAAAAATTAGAATGTGAAATTGTGGGACTGAGAAAAGAGATTGAGAAAACAAAAGCTCTTAATCTTAGATTTGTTAAAGGATCTGACACGTTAGATGAGATTATCAAAGTGCAGCACTCTCCACTAATCAAGACAGGTCTGGGATATAATGAAGAAACAACTCAAGCATAGAAACCATCTACGTCCAAGAGTTATCTTGATGCTGCAAGGAGAAGTGAACAAAGACCCAATGGAAATCAACAGGTAAATTGGGGATAATCTACTTTAAGGACAAATAGAAGCTAAAACTAGCCACAGGTAAAACCTTCTCAATTTGCCTCAAGAATGGATGTCAACAGGAACTGCAATGATTTGGCTGGTAGATTTGATAATCACAAGAGTTTCTTCAATGGCCAATGTTTTTCTTGTCATAACTTTGGTCACAAAGCAGCTCAATGTGTTGCCTATAAGACAATCATCACTAGAGAAGCTCATAAATAGAGGAATATGACTGGGATCATGAAAAGGACCTACAACAACTTCTCTGCTCTTGAAAATGAAATAGAATGTTCTATTTGTAACAATTTCGGTCATGAAGATTCTGAATGCAGGAGCAGGTTTCGGCAGACAACTCAGAAGGAGCAAGCCTCAAGTGAAAAATCATGGAGAATAAAAGAACCCCAACCAGAAAGATGTGGTATAGCCTTATATACGGAAGGGCAGGAAAATCAATGTTACATTGACAGTGGATGTTCCAAACATATGACAGGTGATAAAGAAAAACTTCAGTCATACAGTGCCTTAGAGAAGGAGAAGAAGGTTTCTTTTGGAAATGACACCCCTGCTCTCATAAAAGGTAAAGGTTTTGTTCAGTTGAAAGAAAGGGTCAAAGCTGGAAATGTCATGTATGTTGATGGCTTAAAGCATAATCTATTAAGTGCCAGCCAGATGTGTGATCAAGGAACTAAGGTAATATTTCGATCAAATGGATGTAGTGTTTGTGATCTTGATACAGGAAAAACAGTGATCAAAGGTGTAAGGACTCAAAATAATTTATACATATTCAAAGAAGGACAACATCAATGCTATCTGAGCAAGAATGATGAACACTAGCTATGGCACAGAAGATTGGGGCATCTTAGTTTCTCACAGATAAGGAAAGCATGAAAATACCAGGCAGTTCGTGGTCTTCCAGACATCAGAATCCCAGATAATACAATATGCAAATCATGTCAGTTTGGTAAGCAAACCACAACTAACTTCCCTGAGAAGGAAGGATCAGCCAATAGGCTGCTTGAACTTGTCCATACTGATGTATGTGGTCCAACTAGGAAAAGGTCACCTCGAGGGGAAGAATACTTTATATTATTCATTGATGACTATTCCAAGAAGTGTTGGATAGGAATTATGAAGCACAAAGATGAAGCCTTTGAAAAGTTCAAATCATTCAAAGCCTTGGTGGAGAACGAATTAGATCATAGAATCAAATGCCTCAGGTCTGATCGAGGAGGAGAGTTTACCTCGAATGAATTCTTCGATTTTTGTGAAGAACATGGAATAAGAAGGGAATTCTCTACAACTAGGAATCCTCAGAAAAATGTAGTGGAAAGGATGAACAAAATGGTTCAACAAATGGCTCGTGCAATGCTTGATGATTCTGAAACTCCTGCAACTTTCTAGGGTGAAGCCGCATTTGCTGCAGTTGTTATTCTCAACAATACAAATGTCCGGGTGAACAGCTCTCAAACTCCTCATGAGCTCTGGTATGGTGAGACTCCTTCGGTAAAATATTTCAAAATTTTTGGAAGAAAATGCTATATTAAAAATGATGATGAAAATATTGTCAAGTTTGAACCTAGAGCAGATGAAGGCATTCTACTTGGTTATTCTCCCCACAGCAAAGCATATAAGTGTTACAACAAAAGACTTGGAAGAATTGTTGATAGCATTGATGTAGTGGTTGATGAAGAAGGAAACATTCCTAGGCAAGTGAATTCTGAAGATTTTGAAGATGATGAGGACTATCCTTCAACATCGAATCAGACTGACGATGAAGAAGAATCTCAAGAGGCACTAGAAGAACAGATAATAATAGAAGATAAGACTACATCCAGGTATGTTTAGAAGAATCATCCAGAATCTCAAATATTTGGGCAAAAGGAGGTAGGTATACAAACAAGAAGAACAATTGCAGAAGCCTCAAGCTATTTGGCATTGCTCTCCTCCATGAACCACAAAATGTAAAAGAGGCATTCAAAGATGAATGCTGGGTCAAGGCAATGGATGAAGAACTTGAGTAGATTGAAAAGAATGACACTTGGGAGTTGGTTCTTAGACCAAAAGATAAGAATGTCATAGGGACAAAATGGATCTTCAAAAACAAGTTGAATGAAAATGGGGAAGTGATTAGAAACAAGGCCAGACTTGTTTGTAAAGGGTATGCTCAACAACAAGGAATAGACTTTGAAGAAACTTTTGCTCCTGTTGCTAGACTTGAGGCCATCAAAATGTTCCTTGCTCTCTCTAGCTTTCAGAAGTTCAAAGTATTTCAAATGTACGTGAAATCAGCCTTTCTGAATGGAGACTTAGAAGAAGAAGTGTACATTGAGCAACCAGATGGTTTCATTCTTGGGAATGATCGAAATCTTGTATGCAGACCAAAAAAGGCTCTCTATGGTCTTAAACAGGCTCCAAGGGCTTCGTACTATCGTTTGGATAAATACCTTCATCAACAAGGCTTTTCAAGAGGATCAATAGATAGAAATCTTTATATAAAAATTGAAAATGACAAATTGCTAATACTTGTTGTGTATGTAGATGCTATTATCTTTGGCGGCAATGAAGAAACTATGAGTCAAAACTTTGCCTTGGTGATGCAGAAGGAATTCGAAATGTCACTACTTGGAGAGCTAACATATTTTCTTGGTCTATAAATCCAAAAAAATGAAGGCGGTATCTTTTTGTCTCAAACCAAGTATCTCGAGCAGATCTTGAAGAAATATGGCATGGAAGATTCGAAACCAGTATGTACCCCTATGGTTACAGGATGCAACATCATTGCAAATGATGAATCAGCAACAGTGCATCAACCAACCTATAGATCCATGATTGGAAGTCTACTTTATTTGACAGGTACTCGACCAGACATCATGCATGCAGTGGGAATAGTTGGAAGATTTCAAGAAAGTCCTAAGGAAACCCATCTTCACGCAGTAAAGAGAATTTTCAAGTATCTTCAAGGAACTCAAAACTATGGCTTGTGGTATCCAAGAGATACAGATCTCACTCTTCATGCTTATACAAATGCAGATTGGGCTGGAAGCATGGATGACAGAAAAAGCACAATTGGTGGTGCATTCTTTATGGGTTCCAGATTAGTATCTTGGTTCAGCAAGAAACAAAGTTCGATTGCTCTATCTACAGCTGAAGCAGAATATGTGGCTGCCACATCTTGTTGCACACAACTCCTTTGGATGATGCAAACTTTGTAGGATTTTCAAATCACTTGTACTCCACCCATTTCCATCCTATGTGATAATACAAGTGCTATCAGTATCTCAAAGAATCCTGTCATGCATTCAAAGACTAATCACATACCGATTAAGTATCATTTTCTCCGAGAACAAGTGTTGGAACAAAAGGTCAAATTGGAGTATGTTCCCTCTAAGGAACAAGTTGCTGATATTCTCACCAAACCACTGCCCAGGGAAGCTTTTGAATAACTCAGACAGAAGCTAGGAGTATTTGATGCATCATCTTGCTGTTGAAACTTGTCTGTTTCAAAGAAAAGTGGGTGTAGGTGAGTTGGATGAAGAGGATCCGCGTACATACGTTGGTTTATACAGATACAATCGCGTATATGGAGGCTTGATGGATATCAGTAGGGACAGGCTCTGGTTGAAGATAGTTTGATATGGGTCTGACAGAGACCATCTAGCACAGGTTTAGGGGGAGCAGATAAACTTCTAATGAAGCATTGTTGGCATTGTCTTAGAAGATTTTGGTTCTAGTTCACAGCTGTTGTTGGTTTCAAGTGAAACAAATGCAGAGAGAGAACATAAGGAAATCATGGTTGATGATCTGAATGATGATGACAGATGCTGTTGATATCAGTTATTAGTGACTTTCATAAGTCTTGCTCTAGATATTTTGCCTCTATGTCATGTATCTCTTTTATGGTGTCAAGGTCATGTAACGGCCTATTTTGGTTTCCCCACTTGGTTGGGTGGTGGATGTATGTATTGAGTCTTTTGGTGATAGGAAGGTCTTTTATGATGTATAAGTCATGATTCTTCTTGAAGAACATATTTTTACAGATCTTGCCTACAGTCAGGGGGAGCATGGTCAGCACAGCAGAGAAAAGATTTCAGCATGTACTCAGGGGGAGCACAACCCTTTGCCCTTGATGACAAAGGGGGAGAATGACAAGATCTTTGAGGATCTTGGGGTTGCCATCAAGTCCAAAGGGGGAGATTGTTGGCATTATGGCATAGGTTTGAAGCTATGGCACAGGTGTTGTCCTTGATGGCAACTCTCTCTCGTGACAGATCTCAGTTTAGGCTTTCAGAATGAAGGAAAAGACATATACGCAGGTTCATCTAGACTAAGGCACGTATACACGTGGGTTAGACGTTACAAAGGTGCGTATGCGTATACACGCACTTTCAAGCAAGGAAAAGTGCGTATATGTTGGAGAACTTACTTTTGGTCCGTGGTATTTAGTCCTTGGTATTTGAACCTATGGTTTTTGACCATGGTATCTCGTCAGAAGCGTTGATCCCAAGTATTGGGTCCATGGTATTGTTTTGCTATGGTTTTGGACCGTGGTATTGTGAAAGGCCTAAGACTATAAAAGGGGAAGGAGATCATTTGGCAAAGGATCATCGAAATTAATTGAATATCTAATATGCGCTAAATCTGAAATATTGGTGATTGGGGTTATGGTGGAGATCTGGATCTGAATGAAGGAGGAACCCTAGCACAAAGGAAAGGATAACTTCTATAGATGGCTCATAATCTTAAGGCTTGAATGATGGTATCTTTGTATGATTTTGATCTGTTATATGTGGCGCATGCTTGATAATCTGGGTTAATTAGTATCAGAATATTTGAAAGAGTGAATTATCCTTTATAGATCTATACGTATGTTTAGTGAAGTGAAGGCGCGTATACACGCTGGTTCGGTGAATAAAAACAGCGTATACGCAGGTTTCTCCAAACACATAAGCATATGCACGCTAGTTTCAGGTTATTAAAGTAGCGTACATCTCTTGAGTTGGGTTCTAGCTGCTTCTGTTTATTGTTGCACTGTTATGGGTTCAGAATTTGGTGTATGGTTACTGTTACTGTGTTTTTGGTACAACTGTCAGAGAAGTATCTACTTGATTCAGTTCTAATTGGTGAAAAGGAGATTGTTTGATGCAAAAATTTTGATGATTGATTGATGTTCATGGATCCAGTCTAAAAATTTATGAAACATGGTCCTGGAAGAAAGAGAAGGTTGTAGCCTTCTGTAGGCCAGCACCTATGTGCTAGCATCTTGGCTAGTGCAAGAGCTAAGGGGGCTGTAGCTCCCTTCAAGGAGAAGCTGGAGAATGAGAGAGGGTTGTAGCTCTCTGCAGGTTGCAGCCTGCATACTGGTAAAGGAATGCACCATTACATTGTAAAAAGAAGCTTCTAATTAAAAGAAGATAGAGACGAATTGCAGCAGGTGGTTTTCACCCACATTAGGTTTCCACCTTATATCTTGTGTTCTTGTGTGTGATTGTCTTCTCCTCTTTTTTACTGTTTCTGGTTACTGGTTATTTGATTCTGATACACAAATTAATAATCAACATCTGTAAGATAAAGTAAATTATAAGTTTACATTGTATACGTGGGTTTCCTTCTTCATAGTTTTGTATATACGCGGTTTAACTGAAGTAATGTATCTTATCTGGATTTGAAAAAGGGAATATTTGACTTGATAATACTGATTCACCCCCCCTCTCAATATTATTTCCAACAAATATTTGGTCAAATTTAATCTGAGTTTTCCTCATTGGTCTCATGAATATGTAGGAAAACTAGTATCAATTCAAATGTTGAAGTGGAGAAACTATCTAAAGCACATAGCTCAAAATGGTAAGGGTTTAGGTGAGACAAAAAAATTTTCTAAATATATTTTTTGTATGTCTTGCCTGAGTGGGAGTTACATAAAGTTTTATAAGAAATAAGAAACTTTTCCATGAAAAGAACTCATGTAGTATTTGTCTTTCTTTGACCATTGTGTTTGTATTTGAGCGAATGATGTCAAACTCTCATTTTTCATGCAGGGCCGTAGGAGAAACTCTTACTCTATTAATTTGGAATAAGGAACTGGTATGATTTTTCTTCTATTTTATTAATTATTTATCCCATCTAACATTTCCTCCTTCATTTCTTTTGCAGTTAATTTCATTCACATATATGGATTTGGAAAATTATCTAGGGTTGGCATCATATACGTGAAAAAATATCATCCAAGTACTACTAAATTTCAGCCCACCATGAGCTATGCTACCAAGTGTATGATTTAGTTTTGCGTTGCATTTGATTTCAAGCAATTTTTTATTTCTACATTGTAAATATTCCAATACCATAGACCATACTTGTCTTCTTGTCAACTTCAAATGAAACTTCCAAGACCATAGACCCGAATACCAACACACCATGATGAGATCAACCATCCAACCGAGATATCTACTTTATCAAAGTCAATTGTTAATTTCTACTCCTTTAGAACAATGGAGACTCTAGAGTATTCACACTTCAAAGGAGAGTAACATCGTGTTACTTTCGTGCTAGACATCTTGTAACTTTGTAAGCCTCTTTTCCATTTCTTCCTTTCTTCTAAATAAATCATAAAATATATGGTTCAATTTTTCACCAATAGGTTGAATTGCATAATATTTATAGTCTTCTTGTGGTCTAGACATGTCACTTCAAATCCAACTTGAAGGGATGACTAACCTGATCAGTTGGTGCACACTAAGACACTTTTTACACAAAATAAATCTCTTTTTACACTACCACTCAAGGCATATACCCCACCCACATGTTCACCAGGTATGTCCCTTTAGGACTATTCTTATATTGGATTTCAAATCCTCAAATAACATAAATCCACTTCAACCACTCTCGTCTTGGATACCTTGTCATATCGTCAAAGAGTGTTGGTCATGAGACTATTACATATATTGGATTTATAATCCTCAAGGAATATTTACCTCTGATGCTTACCCAATCCTTCAGATGCCATTCTCTTCTCATGACCTTCACTAAGACTTATGATTGTTAGTCTTGGTTTAGTGCATGACACATGAAGTAGAGAACCATATCTGCCACTCCCTCTTAATGAGGGAGGGGTGTCCATCATTAGCTACTATGATATTATCTCTAAGGGCTCTATGATCATTGTCACATGTGTGATCTTTGACCTTATAGAGCCCTTTTAAATACAACATCATCATAAGGATAGGGTACACTATAACTTTCCATATTATCAATCTACAGTAGCTACATCTTCATGAACCAATGACCATAGAGCTTAAACATGGATCACTCTAAACACCTAGAAAGTGATCCGCCAGTACATGATCATTGAACCATCTGTGACCTACTATCATATTTGTCATCATGGTCTACTTCAACTCCTCGAACCAAGTACCAAGGCATAAACCCGATGGAGTCATCATATCCTTCTCAAGGTGAATCTTCTTCATATAGTAGGATCGTGTAGAACCTAACAGTATATCATTTCATCACCAACATCATGGTATTACTTCAATATTCATTAGATTCTTTAGTGGAATATTAACAAGTCTCAGCCAATCATCTAGCGTGCTCTTTATTTCCAAAATCAGGTTCATTGTGCTGCAGTGAATCAGCAAACTTCTAAGAATCCTTCTCCAAAACTGGAAAAGTTGTCTTCAAAATATTTCTAACAACTTCCTTGGTGAGGATAACATCACAAAACATTGATTTTCCATGTCCTTCAATCCAGTTCATAACTATGGGTTTATTGTCTGCACATAAATTGTTAGAAACACTCATTAACATCCATGTCATGAAACTCATTTTGAAGGAAATCCAAAACATTCTTCACACCCTTGGATACCATATTCATTCCCATACAATATTTAGTAAAGAAATAAGACCTCATGTAACGCCATAAAATTATATATATAATTTTATGTGAAAAATCACGTCGGATTTTCAATGATATGAGGAAATCGTCACATATCTGACACTTATCTGATGGGACTACCAACATATATTCGACACACTACCAATGGAACGAAGCGGTATACATATAACACTCATGTTGCACAAAATTGTTCTACTGTCGATTATCCAATCCTAAACCGTTAGATTTGCTACTCCATATTGACATAACGACGCGTCTATAACACTCCTATCACACTAACGTAATTTAACATCTATTATATGAAGCTTCACCATTGGAATTTATACTCCATGTCGACATAACAAAGCATCAGATATATATAACAATCCCATCACACAAACTTGTTCTACCGTCGATTATGCAACACTACACCATCAGACACTCTCGTAGGAGTAGACTAAACAAATCATCGAATATCCAACAAAAACGTGTTGTAATTTTTTGCATCTAGGGTGATGAAACGAATTTGGGTCCTGTCAAATATCCAAAAAATGTGGGCACCTCTACTAATTTTTTTCCCATCACATATCCGACATATGTGGGCGTCAAAAAACTGACCTCAAAGCATCAGATTTTTAATGAAATTTTCGGCCATTTTTTCCATCAGATATTCAACGTGATCTTGTTGAAGATCCAGTGCTTAATAAAGGGCTGACTATTCAACACAATGTGAGTGAAAATTTTCTCAACTCCGATATGTTGGATAATAGACACCAATAAGTTGCATATCTAATGAATAGTCATCATATTTTGGCCCCTTTCGTGTGATATGGTTGTACATAACCTTGAAATTGTGAATTAGGTTCTTGCATCATACCTAGTTGAATAGGCTACCATTATCATCTTGGAGATACATAAAAAAGCTTCTTTGGTGATTGACTTGGTGCTTCACTATTATCTCGGTAAACTTCCTTCAACCTTGATAATGATGGGCAATATTTAGTATCATGTGATTATGCATGGATAACAAAAATACCAACATCCTCCATTTGTTCATTTTGCATTCTTAACATATCTACTTGTTCACTTAGATTACTAAGAATTTCAATTTTAAAGTTATCTAGCAAATTTCCATGTCTAGCTTGACTTACCGATCTCAATGCTCATTTACTTATTCTTGCTCTTCCTCTTCATATGTGCTTGCATATTTCACAAATTTCTTGAAATGATAATTGGTATACATCACCTCTACTCATGAGATCAAGGGGATAAATCCACTCATCCCTAACTGTTCTAATTAAGAGGGATTTCAGTGTGTCAAAACCTAAAAGATGTAATTTTTCCCTCTTAACATTATGCATAAACCTCTCTATTACATCCTCAAGGCTCTCCAATTCTTTTTGAGTCATTCTAAATATTTCTTCTATAAGATCACGATCTTTATATTTTTCTAGAAATACATTTTGAATACCATTCCATGATCTTTTTGAATTAGTCCCTAAACTCACAAACCATTTAAGAGCTCTATCCTTTAGAGTTTCTAGGATAAATCTTAATTTTTTAGTGTTTAATGGTAACCATAAGATCTGTAAAGTATTTAAAATTCAAAGGGAAAGGTTTCCAGATGCTCTGACCTCATACCACTGAAATTGGGAAGAAAATATGCAGTGATGTTCTTCATGTGAGCGCTAATATCAGTATCTTGAATGGAAAATCCAAGCAGATATTCTTCATTGCTATCATCTTCATCCATTTATTCTACCTTCTCTTCCACCTCTTCTTCTTCTCCATGAAAAATTGGATGGTGATGTGGTTATTACTACACCCCATGGTCAAATGGCAAGTTTTGGTGTTGGAGAAGTGTTTTCTGGTTTTTATATAATTTTTTGAATCAGAATGCTAATGCGATGCAAGATTCCTCATGAATTTTTTTTGTTTTTGTAGAGAATATGAATGAAAAAAAGAAATAAGGAATCATTCCAAGAACAAGCCTATGCTTTCTTTGACACCCTCCCTGGCAATGGCACCAAAAATTGATGAGCCCTAGTATTGCAGCAAGAATGTTGCAACTCCCAAGGCTACCAACTTAAATTATCAACTTGTGGTTTGTACAAACTTAAGAGGGGTTAGCACTGTATGTTCAGTAGGAACCTTCCTCTTCCTAGCCTAACTCCCTTTTATGTAAGTGAAAGAAGGCAATGAAGCAACTTCAAATGAAAAAAAATCTAGGTAAGCCACCAATCCTAAGTTGTGAAAGGTAAATATCATTAAGCAAATCTATTCTACTTTTGATGGAAAGTACATCTAGACTAATTGAAAAAATAAAAATTCAAGAAGTAATAAATTTAATAGATAAATTGAGACTTAACCAAGCCTCATCTCAACCAAAGTGGTCTCAAGGCATTCATAAGCTATAAATATACTTCAACTATGAATTTGGAGTGAATATGGCCAAGGAAGTTCTCAAAAACAAATTGCTACAATATTGTTGTTTCTCGAGTTAACTTTACAAATTCCCAAACAAATAAAATGAAAATAGTATGGGGTAATTTCTTTTTATTAATTAGGATGTCCTAGGACTCCAATCCAATTGGAATCACTCAAAAATACCCTTACTAACATGTGTTAAAAATTGGCAGAGAATTACTACTCTAAAAATTAGAAATTCTGGAATTAGTGAGCCAATTAACCTACTAAACTCCTAACTTGACCAAGTGAAAATGATATGGGGTATTTTTTTGTATTAATTATAATTTTTTTAGGACTTAATACAAGTGGAAATGACTCAAAATAACTTCATTAACATGTGCTAAAATTCAACAGAAAATACTACTAAAAACTAGAAATTTAAGAGCAATGAACTAGTGAGTTCATCTAAGTACCCAAATGCCTAAGATAATCAAGTGAAAATATTGGCGAATAAAATTTGTTATTAATTGGGATGATTTTAATCTTCAATACAATTCAAATCAACTCCAAATAAATTCATTAACATGTGCTAACATTTAGCATAAAATTACTAGTATTTTGTTACAAGATACTTCCAAACATTCTAGAATTGTGAATAAGTAGACCAATCCAAGTAGCTCAATGATGAATATGAATTTTCAAATATGATATGAAGATCTTATAACTATATTAATTACCTACAAAACCACTTATTTCAATCGTTTAACCAATATAACCTGCAACAAATGAAACATGAATATTAAGTGCAGAAATAGAAAATGCAAGGAGAAGAAATGCAAGTGAATAAGAAGTGAAGAGAAGATAAAGAAATTATATAGTAGAGCTCTGAGGCTTCTGGTATGGACAAGCCCAAGAATACTCAGAGTCCTATGAAGGAAACCCTGCTTTATAAGCTAAAAATGGAACCAAACTTCATTATTAGAGTCAATCCAAGTACATCCTTACTATAAATGAAAGTGGAGCTGCTAATTGATAAGTTGTCTTCACAACAACAATAAATAAATCATGCCCCTAGAGGAAAATTAGAATTGGTACTTAATACAAATTTATGGGGAAGCATCCTCCTTGAAAGGAGGCAACTTTCCCCTCCAAAATCCTCAAAAAGTGGATGCAGTTCCCAATAGTAGGAATCTTCATTAAATGACAGGGAGCACATTCCTAATTTTTCTCAATTAATGGAGCTCTAGAATATATCAATGATTTCATGATATCTTGTTCATTTATTATCCAATTTTGGTCCATCTTGTAGCAGTGAGCAAGTCCCTATATTATATCATTTAAAATTTCCTCAATATTCTCTCAATATTCTACAAAAATAAATAATATTAGGCACATAATATGCAGTTATCTCTAAACATTCCTAATGAACACATTATAGCTCAAAAACATGTCATCAAATGAAAATGGAGAGGTTAAATGTGTTGAAGGATGGTCATATGGGCCTCAAATTGTAGCTAATTTGGAGGCCCATCATCTTTGCCAACATTTTCCTTTGCAAATAATGATAACACCATCATCAATGCTTTATGGTTGCCATGGTTTTCCTTTTTCATAATGAAAACATATTTCCAAGAATAACCCCATTTGGCATTAATGGCTACACCAATTATTAAACAACATATCCCACAATACTTCTCTTGTTTTATCAATAATTTCTCCCCCTTTGACATCAAACGCAAAGATACTAACATGCTCCCTCTATCAACAATCCCCCTTTACCTTTTTTATCCTGTGGAATTACCAACTATTTGTTCTTATGCTGAAAACCTTAGATACCTTTGATATTATCCAAGAATATTCCTCTCTATACTGTGAAGAAGATTTATTTGAATGGAGAGGAGTAATTACTCTCAATCCCTACCTCAACTAGTCAAGAGGTTTCTATTACTAAAATAATACATGATGGTACAACTTTGCCATTTGAGAAAAAATACTCCTAGTCTAAGTCTAGGATTAGGTTCATAACAATGTATACCTAGACATATGCACCTGACCTCTAGCAACAAGAATAACCTTTCCTATGCATGACACCATCAATTTTTCAACTAATTAATACAAAGTACAACATTTAGAAGTGCTTAGTTGACAAACATAAAGGTACTTTTAGCAATGCATGCTTAAACCAACAACTCATATGCTACTTGACAGACTTCTAAGGCCAACAAAATCATCATAATAAATTTGACTCATCATGATATATTCATATAAATCAAGACTCACTTACCAACACTTGGACTCATATTGACAACATGAACACAATACTCTGACAAAAATCTAATGACTGCGAATAACAATTGTTACTACCTTTGTGAGCAATGATGTTGATTGTTTAATTGATGCTACACATAGAATTTGTTGAGAACCTGACAACTAAGTGTTCTCATCCTCTGACCATGCTCCTTTCACTAGCAAACAAGATACCAATTACTACTTAAAACAACATCATAACATCCAATCCACTTTGATGCAACAAACATCATTAGCCTCTATGTTGCAGCAAATAGTTGATACTAATTAATTATACAGACTATCAATGAATTATTTGATACTCAAATATTGACTTGACTATAATTCCCCTGTGGCTATGCTCGCTCTTTGAATTAGGAATTTGTAAACAATACTTACAAAAGAAACTTTAATAGTAAACATATCATGACCATATATAGTACCAATATAATTTGACAAGAACATTAAATACTTCCCTTATCCTTCAGATGCATTCCTAGGCATGTTAATTTCTTCTCCTTGCATCCGACCTTGATGGCTTCCCTTGATGTCCGCTTCTTCTTTTGAATGAAAAGGAACAAGGGATCTACTCCCCCTGAGTATATTATCTCCCTTTTTCTTCCAAACCTGGGTATATTGAGTTTGGTCAACACCATGAGCTAATTGTCTCTGTTGATATGGTACTTTTTCCTAACTTAGTAGCTTTCTACCAAACTACTGATGATTCCTCTAGTTAGCACCATTAAATCCAATATGCAATTTACCACTTGCTATTATTTCTCACTTTATATTTCTACTTTCTTCCTTTACTGTAATGAACAACTAATAGAGCTACTACTCCTTTTGTCTGATTGGAGTCTCTACCTATTGCAAGTTATTTATGAGAGATTAATCACATGGATTGAAAACTATGATATTCCAATGTTTTGTTGATAATTTCAAAATCCAAACATTGTTCTCTGCTACCTCCATGCACCATACTATTTTAATTTCTTACAAGTGCTATAATAACTCTTTCACAGTTCTCTTTACTTGGTCCCCTCATGATCCATGCCTCTAATTGAATTTTTTAGAAAAGGGGTGAATTATTTCCAAATTTTCATGCAACTATTTTGTGTCCATAATTATTACACCTATGGCATTCAAATTTTTTCAAGAAGGCGACAAAGGAATTATACTTCTTACCAAATATTCTTCTTGTCCAATTTCTTGGATTGCTATTTACCTTCTTGCTGCTACTGGGCCACTAAAAATATTGTCTTTGAGAGGAAAAGTCTCTTGTACATGTCTATTCAACTTTCGTTTATGAGAAATTTGTAGTAGTATTTGAAATGGAGTGTTCCACCTTGGATACTGCACCTTCTTTTTCCTCTCTAGACACTTGAAGGAAAAGTGCCTCACATTACTATAATAAAAACATATGAGGGGTTGCATACCTTTATATTGATTCCTGGAAGTCCTTTTATCTCCTTGATGTTGCGTTGTTTTCTCTTCAACTTCAGTGTTGTTGGATATTTCTCTAACAAATTTGGTGGGTCCCTTTAATGATGTTTCTTAGTTAGTATCATCTTACAACATTGTCTCGACCTGAGAGCAACAATGGCTAGTTTGAATGTCTTAAAACATTTCCAAATTATTTGCATGTTTCTAAAGATTCATCAACTACTCATTTAATGTTCTATTCTCTTCTTCCAACTCCATATTGATGGCTCTAAACTTCTTGATCTCCTAAAGAGCTAATATGAGTTACCTCTTCAAATAAATCTTTTCTTCAAGGTATTCCAACTCAATAGAGGAGGAACTAGATTCACAACAAGTGTCAATTTAACTCACATCTTATTCAATAGTTTGTTCCCTTTATGACTATAGGGATTATTCTTCTTCACCAAAGGTGGATCCATGGTCTTCTTGACCAATGTCTGAATCTACTATTTCTATTAAAATAGCTCCTTCTTCACTAAAACTAGATGAGAAACTCTCACTTTCACTAGTACTTACAGTTGAGCAGTTTGAAAATGAATGGCCTATTGTGTGAAAATAATAAAAAAATAACAACTTACTTGAAAATTACATCTCTTCTGAGTGTTGATCAACAATTTCACCTCTTGATATAGGAAATTCATCCTCTAATTCATGAAATTCAATTCTCTTTGAATCTTTGACTCCTCCATCCTCCACGGAAATCCTCTTCACATCACATGCAACTTGCATATCTATATCATAGATGGAATATAATTTATCCCATATCTCCTTGGCAATCTTAGAACATATTAATTTCTCAATATCTAACTTAGACAACCCTCTTATGGTTTCCTTCCTAGCTTTTTTATCAAACTTATCATTTATTACTACATCCTCCATATATAGACATACATCCAAATCAGGAGCTTTTAAGTAGATTCTCATCCTTACCTTTTAAGTTGTATAATTTGAGCCATTAAAAAATGAAAATACATCTAAGGTAATCCAATCCTCATTCTCCATGATCCTTGATCTTCCTTCCAATTGTTAAACTAACCCTAAAGGAACTTCGCTTTGATACCAAATGTTAGAAACAGTGGAAATCGAGACACTATGGGGGGGGGGGGGGGGGGGGGGGGGGTTGAATCAATAGTGTGAAAAAATTTTACAATTCTTCACAAATTATAGATTTCAATCACTTTATCAATTATTCATGGATCAACGACACAACTTAATCATATAAAACATAAGATAATTATCATTAAGGACATGAGAAACATATACAAAAGACACCAATCTTGTTTTTACTTCTTTTGGAAAATACAAGCTTCAACTTGATTACATCATTGCCCCACAAACTACTAATTGTGGGTTTATCAATTGCAACTTAAAGGAACTTTTATCCCTTCTCATTTTTTAGTCTTCACTAAAAGGGTCTAATGCCCTTGCTCGTTTGTCAGCCTCTACTGAAATGGACTCTTGCCCCTTCTCATTTATCAGTTACTATTGAAATGGACTCTTTCCCCTACACATTTACCAACACTGACTAGAAGGAGCTACAACCCCTGATCTGCAAGATACCACTTTCTATCCCTTTTGATTCATATTTTATCCATTTTCAAACTAGAACCAATAGACCACTTACCTCATAAAGAAATAATTTTCTCAACTATCTGCTCACCAAAACTACCTTACAAACACCTTCAAAAATTTCTAATTACTGGTAAAATCATCATCAAAGTCACCTTCAACATTTTCTCATCACTGAACCCACCCAATATGCCAATAACATCGACCCTTTCACCAATCACAAATTCACAATTTTCATCTTTGAAATACCTTTCAAATACCAAATCTAATTACTAATTCTCCCTTGATGCATACCATAACTATGCATCTTATTTCACCAACATCCTCTCATCACCTCACCTTGGTTTCTCGAATTCTAATTTTAAAGAATTCTTGATTTATATTTTGGTTGAGATTTTAATCAACTTCACTTTGAATAGTTGCATAGGTATCTAAATTTTTCCTTTATCTCATTCATTTCATTCTTCTAACTCTGTATTTCATGTTGGGTGTGTGTTATATTCTTTCCACGACTACCCCACGCACAGGGGGTGGTAGCCGCCCTTGTATGTTGCACGGGGTGCTGTAGTCGGGGGGTGGTTGCCCCCTTACATAGGGTTTGGAGTAGCGCCCTGGGAATTTTTTTGGACCCTATATTAGGTGGGAAAACCTACCTAATGTTTTGTCCATGGATTTTACACTTTGTTTTTGGCATGATGGTTTTCTATCCATGGTATTTTGTAGATCTAGTCAAGGGAACTATGGTTATGTTCTAATCCAAGGTTAATGGATTGGGATTTATGGATGCTTCGACATGTATATATATATATTGTAACATTGAAAGGAATATAATGAAAAAATCAATCTAGTAGTCTCGGTTTTGGGATCTAGGGGAAAATCTCTGTGTATATCTGTTTTATATTTTATGCACTGACCATTGTTTATTTTATGCTTTTAAGAATTCGTTTAAGGAATTTTTGTATGGGCTTAGAACTACATTTCCTATCAGATTTGTTTTGGCTTCAAGGGGATGCTTTTGCTACTGAGGGGTGTTTCTCGGGCCTGTGGTAGACCTTGTTCAGTGGGAGATCTAAAGGATTGATTCTTGTGGTGAAATAAGATAGTGAGCAATGGAAAAATAGAGATCGATAAATTTAAATGTCATATGTTTGAGTTGTCGAAACTCAAGATGGAGGATCTTCTTCTGGATAAAGATCAGTGGATTGCGATAGAACCAGATAGTAAACCAACGTCAGTGACAACCGAAGACTGGGCAAAGTTGGATTAGAAGGCAAAGAGCATAATACAATTATGTTTCTTAGATTTAATATTACTGAATGTATCAGGGGATGCTTTGGTGAAGTCTTTTTGGGACTAATAAGGGAATTTGTACAAATCTATGTCTTTGGTGAATAAAATGTTCCTACATAAAAAGTTGAATAACCTAAGGATGAAAGATGGAGACTTGGTGACAGAGCATCTGAATGCCATTAATACTGTGGTAAGCCAGTTATTATTTGTTGATATTAAAATAGTCTCATCCTTGCTATCGAGGTAGAAGAGACAAAAAAATATGGAGGGTCATAATGGTGATGCCTTGCCTGTACGAGGACGGTCCCAGACCAGAAATAAAAATAGGTCCTCGAGAAATATAAATCTAGAGGGAGATCTAAATCTCCAGGAAAACATGTAAAGGTGTGCTGGAAATGCAAAAAGGAAGGGCGCTTCAAAAGGGACTGCAAATCTAAACCTCCTGAGAAAGGAAAGGGATTTAATGATTTTCCTTCTACAGATGTGAAAACACCTCAGATGAAGGTGGGGATGTGTACTTGGCTTCTTCTTCAAGTACACATGTAAATCATGAGACATGGTTGATTGACTTAGATGCATCCTTTCAGTTCACTCCCCATAGAGAGTGGTTTTGCGAGTATCAAAAATATGATGGTGGTGATGTTTTTCTATGGATGACAAGAAGGCTAGAATAATTGGTCACAGAAAAGTCAAGTTGAAGTTTAAGGTCTAAGGATTAGAAAACTTCCCGGTGTTTTGCATATTCATGCATTGGCCTGAAATCTAATTTCTGTAATCAAATGACAATAAGGATAGAATAATTGGTTGAAAAAAATTCAAGTTGAAGTTGCAAGGTCTAACGATTAGAAAACTTCTTGGTGTTTTTCATATTCATGCATTGTCCTGAAATCTGATTTCTGTAAGCAAGTTGGATGATGTAGGTGTAAAAACAGTGTTCGAGAAAGATACATGCAAGATGGTTTGGGAAGCACTGGTATTGATGCGGGGGTTCAGATTGCAACTTTGTAGAAGCTTCAGGGTAGCAATATTATTGATGGGTGCAACAGTTCAATGGTTCCTAAATGTGGAGAAGAAAATCTATTGGTCTCTGGAGAAAAGACCATGTTATGGCATCAAAGGCTTGGGCATATTGGAGAGAAGGGCCTTCGAATACTTCATGGTAATGGTAGGGTAGAAGGTATCTCTAATTTCTCTCTGGATTTTGATTTATGTGAAAATTGTGTATATGGGAAGCAGAATTGGGAGAGTTTCCCTTGTGGTGCTAAGAGGGTGAAAACATATATTAGAACTTGTGCACAGTGATGTGCTTGGATATGTGTTAGTTCCATCACTTGGAAATTATATTTACTATCTATCATTTATATATGACTTCTCAAGGAACACATGGATATATTTCCTTAGGAAGAAATCTAAAGTCTTTGAAAGGTTTGAAGAATTTAGGGCTCTAGTGGAAAACTATAAAGAGAAGAAGATAAATGTGTTGAGGACAGATAATGGTGGGGATTTTTTCAAGAAGGAATTTGAAGAGTTATGTAAGAAGTGTGGTATAGCATGACAGAAGACTACTCTATACACACGTCAGCAAAATGGAGTTGCGGAAAGAATGAACAGGACGTTGATGGAAAAGGCAAGAAACATGTTGAGTGGTGTCGAGTTAGGACAGGAATTCTGGGTAGGAGTGGTGGATACTGCATGTTACTTGGTCAATAGATCACCTTCATCAGTGTTGGAGGGTAGGACTCCACAAGAGGTATGGACTAGTAAGAAACCTTTTCTTTCACATCTAAAGGTATTTGGATGTGATGCATATGTACATGTTCCAAAGGAGAAAAGAACAAAGTTGGATAGTAAATCTGAAAGGTGCATCTTTATTGGGTATAAGGATGGTTTAAAAGGTTATAAGCTTTGGAACCCATAAACAAGGAAGGTTGTGCACAACCGTGATGTGGTGTTTAGATAGGTGAAAGAAGTTATTAAACATGAAGTCCTACCAAAAGAGCCTGAGAAGATAGAGTTTGAGATAAAGGAGTAGGAATCAGAGTCTACAAAAGAAGATGAATTAGAAGACAAAGAGCCACAAACTCCAGCGAGGAGAAGATCAGTTCAAGAAAGAAGGCCGTCATAAAGGTACTGTCCATCTGCCTTCTATTCAATTTTTTCTTTATCTATTACTAATGATGATCCCAAAACTGGGAGGGAAGCAATAGATTCACAGGTTGGAAAACTCTGGAAAGACGTCATGGTTGATGAAATGGTATCTTTGCACAAACATGAGGCTTGGGATTTGGTGGATTTTCCAGTTGGTAGGAAACCCATTGGCAACAAATGGGTGTTTAAGAAGAAGATGAATGAAGAAGGCAAGGTGGATAAATACAATGCTCGATTGGTAGCAAAAGGTTATTCCTAGGTGTTGGGAATTGATTTTGGTGATATCTTTTCTCTTGTTGCCAAGGTAGCTTCTATTATATTACTTTTATCTGTTGCTGCTACTTTTTATTTTGAGGTAGAACATATGGATGTGAAAACAATATTACATCATGGGGATCTGGAAGAAGAGATCTACATGAACCAACTTGAATTCTTTGTAGTGAAGGGTAAGAAATAATGGGTATGTATGTTAAAATAGTCCTTATATGGGTTAAAATAATCACCAAGGCTGTGGTATCAGAAATTTGACACACACACACACACACACATATATATATATATATATATATATATATATATATATATATATATATATATATATATATATATATATATATATATATATATATATATATATATATAGGGACTTGGCTTCACTAGAAGCAAAGAAGATCATTTTTTGTATTTTAAATTAATTGGTGACCATGTTATTTATTTCTTCTTGTATGTGGATGATATGTTGTTGGTTGGAAATGACAAAGAAATTATCCAAGATATGAAGACCCAATTTTCCTCCAAATTCCACATGAAAGATCTCGGTGTTACAATCGATATTTTTGGCATGGAAATTAAATGATATTGGGAAAAGAGGAAGATTTGGTTAAACCAAAGGAAGTATGTTGAGACAATATTGCAGATGTTTAATATGCAACATAGTAAGCTAGTGAAGGTTCCTATTCCTCTAGGTGTAAATTTATCTACTGAACAATGTCCCTAGACACAAGAAGAGCAAGAGGACAAGTCTCGTGTTCCATATGCAAGTGCAGTCGGTAGCCTGATGTATGGAATGGTATGTACTAGACTAGACATTACACATGAGGTGGGAGTATTGAGTAGGTTTATGTCAAAACCAAGGAAGGAGCATTGGACAACAGTGAAGCAGATTTTCAGGTATTTGCGTGGCACTAGTGATTATGGTTTTTTCTACCAAGGAAGACCAATATTAGACATAGTTTTGGACATCTGTGGCTTTGTTGATGCAGACTGGGATGGAGATCTGGATCAGAGAATATCTACAAGTGGGTATGTGTTTAAGCTATTTGGAGGTGCATTCAGTTGGATGAGTAAGAGACAATTTGTAGTGGCACTTTCAACTACAGAGGCAAAATACATGGCAACCACTCATCCAAGGAAGGAAGTAGTTTGGTTGCAGATATTGTGTTCAAGTATGGGGTAAGTATAATGAGCTATAAGGATAGATTGTGACAACAAAAGTGAAATTTTCTTGGCAAAGAACCCTTCTTATCATTCAAAGAGAGAGCACATTGATGTTCAGTATCACTTTGTGAGGGATATGGTTGAGTACAAAAAGGTGTTTCTGGTAAAGGTGGACACTTTGAAGAATACTGCATGTGCATTGACAAAGTCTATGATCACTGAGAAGTTCTCTTGGTGTAGAGAAACAATGGGTGTTCGAGGGTTGGATCAATGACTAAGCTCTCTTGTGGAATGAAAGCAACAAGTGGGAGAATGTTGGGTGTGTGTTATATTATTTCCATGAATAGCCCAGATGCACGGGGGTCAGAAGGTGGATGGTTGGCCCCCTTGTCAAGGGGTATGCATGGGGTGCTAGCCCCCCTACATTGGCTTCGGGGTAGTAGCCTGAGAATTTTTTTTGGGACCCTATATTAGGTGGGTAGACCTACATATGGTTTTATGCATGGATTTTGCACATGGTTTTGGGCATGATGGTTTTCTGTCCAAGGTATTTTGCAGATCTGGTCAAGGGAACTATGGTTATGTTCGAATCTTGGGTTAATGGATTGGAGCATATGGATGCTTCGACATGTTTATATATGTATTGTAACATTGAAAGGAATATAATGAAAAATCCAATCTAGTAGTCCCCGTTTTGGGATCTAGGGGAAAATCTTTGTGTATATCTATTTTATGTTTTATGCGCTCACCATTGTTTATTTTCTTCTTTTAAGAATTCTTTTGCAGGTAATTTATGTACGGGGTTAAAACCTACATTTCAAGTCATCACACCCTGATCACATGTTTATGCAAGATAAACTGATCAAATATGCTTATTATTTCATTATGGAACTTTTACAGGATTTAGGTACAGTTTTAACTCCAATTCCAACTTTAGTTTCTAATGTATTTGGAAAAAATGCCAAAAAATCTACCTAACTCATCCATGCCACCAGTGACTACCTCTAGCACCTTTGGTGCCTGTTTTAGCAATTTTAGTGCTCACTGTTTTATTTTACCATAACTACCAAACTCAAAGCTATTAACTTGTCCATCCATGCAAAAACATTGCCATAACACTTATTCCAAAGCACTGCCATATTTAGCTTCTGGTTTGTTCATGCTAAATCCCAAAGGCTTTCCATTAGAAATTCTACGAAAATAAATCAATGGGATTATTATGTTATAGACTCGAGGACCCACCTTATAATGCAAATACCTTTGCACTTATGGTCACGATGGTCGTACAAAACCAAGTGTTGTGACATTATATTTAATCTTAAGTGCTTAGCAACATACCTCTGCACCTTTTGGTCCTTAAGCCTATGCCCTTGCTTATCATATTATGTAAAACCTTAATCCAGTTCTTTTTAGAAGTCCTCAATGAATCTTACCTTGATTCTTTTTTTTCACACCTTTAAAATACCTCCGAGACTATGCCACAAGGATGAGATGTCCCAATGGGATCTACCTCTCCACTTCTCATTGGTTGTTGGCTACCTAGCTAGACTGTTGATGTGTCTTGTTCCTTGTCACCCCACAAGTTCCTCTTCACTCTTCTATTTTCCTTCTATGGTCCTACCAACGGGATGATGTCATGTTGATGTCACACCTTCCACATGTCACTTCTGGGGTGGTTCATGTGTAAGCCGGAACTGGCCCACTTGGGAACCTAAAAACCCTAAATCTGCATGAAATGTGCTCAACCCTCATTGATCCATGTCACTTGTGACATCATCATCCACCTGTTCACCTTCATGATCTCTACGAGGTAATCATATTGCGACATAGTTTTTCTACCAGAGGAGATAGAGAGGTCCCTAGAACCTTATTTTTTTGACAGGTTTATTATTGGTGGGAAAGGTTCCCTAGAGTATGGATTGACAACCTCAATAGAGAAGAACAAGATAATCAACAAGAAGTAGTCAAGCAATCATGCAAAACATGTGAATTACTAGATATGGACTTGGAAACATACCTAGAGGTCCTACGTTTGATGATGTTCTCGTAGGGTCCAAACCCTTTGCTTCCTCCAAAATCAAATAGGCCTGCAAGTTAATTTAGAGAAGCATATACATGATATATAATTCAATTTGCATACATAAAATATATGTTAGGTCATCGTATATAAACATAGAAATTTCTATTCACAAGATAATAACATATCAGGAACAAGACATGAGCTTCTTTATTTATAATAAACAATAGGTATAGGAAAGGTACAACTTGATCCAAGCCAAAGCACTGACAAAGCCTTCCTCTAGGTCCATCCAGTCTGAGCCACAAAGAAAACCTATCTAACAAATGCAAGGAGATGCTATAAATATGATGAACATATCTACAAAGTCATCCAAGGTTTCTATAGAGACTGGAAGTGCAGGAGCACGGGAAAATCAGACTTGATTTGGGAGAAAGATGGGTTTAATTTCAATAGCCCCTCTCTTATATATTTTTTCCTACCCAAGGGGTGTATATGTAGCACCTGAAATTAGTTAATTCAATTGTTTTGTGAGATACTATAGGTGGGATCTTGGTAAAACTCATGAACCCCACACAAAAAATAATATATTATTTTATTTTTTCATATTTTGAAAGGTATACACGAGTATGAAGTTATAGAACCCACATATTTACACTTTTGAATGGGAAAAGTTGCATATGGAATTTGAAATACTTTTATTTACTATAAGATCAAGTCTTCATGGGAAAAGGATGCCCAAGGCCATACAAGAGCATCAAGTCTACAAGAGTGCTAAACGATGCTATAATAGATGCACCCTAATATATGAGGTCAGAAGGGTACATGATGGCTAGAATATATTATGTATAGAGAGAGGAATCATTTGAAAAACTAAGAGGATATCACCATATTCTAGCTCATTGAATACCTATGGAAGGAGTCAGAAAACAAACTCATGTCTGAGGCGGACATACCTATGCTTGGAAGTAATAAAGCATGTCTGTTGATCAAGTATAAAGTGGATCCATAATATATACATAAGTGAATAGAAGGAGTTGTAGAATACATAATGGATCATCTGATCATAGTTGAAAAAGAACACAAAAGGGCTATGTCTCAATATCAGATATAAAAGAATATCCAATCAATGATGCAAGAAATTTTTTTGATCGATGACGCTACATAATTGATCCTCATAAAAGTACCAAGTCATATAGGTGGAATAGTCGTACTGCATAAAATCATGTGCCAACATATAGGACGCTATTGTGAAGGACTGCAACATATAAGGGTGGAAGGTATCATTGACAAAAAACTGAAGGAGTTGTCAAGTGAACCAAAATGCTGACACAACCCGAGGTCTTCACTGATTGTAGATGGTACATTTCTACACTATGGGAATAAATAAGTTGAAGTCAGTGATGTGAGAAATCATTTGATTACTGGTCCTTGATGTAAACCTTTAAAAAATGAAAGACAACCCACCAATAATGATAATTAGTGTCAATGTACCCGAGTACAATCGAACAAGTGTGAATAAATTTTTTGAAGTCGAACACTTGAAAGAATCTATCAATTAGGAGACATTGATGTATTCTCATTGTCGATAGTGAAGGAGTCTACCACTAATAACTACAAACCCTAAGGTACTGGAAAAGGGTCTCTAAACCTTATTCCCAGAGCACTGAGTTAGAGTTAATGGGAAAAGATCTGTTGGAAGGGAGGCATTAAGGAATCCCACATCAACCAGCACTCATGTAACCATAGGCCAATAATTTGGAAGAACTTAGATGAATAAAGATGAAGTAACCCTTCCGAAGTACATTTCCAGTGTACACAAGATGTGGCTAGCTCATGACAGAAGTCCTCTGAACCAACCAATAATGAAAGTTGACACAGAAGCAATGAATCTGCCAATAGGGTCAAATGGAAACCAAGGTACTACACAAACCTCAATGTGTGATAATGAAAACTGACATCGAACACAAGGGAAACCACTTAGTCAAAGACCCATGATATTGATCGATGTTGAGCACAAGGTCACCTATCAATGATGTAAATAGGGTCAGTGTGTGATTGTAGGCTTACTCTCAGAGAAATTTTTTGAAGTTGATAAGAGAAAACCCGCTAGTAAGAAGTCAATGGGGACCTCCTTAACTAGCACGATTGAAGGACCAAATAGCTGATGTGATACTGAAGATAAGTTGACATACTAGGTATGCCCAACACAAATGATGCAAGAGACACCGTAAAATGGCTGACAACAGGTTTACTTCTATTAAATAAAGGCACAACTCAATGTGACTTTATGTTAGAATAAGATAACTTTGTATAAGTTTGTAATGCGTGAGGCATTAACAAACTCTGCATACAATTAGAATAGATAATCAACTGGAGGAGGACTAACCCACGAACAAGGTTACAACTTCCCTAAAGACAGACTAAGTCCCATCCCAATGGATGAAATGCTCATTTAAAGTGCTTTGTTCAAGGGCGACGTGACTGACACTAGATGCCATCAAATGATGAAGAAACTATCCCATTCCGCTCCTTTTGGAATATGCAATTTTTTTTTCTTTTTCATATTTAAATCCTAAAAAAGAATAAAATAATTCCTATAATACAATGGATAGAATGAGTTTCAAGGGAAAATGAACTAGTTCCTTGGATTGAAACAATCTTATGCTCAATGCAAGGTGGTAGATGCTAGTCATTGACACTTGGGGGGTGTTCTCTCCATTGAAAAAATAGGTGTCAAGTCATAAAGGCTAATGAATGCATGGTTTGAACTTGAAAAAAGGTCATGGGCAAAAGTGGCTTATACACTAGACTAAATGATGTCGGCTTAATGCTAAAAGAGGTACAAGTAGTCAAAATGCAATGAAGTAGTACAACTTAATAGATGGGAGCCTCTAGGGTATAAGGCTAGAAAATAGTGAAGAAGAAGAAGAACAAAGCTTCAAAACAAAGTCATGGTGGGACTAAGGTGGACTCCCAAGCCTATGAAAAAAAGTTCAGCATGGGTTCCAAGTAATAATAAGGTATTATCTAGGGAACCCATGATAAGGTAGGCTCTACCACACAAGATATGACATGTTAGGTCCCTATATTACTAGTGTAACCCCTTATTGTTATTAGTACAACCCGCTTATTATATTGTTATGCCCATGTAGTCCCCATATTGTTATTATTGTGTCACATAGAAGCCCACTATTGTTATTATTGTACCCTTACATTATTATTGTTATGTCAACTCTAATTATATTATGACCCCTTAAAATCCTATATATAGAAAGGAGGTCTTGTCATTTGTATCATCCAAGAATTATTCATTTGTGTAATGTAAAGGAGGTTGCCTCCTCGAAGAGGCTGATTTCTAAGGTGTTTATCTATTTTTTCTATTGTTTTGTGAGTTGGTTTCATAACATTTGGTATCAGAGCTTTGGATTCTAGGGTTTCACTGGTCCAAACAGGTCATCGTGGTAGTTTTGCTATAATTTTTTTTATGCGATGTTTCATAAGCTGAAAAAAAAAACCCATTTGAGAAGACATCATTCTGAACCATGCGTCTAAATTTAAGATCTTGTCTTGCTATATTTGTCGGAGATATGATATGAGAAAGTTAGGGTTTTTCCAAGCTCCATAATTTCATCTAAAATAGGTCATTGTGGTGTTTTAGCTATAACACTTTCACTACAAAGTTTCAGAAGCTAAAGAAAAAACCCACTTGAGAAGAAATCGTTTTGAATCTCAGGTCTGAATTTTAGATCTTGTCTTGCTATATTTTCGAATATATGATTTGAGGAAGTTAGGGTTTTTGCAGACTCCCGAATTACATCCTAAACGGTGACCTTGGGAAAATCATCATAACTTTCTCTCTACGTAACTAATTGCAATTTCATAAGAAGTTACAAAAAGAGGACAGACTGTAGTTTTCTATGCATAGTTTTTAGATCTGAAGGGAGAAGAAGTGACACATGGCAAGTCGTACAAGTTCGCTCTATTGAAACATTATGTAATCATGTCATCTTAGGAGATTGGGCATAAAACCTTCTTGGAGAATCAAATTCTAATTAGACTTGCACAGTTAGAAAGAGGACTCAGAGGGCTACTACAGGAGATAATTTTAGAACTTTAAGATCTGAAAGTACAGAGTTACAATCATTTCATGATCAAGCTCCTGAAATCAGGAAAATGCGATATGAGGAATTTTGATGGAAAGGATCTAGTAAATTGGATACTATAGATGGAGCCATATTTTGATCTACATGGTGTACCACTATTACAAAAGGTATGTATTGCATCTTCATATCTAGAACTGGATCAATTTTTATGGTATAAAGAGTTTTGTTCTCGTAAATAACTTGTTGCGTGGTCAATTTTCACAGAGGAAATGATAACACATTATGAGGATACAAAAAGCAACACCTTATTTAGAGCAACACCACAACAATTGGAAGAAAAAAAGAGAGAAAGGGATTTGTGACAAAGTGGAAAGAAAAATTATGGCAACAAGTCTACCCCTCACAACTATAAAGATAGAAGTGTCGTCTCTCCTAGCCTTCCACAACCTACAAGGGTTACACCACAACAATTGGAAGAAAAAAGAGAAAAAGGGTTTTGTTACAACTTTGATAACAAATACATTAAAGGTCATAAGTGTGTTGAGAAGAAATTATTTTACATTGATTGTGGAGAGGAGGAAGAAAAGGATCAAGAAACATCAAAAGAAGAGTATATACACCAGGAACCAACCCTAGAGAAAAGAAATGAATCCGACCATATCTTGTAAAGCATTGGAAAGAATTACCACTCCTAAAACTCTCAAGATAGAAGGACATGTCAAGAAGAAAAAGGTTCAAGAAGTGAAATATCACATCGAGAAAGAAGAAATGAATTTTACCATATCTTGTAATGCATTGGACAGATTACCACTCCTCAAACTATCAATATAGAAGGAAATATCAAGAAGAAAAATGTTCAAGAATTGAAAGATCACATCGAGTCTGAAGAAATCAATCCAACCATATCTTGTAATACATTGGAAAAAATTACCACTCCTCAAACTATCAAGATAGAAGGACATATCAAGAAGAAAAAGGTAAGAGTGTTGATTGATTCGGGCAGTACCCATAATTTTATTCATTGTAAGATAGCCAAGGAATTGAATTGCTTCCTATATCCAGCACCAGAGTGTCAAGTGATGGTTGCAAGTGGAGGAACCATAAATTGCTCTGGAAGGTGCCATAATATCAAGCTATCCATGGGAAAATATGTATTGAATAGCCCAAGGCTTTCCATTCCAATGGGTGGTGCTGATGTTTTACTAGGATTCCAATGGCTACAATCTTTGGGTACGATAGCTTTTAATTTTCAAGAAATTTTCTTGAATTTTTTTTGGGAAGGAAAGGAAGTTGAATTGAGGGGTATCGAAGGAAAACCTAGGAAGATAATCAACTCTAATAGCATGAAAAAGCTTCTAAATAAATAACAACAGGGTGTAATTACATAATTATGTTCACTAGAGGATCCCACATCGAAACCATGTATTTCTCCAGATCTACAAAACGTTTTGGACAATCATTCCAAGGTATTTGAGACTCCTAAAGGCCTCCCACCTATTCATGATCATGATCATGCTATTCATTTTATTCCATGAAGTGTTCCTCCAAACATCAGTCCTTACATATATCCATATGCCCAAAGGAGTGGGAACTCATTCAAAAGTCACAGAAGATCCAAATTCAAACAGTATTGCGAGAACTTGACAAGGAAGGAAAACTCATATTGGAACCTAAAGCAGTCACAGAACTGAGAAATCAAAAGCTACAAAATAGATCAATTTCAGAGTATCTCATCAAGTGGAAGAACTTACCTGCTGAAGATTCCACATCAGAGGACATGAATTTATACAGAAGCATCAAGAACTAGTCAAGCATTGAGGACAACACTTTTTTAAGGAGAGGAGCATGTTAGGTCCCTATAGTACTGGTGTAACCCCTTATTATTATTAGTAAAACCCCCTTATTATATTGTTGTTCCCATGTAGTCCCCATATTGTTATTATTGTGCCCCATAGAAGCCCACTATTGTTACTATTGTGCCCTTACATTATTATTGTTATGTCGGCTCTGATTATATTATGACCCCTTAGACTCCTACATATAGAAAGGAGGCCTTTGTAGAAATTTTGAATAATATGACACTTATTCATATAGATTACCCCGATTATACACTATTGCGGAATACATGCATAATACATAACCTCCTCTACGTTGATCATCAATTTAGCAACATTAAAAACAGTGAAACATCAATCACATGCGCACATTAACACAGTATGTAACCCGGGGAAAGCATATAGCTGAAAACCCCACACTATCTGTATATTATAATGATTGAGAACATGTCACAATACATAGTACAATACTCCTCACAAGTACTCAATACTATCTCCACCTGTTACACACAAACTAGCTCAGATCTGATGCCTCAAATCTCCTCCACTGTTTCCCTGCCTCCACTGCGCAATCCTGCAAGAGAATGAATGAGAATGGCTGATCCAAAATCACATGAGCACAAGCTATAATTGCCTTTTTATTGGCCCACACTGTGTAGTCCTCATTGGCATAACTCAATCCCATGCATGTGCAAATCTCATGCACAATTGATAGTCACAACTCACTCTTTCACTTACCTCTAACACCTGTCTCTGTTGAACTGTCCATGGACATAGTTAACTGATGTATTCTTTAGTTGCTTTATGAGTTAATAATTAGTGAATTAATTAGAAATCAATTCACACAACTCATCACTAGTGCATTCTTTAGTTATACTAAATACAACTAGTTCAACTAAGTCAAACTGAACACAACTCCATCAACTCCACATCCAACTCCACAGAACTCAACCACATGAGTTCTAACTAAAGTCCTCCATGCAATAGCTCAACTAACACATAAGAAACCACGTGACTCCTTCTTTCAGCTGCATGTGCCACATTCGTAGCTCGAACTAAAGTGCTTAAAGAGAATAAGATAATGTTTAGAGTCCAAATATTAGTAAGGGCTAATAATATTTGACTTTTTCTATTTTTAGCCTGGTAGTCTAAAAATAGACTCTGATCACTCTGCTATGAACCAAAATAGAAGCCCATCTATTTTTACCAACATGACCAATCATCCATAAACAACGTCTTGCAACTCAAGACCATGATCCATATGTCTAAAAATAGACATAGTCTAAAAATAGACTTTGCGCCAAAAATAGCCTGTGGGCCCACTTAGTGAAGGAGACTCTTTTCCACTAAGCTCCATCATCTTGTTGCATTTTCAACAGTCTTGTCATTTGTATCATCCAACAATTATTCATTTGTGTAATGTAAAGTAGGTTGCCCCCTCTAAGAGGCTAGTTTCTAAGGCGTTTATCTATCTTTTCTATCTTTTTGTGAGATGGTTTCATAACATGACACTTCAAAGCAGTGATAAGGTTTCAGGGCATAACTTGGTGGGGTCAATCCTAAGGCTAAAATGGAAAAGGAAACTAATAATGCACAATGCATGTGGAGAACTTTACCTATATGACAGTTTCCAAAACCAATACCTATCAGAGAGGATCAGCCATGAAAATACCCACAGGAGAAGTCTTCAAAGTTATGTAGACATAATTAGGAACACTAGGCAAGAAGTTAACACATCCCACATATAAAATTCATATAAAAGCTTGTGTTATAGAATACAAAACGTGAAAATTCATACCTTATATATACAATATAGTATAGGGAACCATGCAACCTTGCGTCTTATGCATAATATTTCTTCGGGACAATCTCCTTATGGGACTTAGGCAAACGGCTCCTTTTGGTAGCTAAAACTCATGGCTTCAAAAATTTCCTCTTGCGAAGGAAACTCAAAATCCAAGAAATCATGAGAACCTGAAGGATAAAAAAAGGGAATTAAGGGGTCCCATGCCCCCATAGGAGAAATCACTTGATCAATTGCAGGGATCGACTCCCGAGAAGAAAAATAATAGTTCAAAGGATCCTTCTTAGAATTAATTGAGCATTGAGGACAAAATGCCACATAGTTCTCTCGTGGCGGCACAGAGTCTACTTGAACACTTAGAACATACCAAAGGGTATTCTGAACTAATTTCAAATTAGGATGGTGATTATCAAATCCAAGTTGATCAATAGTGAAAATACTTCCATTATGAGGAAAATACATCACTCGAAAGAGTGAAGACACCACAACATTCATAACATAGACATTATCATGCCAAAGTAGCATATTAAATTCTACAAGTTGATTAACCACCACCATATTCATTAAGACTTTCCTCCCACCTAAAGTAATATGAAATTGATGAACAACACACATAGAATCACCGGGCCTTCTATCATAAGATAACAATTGAATATCAAATGCCAATAACTTTGGAGAACTCAAATCTTTCCAAGTCGAGGAAGATGTAATACTTGTAGAGGATCCTTCATCCACCATACATCGACAGACATTTGTGGAATTAACTCTAACCCTTATTTGGAATGGTGTAGCAGAAGGAAGACGAGGCTCACCAAGATTATACCAATCCAAGGAAACACTCTTAGAACTTGGAGGGGGGTACACTCGAAGAGACCGGCATGCCCCCTAGACTAGAAGACTCTGAACTAGAAGTCAAGAAGACTTTGTTGTTAGCCACTTCATCCCCCAAAATAGGAGTGGGATTAGCCGGAGATCGCATTGGCTCAACCACTTCATCAACCAATGCCTAATTAGATTGATGAGAAATAAATCCAGGAGTAGAATAACCTACAGACCTGGACCACAACCTTTATACCACTGAAATATTAGGGCACAAATGAGTAATATGATGTCCCTTGCATATATTACAAGGGAACTTAGGTTTAAATATTCTATGCCTAGGTCTCTAATCAACATCAATTCCCCAAACATGACTAGCAATTGTTGGTGGAGATTCTCCAACATCACTTACAGAGGTTAGTGACTCTTTCCCAATAGAGATAGGACTTGTGTCCCCATTCCTACTCAAAGAATAATGTGAGTTGATAGAAATATACATCATAGAGGTAGGTGACCCATTTTTAGTATGACTTGTAGTGACTAGAATTATGTCCCCAACATGACTAGCAAAGGTTGGTGATGATTCATAAAGATAACTATTATTCTTCTTATTCTTACTCTTTCTATTCTTTTTAGATTTCTTATTACAAGATGGGGGAGAAAGAGGAAGCCTAGATTTATCTGGTAAATAAGATGAACAATTAACACGCATTTGATGCCCTTGAAATAAAGTGCTCATTTGAGAAGATTCAAGAACATTTGGAATATACAGAGTGGACCACAACCAAACTGGCAGTCCAACATTCAATCCACGAATATTCAAAGTGTCGATCAAGAGGGTACCGAAATTTTTAATTAAAGGAAAACCACAAGGATCCTCTTTTGGAGGGGTCCATTGGATAGCCTCCACAAGAATATTGGCCATACCCAACTTGTACATAGATCCTTCCATTACAGGATCATTCAAATGAATTTTCAAGGAAGAGAGACGCACAATCAAACCTTTTCCCTTAAGGAGGCAACTCCACAATTTCAAGAGAAAGATAAAAATCCCTTCAAGACCAGTGGAGTGGTTGGTTAGTCACTCAGAATCAAAGGTCCATAAGCGACAAGATAAAATCCACCTAAAGCCAACTAAATACAAAGAGAAAAGATAACTCCACTATGAAGCACTAAAGATGCAACCAAACAAGTAAATTCCAAGCATTTCCACTCCATGTCATTAGGATTGGACACCAAAATACATGAAAGTTATTGAAAAGAAATCCCGAAGGTATTTTGAGATGATAAATGTCTGAGCCTACCAGTGAATGTATCAGAAGTAGTTACACTAACCTCTAGACAATAGCCTTTGCTAGTAATATGAAAGTGATGCAATGGCTTCCTTAGGTACCATGGGCATTCCTCCACATAGTCACATGTGTGGTCCCTAGGAAAGGAAAATAAGGTAACTAGTATGTGATCAGAAGATGGGCGAAACTTTCATGGGTGTGTGATCCAACAAGTAGGAGACAGGGCTATTTCCTTATCTTCACACATCCTCGCACTTAACTAATGTGTTAGAAGAGCTTTCCTATACAGCTTAATGAAACTGGATTTCCACTCTTTTGTAAACATATATACTAAACAATACAAACTTTGAAACAAGAACTGATATGATTACCCGATTTTTCGAGGTAGCAAGAAAATCATATGATTTTTTTTTTTTTTTTTTCTAGAGCATAGTTTTGACAATATAAATTTTCTTACGTGTCAAATATAAATATTAGTTTTTAAATGTCTAATTTTCATGCTAATTTTGAAACATGTTGATGGAGCATCAACCCTTTTTTTAGAGGGCTTATTTTTGACACTATATTTTCTAATGTATTAACTGTGGATTTGTTTTTTTAGATGTTACATTTTTTGACACTTTTTTTTTTTTTTGGTCCAATTGTTTTTTAAATGTTGATTATTTAAAAAACTTTTTAGTTGTCTTATTTCTCTTTTTTAAAATCTTGATTACTTAAGAAAACAAATATATATATATATATATATATAAGAGAAAAAAAAATAAAAAATGTAAAAGTTAAAAATTAAAATTTTTCTTTTCAAACTATAAAAATAAATAAATAAAAATACAAAATTTTTAAAAAACTATTAAAAACAAAAAAAAAAGACAATTTAGAAAAAAACTAGAAAATTAAAAAAAAAAAAAATTAAAAAAAAATAACAAAAATTTAAAAACTATTAAAATTAAATTGTAAAATTTTAAAAAAACATGGAAAAAAAACAAATTAAAAGAAAAAAAACCATAATTAATTAAAAATTTTAGAACATTAATATTAAAATCTAAAAAAAAATTATTAAAAAAAAGAGTTGGAGGGTGGCGCTAAAATCTGATTCTCAGAATCAGATTTTAGCCCTGCCCACTTAAAAAAAAATTATAAAAAAAATTAAATTGTTAATAGTTTTTTTTTTTGTTTTTTAAGTGGGTGGGGTTGAAATCTGATTCTTAGAATCAGCTTTTAGCTCCATCATCCATTTTTTTTTAACGTGTTTTAATAATTTTTTAAGGATTTTAACATTAATATTCTAAATTTTTTAATTAATAATGTTTTTTATTTTAATTTTTTGGTTTTTTTTGTTTTTTATGTTTATTATTTTTTTTAATGCTTTTTAAAATTTTAAAATTTAATTTTGATAGCTTTTTTAATTCTTGTTTGTTTGTTTTTAATTTTTTTGGTTTTCTTTTGTTTAATTTTCTAGTTTTTTTATTTTTAAATCACGCTTGTTTCTAATTTCTTTTTTAATTTTTAATTTTTAATTTTTAGTTTTTTTCAATAGTTTTCAAAATTGTTGTAATTTTATTTATTTATTTTTGTAGATTTTTATTTTGTTTTTTTCAATTTTTTATGTTTACAAGATATATATATATATATATATATATATATATATATATATATATATATATATATATATATATATATATATATACTTTTTTATGTTTTTTTTAAACATGTTTTTGTTATTGTTTATTTCTTTGCATTTTTTTATTTTTTAATTCTTATTTTTATAGGTTAATTTTGTTTTTTTTTTAACAATTTTTTGATTGATGATTCTTTTGGTAGTGTCTTTAGTGTGACTTTTTGAAAGCTTTACCGGTAGATTTTTCTGGTGTAATTTCTCTAAAATCCGGCAATAATTTATTGAAATCACAAGCTTTATGGGTAATCCTGTGCAATCGAAGTGCCCTAGGGGTTTTCTAGGGTGCTAAATCCATATATACAGTAAAAAAAACTACTTTAAATAGCACAAATCAAGATTTCACCTCAAATCTCTCCACCGGATCTGGCATCGGAAAGTCAAAAAAATTGCACTAAAGACAACTCTTTTTTTTTTTTGTCTTTTATTTTTAAATTTTTTTATGATTCTTTAAATTTTATGTTTTTTTAATATATATTTTTATTTACTTTTTGTTATTGTTATTATTAATTTTTTTTTTTTTAATTCATGTTTTCATTATTCTTTTGATATTTTAATGTTTTTAGGAGTCATGATAAAATCTTTTACACCATTTTTTCAAAATTTTGAAAATTTATCTTGAAAAAAAAAAGGATGTTATTTCAACATCAACATGTCAACCCTTTTCATTTTTGAGGTGTTTTTTGCACATTGTTTGCATAAAAAATTGGTTTTCAATGCCATTTTTAAAGCATGTTGAAAATTTACCCTAGAAAAAAAAGTGTTATTCCAGCATCAACACTTTCCATTTTCAAGTTGATTTTTCATGTTTTCAGAGGATTTTTTTGCTACAGTTCCTGTTTCAAAGTTTACATTGTTACTTTCAATTCAAGTGGCCTTGGAGAGTTTACTCTCCACACACCTATTCCAAGGCCCTAATGCCCTAGACTAGATGATGTTATTATGAAAAAAATTAAAAGTCTAGTTCATTTTAATTAAGCAATTATTTTAATTGGTTGTTATTTAAGACAACGGTAGTGGAAGTGCAAATAATGATGTTATAATGCAAAAGAAATCAATAGAAAACCTAGGCTACATTGTTACATCGAATAAATCCCTCTTGTAGACAAGAGCGATCTCCCTTGATCCTTGATGGAAATGAGAAACAGGCAAGACAATTGAACTCACCCTTTCCCTAAGTTGAACTTCTTTGAATTATAAGAATCAAAGCTAATGGACCAACCTCTTACCTATTTCATGAAATGATCGATGAAGATCCCTTGCTATGATTTAATGTAGCTCTTCAATGCTTGATAAGACCTACAAACATCGCCCATAAAAGGATCAAAAGAACATGCAATATAATAATACAATCAATTTAACCTAATGATCAAGGAGATTAGGAATTGAATTTTCCATAATAAACATTATAAACAATTGTAAACCATTCATCATTCCAATAAGACAAATCAATGGGGTAAACTGTTCATTTATATTAATCAAATATTAATAGGAGCCTTACAACCTTTGCCTTGATGCCGTGAGGTCACTTCCAAATGCCTTCAACCTCCTCCTTAGATAACAAGTTTTCCAATCTCAAACTAACAACATAAGTTTATCTTCTCTGAGTTCTGGCCTCCTCAATCCCTCTACCCTCTAGTCATTTTATAGGCAAAGAGGAAGAATTTTTAGATCTAAACGAGGAGGATGAGAGTCCTTCATTGAGGGATTAGGTTACCATGAGAAAATGGATTAATATGCATCATTTGAGGGTTATAGTTCGAATAATCATCACTTGGAAGCTTTCAGTTGTGAAATATTCGACCAACTATGTTTCTAGAATGTACTTTCTATTTTTACTTTCTTGAATTCACTTGTGCGTGTTTAGAGTGGTAAACAGAGCACAAATTTGTGCTATTCTCAACATTAATTCCAGTAAATGCGCTGGAAACTCTAGAAAAATCACCGTGGGTGGAACTTAACAAGGTGTGAGAACTATTTTCCCCAAATTTCTCATCTAGTTCAAGATATTTTGAGTTGTTTTACTTCTGAGGGAGTTGGTTCAAACATGTTCACAGATGGTAGAAAGACCCATAAACTGATCAAGTGTCATGGCGACAAATTGACATGTAACAAATTACCCCTAAAGTGCGAAGTCTGTAAAACAAGTTTAAAAGATTGAAGCACTTTATCATTCTAGGGATCATATCAGAGGCAATGGTTGGAAACCTACAAGGAACATTCAAGAGTTACAATACAAATATATATCAAAAATCATCTTTGGCGTAGGCATTCCCATACCCAAAGTAAAGCAAACTCAATGAACATGCATCGAAAACCAAAATCATATAGATGGTAGACACAACATGGATGCAACCATCTATTTACATAATCATGGATATAAAATCTCCTCGTAGCCTAGATTGATGAAACTATATCCAAGGTCTTCATCTCCATATCGATCCATAGTACAAATCTAACCATGCAAGTGAATGTTTCGAAGTCGAACATGGCATAAACCACTTGATTAACAATCAATTATGTGAACCATGAACAAGGACAAGAGAAACCACCAATAATGATGATGCTTCTCAAGGAAATTCCAGTACAATCTATGATGTGTGAATACCTGATTGGAAGTCGAGCACTCATAGAATCGTTCGATCAAAGTCCAATGATGAGAACCCGTCATCGAAAGAGAGAAACATGTGATTAGGGCATGCAGGCTTCAAGGTAATAAAAGTTTCTAGATCAAATTCCTTGATAATGAGCTGAAGTCAATAGGAAGCAACCCATCATAGGAAATCCTATGACATGAAACATAATGTCAAGTTTTGAAAATAGTTTGTAAGGATTGACTCAAGGATGGCCGATGCGGTTGAATGCATAAAATTTGCAAAGGGGTTTTGAACTGAGGTTGAAATTCTCTTGAACACATAACGACATGACACTAACTTCGCATCATTTGACTTAATGATAATACCAAAAACCATGAAGAATTTCAAATGAGGCTCGATTAATTGTAAGACAAATGGATTTCCCAAGTTGGACATGAGTGTGGCACAGTGTCGTGTTTGTTAGAAAATTATATATTACAGAGAAATGGAACACATAAAATATATTGCAGAAATATAAACACAAAAAACACATAAAACAAGAGAGACACAAATATACATGGTTCACTCAATTTGGGCTATGTCCATGGAGAAACAACCAGTCCTTCCTTTTATATTATCCAACAAATTGAAGAGATACAACCTACAACAGATCCGTTGTCATTCCAACCTCTCTCTTGCTCAATGTCCTCTCTCTTTCTCGCTTAGAATATAGATCTACATAGATGCAATACAATTCCCTCATGTATAGCGAGCGGTTGCCTTCTAGGGAAGAAAACCCTAAATTAAAAATAACTTCTACCGTCAAATATCCACCTAATTAACGACTTAGATTGACTACGAAATTACAACATTTTACAAGGAAATTGTTGGGATAAGTGGAAGAGCTACTAGTTTTTGCTTACCAAAAAACATCTGACAAGGTACACAACTTCTAACCTTTGCTCCTACTTGTAAGAACAATGTCGGCCAATAGAATCCTGCCTTTAATATCTTATATGTTGTTTCTCTCCAAGCATAATGTCATCCACAAATTCCTATATGAAACCAATCATTGATCCATTCAATCTCTAATTCTCTTAAACATAATAACAAGATATTAAGTGTGTCCTTCCAGTATAGACTTGCATTTATGACGCAGTATTTGACTGTGTTCAATTTGAGAGTTTTACATTGAATTTTGGAAAATGATGCAGGACACTCAAAATGAATCAAAAAATTTACAATATCCTGATACCAATATGATAAAAAAAATTCCCATCATTGTGTGCAGGAATAGTCCGATCTGAAGGTACGGGTTCTTGTGGATTCTTTTGTTTTGAGTTTTGGGAAGTTTCTTGTGGATTCTTCCCTGGTACTTCCAAAATAGAGTTGATTCCTAGCACTTTACACTTATATTAAGCTAGGAGCTTAGCTAATCCTTGACCTTTTACTAGATCTATGGTTTTGATAGTTAGATCATACTCCAAAATTTAGGTGATCCATTTACCTCTCCTCCCATCAGAATCTGGTTGAGTGAGAATAATTTTAATAGCACTATTGGGAACATAAGCTATAATGGTTGAATATGAAATATACATCCTGAAATATTTCAAGGATTGGACTAGGGCACATGCCTGCTTCTCAATTATGTCATATTTGAGCTCATCATCTCTCATAACTTTGTTGAAAAAGGAGAGGTTGGTCATGGGAATATGTATTCTTTTGTAGTAAAATAGCAGCAAGGGTTGTTTCAGAGGCAAAGGAAAAGAAATTGAATTGTTTGGTATAATCAGGATTGGCCAAGGTTGGAGCTTCAGAAATAGCTTTCTGGATCTGATCAGATGCATGTCTGGAAGAGATAGTCCATTTAACTTCATGACCCTTTTCAAGCATATCAGTTATATCTTTAATAGTTTCAACATAATTGGGTATGAATCTTCTTAAAAAGTTTATTTTACCAAGAAAAGATTGAACTTCCTTTTTATTTCTTCGTAATGTTAATGTTTGAATGCCTAATACTCTGTTTGGGTCAACAACTACCCCATCTTTAGAAATTATATGGCCAAGCAATTTTCGTTCCAAGATAGAAAATAAAGACTTCTTTGGATTCAATGATATTCCAAATTTCCTACATCTTTAAGAAACCTTCATCAAGTGCTTTAAATGTTTTTGACCAGAATTAGAAAAAATTGTAAGGTCATTAAGATAAATAACAAGAAATTTGTTTACCTGGCCTACAAAAGCTATTTCCATAGTTCTCTAGAATGTAGGTCCTTCATTTGTCAAACCAAAAGGCATCCTTGCATACATGAAAGTACCCCATGGTGTTGTGAAGGTAGTCTTTTCTCTATCCTCTTTGTCCACCATAATCTGATTATAACTAGAAAAACCATCTAACATAGAAAGTTTGTTAGCTCCAGAAACTTGTTGAAGTAACTGATCCATCTTAAGTAATGGATAGTTATCTTTTAGTGATGCTTTATTTAAGTTTCTGAAATCAACATACAGTCTAATTTCACCATTCTTTTTCCTGACAGGTACTAGTTTGGAAATCCAATTAGAATATCTTAGTGGAAGAATAATCTATGCATCTAACATTTTCTTAAGCTATTTCTCAATAGTTGGTAGAAGAATTGGATTAATTCTTATGAGTTTTTTCTAGTAGGGTTTAGCTTCAGTTTTCAGTGGGATCTTATGTTCAATGAGAGATGTATCATAAGTTTTAAGATCATCATAAGACCAAGAAAAAACATGTTTTTAGTTTTAAACTAACTTAAAATATTCATCTTTAACTTCTGGGGCTAAAGATGTAGAGATTTTTATATTTTTCACTTGTTCTTTGGTTCCAACATTGATTTCTTCAATGTCATCTTCAGGAGAAATGGATGGAGGGTTTCTATAAGAATTGATTCTATAAGAAGAGAAGTTATTTATGGGTTTTCCCCTTGGAGGTGTTTTTCTTTGGCTTGGAGCCTTTATCTTGTGTCCTTCTTCCTTGTTTGTGATCTTCAATGTTTGGAAAATTATTTTATGATAAGAACACAATAATAATAATAAAGAAGGAAAGATAAAAGAACATCACAAGTAATTTGTCAAGATAAGAAAAGTGTGTATTCTTGTTGGCCTAATCAATTTCTCAACATGGTATTAGATCTAAGGCCAATGCCATAGGCAGCTAGAATATCAATGATGTTTGAAGTCAAAAGGGTTTCAAAGTCAAGAAAAATAGGTGGTTTCTGAATTTCTTGAAGGCCGAATAAATCAAGACCAAAGCAAAGAGCAGGAGGATGAACGTAGGATCAAAGGCAAGTTTGGTCACTCGAATACCTCTATGAACAAGACCGATTTTTTTGTCAGATCTACTTCAGGGAGGGTCTGAGGGCTACTATGAGGCTATAACATCAGCTAACTAATATGAAATTTTATGCTACAAAGATGAGGCTGTTGAAGTATTTGAAGAGGGCTAGAAACCTCTACAGGAAGCTCAAGAAGAGGCCTAATCTAGGTCGTAGGTTCTGTCTCACTTGTCAAGAAAGGTGAGTTTTGTAGTCTTAATTTTGGAAGGCCTATAGTGGCTTAGAAGTGGTCCTTTAATCCAGTGAAGAAGTCACCTGGAAATTAAAAGGAGATCATAGGTTGGAGTGGCATTTTAAGCCTAGTCTTAAGGTTTTTGCAGTGATTGTTGTAAGCCCTAACCAGAGGGCCAAAGTTGCAAAGTATTTGCACAGATCAATAGCCTTAATACAAGTACCAAATCTATTGTTAAAGCAATGAATTAAATATCTGTTGATCAGAAGGCATCCACAATTATTTGGAAAATAATAAGGTTGAGTTAGAAGGATTGTAGTGGTAACTACAATGTACCCTAACTAGAAGACAAAAGGAGAAACAACTTGGCATCTTAGTCTTGGGACCATTTCAAGAAATCCTACAATTGAAGTGAACCTTAAATGCATCATCATATTCAAGTAATTTTTGTATTACACATCATGGAAGAACATGATAGATCTCATCGTCATAGAAAATGATGTCATGGACAATGTCCTAGGAAACGTTGCAGAAACAAATAAAATCAATACCAAATATTGGAACAAATAATTTAGGGATGAAACAAGGGATCAAGGAATCCTTATTGAATCAAACAAGGATCACCGTATTCCATTTGTTGCATATTTGGATAAGGAAAAATACATTTATGATTGGTTGACTATGCTATATGTAGTAAGCACTTCAAGACAAAAGATATCTTTGAGGAGTCACTTTTACAAGACAATTCTATCCTTCAATGAAGACATCTCCTCATACCTGGTGAAGGTATCTTAGTTGAGGGATCAACTCCAAGCTCTTGTAGAAATTGTTTCAGATGCAGAATTGACAACCTCTATTCTCAATGCTCTACCTCCTAAATGGAACACTTTTGTGACTAGTATCTACTTATAGAAAGACACAAAGCTTTGATGATTTATGGTATCAATGCATCTTGGAAAAGACTAAGTTGAAGGCAAAGGTTGACACCGATCCAATTGGTAAGCCTTAAGCCTTTGATTCTAAAGTAAACAAGTCAAAGAAATGGAAGTTTGGGACGTTCAAACCTCATCAAAAGAAGATAAATATATCCAAAATACAATGATTTGGATGTAATGAGTATGAACAATACCAAAGAGATTTTCCTAAGAATCTTTAAAGGAAAGGGATGAAGCTCACGTAGTTGAAGAAGGAAAAGAACTTGAAAATAAGCCTAAGGTTCAAGATCCCAAGGATCTTTTCTATTAGATCCATCCTAATGAGGTTTACAGTTTCGAGAGTAGATTTTGTAGATGAATTGGTAGAAGTATACATGATGCATTGGTAGAAGTATTAATTTTGGCATCATAGATATCAACATATGAATATGAAGAATTCAATTATTCATAAAGTAAGTGTTCTAGCAGTAGGATCAATGCATACAACAACTCTTTGTATCATGGCATAGCAAGAGAGGATCTCAAAGTTACTCTACAGGAAATAAGTCATGAGATATTCTTCAATTTGTAGAACAAGAATCATGATGACATTGCAATAATATTCTATACTCTCATATTTTGAGAGAAATCTTCCTAGTAATTTGTAGGTATAGTTGCAACATCGAGGAAGTTTCATCTTCAAGATAAGAACCAAATTTCGACTAGATGGATAGCTAAAGAAAAGGTTCATGTTTTTAGATTATTATAGGAAGAGCAAGTGGTAGTAATATGCTTGGTTGCATAATCATGATACATTAGTTTAGACTCTTTCGGTTGAAGGCATGATAGTTGAGCATGAAGATCAACATCCGATATGGTCTCTTAAAGTATGGAAGACTACTGAATTCAAAGGGAATGATAGAAGCTTTGATAGATGTGACTTGTTTGTAATCCATGTTGATAAGTGGATGTCTAGGAGTATGTAAAAGTACTCCAACATGAAGAAGAAACATGATGAAAGATGTTGAAGAAAACGGAAGACACGACAAGACATCTGATGAAGCTATCATGGTAACACTAATATTTATCTGTTATTGATGTCCTGATTGGAATATGACATTGCTACCTAGAAAGATGTGTTGCAGGAATTCATGAGAGAGTTGGGAACTATCTAGTCACAAATCAATGTATGAATTGAGTGATGACTTTGGCATATGGCCCAAAGTAATTTATGACAACATATGTACACTACACTGGTCAGTAAGGTAGGAGGACATGAGATAGCTCTATGATCATGTTTTGATAAATAATTCGCTTTCCCGATGTTTAGATAGAGCTATGACTAAGCTCTACATGATTTAAATAAGAGGATACAACTAATGATGATCAAGTGATCTGGAAAGCGATGAACCCTGTCTCAATGAGAAGTTGTGCAAATGGATGGCTCCATGATATTTAGGAATGTCGAATTTCACATATGACATGATGATGTGAAAGGAGGAGCCATTGTAGCTACTACTATTATCTCCACTAAATAGCAAGTAGTTGATGATGGTTATGTATTCCTAGTTGAGAGAGAGATTGGATATATTCCCTAAGTATGAGAGGGAATGAGAATATCCTCTTTGGTTGAGAGGAAGTGATGATGGACATTCCTCCTAAGAGGGAGTGATGATGGATGTGGTTCTCTAATGCATGTTTCATGCACTAGGCTAGGACTAACAGTCGTACATCTAGTGAAGTTCATGAAAAGAGAATGAGGTCTGGAAGATTGGATAAGCATATGAGACTAATACTCCTTCAGGATTAGAAATACAAGATAGGGACGTAGTCTCATAGACCAACACTCATTGAGAATTAGACGGAGTATCCAATATAAGAGTGGTCTAAGAGGATCAATATTCTCTAAGAATTCGGAATCCAAGAAAAGAATAGTCCTAGAAGGACATACATTGTGAACATTGAGATGGGGTATGTGCCTTGAGAGGTTTTGTGATGTCCAACGTAAGTCCTCTTAGAATTGTGCTCTTATCTTATGGAGAAATATAGCATGTTAGTGAAGGCCTTGCAATAATAAGATGTGACAATGTTGGTTATGGGTTTGAGGCTTAAAGATGGCCTACCAATCTAACTCTTCTTACGAGAAATTTTCAAGTGAATATTGTCCTTGTACCAATTAGACATTTATGAATATCACCCTAGTTAAGAGGTATGAATACATCCATAGTTAAGAGGGAGTGTTGGAAGATGTAAATAGTTTTGGTCTTCATAATTGTCATTTGACTCATATGTGTATCAAAATTTGAAAAAGAAGATTATTTTGTGAATCATGCTTTCATGCTAAGGTAGTTTGTCAATTATGTCAAGCATTATATTAATGCTTCTGAGACTTACATAATTCAAAGAGTGAAATTTTGTAAAATACTCTATTGGGAACTTGTATTAAGAAAATAATTATTATTTTGTCTCTCGAATAGTCTAGAGAACGCCCAAGGCCTAGTCGGCCAACTATGATGAAGTTTGCCTAGACATGGATATTTGAGCCTCTTAGAAAGGTTATTTAGAGGAGGAACTTTGACCAAATATGATGTACACATCTCATATTCTATATACAATTGGAAAGGAAGTGAAAAGGCCTTGGAAGGAAAGGAAAACCCTAGCAAAGGAGTGAGAAACCCTAACAAAGTTTGATCTCTAAAATTATCTCCATCACAGCTCACATGTACCAACTAATTAGAGTTTCTGGGTACTCTACATGTCTGAGAATTGCAAGATAAGTAGCAGAGCTTCTTTGGGAGTCTGAGAAGACCTATTTGATTGTTGGCTTGGTTCTTTGTGGATGTCTTGTTTTGGTCTTGAGTCCTAAAAGTCTCATTTGAATTGATTATATCAGAAGATAAGTTATTACAAGGTTTTCCCCTTGGAGGGGTTTTTCCCTAGATTGGAACCTATGTCTTGCGTTCTTATTTACTTCTTGTCATCTTCATTGTTTGGAAACTTATTTCATGATAAGAAAATATTAGTAATAAAAGATTAAAGATAAAAGAACATAACAAGTAATATCTCAAGTAAGGATAAATTTGTATTCTTGTTTCTTTAATCAATTTCTAAACAAAGGATTGTATCTTTCCTTCTAAACTAATTGAGCTCACTACCCCTCTTGCCAAAGAAGTATCACCATTATTGTACATGAATAAATTTAAATCAAGATAGTCCAAGGGTGTTAGATTTAACTTTTCCCAATGCATGTGTGCATTATCGGCATAAATTATTACCATTATTTATTTTCAATTGCAATTTCATGAAGCCATTAACACTTGAAATTTTGGTTCTCATTGGAGTGGAAACAAACCCACTTTACTGCATTAACACCTCAACTACTCTCATCATGATTATCAATATATTTACTATCATGTATTTCTACTATTAGCCACATACTTCAGGGGGTTTGGCAGGTATCTATTGGTGTCAAGACAATCTAGTAATTGAAATAAAACATTAATTTCCATTTCCATGGGCTATTTGTTAACCTTAGATGACAATAAGAATTTTATTTCATTTTGTATATATAGGAAGAAGAGACCAAATCATATAGCATCTCTTCGAAAATCATCATAGACAACCCTGCAATGGTCCAACAACTTGAACAATGAGACCATTAACAAGCACAAGGCTCCCAATTCCGACCACACCTTTTGCTACTTGAAGACCTATCATAGCCATAAAAACAACAATCACCATAGACAAAATGGTAGCTTGGCCACCATTTAATGTGGCCGATAAGTTATCTGTATCAAGTTGTAGGACATATGAAAAGAACAATTTAAGAAACACATAAAAAATAATTACTTTGATGTTATGTAAACTAGTACATAGTGCTCGACCTAAGATGATTTGCAAACATTTAGGGAATATTTTATCATAATAGAAGGAAATCTTAAGCATTTTGTCACATTACTCATAAAATAACATCTTTTACAATTGGCCCTTCTTTTCCTTCATCCTTATTCTATAGTAGAATTTCAAGTGAGCATAAAAATCACTTTGCAAATAGAGGGGGCCTCTTTGAAAATCATGATACTATAGTAATTTTTAGATTTTATTTTTTTTGGAACTTGGAAATAATTGTGAAGTGATATGCATGTAAATTCCAATTTGTTGGAAGGTAGAGGATCTAGAATTTTATTTTAACTTTTTACACACTGGGGCGGGGCAGGGGGGGTGCGCGTGGTTTGGAGATTATTTGATATCCAAGCATGCACATGCATCATGCATCTATTTTTTGATTGATTGATTGATAAGAAAAGTGGCATGGATGTTGAGGGGATATTTAGCATTTTATGGTAGACTTGTCTGTGGCCTCTAATCAATAAAATCACTTATACTTGCGCAAAACAATAAACTGTTAAATAACCTCAATCACCATCTGCATGTGCATGGATAAATAAACTCTAAATAACCATAGTCAACATGATAAATAAATTAATAAAGTGAAAATACATGTTATATCCACTGAGTGCTCACAGATGAGATCAATACCATCATCCAATGTAGCAATGACACATTATGAGGACTGGAATATATTAAAAGTGATAACAATCAAATAATAAAAGGGGCTATGTAATGTACACCCTCTTAACCAATAAACCACCATGTATCATGACAATGTTGAATACACTAGAAAATGCCATAAAACACACACACAAAGACATGAATTGATCACTTTACATATGAAATATTTATCAAACACATCACAACACCCACAATTTAGATGTGGTCAATTCCATGGGGAACCATAAGGGTAATGCAAGGAAAAGTGTGTGCTTCCATAATCATCAATAAGCCTCTCTATAATTCCAATGAATAATCTAGACACTTGTAAATGTCTAACAATGGAACCAAAGGTGCTTAGGAATATGCCCATGCATCATATTGGGTAACACATATTTCCCCTTCTTGGATATCTATTGCACTACTGAGCTCTTTCGAATTGTACCAATCTACTTTCCATGGATATGTTCTATTCAGTGAATATGGACTCCACATGTTTAATAGATTCTATTAATGTTTTTACAAAAACAAGTTTAAGAGTGAGATCAATTGTATTAACCACTTAAGATCTTGCTTCAACTCAGGAAATATTTGCGCTTGAGGAACTAGGTTGATTTGTTTTAGTAGCAATGGTCATCTTCTTCACAATTTTAACTATTAAAATTTGGACTTCCTTAAGGTTCTAGAGTTCCTCTTCTTTTCTTTGGAAAGCAAGCTTTCCATTAATTGAATCAAGGAAATATATAAGGATGGTTATATGTAGACTTCTAATATTTGCACGTGATTTTTGCACAATCTGATTAAACCACTTACTAAACTCTTATATAGTTTCATTCTAATTTCCTTTAGTATTACTTAGAGGAATCAATAAGTATCTATTATCTTTTCGTTATCCTGGTTTCTCAAAGAAAGTATTTTCAAAGGGGGCCATGCATTGAATTAATTATCAAGCAATCCTTTCCACCATTCCACAACATCATCCACAAAAGACAATGCAAACAACTTTGTGGTGACATCTAAGTGTCTCACTCCTCCCATACTAAATGTCACACTCCTAATTTTGGTCAATGATCCAACGCAAAAATAACATTATTTCCTTGGAATATAGGAATGCTATTAATGGCATTTTCATAATTTCATGTGGAGCTTCATTAATTTGAGAGAATCCAAGTGGTTTGTAGATGTAATCTAACTATAGTGTGCCCATATCTATTAAAAATAAGGAACTTATATCATCAACAAACAAAGTAATTGAGCTACTTGGATTTTGTAACTAACATGCTAATTTGTATACATTTGTTCTATAATGTCCTTCCGATTTTGTAATCTAGTGAAAAATTCCCTATGAGCATGTTATTGTAAAATATCTCTTCAAAACAACCTCCTTATGCAAAGTCACTAGGTGAACTTTTAAAACTTGTAATTGTAGGATAATTAGTATATGATTGTAAAAATTCAAGACATGAGTAAATGGGATTTATCCTTGGTAATAGTGCCAAACTGTTACCACCCGAGTTGTCACTTAAGATAAAAAACCCTAAATATAAATGTGAACCCCCAAAGGAAACTTAGAAAGACTATCATTGTCACCTCAATGGTATATCCCCTCGCATTAGGTTGGATCTTCTCCAAGACAAGGGGGTAATTCCTAAGGTAATCTATGTCCAAAAAAAGTACCCATGTTCATCTTCTTAAATAGGTTTTCGACAAATGTTAAAAGTATGGGATATCTTTAAATCCAAACAAGTCAGTCTTCAAAGTTTATGAAAGAAATATCCCTACGAACATAGTTTCAAAGGAACACATCAAGATCGATCCAACCATCATACATGTAATTCAACAAATCCCATTACCTAGAAGCAAGAAATTAATGAAACCTCCATTCGATAAAATAAATTCCATAAAGAGGTATAGACTAAATTTTGTAGAGATTACCAAACCCAGATCAAATTTGTTGAAGGACTAAGATCTTAAATGGGATGATGAGAGCATGAAGAAATTCGAAAATATAAAGGAATATTGTCATGTAATGTTCCCAAGCTAAAATATGTCTGTTTTAATTCACAAAAATTTAAACCTCTTTGATGCATTTCTTCAAACATTTCAAAGACAAACATTTCATCAAATATTTGAAAGAAAAAGTAATGAACTATTGGCTTGTTGGGGCTTGACCCAAGTTTAGAGGTGATTTAGCCAAACAAATCCTAGTACTACTGGCCTTTTTAGCAGCAGTCTGCAGAGAACGGATTGAGGTCTCACCCGAAGTAGTATGGGAGGGTGCTAGAACTAGGTCTCCACGCCCTAGAGATTTCTGATGGTTTCAAGTGGTCCATGGTTCAACCCTGCGTGCACGTCGCTACGCGTGGTTACCCATACCTCACAACCTGAGATGTTGCCTTCACACAGACCGAATCAAGGAACAAACAATGTTATTACCCCAGTCCTTACTCGTAGCCTAATATTAGGTGATTAACTAAACTTATTTATACACTTTTAGTTATACTTAACAATATTCATAATTCATATAAGTGTGCGCAGTGAATACATAGTATAATTGCAAGTAATATCAAATGTGTAATAACTCAGATCAGATACACAGGATTCAGATAAAACTTCTTTGTATTATTTTCTTCCTTCTGTTATAGACTCAACCGTACCCTGCGCACTCAGTTGCAGGGGTCCGCACACTCAACTGCGGACTCTACTAGGCCTTTGCACACTTAGCTACAGAGCCTCTTCCTACTACTATGACCCAAGATACTTAGACTCTTACTCTATGCTCACTATCTTATTCTATCCATCTGATTGCATCGATCCATCCGTTACTTTACAACTTAGATCCTCACTCTATTTATATAATCCCATGGTCCACGGACCATGGGTAGGCTGACACTACATTCAAAACTTAGGGCAGACAGCCCTATGACTCTGCATACAATTCATGCTCCACGCCCACAATTTGTGGAGTCCTTACAACAATATTACTCAAAACATTGGCTTTGAGCCCCAAAACATGTCATCGGGGGATTCCATGACCAACAGGCGCCCAACACAAATCGTGACTCACCCTCGAGTCACTCTATCGGTGCAGCGATCTTGGCATGAAGTCCCTCTAGTTGGTCCCGAACAGTCCCGATATCCATAGCGCACTGGTCTGCTGCTTGTTGATCCTGTTGCATCCATTCCTCTGAGGTCTCTATGGCCGAATTGTTTCCTTACATTTGTACCGACATCGACTATGTATGTTTATAGTCTCGTGCCTTTGTATGACTCCTTGGATCGTGAAGATTGTGCTGCATCTGGCTAATCAGATAGTTGGCCCACCCGTGTAGGGTTTCAAGCAGCTACCATTTACTTTACCTGGGAAGGGTTCCCCATTCAGTTTGACTAGATGGACCACTACCATCTGTGACCTCCTTAACCATGCATGGTCCCAACTAATGTATTTGGAATTTCCCCAGGAATTTTTCAAACCTACTGTCATACAGCAGCACTATGTCATTTACCTTGAAGGTGCACAACTTGATATGGTGGTCATGGCAAGATTTTTCATGCTGCTTTTGCACCTGCTGATGAAATCTAGCCAAAAATAATTCTTCCTCAAGTTCTTCCAATTGCATGAGCCATTCCTCCAGAGCCTCATTGTCCATCATTCTTGCGAGCACTACTATTTGTAGACTAGGTATGATATATTCCATCGGCATGACAACTTCCATGCCATAAACTAGCTGAAAGGGTGTTTGGTCTGTCAGCTTTTTACATGTTGTCCTATAAGCCCATAGTACGCCAGGTACACATAAGTCCCAATCATTTCGCTACACGTTGTACACTTTGGTCAGTGTGGTTTCCAGTATTTTGTTGAAAGCTTCTATAGTCCCATTGGCTTGTGGGTGGTACACTGTACTTTTCTAATGATACACCTGTGTCATGCGGAAAGAGTCAATTTTGCAGACAAAACCGACCTCCCTAGAAACTAAGGCTTTTCTAGTGACAAACAAAACAATCAACCACTATCTTTCCCTAAATATGAATTTAAAATAAAAGCAACCAAGTGTTTAAGGCTTACCTTTAGTCCAACGCTGTTTGTAGCGGCCAAGCCTCTTCGATCCAGATGAGTTCCTCTCCTTGAAGCCTGCATACACAAACAAGCAAACGATTACATAGCACCTGAATAACTCATATAATAAAACATATTCATCATAAAGACCAAGGAGTTTATGAAACAAATTATATATAACAACTTGTTGAGAAAAATGAACTTAATTGTATTAATTGGAAACAAAAGAAACCTTACAACCAATGCCTTGGTGTTGTGCAGGTCCCTCCCAGGGTCCAGCAAGAGTTATCCTCTACTTTGATCAGCTCACTCACTTCCAAATGAAGCTAAGAAAGGATTGGGATCTCTGCTCTCAAGCTCTATAAGGGAGTCCTAATTTCAGTAGCATCTACCCTTAGGAATGTTCAGCTTTCAACCTCCTTTGCCTCTGGCCCAATGCCTGTATTTATAATGCTTTGGAGGAAGTTAAACATGTCCACCATCAATGGGATAAGCCCCTCTTTCAAAGGGATAGCTCCCCTCTTCATGGGATAAGTTCCTCTTTCATTGGGATGCATGAACCATCTGGAGGCGCTCAATCCACGTCAAACCATCTTCTAGAATGCTCTAGAATCGACCGCAAGTAAGTTTTTTGAAGTAAAAATTGCGCCTTTTGACTTTTACAGGGGTACGCACCCACCCCTTTACAGACAGAGTGTACAAGTACGCAGGTATTATGTACTTGAGGTGCGGACCCACAGGTAAGAGTAAGAGAAAGTGCGGAACCATAGTTATATTGATTTTTTAAAGGCTTTCTCTCTTTTTTGGAGTTTGACATGAGGAGCAGAGGTATAAGACTTGCCAAGGAGGACAGTATGGTTATTGATGGAGCCATACTGACTGCAAATAGTCATGGTGAAAAATTTTAGTGTAACAGATTGCCCCCTAAAGTGCGAGGTCTGTAGTAGATCAGGGTTTTATATCATCTAGGAAGGGTGAAGCACTTTATCATTTCGAGGATTATCTTGTGGAGAGCCCAGTCGGAACCTGCAAATATTCAACACAAAATACATATATGAGATCATATCATCGCTGAGGTAGGCATTCCCATACTCAGATGAAAACTAACTAGAAAAACTAACTACTGCTCTGATACATGAATGATTTCGCAATACATCATAATCATAGACACATGTAGACACAGTATGGACGCAACCATCTGTTTATAATTAGTCTACTGTATAATGAATACAAAACTCCTCGCAGCCTGGATGGCGGAAACTATATCCAGGGTCTTCATTTCTGCTTCCCGAAATAGTACGATCTTATCCATGCGAATAAATGAGTTGATGTTGAACATGGTAGAAACCACTTGATTACCAGTCAATGATGTAAATTGTTAACAAGTGTGAGAGAGACCACCAGTGATGTCAATGGTTCTCAAAGTACCCAGTACAATCCATGAGATGTGAATGAATGTGCTGATGTCTAACATGTCACAGAATCTCTTGATCGAAGGTCATTGATGTAACTTGTCGTCAAAGGCGAGAAACCCGCCATTGAGGCATGAAAATTTCAAGGTACTGATGATTCCTAGATCATATTTCTAGATAATGTGCTGATGTCGATAGAAAGCGACCCATTGCAGGAAAGCCGACAACACGGAATCATAGATCAAGTTGAAGAAATGTAGTTGTAAGGACTGACTCAGGGATGGTCAAGATGGATGACAGATATTTTGCAGATGAATGGTTTATTTGCAAGACTCCTCTTGAACACATAACGACACTACAGATGGTTTGGTGACAATTGTCCCAAAGTTAATACCCGGAAACTGGCTGAAGACTTTCAATTTGGTTTGATCAACTATTATGCAAAGGATTTCCCAACCCAGGTGAATGAAAAGTGTCGTTTTCAAGAGTGGTGATAAGGTTTTTTCCGAGACAAAGTATGACAAATAGGCTCATTTTCCTCTCTCTTCCCCCACCATTTCTGGCAAGTACCTCTTTATTTTTTACAAGCTTGAGGAGGATAACATTTGCTTGATTATAAGCTCATCCTTCGGATGAGTCCAACTTAGTTTAGATTCGAACCCTAAGAAGGAGTGGTCTGTTGCTGTTTGTAATCGAACAGGTCTTTTAATGTGAAATTTTAACGAGTACAGTATAGGAGAAACTCGGCGTTTTTCAATTTTAGAGAGTCTGAAAAACTTAAGAAGACTCCAGGGTTGACCTTTTTCATAAATTTGTGTCTCCCAAGCCCGAAAAAGTATAAAATAATACTTGAGAGAACCGCTTGATCTTTTACGACCAAGGAGTACTTTTCGTTATTAGTGTCATTGATCCGAAAAAAGTAAAAAAGCGATCAATGACCCGTCGTTTTATAACCAATATCGAATTTGAAACGACAAAAATCCGGCAAACATTTCATGTTTTTACGGTCGGAAAAGAGCTGTAAGTGGACCGTCTTTTTAGTTCTGTTTTAACGAGTTTAAAAAGAAAAACTCGACAATCTTTTCATATTTTGAGAGTTTGAAAAGGGCTTAAAGGTGACTCTAAGGTTTCACTTTTTCGTATGTTTTAATGAGCTAGAAAAAGGGATAAAAATGTACTCATATGGCCGACTTTCAATTTATTTTATGAGCAGGAAAAGACGGAAAGAACTCGGCATTTTCATTTGTTTTACGAGAATGAAAGATGGCAAAATAATCTCGGGATTTTCATGAGTTTAACGAGTCTTGAAAATAACTGAAATTGACTCGAGATAGGTTTCATTTTTATAGAAGCTTGAAACAGAGAAAAACTATGCTTCAAAGTAGTTCCATTTTTACACAAGCTTGAAATAGAGAGAAAACTGTGCTTGATGCCCCCTAAGCATAACTGCTAGAGCGCATGCCCCCCCAGCTTCATTTCTTTCAACTAAGTACATTAATTAATAGCTGGATGGAATGAAGGTTCCGTTACGAGATCATTTGAAAGACTCAACCTACAACTGTAAGAAAATTATGCAAAAAACTGAAATAACTAACCTAAATATACAACTTAACATTTATGAGATCTAGCCAAACACTCGACTCAAAACTGAAGGAGGATTTGTTTCATTTTTTAATGAGCTTGACACAAAAAAAGAACTATGCTCGGATTTAGTTTCATGTTTATGCAAGCTCGAAACGAAAAACTATGCTTGTTATAAGTTCACATGCCCCCAGCATAATGATTCCAATCAAGGTACATGCCCCCCAAGCTTCATTGCATTCAACCAGGTGGATGAAATGAAAGTTTACTTTCGAAATTTTGGAAAGACTCGTGGGAGTTGTTTCATTTTTTGGTGAGATTGACACAGGAAAAGAACTATCCTCAAACCCTTGCTTCATCTTTTAAATGAGCTTGACACAAGATAAGGAACTATGCTCATAACTACTCTCTACAATCTACCTAACAAGGAACTATACTCTAAAAAACCTTGATTCATTTTTTAACGAGCTTGACACAAGACAAGGAACTATGCTCTAAAATCCTTGATTCATTTTTTAACGAGCTTGACACAAGACAAGGAACTATGCTCTAAAATCCTTGATTCATTTTTTTAACGAGCTTGACACAAGACAAGGAACTATGCTCTAAAATCCTTGATTCATTTTTTAACGAGCTTGACACAAGACAAGGAACTATGCTCATAAAATCCTTGATTCATTTTTTAACGAGCTTGACACAAGACAAGGAACTATGCTCATAACTACTCTCTACAATCTACCTACTTAACCTACCCTTGTTTCATTTTTTAACGAGCTTGACACAAGACAAGGAACTATGCTCAAGACTCCTTGTTTCATTTTTTAACGAGCTTGACACAAGACAAGGAACTATGCTCAAGAAGTTCGCATGCCCCCAGGATAATGATGCAAAGCGAGGTACATGCCCCCTAGGCTTCATTGCATTCAACCAGGTGGATGGAATGAAGGTTTACTTTCAATATTTAACTTGAAAATGGATTTTTTTCATTTTTAAGGAGGTTGACATAAGAAAAGAACTATCCTCATACCTGATTCATTTTTTTAACGAGGTTGACTCAGTAACAGGAACTTTCCTCTGACCAACTGATTCATTTTTAATGAGGTTGACACAGGAAAAGAACTGTCCTCAGTACACCCTATTTCATTTTATAACGAGGTTGACACAGGAACAAAACTGTCCTCACGGCAGCCTGTTTCATTTTTTAATGAGGTTGATACAGGAAAAAACTATCCTCGCTACAACCTGTTTCATTTTTTAACGAGGTTGATACAGGAAAAAACTATCCTCGCGCAACTGATTCATTTTTTAATGAGGTTGACACAGGAAAAGAACTATCCTCATACCTGATTCATTTTTTAACGAGGTTGACTTAGTAACAGGAACTATCCTCAAACACCCTGTTTCATTTTTTAATGAGGTTGACACAGGAACAAAACTATCCTCATAGCAACCTGTTTCATTTTTTAACGAGGTTGATACAGGAAAAAACTATCCTCGCACTCCTTGTTTCATTTTTTAACGAGGTTGATACAAGAAAAAAAACTATCCTCGCCCACTGATCATGGCTTCAAACTGGAAGAAAGACATGTCAATGGACACACCTTGATCATGGCTTCCAAGAGGTCTTCATCAGAAGGAAGAATAGTTCTCTGGAAGGAACACATGTCAAGGGACTCCAAAGGGATAAGAACATCGTGTTCAAGTAATCCCATAGAGTTTTCCATGTCAATTATCGGATCTAAATCAAAGGAAGACGAGCAAATAGTGAGAGGCTCACTTACATCGGTAACTGAAAACATGGGACCAGTTTCCACATAATTAACCCGTGGCAGGGTAGATACCACTTTAGAATCAGGAACATTTAGGGGTGTCATATTATTGGCAGGTGAAACAATACTAGGGAACGAAATCTGGTCTACAGTCACAATACTGCCATTGTGAGGGAAAGACATCACGCGAAAGAGTGTCGATACGACAGCTTTCATTGCATAAACATAGTCTCGCCCAAGGAGTAAATTGAAATCCAAGGGACCTCGAACTACCATAAGATCAATACAGACAGTTTACCTTCCAAGGTAATAGAAAACTTAGGAAGGATCCCTAAAGGTTCACTAATGGTTCTACTAAAAGCTTTCAGATTCTGCGTAATAGGCGCAAGCTGAGGGGAACCCAAAGCTTTCCACATAGTTGAGGATAAAATACTAACAGAAGCACCTTCATCTACCTGTGTACGATGTATGTCCCTGCCACCAGCCTTGACAATTATTTGGAAAGGGATGGAGGAAGGAAGACGAGGTTCTGTCAGTTTATTCCAATCAAAGGAAAAGACCTCAGTACTTGGAGGGGGTTCTGTAGAAACAGTTGAAATGGCCCCCGGTGTAGAAGAATCTGATGTAACAAAAATAACCTGAGTGGTATGAAGTTCACTCTCTAAAGGGAAAGTGGGATCGACCGAATGTGAAATTGAATCGACCACTTGATCAACTAATGGATCATCAACCTGAGTGACATGAGTTTCACTCTCCAATGGAAGAGTGTGATCGAATGTACTTGAAATCAGATCAATCACTCCATCAGTTGACGGTAGGTTGGGAGAAATTTTACGGTAACCAGTTGCAAATTATTGTTGTGGAACAGTAAGGTTTTCCAACAATTTTGAGGCTTCATCCATGTGAGGGAAAATGTGAGTTTGATGACTCCCTTTGCATAACTTACAAGGAAACCTAACTTTACCCTTTTTCCCAGGAACCTGACTATCATTGGTTGATGGATCAATGGAAAGTTGATGAGATTTTTCTAACCATACTTCCAAGACCTTTGGAATACCAGGACAATTGACAAGGAAGTGGTCACCCTTACAAAACCTGCAAGGGTATTTGGGTTTACAATGTATGTCGGAGTTTTCCTCAACACAACTAACACTTACAGTCGTGGTTGGTTGGTTGATTTCTTTCTTATCTTGCTTCTTCCTCTTCTTCTTCTTCTTCTTCCCTTTCTTCTTCTTCTTAGCCACCTGGTTACTAGCATTAAGGCTTTTACCAAGCGAAGAGGAAGAAAAATTAGGTGAAGAAGGTAAAGGGTCAACAGAAGGTTGGTGATGTTGAGATGGTGAACTCTGTTGAGGTGAAGCATTCGATTGAGGTGGAACAATTGGAGTATTTGGGGCCAATGAAGTTGAAAATAACTGTATCGGTCATCCTATTGTAAATCCAGGTAATGACAAAGTAGCCATATAAGGAGGACCAACATTTCCAAAGAAAGGAAAAGCACTAGGATCCTCGTTAAGAGGGGTTCCTTGGTCGGTAAATTCCGGAACATTTTCCATTATATCCAACTTCAGTGAATTTTATTAACAATTTAAAACTAAAATTAACAATTCACAATTCAACCTAACAATTAAAGTTCACAATTCACACCTATGGTCTCTAAAAGTAAAAACAAACAAATTAACACGCACTACCAAATCTAGGAGTCAAACCACACACAAACAGTAACTTTCCGTACCGAAAACACTAGTTGGTAATGAAATCCAACATCACAGAGTTCAATACAGAAATGGCGGTTGGAACATTTACCCCGACAACCTGCTTAATGAATAGACTGGACCAAGTTCCTCCACTTTAACCATCTCGAGTGAAGTGAACCCCCCAGAAAATCCAAGTGAGTCTAGCCGACGTCTGCTCCAGGTACAGTGGGATCTTCCCACCACTGTAACCTTAGGAAGAATCCTAAAGAATATGGTCACTAAGGCTACCAACTGAGACAAATACACCTGGGGGAACAGTCTACGATCCGATACGCACGCAAGGGAAGAGTAGCAAGCTCAATCCCCTTGAAGGCTCCTTGACATAATCCAAGGTTTACCAACAAGTGACCCCAGGCTCCTCGACAATGGTTAATCTGAGGTTTACCATTTTTAATATGTGAATATCTGGTGTCGTTCCCAATGAGGAAGGATTGATTCCCACACTGGTTCGAACATGATCTCGTGCTTCTCCTTTAAGAGGAGCTTTCCCAGAGCATAAATGCAACAATTGGATTTCTTCCTACCACAAGATACAGCTACTTGTTTGTTTTTACTGTCTTGGAGAGTTAATTACTCTCCTACTCCAAGACACTAGCCTAGGCTAAGTTGGTGTATCAGAGCCCTAGAAATGTAAAAATTACTAGATGAATTTTAATTAAGCGCTCTGTTATTTAGGTTGTTATTACTCAAAAGGGGTAAATGGATACAAAACCAGTGGTGTTATGACCCGACTCAAAACTGAATGCAATCGAATATGATAATGTAATCCTTTCAATTCGATGAATCCTAACTAAAGTAAGGAGAGAGTTTCCATTCACTTCCAACAATGCAAAAAATTGATCACTAAGAGAAAATATAACAAATTCTCTAATGCACTAATTTCATCAAGAAAAACTAATGCAAATCAATTCCAAAATAGTTTTTTTATTTTTTATTTTTGTGTAAATTCAAATCAAAGAAAACTGATCTAAATTTACGATTGATTTTTCAGAATGTAAAATATGCAATTGTAATCTATGCACAATTCACTTGAAAAGTATGCAAATGTAATCTATGCACATTTTTCATTAATATTCTGAAAATGAGAATTCTAATTATGCAAATGTGATCTATGCAAGAGAATTATCAAACACAAGATGATTCTAATGTAATCTAAGAACCAATCAAGTGCAAGTCGAGAAAATTGGGTGAGAGTTCCAAAGATCAAAAAATAAAAACACTCAAAGGCGATTAACACTCATACACAATTTAGCCCCCCCCCCCCTCCCGGCGAATGAGGGGGAATTTTTTTTTGCAAAAACAAAAGCAAAAAGATGCAAAATTGTGAAAGGACTGAGAGAAACCTCCAAGTAATGACCAAAGGAAAGCAAATCAAGAATTTCTCAAAAAGAAACTCAAAACATCCAATTGATAAAATCTTAGAGCAGGAATGCCAATGAAATTAACCAAGGAAAGTTTTTGACAGGGAACAAGCAGGTCTGGGCAATGGCTAAAACCTATAAACGAATTCTAAACTGATAAAAAAGAGAAAATTTAAAATTTTTCAAATTTTTGACAGGGTACGCAGGCAATCTGTTTACACAGGTGCATCTACGCTCTGTGCATAAAGCAAAAGTGCGTACAGGTACGCACTGTGCTTAACTCAGAGGGTGCGTACCTCTCCCAAAACTATGAAAAATGAAAACTAACTCAAAATTAATTAAATTCACCCAATCCCACAATCATCCAGTCAAAAATAGAAACAGAAAATACAGTTTCTCAGGTCAAAGTATAGACAAAGAAAACAATCAAGTCCCCAGCGGAGTCGCCATTTTGTCATGCGGAAAGAGTCAATTTTTCGGACAAAACCGACCTCCCTAGAAACTAAGGCTTTTCTAGTGACAAAAAAAACAATAAAGCACTATCTTTCCCTAAATATGCATTTAAAATAAAAGCAACCAGGTGTTTAAGGCTTACCTTTAGTCCAACGTTGTTTGTAGCGGCCAAGCCTCTTCGATCCAGATGAGCTCCTCTCCTTGAACCCTGCATACACAAACAAGAAAACGATTACATAGCACCTAAATAACTCATATAATAAAACATATTCATCATAAAGACGAAGGAGTTTATGAAACAAATTATATATAACAACTTGTTGAGAAAAATGAACTTAATTGTATTAATTGGAAACAAAAGAAACCTTACAACCAATGCCTTGGTGTTGTGCAAGTCCCTTCCAGGGTCCAGCAAGAGTTCTCCTCCACTTTGATCAGCTCACCCACTTCCAAATGAAGCTAAGAAAGGATTGGGATCTCTCCTCTCAAGCTCTATAAGGGAGTCCTAATTTCAGCAGCATATACCCTTAGGAATGTTCAGTTTTCAACCTCCTTTGCCTCTGGCCCAATGCCTGTATTCATAATGCTTTGGAGGAAGTTAAACAGGTCCACCATCAATGGGATAAGCCCCTCTTTCAAAGGGATAGCTCCCCTCTTCATGGGATAATTTCCTCTTTCATTGGGATGCATGAACCATCTGGAGGCGCTCAATCCACATCAAACCATCTTCTAGAATGCTCTAGAATCGACCGCAAGTAAGTTTTTTGAAGTAAAACTTACACCTTTTGACTTTTACAGGGGTACGCACCCACTCCTTTACAAACAGAGCATACAAGTACACAGGTATTATGTACTTGAGGTGCGGGCCCGCAGGTAAGAGTAAGAGAAAGTGAAGAACCATAGTTATATTGATTTTTTAAAGGCTTTCTCTCTTTTTTGGAGTTTGACATGAGGAGCAGAGTTATAAGACTTGCCAAGGAGGACAGTATGGTTATTGAGGGATCCATACTGACTACAAATAGTCATGGTGACAAATTTTAGTGTAACAACCTGGAATTCTTCTGTGAGCGTGGCGATAGTTTCATTCAGGAAATGTGTTCCATGATCACTCATTAACATTTTTGGACAACTAAAGCGGGTTAATACATTTTTGAAAAAAGACTTCGTAGCCATAGCAGCCGTGCAGTCTTTGACTAGTTACACTTCCACGCATCGTGTCATATACTTTGTTGCAGTGATGATGTAGCAAACGCCCATCTTTCTTTGAGGTTTGATTGATCCCACAAAGTTGACTTCCCATTTCTCACACTGTCATCTGTGGATTTAATGGCATCTCGTCCCTCCATGACGGTTTCCCAGTCCTTTGACATATATCGCAGGCCTTAGAGTGTTCTTTCAAATCCTGTTGCAGGGTTGACCACCATAACCCTACGCGGAGAATCTTTTTTATAGTGGCTCATCCTGCATAGTGTCCTCCTGCACCATCCCCATGTGCTTCCATGAGGATATGACTTCTTCCAAATTCAGGTACATATCTTCACAATATCTCATCATTTCCAATTTTGTATAGGTGTCTTGCGATGAGAGAAAAACCCACCACGCGCACCACCAATTCATTCTTTTATTGGACGAAATATTCCTTCAACGCAGTCCTTGTTGTCAGAAATGGATTATATCTTCGAAGTGCATGTCCGCGACGCACACCGCAAAGAGCTATGCATCAGGTAATCCTTCCTCCATATTAGAGGGTTCCTCACCCATCTCAATGCATGATAAATGATCTGGTCCTACCTTCAGGCATCTTGGCTTGACTATGACCTCAAAATCATATTCCTGGAACAATAACAACCACCTTCATATTCGTCCCCCCAACACAGGCTTATTGACCAGGTATTTGAGTGCGGAATGTTCAGTATACATCTTGAAATGTCCTCTGAGCAAATAATGTCTGTACTTTTGGAGTGCATACACCATTTCTAACCCCTCACGCTCGGTGGTCAAATATTTCTTCTCGGCTTTAGACAATCTTCGACTTGCAAACGTGATAGGGTGATCCATGCCCTATGCGCCCTCGTGTGTGAGTACTGGTCCCAGCACAATACATGATGCATCAACATGTACATGAAACTCTACATCCCATTTTGGGAAGTCCAGGATTGGAGCAGAGGCCAACTTCCCCTTTCAGACATCCAAACTCTTCATTCAATCATCATTCCAGCAAAATGTAACATCCTTTTTCAATAGCTTTTCCATCGGTGGTGTTATTTGGGCATAGCTTTTGATGAACTTCTTATAGTACCCTGTATGTCCCAAGGTAGCACATAGATGTTTAACACTTCGTAGTGCTTCCAAATTTAGAATAATGACAATCTTCATAGGGTCAACCATTAGCCCTTGATTTCAGACCACATGTCCCAACAGGTTCCCAAAGGGAACCAGAAATGTGCACTTCTTAAGGTTCAACGCAATCTGGTGTCGTCGGCAAGTATCCAGCATCAAGCGTAAGCTTGTTACATGGTGCTTAACTAATCCAAAGACCGTCTAGTCATCCTGTTATCACTGTAAAACTTCCTTAAAAAGTTTGGACAACTTACATGGTTTCTCAATTCTTGTATCAGTCATGCTCAAGTCATGGTCAAGTAATTTTTATGTTTTAAAGTCTAAATCATAGGGTTAGAGTCTCATGTCCATCTTCAAATAAAGTTTGATACCCTCATTCCATGTCCTATAAGGCACACCATGTGTTTAGAAGACATATCTCACATAATTTCGGAGAAATTTTGAAACTAGCTACGAATCCACGTTTTTGTAGCGCAGACAGTGTAAAAATCCTATTTTGCGCTACGAAATCAGTGTTTTCGCAGCGCGCTGCAAAACCCCTGTAGCAGCATGTTTCAGCAGAAAAAACTGTTTTACTAGGTAACTTCCAGAAGCTTTCCAGAGCAGCTGAGAACTTAATTTTCCAAACTGAAAGCGGTTTTTCTTCCTAACATGCTGCACTACATAAAACTCTTTCAGTTTCTTCAATTCCATTCTGAGGTGGGAGAAATGTGTGGTTAAACTTGCGCTACGAAACTGTTGTAGCTGCCTATTTTGCTGTAGCTGCCTATTTTGATGTAGTTGACCAATTTTGAGGGACAAAAGGGAAACCTTTTTTTGAAAGGGAGTTTCTGAAGAATGATCATTTTCACAATACAAGCATCCAGCAAGGGAAAAACGGGCAAAGGAAAAGCATATATGAACCATAAGCCATTTGTTATAAAAGTGATCACAGCTACTATTGTTCATCATACTTCAGGCAGCGTTGAAGAGGTTTTATTTTCACAGGGGTGCATGAACAAGGTCTACAGCACATGAAGAACATGGCACTTCGATACATTTTTGTGTAATCAAAGAAGATCCTTGTGGAGACCAAAAGCAAAAAAGGAGAGACATTTTTGAACTCCAAACTTTATCAGTCAACTTATCAGTCAAACTGTCTTCTTGTTTTTACCAGTCAACGTTTAGAAGAGCTTCTGAGCAGTTGAAAACTTATCTCTGAAAAGAGAAAGAGGTTTTCATTCCTAAGATACTAAAGTGCAAAAACCTCTTCCACTTTCTTCAAATTGATTATGAGCTGGGACAAAAGGGTGACCAAAGTTGCGCTACGAAACTGCTATAGGTGCAGTTTTTCATCTCCTGTTTGACAACTGTTTTTCAAAGACTTATTCTGGGCAGATGGAGTAGTTTTTCAAAAACGAAAAAGAGGTTTTTGTTCAGCATGGATTGTTTCACAAAAACCCCCTTCAGTTTTTCCAAATACATTTTTTACGAGAAGTTATGACCTCTGTCCCAAGACCTATGTTTCAGCCAGAACAGAGTAAGGGACAGTTTCCTGTTTGACACGTGTTTGTCAAGGACAGATTCTGAACAGCTGGAGGAGTTTTTTAAAAAACCAGGAGAGCTTTTTGTTCTAGACAACATGGGCTACAAAAACCTCCTTCAGTTTTATAAAATGTTTCATGGATCAGGAGATAAAGGCTCTGTCCCACGTGCCATTTTCAGGGATTCTAAACCTAAAAACAAGGAAACATGTTCCCTAATTTCTAGGGTTTGTCATCAACAGTTGGGTGACCACGTGGGAGGCTTCATCAAATTCGACTTCATGGAGTGTTAGGTGTCAAAGAATTCTTCAAATGTCTAGATAAGGTTGTTTTAGTCATAATAAGGAGTTACACTCCTAGTTGTATTAGGTCTCTAGGACTACTAGTTAGGTGTCAAATACATTTAATGGTTTGTTTTATGGTTAGAATAGGTGTCACTGATGGCAAATTCGAATTCTCTTGAGGAGGGATGATGGAATCCTAATTGTAAATTCTTTATATAGAGCAAGAGGTAGAATTAGCAAAGGGTTGGAGACTTTTTTGCTCAGCTGCTGCTCTATGTGCAGACTGTGTATATTTTTAACCTAATGCAGATTTCTACTTAGACAACTCAAGATTCATGAGGAGTTCTTGTATGTTCTTGTTATGATGGCATCTTCCAATACTTACATTGCAGTGGTGTTTACTTATGATACTCAGAATTCATCACTGATGCTCTGACTTCCTTCATAGATAAACTTACTATATTTCACTGTTTTGTATTGTCATTTCTACACTCGAACTCTATAATGCCTTGACTTCCATACTAGGTAGAATGCTTTGGCTTCACTACTCAGGATTCATGAAGGATTTATTATATTCATCATGTGTGTTGTCCTTTCCTTAGTTTTTTTTACAGTGGTATGGATGTATAATCACTCAGAATTCACTGAACGTGCTCTGACTTCCTGTATGCATCTATAAACTGTGTGGTTCCATATGTGTGTATGTTCTGAATATTCAAATGCTGAATGCCCTGACTTCATGTTAAGCTGATCTTGTTGTGGTACTGAAACATACTTTGACTCCATAGCCCAATGGTAGCCAGCCTTCATCTTTCAACCTATAAACATATACAATTACAAAACATAGAGTTAGCCATCTATTCATATCTTTAATCTAAATCATTAACCCTTTGAGAGAGCCCTCTCAGGCTGAGGAGGCTAAGCCTTAGTCTAAAGATTGGTTTGAAATAGTTACTTGAAGTCTTCCTAGTTTGCAGCCTTCCAGAGCTTGATTTTGAGATAACATTTTGGTGCGTCTGCCGGGAGCCTGAAGATTATTCATTCCCGAAATCAATGGCTAAACTTCTGAAGGTAGCAGGAGCACAGACATCTTTTTGAGGCTGCAAAACTACCTTGGCGACTCCACACATCGAATAAGAAATTGGAAGGTGACTCCACTGCTAGAAGATCAGTAGCTTGATGAAGTTTCAAGATGAATTCCACTGCAAGAATGAATGCCAGGTATGCTCCTATGAATCGGTCTCATATCCCTGGTTTTCCAAATCCTATGCCAAAGGTTGATTGGTTAGAGGATCTTCCGATATTCAAAGATGAAAAGAAAGACAATGCTGCTCTTCATTTGGTTAGGTTTCATATGCATGTACGCAGTCTTAAGGTTCAATTTCCTGAGGATTGTCTCATGAGGATGTTTATGACCACTTTAGAAGGAAAAGCATGGTCTTGGTATAAAATTTTGGAAAATGGTTCATTATATTCTCTTGCTGATTTCCATGATGTGTTCTATGACATGTATAAAGAATGTCATCCTTCCTTATTGTTGCTCAAAGATTGCTGTAGACATTCTTTAAGTCTTATTCAGTACTTGGAGGATTGTTATGATGATGATGAATTTATGGATGAAGAAATTTTAGAGGCTCTTCAAAACAATGCATTTCAACACCAAGAAGAAAGTATAACATCTCATGAAATGCAGCATGAAGATCAGCAGGGGTTTACTTATGAAAATCATATTACATCCTTTGAGATTGATGTAGAGATGCAGCAGATTTGTCAGGCTTCAGATCATTATGAGTATGAAATTGATTGCAAACAGCAAGAAGAAGTACTGGAAAATAGCTTTTATAGCCCTCAGGCAGAGGAAAAGGTTGTTCAATTTTGTAATTCCTTGCAGCAGCTTACTTCAAATAATGATCACAATAGTGAGGAAAGTTACATTGTCTATGAGAATCATGCAAAAAGGTAGTTGGATAGCACATCAAAGGAATTTTGTGTGGCTGAGGATCAGTTGTCTGAAGAGATAGAATGTTATGATGATTATCAAAATAACCATGTTTTCTTTGACCCTATAAATGAATACATGGCAAAGTTTTGCACATCAGTATTTCATTTTCATTTGCATTATGAAGATCATATACATTATAAGTTGATTTGGTCATCTAACTATCATGGTTATTTTGAGGTTGAATGCAATCAAGAGCCTCCCATATCAGAAAGGACAATTGATTGGCTTTATTGGAAATATCATGTTGCTTGAGCTACAAGTGGAGCTTGCAGCTGATAGGGTAGGTAGGAATGTGCAAATAAGCTCAGGGTAGCTTGACTGAGCATCTATTTCAGTAGGTGTAGTTGGAATTCTTCATTCAGAAATAATTAAAGGCTTGAGGAGCAAATTGTGCAGAAGTTCAAAGTTTTCTTCTAAAGGATGGATAGCGGCACTGGAGCTACAGGTTCTTAATGTACCACAAGGGCACACTATCCCTAGTGGAGCCACTGTTATCACTGTAAAACTTCCTTAAAAAGTTTGGACAACTTAAACGGTTTCTCAATTCTTGTATTAGTCACGGTCAAGTCATGGTCAAGTCATTTTTATGTTTTAAAGTCTAAGTCATAGGGTTAGAGTCTCATGTCCATCTTCAAATAAAGTTTGATAGCCTCATTCCATGTCCTAGAAGCCACACCATGTGTTTAGAAGACATATCTCACATAATTTCGGAGAAATTTTGAAACTAGCTACGAATCCACGTTTTCGTAGTGCAGACAGTGTAAAAATCCTATTTTGCGCTATGAAATCAGTGTTTTCGCAGCGCGCTGCGAAACCCCTGTAGCAGCCTGTTTCAGCAGAAAAAACTGTTTTACTAGGTAACTTCCAGAAGCTTTCCAGAGCAGCTGAGAACTTAATTTTGCAAACTGAAAGAGGTTTTTCTTCCTAACATGCTGCACTACATAAACCTCTTTCCGTTTCTTCAATTCCATTCTGAGGTGGGAGAAATGTGTTGTTAAACTTGCGCTACGAAACTGTTGTAGCTGTCTATTTTGCTGTAGCTGCCTATTTTGTTGTAGCTGCCTATTTTGATGTAGTTGACCAATTTTGAGGGACAAAAGGGAAACCTTTTTTTGAAAGGGAGTTTCTGAAGAATGATCATTTTCACAATACAAGCATCCAGCAAGGGAAAAACGGGCAAAGGAAAAGCATATATGAACCATAAGCCATTTGTTATAAAAGTGATCACAGCTACTATTGTTCATCATACTTCAGGCAGCGTTGAAGAGGTTTTATTTTCACAGGGGTGCATGAACAAGGTCTACAGCACATGAAGAACATGGCACTCCAATACATTTTTGTGTAATCAAAGAAGATCCTTGTGGAGACCAAAAGCAAAAAAGGAGAGACATTTTTGAACTCCAAACTTTATCAGTCAACTTATCAGTCAAACTGTCTTCTTGTTTTTACCAGTCAACGTTTAGAAGAGTTTCTGAGAAGTTGAAAACTTATCTATGAAAAGTGAAAGAGGTTTTCATTCCTAAGATACTAAAGTGAAAAAACCTCTTCCACTTTCTTCAAATTGATTATGAGCTGGGACAAAAGGGTGACCAAAGTTGCGCTACGAAACTGCTGTAGGTGCAGTTTTTCATCTCCTGTTTGACAACTGTTTTTCAAAGACTTATTCTGGGCAGCTGGAGTAGTGTTTCAAAAAACAAAATGAGGTTTTTGTTCAGCATGGATTTTTTCACAAAAACCTCCTTCAGTTTTTCGAAATACATTTTTTACGAGAAGTTATGACCTCTGTCCCAAGACCTATTTTTCAGCCAGAACAGAGCAAGGGATAGTTTCCTGTTTGACACGTGTTTTTCAAGGACAAATTCGGAACAGCTGGAGGAATTTTTTAAAAAACCAGGAGATTTTTTGGTTCTAGACAACATGGGATACAAAAACCTCCTTCAGTTTCATAAAATGTGTCATGGATGAGGAGATAAAGGCTCTGTCCCACGTGCCATTTTCAGGGATTCTAAACCTAAAAACAAGGAAACATGTTCCCTAATTTCTAGGGTTTGTCATCAACAGTTGGGTGACCACGTGGGAGGCTTCATCAAATTCGAATTAATGGAGTGTTAGGTGTCAAAGAATGCTTCAAATGTCTAGATAAGGTTGTTTTAGTCATAATAAGGAGTTACACTCCTAGTTGTATTAGGTCTCTAGGACTACTAGTTAGGTGTCAAATACATTTAATGGTTTGTTTTATGGTTAGAATAGGTGTCACTGATGGCAAATTCGAATTCTCTTGAGGAGGGATGATGGAATCCTAATTGTAAATGCTTTATATAGAGCAAGAGGTCGAATTAGCAAAGGGTTGGAGACTTTTTGGCTCAGCTGCTGCTCTATGTGCAGACTGTGTATATTTTTAACCTAATGCAGATTTCTACTTAGACAACTCAAGATTCATGAGGAGTTCTTGTATGTTCTTGTTATGATGGCATCTTCCAATACTTACATTGCAGTGGTGTTTACTTATGATACTCAGAATTCATCACTGATGCTCTGACTTCCTTCATAGATAAACTTACTATGTTTCACTGTTTTGTATTGTCATTTCTACACTCGAACTCTATACTGCCTTGACTTCCATGCTAGGTAGAATGCTTTGGCTTCACTACTCAGGATTCATGAAGGATTTCTTATATTCAGAATGTGTGTTGTCCTTTCCTTAGTTTTGTTTACAGTGGTATGGATGTATAATCACTCAGAATTCACTGAATGTGCTCTGACTTCCTGTATGCATCTATAAACTGTGTGGTTCCATATGTGTGTATGTTCTGAATATTCAAATACTGAATGCCCTGACTTCATGTTAAGCTGATCTTGTTGTGGTACTGAAACATACTTTGACTCCATAGCCCAATGGTAGCCAGCCTTCATCTTTCAACCTATAAACATATACAATTACAAACCATAGAGTTAGCCATCTATTCATATCTTTAATCTAAATCATTAACCCTTTGAGAGAGCCCTCTCAGGCTGAGGAGGCTAAGCCTTAGTCTAAAGATTGGTTTGAAATAGTTACTTGAAGTCTTCCTAGTTTGCAGCCTTCCAGAGCTTGATTTTGAGATAACACATCCAAAGAGACCTCCTGGAACTTATGGATGTATTCTTTGAATGTGGCAACAACAATGCATGAAAGTATGGTTGGCGCATTCTTCAATCCAAATAGCATGATGGTGTATTGAAATCATCCCCATTCTGTTGCGAAGGTTGCTTCGCTCCTATCTTCTGGCATGATCTTGATCTAGTGATACCCCGAGAACCCATCTGTGAACGAGTATGCTTCTTGTCCACGAACATTTTCCAACACCTCATCTGTGAACGATGTTGGGAATGGATTGCGTACACTGGCATCATTCAACTTCCTAAGGTCCACGCATATTCTTATTTCACCCTTCTGCTTTTTCTCCTATAATACCATAGGACTCACCCAGTCGAATTCTTCCACTAGCTCAATAATTCCTGTGGTGAGCATTTTGTCTAACCCTATACAGACCTTTTCCTTGTACTCAGGATTCAAGTGGTAATGCCTCTTCTTGACCCGCTTCACATCAGGTTTTAGGGTGATCTTCATCATTCCTAAGTCACCAAAGATCCCTTTTAAATCTGTAATTTTGGTCGAGAATAAGTCTTGATATTGGCGAAGTAACTCCGCAAACTTATCTACCATTGCATCATCCCAATAGTCTCCTAGGGTGGCATACTTTGGTTCCGCCTCCATCCCAATGTTTACCTTGCTTTGTTTTTAACAGCGCAGTGATGTGAAGGTCCTCAATATATGGTCCTCGAACCTCGCGACATCCTTCCATTTCGGGAATGTTAATATTTCGTGGGTCCTCATCCTCCTCCTCAACATTTACATTATAACACTCTAGCATGCAACTCAGCTGTGTCGCCCATTTGGGCTGAGGCACTTCTATTGGCTCTTGGGGTATTTCGAAGATAACTGCTTTTACTGCTTGTAGCGCATCTTCAACAGTATCCCACCAATGATCTTCAAACCTGAAAGTTAATAGAAATCACTCACGCAAGATATCCCATTCGCTCATATCGTGGAGGAGCTCCGTCTCAATATACCAGTTCATGGGTATGACATCGAGGGTATGACAAAACAAATGCACCCATTCAGGCTATGGCTCTTCCCCGTAGGCCTTGGTCCATTTCGTGAGGTGTGTACATGGATCATCCCGTCCATCATACTTGTCTGCTAGTAGCATCAGTGGTTTCCCAAAGCGTAGGCGCATCATCCTTCTACGTAAGCGCCAATCCTCAAAGCTTTTTAGATGAGTACCCCATCACCTTATGGGTGTAGCGCGTAATGCCCATTTCAAAGCATCAAAATGGTGTTTTTCTGGCACTTCACTCTCAAATTTCTTTAGGAATTCATCCACTGCTGTCAACGCATCATACCTAGGTAGATCCCTTATGTCTATTGCCACGCAACGTAGTGATCTTACCATCATGTTGCAATTGAGCGTGGTTACTTCATGTAACAAATTCTACCATTGTTCTATTTCTTCATCTGAATCCGAAGTGCAGGAGATTTCACACTACCATGAAATCCTACCATCTGCTATTGGATTCAACCAATATTGCTCTCAACTAGTTATCTTGTAGATACAGTTGGGATTGTCATCATTATCATTGTCGTGCATAGGTTTTGTGTAGGACACTCCTTCCATAGGGTCTAAAGGTACCACTACATGTAGTGAATTTTTCTCAAAAATCATTTTTCACTTCTTTATATTTATTACTCCATTCATATGAGTGGCCCAATATATTCCCAGTAGTGTGGGATAGGGATTGTTTTCATCGACAATGTCTATCACTTTGAAATCTGCCAGCGCACTAGCACCTTCAATATCTACTGTTATCCCCTGCAATCTTCCCATCGATAGGATCTTTTGCTAGTTCGCCATTCACAACTGAATACGAGACCATTGTAATGCGGGTCTGCCCATGCATTCCCATGTCTGTTTTGGTAGTACATTCACGTTCGATCTAAGATCTAGAATTACTTGATCCATTTTTCACTCTTCGATTTGCGCAATCAATCTCATTTCCCTTCCTGTTCGTAATGAATGCTTTCCAAGTTTCTAGATTACGATTGGTTCTCCTAAACTAGCTCACCTAGTGATAAGTTTTTGCAATCCCTTTGCAGCCTTGCTGCCACACATAAGTTTCATGCATGTCTCCAAAAAGGTAGTGGGCATTGGAGGATCTATCCCCGGTTCTAGTTGATCCTTATTACCTGAGGTGGAGGCCTCCGTGAAGCTCTTCTTAGCTTCCATCAATGTCTCCTTCATGTGCTCCAAATCAAATTCAGGTTCCTTTGTAGGAGCTTTGTGATACCACTTCGAAGCACTATGTTTACATTTGGGTCCTCTTCGTGTGGTTCAGACCTCATCATCTATAGGTTCTGAGTTGGGGGAGGCTAGAGTACTCCTTTATCGTGCAAACTCGCTATCAATGTAGGGTAGTCCTCAATCTCATGATCAAATTGGGTAATGTATAAACATGATGCACTCGTTGGATTCATACAATCACGGGCATAGTAGCCTGGCCCTCTACAATTGTAACAAATTAGTTGTCTGCGACCCCTTCCTAGTCCCATTCCACCTCAACCTTGTCCGCACCCCTGAAATCCAGCACGCGCCATCCCTCCATTTGGATTGAGGGCTCGAGTTTCTGTCTGCACTCTATAGGCAGGAGTCTGATCCATCATCAGCTCATAACTTCTGCAGGTGCGCTGATCATGGCATACCGACCTATAGAAATTACAGAATAATTGTTGGGGCATCTACGTATACTTCTGTAATAGGTGACAGTTATCTGTAGTGTGTTTTCCTCCTATCTGACAAATCACACACCATAATGTAGTTGCCATGATTGGTCCTACTTATTCCTCTGGTCTTAATGGAATTGACCCTCCTCTTGCCAAGTAATTCGTGAAAAATGGACTACCAGACCAGGATCTTGTATTGGGGTCTCATACAATCTCATTGCAATCTCCAAATCTTCATCCTGGGTGGACAACTTTTGTTGTGACAGTGCCATCTTTAAATGCGGTGTTAGTGATGCTACAAACCATGCATGGTGTTTTCCATCTATCAAGGTCGTGTTGGCTTCATGAATTATACTATTTAGTCTCTGTACCAGATCCCATGGGGTCTCACCTGGAAGCATCGTGATTTCCTTAAACCCAATAATCGATTGTGTCTTTGATTTTGGCCTACTAAATTCCTTGTTCAGCGCAACCTAGATATTTGAGATCACTACGTTTGGATTGTCATTGGAATGCTTAATGTACGATGCTAGTACGTGATACTGCAATGTGCTCACTAGTCTAGCCTTCTTTATATTTTCATCCATGACTCCTTTTGCTTCCCATACAGCCTTTACTATGAAACAAAATTGGTCTGAATCTTCATTCCCTACTCCTCTGAATAGCAGTAGTTTGATTGCATTCACCATATTGAACTGTGATGGTGGTGGAGGTGGTGCGGGTGGAGATGGGGGTGACGATTGTGAAACTAGTGGTGGTGTAGGTGGGGGTGGTATGCGCAGAGCTTGCTGCCTTATCAAACTGATCAGGCTTCTTGGAGAAACTTGCGCGAGCTCTTCCTCACTTTCCCATCGCGGTGAAATCAAGTGACTATTTTCTATCTGTGCGCTACCTTCATTTCTGTAGATCCTCCAACTTCGCGTAGTCCCAAACATCAATTTATTTGCATAACCCACTTTTCACACAATAGCATTTTTATCCAAGTGTTCAAATATTTAATGTACTTACTTTGCGGTCCCTTGAGGAAGCGACGTTCCGCCTCGCTATATCTGATAGTCATATCTACTGTGAACTCGATGATAAATCCCCCTATAATTCGATCGAGCCAATGATCCACAGTGCGCACGATCTTATCTTCTGACACTTATAATCTATGCACCAATTTTGGAGTTTACACAATCGGTTTGTCCAGCCTACACCCTCCCTGACTGTTTGCTAGCTTCATGATCCACTCGTACAACTCAAAGGGGAAGGATGCAATGAAAATTTTGTGGATTTCCATATATAAGTAGCACTCTAACAAATGTTCCTTTGATACTCATGGATTCCTGTTTTCCTGCGCCGCGAACTTATGAATCTTTTTTTCCAACCACCCTTCAATTTCTTTCTTTGTTGGATTCTAGTGACATGACATCAGACATCCCTTATGCAGATCCCAGTCCTGCCAATGAAACCATTTGTTGGCTTGTTGGGGCCTAACCCAGGTTCAGAGGTGATTTAGCCAAACAAATCCTGGTACTATTGGCCCTTTCAGCAATAGTCCGTGGAGCGCAAATTGAGGTCTCACTCGAAGTAGTATGGGGGGGTGCCAAAACCAGGTTTCTGCACCCTAGAGATGTCTGATGGTTTCAAGTGGTCTGCAGTTCGACCTTGCATGCATGTTGCTATGCGCGCTTACCTGTACCTTGCAACCTGAGATGATGCCTTTGTGTAGCCCCACTCGAGGACTAAACAATGTTATTACCCCAGTCCTTACTCATAGCCCGTTTTTAATAGTTATACTTAACAATATTCACAATTCATATAAGTGTGCGCAGTAAATAAATAGTATAATTGAAAGTAATATCAAACATGTAATAACTCAGATCAGATACACAGGATTCAGATAAAACTTCTCTTTATTAGTTTCTTCCTTTTGTTACAGACTCAACCCTACCCTATGCACTCACTTGCATGGGTCCACGCACTCATCTGAGGACTCTACTAGGCCTCTGCACACTCAGCTGCAGAGCCTCTTCCTACTACTATGATCCAAGATACTTAGACTCTTAATCTATGCTTGCTATTTTATTCTATCCATCTGATTCCATCAATCCATCCATTACTTTACAACTTAGAGCCTCACTCTATTTATACAATCCCATGGTCCGTGGACCATGCTAGTCCGACACTACATTTAAAACTTAGGGTAGACAACCCTATGACTCTACATACAATTCACACTCCGTGCTCACAATTCGCGGAGTCTTTAAAACAATATTACTCAAAACTTGGGCTTTGAACCCCAAAACATGTCGTGGGGGGAATTCCCTGCCAAACATAAACACATGCAACAAATATGGGACAAAATGATGATTCTTATGAGCTTTATATAAAGATTTACAGTGCATTGTTGAACCTTATAGATATGGCAACAATGAAACAACTCAGAGTGTAGAAGAATCTTATCTCGATCTTCAAAAACACTGGAATGTTCAACAACTTTTCCTACTATTCGCTTAAGGATATGACCTCAAAAAACAATGATCTTGTCCCCACTCAATAATTCAACCTCTCTGATAACAAATCCACCTCCCACATAGATTCAACCTCTTCAGAAACATGATCATAACAATTTAAGGGCATGGCCTTCCAGTAACAAAATTTGTCCTCAATATAATTCTGGTAATGTTGAACAATTTTTGCCTCCAATCCAAATGAACATGACCTCCCACTAAATGTGCCCGGAACTCAACCTCACAGTAAATGTGCCCTTGGAAGGAGACAAAAAGAATGTCGATAGGCCCTTTGACTAGTTGAAGAGTAGCGAGGCCTCGGGTTCATTCTAAATTTTCTCTTATAAACACAGTACACCAATCTCAGTTTCCTACCCAAGCCAATTGAAGCTACGAATGTAGGAGTTGAAGGACTTGCATGAAGAAGATGGATTCATTCTTCTTACCTTACATTGTGGGTGTTAGGAATCCCTGCATATACATCATCTTTATTGTTGAGAGCATGGAGAAGGTGCACCTACTCTACTAGTCTCATTTGCAAACAAACGACAGATGAGTTGAGTATGGTGAATGTAGAGCCACGATTTTCAGTTGTTGGTTTAGATAGAAAAGAATGCATGACTTGGAGTTTCCCTTAAAAATGGGGCTAGAGAAAAGTGATAAATAAATAAATAATAGAGGGTTTGAAAGTAGGTAATAAGATGGAAAAATATGTTTTACCACCATGAATGGACCAAATATGTGATGGTTTCAAAAAGTGAGATAGTTAATTAAAAAGGAAAGATAAAGAATGTTTTTCCTCCTAATGGGATATAATTTTTTTCCCTCCCAATATGATTTAATGTCAAAATCACAAAGTTTTTGTTATAAAACTCACCTTAATTGCATCAAAAAGGTGCAAAAGGAAGCTGATAAGAGTAGATGGAGGGGATGTTTTAGGTGAAAACAATGAATATATCACTTGTAGTCTTTGCCTTTGCATGGTTAGAAGCAACCATATATCATATGCATTTGTGTTTTCTTTTACTAATATTTGTTCACTCATGTCTCCTTCACGGTGAAGAGACCTAGATACTGTTTTTCATGCATGACAATTTGGTCTTTTCCCATTCAAATAAAACTATACAAAATTACGGGTGGTTAAATTTTTAATCTCTATTCTATAGAGGGTAGTTGGCACACCATATCTAAAATTTACATCAATATGTTAAAGTGAACCTGCTCAATAAATATATGGATCCATGTGGATTTTGGGCTTACCCAAATTATTTCCCATTTATTTCTTCCAACATGGCTATTTTGAGTAGTAATGAGGAAAATTGTTTAGATCTTTGGTCTTGATCTTGATATACCTAACCATAGGGTTCTACTTTCATGGGTTTGCATAGATAACAATAGACGAATAATCTTAGGGTCCAAACCTAACCCCTTTATTTATGTAATAATCCCAATGGGCTGGGTCATATTCATAGTTTGTTCGAAAGTCAATAAAGCTCGCATTAATAATTGTAAGTGGTTGACCTGCATTAGATAAAAGGGACAACCATTAGTTGTAAATGAGCCATAGTTAATAAATAAAGTGGTTAACTCGTTTTATGAAAGAGACCACTGGTAGTTAGGGTTTGGATGTAATTTAGCTATAAATAGAGATATTTAGTAAGGGAGAGATAATGGAGTTTTATTGTAATCGAGCTCTGTTCTGCTAGAGGTTGCCCCCTCAAAGAGGCAAGTGAACATTGGATCTAGTTTTGAATAATAAAATACTTCACAATTTTTCTCATTTCATGTTATAATCCTGGGTTCTGGGCTATATTTCTTCGTATTTCTAGTATTCTATACTTTTCACATATCAAGAGCATAATAAGTGGTACCAGAGCACTTTCCAGGGTGATTTGTACTTCCTATTTTTGCAGAATTTTCTTTAGGCTAGAGATGTGTTCCAATGTATTTAAACCATGGGATCTTTCATTAAGCACATAAACCTACGGAATTTGGGAGGCATGCATGCAAGAAATACAAGAGGTTTTAACAATGGTTGGACTCCCTTATAACCCATGTGGGTACCTCTTTGAGTAGTAGCGCATTAGGTAAAATTGCGCACAAAATGCACTTCCACATACTGGTGTATTGAAATCCCTTGAGGCTAGCCTGAAACCTAACCTTAGATAAGTCATCAACCTTCTTGCTACTATAGTACACTGAGAAAAACATGAGGGGATTACTTGCATGTACAATAGGGTAGTTAGGTAGTACGACTAAGGATATGATCTATCCTCCTTAGTTGGTTCCCTAAAATATTGGGTTGAGTAATGTTGTTGGACCCATGCGTATATTGTGATATGTAGCACGTGACACTCCTTTGTGACCATAGTTCCCTCCATTATCTAAATATCACCCTCTACCTTATCTTCCAGATCAAATCCAACAGTTGGGATTTTCCGCCATTGTACAACTCAGATTTAGCGCTTGGGGTTTTCACAGTCCAGATCAGATTGTTTGTGCAAATGTCAATTTTGGCCACTTTAGTCCAGATCAAATTCTTGCAACACGTTCGACAAGACCAAGATATTGGGGTTCTATTGCTACAGTCTAGGCCCGATTTTCACAAGACATTGGGTAGTATTAAGCTTTCTGAAATTTGACCACTACAGTATTGATCAACAGGGAATAGAACTGCTCTTGGGTCTCGGGATGCTTGCTAGAGACTAAGCCCATCAACTTTAGGACATTGATATGGTCACAGTGGTACCATTCACTTGTAAGTCCCCAATTTTCAGGTGACCCCAAGAAATATTCTGACATGACTCCAAGTGACCCACACCATTGGACTCCCGAGCTCATCCTCTTTCTAAGAATACTTCTCCGAATTAATTGACAGAGGTGGTGAATTCTAGGTACCATATCTCAAGTTATCGCTTCTAAGAGGATCGAAAACCTTGAAAAAAGGTTCGAATAATTTCTTAACAATATGAACAATATTCACAAAAAACTCTCACAACTAATAGAACTTATGACAAATTATCATCCGGAGGTGTTAAGTGTTGATGCACACATAGAAGGAGAATCTAGCCATCACATTTACTTCCATGGAAATCACCACCATTCCAACCACCAAACACACAAGCTAGACATGTACAAATTTGATGGTTCTAACCCCATAGTATGGGTAGAACAAATGGAACAATATCTATCCCTTAATGACATCTGCGAGGATGAAACTAAACTACATGTGGGAGCACTTTAATTATACCAAGAGATACGGAAATGGTGGCAGTGGCATAAGTAATGTTATCCATGGAAAGTAACTTGACAGATGTTCTAAACAACCATATGTGATCATTTTGAATCGGACTCTATTTTTTTTGGGTCGTCTCATTAAGCCCCAGCAAATAGGTATAGTAAAGGACTACATTGCAGCATTTGAGCAATTGACCATCAAAACTAATGGTCTAGGGGATGACTTCTACCTCGAGTGTTTCATCAGTGGCTTAAAAGAAGTCATCTGATGAGTGCCAGTATTACAGTAAGAATGCTACAACTCCTAGGGCTACCAACATTACCTCATCAACTCAGGGTTTGTACAAACTTGGAGGTGACAATGTTGTATATGTTATCACCTGGATTGAACCTCAGGCTGAAGGAAGGCAATGCCAGGGTAACCACAAACCATGCTTAGCCAAGTAGCTAGCACTACTAGGCTAGGAGAGGGCTCTCTCCATAAGGATCTTAGCCGAGATGACTGCATCAAGAAAATGATATTAGGCTAGGTATAGTAGCACAAGTTTTGATTAGATTTTGAATGGTTTTGTTGGATCAGGAGGAGCCAAATAGTTAGGGCAAGGAAATTATGTCAAAATTGCAGGGTTTTGATGGGGCAAGGTAGGCACAAGGCTCAGAAATATAGGGTTTTATGGGTGAGGTGATTTAAGACAGTTGAGGAGATATAAAGAGCATGTAAGCAACATGGATTCTTCCTAAACTGAAGAAAAAATAGACTGTGTAATGTCTACCCAAAAACAGAGCATAGAAGTTATGGATTCTTCCTTTCAGATTTGTATACATTCACATAAAGAGGATGAAATGATGAAATGGAATCAACAATAAATTTTAACACATGAAAACATAAGGAAAACTGAAATGAGCATCATACCACATTGATCCCAAAGAAATAGTTGCAATTTTTCATTAATCTCCTCCTTTAATTGATACAAAATGATATCTATCAAAGCCTAAGCATCCCACTGAGTCCAACCCTTTACAATGAGAAAGAAGAAGAGGATATAGACAATTATTCAAACTCCTCCCATCCTCAGGGGTCGAGTCCCTAAGATGAGGAGCTAATCTAACCAAAACTGAACAAGAAACTGGAATCTAGGCATCCTAACAACTTGCCTCTAAAAGTGAGGAAACTGATTCATTTTTCCTCACGATAGCTTTTAATCTAATGAATCTAACTTCTAGTACTTATTATCCATAATATTTACATGCCTAGTCATCATTTACATCATTAAAACATCATCTATGAGAGGAAACCCAAAATTACATTCAAGGCACAATGAAATGGAAACTCAGCACAATTTTTGTCCTACGCGCAGCGCCCAAGCCCTATGTGCAACAAGTCTTGCAGGTCCATTTTGGAGGCCTTCCTGGTGTCCAATTTGAGCTCATGATAGCTCATTGGAAGATAAACAAGTCTTCTTTCTAGAACACCTTTAATGTCTTCATTTTAAGCTCATTTGACCCCTTAAATACGAATTCTCCTAGGACTACTTCTGTGTGTCCAAAAAAGGGAAGAAAGGTCATTTTTTGGGTGTTTTTTGACCTTTTGGTTGACCATTTCTGATCTAAAAGCTTAGAAAATTCTCAAGGTGCATGTGCTCATCATTTGGAATCCAAAAATTTTGACCATTCCCTCATTCGATGCCCCTATGAAAATCGCAACGCCACATAGAGCCAAAATTTATGTGTTAAAAATTGCCAAATTCTTCAAAAGGCAAAAATTCTTCAAAAGTTGCTCAAAATTTGTGGAAAATACCAACATTAAGTATCTTGATCAGCCAAGGAAGCTTCAGCAAGAAAACTAAGCCTATCATCCTCCTTTTTTCCTTTGAGTGCTTGTTTTAGCCTTGTTTTCATTCGCTTGACCCTTATGTTGCAAATCTTGTTTTGGGTCCTGTAATGGTGAGCCATGTGCCTTAGGATTTGATTGCCCCTATTGGCCTTTTGTAGCAGCTTCTCCAAATGAAAATTGACCCTGTCAAGTCAAGTTTCCCTATCCTCCTCAATTTCCTTCTTGATTCTTTGTTTTGCAGTCAAGGTAGTCAGTGTTTCTTCCTCTTCCTTTGCTAATTTTCCCTTGTCACCTTGCCTCTTTGCCTTGAGAACTTCCAACTCCATGAGGACTTGCTTGTCGCTTAGTTGCTTGTTCTCTTGCTCAAGGTATGAAATGGCATACTTAACTCTTGCTAAGTTTTCCATCAGTGCTTGGATCTGTGCATCTTTTTCCCTTATGGTTATGTTTTTGTTTGTTGCATCATCTTGGGCCACCAAATCAACTATCTCAATGCCATGATGGATGTGTGGCTATTATAGTTCATCATCTTCCATCAAATCAAAATCTCTTTCCACCACATCATCAAGGCTTTCCTCCAGCACCTTTTCTTTCCCTTTATCCAGCTCCTACAGCTGTTGTACCTGTTGTGTCGATGAAGAGGCAAATCCCCTTCCACATTTTGTGGAGCAAGAATTTTCCTATGATCTGATGAAGAAGTGTTATGAAACCAGCTCACAAAAAGATAGAAAAGATAGATCAACGCCTTAGAATTCAGCCTCTTCGAGGGGGTAACCTCCTTTACATTACACAAATGAACAATTCTTGGATGATTCAAATGAAAAAATCTCTTTTCTATATATAAGAGTCTAAGGGGTCACAATATAACCAAGCCAACCTAACAATAATAATATAAAGGCACAAAAATAACAATAGAGGGATTCTATGGGGCACAGTAATAACAATATGGGGATGATAGGGGCACAACAATATTAATAAGGGATACAACAACAATAGTAATGGGGGAATCACTAGTATTATAGGGACCCAACATGCCCCTCTCCTTAAAAGAAGTGTTTTCATCAATGTTTGAGTAGTTCTGGATGATTCTATATAAAATTCTCATCCTCCCATGTGGAATCTTCAACGGATAAGTTCTTCCACTTGATGAAATGCTCCGAAATTAATCAATTTCGTAGCTGTTGAGTTCTTGTTTCTGTGACTGCTTCCGGTTCCAATATAATTTTTCCTTCCTCGTCAAGTTTTGGCAATATTGTTTGAACTGGGAGCTTCTTGCCTATAACCTTATTTAAACATGAAACATGGAAAACTGGGTGTACTTGAGAAGCTGCAGGAAGCTCCAATTTGTATGCCATAGTACCAATCTTTTGCAACACATTGTATGGACCATAGTACTTTGGTGATAATTTATTATCCTTGGTAGCTTGATTGAGGGACATTTGTTTATATGGTTGTAGTCGTAGGAATACCTGGTCACCTACATTAAAACTTCTTTCGATGTGATGTTGATCTGCCTGTTGTTTCATTCTATTCTGTGCGAACAGGAGGTTATCCTTTAAGAGTTGGAGAACTTGTTGTTGATGCTTGATGTGATGTTCCACTGCTTGAACCTTAGAATTTTCTTTTAAATATGATGTGATGGATGGTGGTTGATATCCATAAAGTTCCATAAATGGGGTCATTTTTGTTACAGTATGGAAGGAAGTGTTATACCACCATTCAGCCAGAGGCAACCATTTGACCCATTGTGTCTGTTTATCAGACACAAAGAAACGAAGATATCCTTCCAAACATTTGTTTACTATCTCAGTTTTCCCATCAGATTGAGGATGATAAGATGAGCTATGAGCTAACTGAGTACCAAGACAAGAAAAAAATTTCTGTCCAAAAATTTACAGTGAAAATCTGATCTCCGTCACTTACAATAATCTTTGGTTTTCCATGTAGATTTTGAATTGTTTCCATAAATGCAGTAGAAACTGTAGTGGATTTAAATGGATGTGATAATGCACAAAAGTGTGCATACTTGGTAAGTCTGTCAACTACCACCATGATGACACTCTTTCTTTCATACTTGGGTAAACCTGTGATAAAATCCATTGAAACATCCTCCCAACATTGGCTTGGAATGGATGAAGGTTGTAATATACCTGGGGTATTAATTGTTTCAACTTTATTTTGTTGGCAAACCAAACATTCCACCACAAAATTTTGAATATCTGATTTAAGGCCATGCCAAAAAATTTCCTTCTTAACCCTGTGGTAAGTTTTTAAAAATGCTAAGTGCCCTCCTAAGGGAGAAGTGTGCAATTCCATAAGAATCTCTTGTTTGAGTTCGGAATCCTTATAGAGGTATAAGCAATCTTTGTACCATAACGAATCATTTTTCCAGCTTAATGTATTAGATGTACTGGAATCTTGTTGTAACTTTTAAATAAGTTCCCACACTTCTTCGTCATTCGTCCATTCCTCCCTTGCTTCGTTTATCTAATCTGATTGGATAATAGAAATGGCACACAACAATGCTTCCACATCCTCATCCTTTCTTGAGAGTGCATCTTCCACACCATTTTTCTTTCCTTTTTTGTAAATGATTTCAAAGTCATAACCCAACATCTTTGTGACTCATTTTTGTTGCTCCTCAAAGGATAATCGTTGTTCTAAAAAGTATTTAATGCTATCATGATCTATTTTCACCATGAAGTGTCTTCCCATTGGGTAGGGTCACCATTTCTTAAGTGCATGTAATATTGCAAACATTTCCTTCTCATAAATGGCTTTGTGTAAATACTTTCCCTTGATTGGATGACTTTCAAAAGCAATGGGTCTTTCATATTGCATTAAAACAGAACCAATTCCATTTCCTAAAGCATCACATTCCACAATAAAGGTTTTTGTGAAGTCCGGTGTAGATAAGACCGGTGCTTGGCACATTGCCTCTTTAAGATGTTTGAAGGCCTTTGTTGCTTCTGGAGTCCGTGAAAATTCATCTTTCTTCAATAATGTTGTTAGAGGTGATGTTATTCTCCCATAATTCTTAACAAACTTGCGATAATACCCTGTCAATCTGAGAAATCCTCGCAGATGCTTTATGGATGTGGGGATTTTCCATTCCTTAAAGGATTTAATTTTGCTAGGGTCTACCTTAACACCTTCATGAGATATAATATTACCCAGATATTCCACCTCTTGTACTCCAAAGAAACATTTGGAGCTTTTTGCATATAATTTTTTCTCCAATAGTTGTAGCACCCTATCAATATGTTCAACATGATCCTTCCAAGACTTGATGTAGATTAGCATGTCATCAAAAAATACTAACACAAATTTTCGAAGGAAGGGTTTGAAAATGGAATTCATCAAACCTTGAAATGTAGAAGGTGCATTGGTAAGGCAAAAAGGCATGACGGAAAATTCATAATGACCCTCATGTGTTCTAAATGTTGTTTTCAGAATGTCTTCAGTCTTCATTCTGATTTGATGATATCCTAAATGAAGATCCAACCTGGTGAAGTAAATTTATCCATGCAATTCATCCAATAATTCATCAATGACAGGAATGGGAAATTTATGTTTAATAGTGAGCTTGTTGAGCTCCCTATAATCCAGACACACATGCCATGATCCATCCTTCTTGTGCACCAATACTACTGGAGCAGAGAAAGAACTTTGACTAGGTTGAATTATACCTACCTCTAGCATTTCTACAACCATACATTCAATTTCACTCTTTTGGGCATAGATATATGTGTACGGCCTGATGTTTGGAGGAAAACTTCCTGGAATCAAATGAATAGCATGATCTTGATCACGAATAGCTGGGAAACCTTTGGGAGACTCAAATACCCTGGAATGATTGTCCAAGACGTATTGGACATTTGGAGAAATAGGTGATTTTGATGTGGAGACATCTAGCAAACATAATTATGCAATTACACCTCATTGTTCCTGTTTTAGAAGATTTTTCATACCGTTAGAGCTGATTATCTTTCCTAGTTTCCCTGCAATACCCCTTAATTCAACTTCCTTTCCTTACGCAGAAAATTTCATGGAAATTTCTTGAAAATTAAAAGCTATTATACCCAAGGATTGTAGCCATTGGACTCCTAGTACAACATCAACACCTCCCACTGGAATGGAAAGCATTCGGCTATTCAATACATATTATCCCATGGATAGCTTGATATTATGACACTTTCTAGAGAAATTTATGGTTCCTCCACTTGCAACCATCACTTGACACTCTGGTCCTGGATATAGGAAGCAATTCAATTCTTTTGCTATCTTACAATGAATAAAATTGTGGGTACTTCCTGAATCAATAAACACTATTACCTTTTTCTTCTTGATATGTCCTTCTATCTTGATAGTTTGAGGAGTGGTAATTCCAGCCAATGCATTACATGATATGGTTGGATTCATTTCTTCTTTATCTAGGGTTTGTTTCTGGAGTATATCATCTTCTTTTGACATTTCTTGTTCCTTCTCTTCCTCCTCTTCACAATCTATGTAAAATAATTTCTTCTCAGCACACTTATGATGTTTAATGTATTTGCTATCACAACTGCAACAAAGCCCTTTTGCTATTTTTTCTTCCAATTGTTGTGGTGTCAACTGACGAGCCCCAAAAATGGGTAACTTATTGTGCTCATTTGCCTATTGTTCTTCATCAATCCGCCATTTTTCATAGTTTATGCATGTTTTTTTAGTATATTTATGTTAGTTGAATGAATGAGGATAGTCACTCGACCAAGAAGGCTAACACATGGTTATTGCAGATTTTTGGACAAATTTTGGATCAAGGCCAAATATTTATGAGCCAGATGATATACAAGCATGAAGGAACAAGGGGGAGGATTCGTAGGAAGGGTGTCTCCTGCACTAAATGGCCCCTTCCTCAAATTCTCCACCCTTAGCTCGGAGTTTAGCAGGCCACCGAAAAGGATTCCCAAAGGCAACCGAGCAGTTTTGTGTGAAGTGACTGATCACTGGAAGTTCAAGCAGTCGAGCCCCTCGAGTTAAGGAGGGTTGTTGGAGATCCTTGTAGTGCATAAATAGGAAGGCTTCCAGCCTTCATAGGTTACTTTTGGAACAACTGTATTTTGCACTATAGTGCTGCTACTTTCTCAGCTCATTGTGTAGCTTCTACTATACAACTTTCTCTGTGACATGGTTATTTTTGAATAATGGAAAGCAGTTTCATTTGGCATCAGTTTTGAGCTTTTCTTAGGAGCCTGCAACTCTTGGGTTTGGGCCCAACCCAAGTGTCAAGGTCTCCTCCATGTACTGTTATATGTTTTTAATGTTTTTGCAAAATAATTTCTATTAAGTAGATTACAATCTTGCTTGGTTACCTAGATCATTGTTGATGATTAGAAATGATTTTCATGTTTAGATTGATCTGATAGGTCAATAACAGAGAAGATCTTCAGAAAAAGGCCATCAAGCACCCCTGATCTCACCTCTCCCTCTATGGAACCATGAGCTGAGACCAAGGTGTCCTTGCTACCCCTAAAAACACTATCTTTGCTTCATCATGCAATTGTTAGTGTTAAATTCTCATTTGCAGAAGTTGATACCAGTTGTGGTTACATGTTTAGGTTCATGATTGCTTAGTTTGCATAGCTATTTCACATGATTCCATTGCAATAAACTTCTGCTCATTTTCTTTGCTAATATTTAGGTCAGATTAGGTTAAAGTAGCTAGGTCTTTGGTTTTTCCGAGTCTTTGCTTGAATAGTTTGGAAAATAACTTGTAGAGCACCTGTCACACCTCTTTTCCTACCCCTACTCCCTCAATACCACCTGCTCCGTCCTCCAACTCTGATTCTTGCCTCGCATTTTCCACATTCCCTCACTTTGACCTAATTTCCATATTTTTGTGCAACATTGCTCTAACCCTCCTTGAACAAATCCAGACATCCTTCTCACTCACCCACTATGTTTTCCAAGTCCTAGACCTCATAAAACCCTCATCTCACCTCCATACCCACTTCTCCACCTTTTTCCACCATCAGCCCTTCAAAAATTCCTTTCAGAACATCCTGTAGAACCCCTGCAGACTTCCTATAGAAGCTCACGAAATTGGTTTCTTGAGATCCGAGCACTGTGATACTCTCTGGAAGGGTGCTAGGGACCCCTTGGGCCCTCTTCTAACCTTTCAAACCTCCTGCAAGAACCTACTTCATTTCCTTTCACCAATCAACCTCTGCACAGTCAAAAATAGTTAAAGCACATGCAAAATAATTCTGACAAATTACTCAAAAATGCAAAAAGATCTTTTCTTCGGATTTCTCTCCAGAAGTATCGTAGTCACGTGAATTTTACCTTTATAGAAGTCAATGGCATCCATTTCTGTAGCTTTCATCCTTTCACTTGCACCAGTAGGGTTAGTCAGTACAACTAGGGTTTTCTGGGGTTTGCATTTCTTTCTAGCTCTCAACTTCTTTCTGCAAGTAGAATAGCCTCTGGTCGAGTTAGTTTTCATCCATCACAGTTAAAATCTTCTTCTAAGAGCTCATAGAAGTTGGATTAAGCTCCTAGCAGACTTGTGCTAGTTGATCAAGTGACAGCCTGCGGCAAGAGCTAGTACTTGTGCATATAACACCGTCGCTTCCAAGTTTGTTACGAACTACCGGTTTGATAAAAGTAAGGAAGGGAGCCCCATGAGTTGCAGCATTATTGCTACAATACTGGAGCCCACCATCTTTTTGGCGCCGTTTCCAGGGAAGCGTCAGAGTATTTGTGATTTCTGCTTTTCTTCTATTTTCTTCTACAACCTTCTACTAAGTAGTTTATTTCATTTCCATTCTGCAATTTCATTCCTGCAAAAGTAGATTAGACATTTCCTGCTTTCATAGATTAGAATTTCAATTATGCAAGCATAGATTAGCATTTCAATTCCACAATTTCAATTCTACAAGCGTAGATTAGCATTTCAATTCCGCAATTTCAATTCTGCAAGCGTAGACTAGCATTTCAATTCCGCAATTTCATTTCAGCAAAATAGATTTGTCCTCTCCTACTTTCATTTCAATTCTGCATTTTCATTTCACCAAGATAGATTTTAGCTAGTTGAAATTCAATCTCTTTCAGTTTTGTAGGTACAAGCAAAAAAAAAGCACAAAATCAAGCAAAAATATTCCATTTTCATGCATCGTAGGAACAGAGACAATACTGGAAAATTCCTACCCAACACCCTCACCACATCACTAAGTCACCCTTCTCTCTTCTTTGGTGACAGTGACCCAAAAGAACCTATAGGTGAACCTCCTGAGATATACGAAGATCCTATAACAGAAGAAGAGCAAGAAAACATTCCTTTTGAGACCATGGCTGAAAACAGAAATAGTAGAGAAGATGAAGAGAGAATAGAAGGTGCCTTTCCCATCTGAGAGACCAATGGGGACATGAAAATGAAAAACATAAGTCCCTAAGCCTTACCTCATTTCCATGGATTGACCACTGAAGACCCTGATACCTTCCTGTTTGAGTTTGTTGTCCTTTGTCGAACTTATGACTATGTAGAAGATGAGAAAAAGTTGAAACTCTTTCCCTCTACCCTCAAGGATGTAGCACTACGCTAGTTCATGGGGCTACCTAGAAATAGTATCACAACTTGGGCTCAGATGCAGCAAGCCTTTAACAAAAAATATCGGGACTACCGTAGGTCAAAGGAAACAAAGGGAGAGATCTTTCAGATGACCATGGGAAGTGATGAATCTTTAGAAGACTACAAGGAAAGGTTCCAACTTAGCTATAAACGGGCTGGGTGCACGCTTGAACTTGAATCTCTGAAGCTGGTTCTACTCTGAGTAGTCCCCGAAGACCTTCTAGATACCCTCCATCTACTAGCTGGAGGAGACATCTACCAACTACCTTATGAGGACATAAAGACTGTGTTTAGAAACCACTCTAGGGTAGCTCGGAAATGAGGTAGGGGGAATTCACTCTCAACTAGTACCACCTTCTCTAAGCATCAGTTTGCTAATCAGATGGAAGACCTCAAAAGTGAGATGAGACAGACCATTGCTATGAAACTCGATACCTTCCGAATCCAGTAGAAGAAAGAGGAAGCTGAGAGGGCCTTGGAAATTTTTTGTCCCATATGTACAAGGAATCATCCTAAGTGTTGAAAATGCAACAAGATGATGGAGCTTAGGGAAAAGAAGTCGCCTTCACTAAGTGGGCCCGCAGGCTATTTTTGGCACAAAGTCTATTTTTAGACTATGTCTATTTTTAGACATATGGATCATGGTCTATGAGTTTCATGATGCTATTTATGGATGATTGGTCATGTTGGTAAAAATAGATGGACCTCTATTTTTAGACATATGGGCGAAGTCTATTTTTAGACTGCCAGTCAAAAAATAGAACAGTCGAATATTATTAGATCTTAATAATATTTGGACTATAAACATTATCTTACCCTCTTGCAGCACTTCAGTTCGAGCTACGAATGTGGCACATGCAACTGCCAGAAGGAAATATGCTTTTCCTATGGGTTAGTTGAGCTATTGCATGATGGAATTCAATTAGAACTCAAGTGATTGAGTTTGGTGGAGTTGATTGAGGAGTTGATGGAGTTATGTTCAGTTTGCCAAATACACTAGTGATGTGAATTAATTATTAATTAATTAACTAATTATTAACTCATAAATCAACTAAAGAATACATTAGTTAACTCAGTGCATGGACAGTTCAGTGGAGACAAGTGTTAGAGGTGGGTGAAAGGGTGAGACTACTATCAGTTGTGACTATAGCCGTGCATGAGATTTGCACAATCATTGATTGAGATTTCCAATGAGGATTGTGTAGTACAATCCAAGGGAATTCGAACTTGGATCTGATCTATTCTCAACTTGGATTGCACAGTAGAGGTAGGAGAACAGTGGAGGAGATTTGAACCCATGACTTGTTCAGGTCTGAGCTAGTTTGTGTGTAGCATGTGGAGATAGTACTGAGTACTTGTGAGGAGTATTGTACTATGTATTGTTACATTTTCTCTATCATTATAATATATAGATAGTTGGGGGTTTTCAGCTGTATGCTTTCCCATTACATACAGTATTGATATGTGCGATTGTTGTTTCAATGTGCGCATGCAATTGTTCTTTTAATTCCGCAAATTGATGATCAATGGTAGAGGAGTTTATGTATTATGCATGCACTCCGCAAATAGTGTATATTCAGGATAATCTCTGTGAATAAGTGTTATATTATTCAAATTTCTACATGGTATCAGAGCAAAGTTGATCATCAGATCTATTATTCAGAAAGTGATTACATTTTATTTCTTCAGGCAGAGTCTGTAATCGGGCTAGGTAGCCTCTGGATTCATCCTTCTTTTGGAAGGTGAGATATTCGGTAAATTCCCATACAGTCAATCTTTGTATGAGAAGTACTTTGTTCTCACGAATTTTAGATCAGAAGTGGTTGAGTTTTAAGCTGGCGGAATTCAAATTTGCAACAGTGTTTTCTTGGTGTCGAAGTTGAAATGTCTTTCAACGGATTGCGATTGGAGTATGCCTTTGAAGGCAGCTCGAATTATATTACATGGAAAGACAAGATGGAGGTGGTGTTATATGACAATGGGTTGAAGGAGTTCATAGATGTTGAGGTCCCAAAGCCTACTGATGCTGCTCAAGTTGAGGCTTAGCAAAAGAAGACAACAAAGTGTCGAAGGAATCTGTTGGAGGGCATGAAGGATCACATTTTATCCAGCCTGCATGGAAATGCTTCTCCATACTTGATGTGGAAAGCGTTGACAGATTTATTCCAAAGCAAGAGTGACCAGAGGAAGTTGGCACTCAAGGATAAACTCAGAAACATTAAGTGTGAGAAAGGAGACAGTATGCCCAAGTATCTCACGAAGTTCACTCAATGCTAGGATGAGCTCGGAAGTGTGGGGGTGACTGTCGATGATGAGGACTTGGTGAGCTTGGCTCTACTTGGTCTTTCGAAGATTCGGCATTTCTATCAGGACTCTGTCAATGTTCGAGAAAAATTGCCAGGATGGGAGAGACTTTGGTTTGATCTTGTGTAAGAGGAGATCAGGCAGAATACCAGGGATGGATCTTCATCAAAGGCATTTGATGAAGAAAATTGTGCTTTGACTACCAAAGAAAAGAAGGGGAAGAACAAGAAAGCTTCTCATTCTAGTGTGAAAGGCAAGAAGCAGGACATGTCCAAGGTGAAGTGCTTTCACTGTCACCAACACAGACATTATGCCACAAATTGTCCGCAAAAGAAGAAAAAAGAGCAAGCTGCTGGATCTGTAGTAGGAGAGGCCTTAGCCTCATAGTTTGAGCTGGATTTTTCACTGATCACATGCTTGGTATAAAGTGTGATGGGATCGGTATGGTTCTTGGATAGTGGTGCGTCTTTTCACATGACAGGAGATCGAGATTTGTTTTCTGATCTGGATGAGAAAGATCTTGGAGTGCACATCGAGATGGGCGATGATGGTAGATACAGTGTGACCATTATCAGTACAATTTCCTTTGAGAGGGAGTATGGTAAACCCTTCGTATTGAAGGAAGTGATGCATGTTCCAAGATTGAAGAAGAATCTTATCTTTGTGGTGATGTTGCAAGACAAGGGATATGATGTTGTCTTCAGTGAGGGAAAGGCTTTCCTGTGCAGTAAGACAACTGGAGAAACCCGGAAGATAGGGGTTCGAGTCAAGAACCTTTATCAATTGCATTTAGATGGCTGCGCAGCAATGACATGCAAGGTAGAACGATTGGTGAGCTGGGATGATGGCGAGCTATGGCGCCGGAGATTGGGCCACCTTCACCATGGAGCCTTGAAGATACTGCAACAGATTTCTACTGGGCTTCCTAAAGGCACTCTTGCGCAGTCAGATCAACGCAAGGGGTGTACTTTGGGAAAATTTGTGAAAGCCACCTTTCAGGAGAAGGATAGTCATGCCACGACGATCCTTGAGATAATTCACACAGACGTGTGTGGACCTTTCTCAGTAGCTTCGATGCCAAAACACAAGTACTATGTAATCTTTTTTGATGATTTCTCTCAAAAGTGCTAGATCTTCTTCATGCAGAAGAAGAGCGAGACATACTGAAAGTTCTATGAGTTCAAAGCACTAGTCGAGAAGGAATTAGGGAAGAAGATGAAGGCTATTAGGGGTGACAATGGTGGTGAATTCATCTATGGTGAGTTCAAGGATTTCTGCAGTGCAGAAGGGATTCGAAGAGAGATCATAGCTCCCCATAACCCACAACAGAACGGGGTTGCTGAGTGGAAGAATAGAACAATCGTGGGTGTTGCATGGGCAATGTTGCATGATCAGGGCCTAGCCCTTCACTTGTGGCCAAAGGCATGCAATACTGCAGTATATGTTGAGAACTGTTGTCCTCACAAGATACTTGGCATGAGTGCACCCGAGGAGGCTTATTCTAGTAAGAGGCCTGATATTTCCCATTTGAGGATTTTTGTCTCTCCTGTTTACATGCATGTGATGAAGGATGCCAGGAAGAAGCTAGAGCCGACCGCAGAGGTTGGGATATTTGTGGGGTACACTGATATGCCCCACAACTATCGTGTGTATTTTCCAGACAGTCGCAAGACTGTTGTGCGACAGGATATCAAATTTCAGGAGGAGAAAGCCATGAAGTGTTCGCTTGAGAGGGAGCCACACTTGCATGCAAATGAGGAGCTATTAGTTCCTAAGGATGAGCTTCAGGATGTGGATCAGCCACAAGATGAAGTTCATGGAGTGGAAGAGACCACTCATGCAGTGCCAACCATCAGAGGGTGAAAGCGCACTACAGAAGCTGAGCGACTGGCTCAAGATGCAGAGAAGGTTGTAGGACCACCTACAGCACAGCATAGACAGAGACAATCACCTAATCGGTACACTAGATACATGGCTCTTGTGAGCAAATGTGTCGTGACAGAGCCCTCCTCTTTCGAGGAAGCTGTGGAGGATCCCACATGGGTAGATGCCATGGTGGAAGAGTATGATTCGATTGTCAGAAATAGTGCATGGGAGATTGTCCCAACACTGGAGGGGAAATTAGTGGTGTGTTCATGATGGATCTACAAAGTGAAGCATGCAACTGACGGGAGTGTGGAGAAGTACAAGGCAAGATTTGTTCCCCGAGGCTTTTCACAGATAGAGGGGATCGATTATGAGGAGACCTTTGCACCTGTCGCAAGGTATTCTTCCATATTGACGATTCTTGCTCTCTCAGCGCAGATAGGGTGGCACATCCATCAGATGGATGTGAAGGCTGTGTTCCTCAATGGAGTCATTGAGGAGGAGGTGTACATAGAGTAGCCCGAAGGTTTCAAGATCTTCAGCAGTGAGTTGCATGTGTCCAGGCTCAAGAGAGCATTGTATGGGTTGAAACAAGCACCTCGTGCTTGGTACACACAGATAGACAGTTATTTCACTGGACTTGGATTCTCCAAGAGTGACGCGGATCCTAACCTATACCAGATTGTGGTGGAGAGTAAGTTGTTGATCATTGTACTTTATGTAGATGATTTGATTTTGATGGGAGATGAGCTGTTGATACTTTTATGCAAGGAGGATCTTGCTAGAGAGTTTGAGATGAAGGACTTGGGCCTCCTTCATTTTCTCCTAGGATTGGAAATTTGGTAGTGCAGTGATGGACTGTTTGTTTCTCTAGGTAAGTATGCCTGGGAGATACTGGAGAAGTTCAACATGCATGGTTGCAAGCCTATTGATACTCCTCTTCCTGGAGGTTAGAGGAAGGAGGATGCTACTTCAACGGAGGTAGTGGATGCCACTGTTTATCGAAAGTTGGTGGGGTCACTTATGTATCTCATCAATACATGACCCAATATATGTTATGCTATTAACCAACTTTCACAAGCTATGGTTAAGCCAACCAAGCTCTTCTGGAAGGCAAACAAGCATGTATTGTGTTATCTCATAGGAACATTGAGATATGGATTGTGGTACAGACAGGAGGATCAGGTGAAGCTCTGTGGCTTCATAGATGCAGATTGGGCAGGGAGCCCAATGGATAGAAAGAGCACATCTAGAGGGATCTTCATTATCGGGTCGACAACAGTTTCTTGGTATAGCAGGAAGCAGAGATCCGTGGCACTCATTTCAGCATAGGGTGAGTATATGGCAGCAAGTTTGGCTGCATGCGAGGCTATATGGATGAGGAAGATCCTGGTCGGGTTGTTCGGGTCACACTTGGAGCCTACTATGACTTATTGTGATAACCAGAGTTGCATTAAACTCTCGGCTAATCCAGTATTTCATGATAGATCCAAGCACATCGACATCAGGTACCATCATGTCAGAGATTGTGTGCAGCGGAGAATCATGTTACTTTCATACATTCCCATGGAGGATCAGGATGCTGATATCTTGACGTAGGTGCTCACCAGGAGAAAATTTGAATACCATAGAGGTAGGATAGGGGTTGCAGATCATCCATATCTTATTGAGAGGGAGTGTTGAAAATGCAACAAGATGATGGAGCTTAGTGAAAGGAAGTTGCCTTCACTAAGTGGGCTCGTAGGCTATTTTTGGTGCAAAGTCTATTTTTAGACTATGTCTATTTTTAGACATATGGATCATGGTCTATGAGTTGTAGGATGTTATTTATGGATGATTGGTCATGTTGGTAAAAACAGATGGACCTCTATTTTTAGGCATATGGGCGGAGTTTATTTTTAGACTGCCAGTCAACAAATAGAACAATGAAATATTATTACCTCTTAATAATATTTGGAGTATAAACATTATCTTATCCTCTTAAAGCACTATAGTTCGAGCTACGAATGTGGCACATGCAACTGCCAGAAGGAAATACGCTTTTCCTATGGGTTAGTTGAGCTATTGCATGATGGACTTCAGTTATAACTCAAGTGACTGAATTTGGTGGAGTTGATTCAGGAGTTGATGGAGTTGTGTTCAGTTTAACTTAGTTTAACTAGTTGTATTTAGTCGAACTGCAATATACACTAGTGATGAGTGATGTGAATTAAATATTAATTAATTAACTAATTATTAACTCATAAATCAACTAAAGAATACATCAGTTAACTCAGTGCATGGACAGTTCAGTGGAGACAACTGTTAGAGGTGTGTGAAAGGGTGAGACTACTATCAGTTGTGACTATCGTGGTGCATGAGATTTGCACAATCATTGACTGAGATTTCCAATGAGGATTGCGCAGTACAAGCCAAAGAAATTCAAACTTGGATCTGATCTATTCTCTACTTGGATTGCGCAGTAGAGGCAGGAAAACAGTCGAGGAGATTTGAACCCGTGACTTGTGTCTAGTCAATTTAATGTCTCAAATTCCTCTACATAAATTATCAATTTGGGTATCGTAAAATGATGAAGTGTGGTGCACCATGTGTGCTGTTATCACAAAATCATGCCCCTGATAGGCTTTTGATCAGGAAGACCTTATGTAACTCTTTCAAACCAACTTTTGGCTGAGGCCTAGCCTCCTCAACCTGAGAGGGATCTCTCAAAGGTTAATGATTTTGATAAAGATTAGATGGCTAACTCTATGAAACAAGTGAAAAATATGAATGGTTGAACATGATCAGTAAACATCCATTGGGCTTATGGAGTCAACAACACCTCAATATAACAATGAACTCAACCTTACATGGAAGTTAGGGCATTCAACATTTAAACATTCAGAACATAAACTCATATGGGACCACACAGTTCATAAATGTATACAGGAAGTTAGAGCACATTCAGTGAATTCTGAGTGATTATACATCCATACCACTGTAATAATTCAGAAAAGGACAACATCACATATTCTGAACATAAAAAATCCTTCATGAATCCTGAGAAGTAAAGTCAAGCATGCATTACTGAAAATGAGTCTTACATAGGCCAAATACAAGCTTTTCCATAAAATTTCCAACCTTGATTACATTCATTTTCTTCTATATATAGCCTTCTTCTACCTGACTGAGATTCCTCCTCAAGCATGAGGGGAAGTCGAAGTCTACTTCTAATGATACCTATTAACCCTTTATCTAACTAATAAATACAACTGACTACTAATTGACAACTTTAGAAACCTAAAACAACTAGGATTCTAATTCTACATCATGCTGAACATAGCATTTATTACGATCAAGATTTATTCCCTGACAAGTGGTCTCTTTTAGTCTGGCTGTGATAGGTGTCTGTAGCTACTTGCTGGCCTTTAATGTCGTATCCTTTTACCTCTGCTGAGAAACAGGAAACTGCCCTGGTACTATGCTTTTGGTTTCCTTAAAATATTTGAATCCAAAGAAGCATGTCCTTTATCCTTTAATTACCCAAATTGGAGCAGACTACCACGTCCTTGATGTGCTGTAAGCCTTTCCAAAAGATTTGTTGCTTTGTCAATCATAATTGATCAACTCAATTGTAACATGCAGCTACAGCAGTTTCGTAGCGCGCTACGAAACTGCTGTGTAATTTCAAAAACACAGTCTTCCTTTCATAGCTAAATGATCGCCACTGTTCATGGCTTAAGCACCTTACTCCCTTGATCATTATTCATCTTCATTTCTGGGATCCAATAATCAGAGATGTATGGTCTTTTTTTTGTCATCCCTGCAAACTCATTCATAACCATTCATGCCAGTCCAGTTTCTTGAAGAGTTAGACAAATTCAAACCAAAGCCAATATATTCTGCAAGGGGCATTTTCCTATCCATCTGAATGCAATGACTATAGGCTTTTAACTGACAATCATCCTTGGCATGAGACCATTCACTCTCAAACTGGAAACCTTTCTTCTATTATATACCTGTGTGCTTTCCTTCTTATGATTGGCACTTTTTTCAAAAGCCACAGGATTAGTGGTGTTAATGATGAACTTGGAACAGAACTGATTTTTACACGGGCACCGTGTTTGTTTTTTTTGGATATGGATATTCAGACACTATCAACGTTCTCAATTCCATATTGGCACATATGGTTATCTTTTGAGCTTGACAATCCATTCCATTTAACATGTTGAAACATGTCTACCTTTTGTCCACTGTCTTCTTTTCCATTTAATGACTGCAAATTGGACTCCAAAGAAAACATCTGGTCATAAACTAGTATTTTATCTGAAAATTCTCTTGCAACATTGAGCTTTTCCATTGAATCATTTGGAGAAACGTATTGAAATGCTCCATCAATCCGCTTTAAATATCTGTCATTTCCCATTGGAGTGTGACAATCAGATGGTGACAGAAGCTGCTGACTTGATAAAGAATCTTTCAGTGTGCCATCTTTCACTTTGCAGACTCTTTTTCGGGCTTTGTATCTCTCACAGCGCTGCCAACGGAAAGGCCTACAACGTTTTTGGATTGACCTCCATGTTTAGCAACATCATAGCTCGAAGACTGCAATGCTTCTATAGAAATGTTTTCTAAATTTGAACAGTTTTGCATGACATGTTCTTCTCCTTCACATCCTGGGTGGAAAACTGGGTCATATGTCAAGTCAGACTCTAAACTGGGCAAAAAATAACGCTGAGATTTATTACTTAAATGGCTACAGCTTCTGGGCAGATTAACTGATCCCCTTCCTGAATGTTCTTTTAAAGGTCTATAAGATGCATTCATCTCTGCAATTACATGTCCGATATGTTGGTAACAGCCTCTTGAGAATAATACGCATGCATAACAAGGCTGTGAGTATCAACAAAATCCTTTGAATACCTGCCACACACAATGCAACTTAGAGAACCAGACTTCCCCTGCTTCTGGTATTTTTTCCTCCGTTCTGAATTGCTAGGTGTTCTTCTCTAAAATCTCAGAGAGCCTCGGGACTGTCATGGAGATACTTGACAGCCATCATGGTTGTGGTGGAAACTGTTTCGTAGCCAGCGTTGATAACAGATATTAGTAAATCGAAGATCTATTCATTTTTGAGCTTGCAATTAGCAGATGCGCCATCTGCTTCTTCTTCTTTGTCATTGAGAAGCATTGCAATCATATCATTATAAGTGTCCATGGAAGCCCTCCTTTCCTTGAGCACTTCTCTCAACATTCTCAGGATATTTTCCCTTGCCTGGAAACCACGTTTGTAGCTGGTACCAGGAAGATTTATAGGCATGGAAATGGTTCCTTCCACGAGTTTACAGAATTCTGACAAAAATGCCTCTGCCTTCGGACCAGACTTGATACTCATTACCCGCTGTAAAGACAAAAGCAAAACCATCTCTTTAGTTTTGTCCTGCAGATTGATTACGCGGTCATTCCAATGTTGCAGATGTATGTCCATGAACTCGTTGATATCAGAAAGCAGGTGGCCTTTGATCATGGAGGGATTGATCAATGCGAGCATGGCTCCTCTCATGGTTTTATGAAGATCGCTTTGAACAGCAGCAATGTTCCATTTTCCCAATAAGTCAAGCATAGACTGCGGGTATCCAGGAATTAGTCCTCGGCCTTCATTCAATAAGATATATCTGTTGAGAGCTGGATCCGTCGATATCACCGTCGGGCATCCTAGAATGTGAGTCTTGAACAAATCTCGATATCTGGCCTTTCTGTTTTTGATAAATTGTTGACCATATCTGAGAACATTCATGCTATGTGTTGTCAGGATAACTGTTGTTATTCAATTTGCGTTATAATCATGGGCAATGACATATGGCACACAGAGTGCTGTCAAAAGCTTCATGAATATTGATAACAGAATTTGGCGAAGCACCCATAATCCACGTAAGCAAGAAAACCCATCTGCTTTGACCTGCTCGAACTTTATTCGTCAGCTGTCATATGTAAGGAGTGCCATTTGACCCAGCAATATCAATTTTGTCCATATCTTGAGAAAGATAAGCCTAAAAGCCTAATCCTGATAGAGAAGAAAAACGTGACTTTCATCCGCAGGAACCTGCAAAGGGACTAACACCAAACCTTTATAACAAAAAAAAAATTGATGTTCAGAATTTAAAATATTTTCCTTGAGTGATAACAGGTGGCTCCACTTGGGATAGTGTGCTCCTGCGGTACACTAAGAACATGCAGGTCCAGTGCTTTATCTTTTTTATTACAAACGGAAATTTTCTTGACAAACATCCCTTTCCAGCATCTTGGGCCTTCACCTCAGGCTTAAGCTTGATGATCACTGTAGGAGAAAGAAATCTACATCTACTAAAAAAGTGCTCAGTCAACCTTGAGCTTATCTGCATTTTCCTACCTACCTACCCTATCAACTCAAACTTCTTTCAGCTCAATCAATGTGAAATTTCCAATGTAGCCAATCATTTTTCTTATCTGATATTTGAGTTTTTTGACTGCATCGGAGTTCAGAGCCACAATGATATTGTGATGACCAGTGCCACTGAAATTGCCTCTGATCTTCATAGAAAAATTGAAACACTGAAAAGTAAAACTCTTCCATATATTTGGCTATAGGATCCCAGAATACATGATCAGCTTGATGATTCTTGTAACTTTCTCGTTGTGCAAACTGATCTTCAACAACAGTGTACAGTTCCTCAGTCGTGAAAGAGAAAGGAAGCAACACTCTCTCCTTGTGTTCTACCATAGAAAGCTTCTGAAAATAATGATCATGATTATGAAAACTATATGCCTGAATTTGACCTTCTAAACCTTCAATGTCTTTCTCAATGTCCTCAGCAACTTCATCCAAAAATTTCATCTTATCCTCTGCCTTACAGTCAAATGATTTTAGATACGAGGACAAGGACAAAGAAAATTTTTCATTTGTTTCTCCATTATTATGATCATTATTCCATTGTTTGAAACCTTGAATTGAAGGAGAGTTTTCCACCACATCTGATATATCTATCCATTCCTCCAAAAACATAAGCCAAAAGTCTTCAAATGACTTAATGGATTTGGTAGGAAAACTTTCAATCCACCATTTACATTTCCCTTGAAGTGAATCATAGAACAACATAATGCAAACATCCTCATGTTTAACTCTAAGAAGCTCAGTAAAATCATAGAAATCTGATATATGCTTCAAAGTTAAACTCAAATCTTCTCCATTGAATTTTGGACCATTCCTTAGAAAATATGCATCCTTGGGAAAATGATTTGGGAAACCATGAATTCCTGAAAAATTTATGCATGCATACCTTGAAATAAGAATGGTAGCATCTGGGTCCTTCATAACTCCAGTGGAATCACCATGAATGTATGAATTTCGAATTCTTCAACAATGGAGTCGCCAAGGTAGATTTGCAGCCTCAAAAAGTCTTCTGAGCTCCTGTTACCTTCAGAAGTTCAGCCTCTTGATTTCGGGAATGATTAATCTTCAGGCTCTTGGCAAATGCACCAAAATGTTATCACAAAATCATGCCCCTGATAGGCTGCTGATCAGGAAGACCTTATGTAACTCTTTCAAACCAACTTTTGGCTGAGGCTTAGCCTCCTCAACCTGAGAGGGCTCTCTCAAAGGTTAATGATTTTGATAAAGATTAGATGGCTAACTCTATGAAACAAGTGAAAAATATGAATGGTTGAACATGATCAGTAAACATCCATTGGGTTTATGGAGTCAACAACACCTCAATATAACAATGAACTCAACCTTACATGGAAGTCAGGGCATTCAGCATTTAAACATTCAGAACATAAACTCATATGGGACCACACAGTTCATAAATGTATACTGGAAGTCAGAGCACATTCAGTGAATTCTGAGTGATTATACATCCATACCACTGTAATAATTCAGAAAAGGACAACATCACATATTCTGAACATAAAAAATCCTTCATGAATCCTGAGAAGTAAAGTCAAGCATGCATTACTGAAAATGAGTCTTACATAGGCCAAATACAAGCTTTTCCATAAAATTTCCAACCTTGATTACATTCATTTTCTTCTATATATAGCCTTCTTCTACATGACTGAGATTCCTCCTCAAGCATGAGGGGAAGTCGAAGTCTACCTCTAATGACACCTATTAACCCTTTAACTAACTAATAAGTACAACTGACTACTAATTAACAACTTTAGAAACCTAAAACAACTAGGATTCTAATTCTACATCATGCTGAACATAGCATTTATTACAATAAAGATTTATTCCCTGACAAGTGGTCTCTTTTAGTTTGGCTGTGATAGGTGTCTGTAGCTGCTTGCTGGCCTTTAATGTCGTATCCTTTTACCTCTGCTGAGAAACAAGAAACTGCCCCGGTACTATGCTTTTGGTTTCCTTAAAATATTCGAATCCAAAGAAGCATGTCCTTTATCCTTTAATTACCCAAATTGGAGCAGACTGCCACGTCCTTGATGTGCTGTAAGCCTTTTTAAAAGATTTGCTAGTTTGTCAATCATAATTGATCAACTCAATTGTAACATGCAGCTACAGCAGTTTCGTAGCGCGCTACGAAACTGCTGTGTAATTTCAAAAACACAGTCTTCCTTTCATAGCTAAATGATCACCACTGTTCATGGCTTAAGCACCTTACTCCCTTGATCATTATTCATCTTCATTTCTGGGATCCAATAATCAGAGATGTATGATCTTTTTTTTTGTCATCCCTGCAAACTCATTCATAACCATTCATTCCAGTCCAGTTTCTTGAAGAGTTAGACAAATTCAAACCAAAGCCAATATATTCTGCAAGGGGCATTTTCCTATCCATCTGAATGCAATGACTATAGGCTTTTAACTGACAGTCATCCTTGGCATGAGACCATTCACTCTCAAACTGGAAACCTTTCTTCTATTATATACCTGTGTGCTTTCCTTCTTATGATTGGCACTTTTTTCAAAAGCCACAGGATTAGTGGTGTTAATGATGAACTTGGAACAACACTGATTTTTGCACGGGCACCGTGTTTGTTTTTTTTGGATATTGATATTAATACACTATCAACGTTCTCAATTCCATATTGGCAAATAAGGTTATCTTTTGAGCTTGACAATCCATTCCATTTAACATGTTGAAACATGTCTACCTTTTGTCCACTGTCTTCTTTTCCATTTAATGACTACAAATTGGACTCCAAAGAAAACATCTGGTCATAAACTAGTATTTTATCTGAAAATTCTCTTGCAACATTGAGTATTTCCATTGAATCATTTTGAGAAACGTATTGAAATGCTCCATCAATCCGCTTTAAATATCTATCATTTGCCATTGGAGTGTGACAATCAGATGGTGACAGAAGCTGCTGACTTGATAAAGAATCTTTTAGTGTGCCATCTTTCACTTTGCAGACTCTTTTTCGGGCTTTGTATCTCTCACAGCGCTGCCAACGGAAAGGCCTACAGCGTTTTTGGATTGACCTCCATGTTTAGCAACATCATAGCTCGAAGACTGCAATGCTTCTATAGAAATGTTTTCTAAATTTGAACAGTTTTGCATGACATGTTCTTCTCCTTCACATCCTGGGTGGAAAACTGGGTCATATGTCAAGTCAGACTCTAAACTGTGCAAAAAATAACGCTGAGATTTATTACTTAAATGGCTACAGCTTCTGGGCAAATTAACTGATCCCCTTCCTGAATGTTCTTTTAAAGGTCTATAAGATGCATTCATCTCTGCAATTACATGTCCGATATGTTGGTAACAGCCTCTTGAGAATAATACGCATGCATAACAAGGCTGTGAGTATCAACAAAATCCTTTGAATACCTGCCACACACAATGCAACTTAGAGAACCAGACTTCCCCTGCTTCTGGTATTTTTTCCTCCGTTCTGAATTGCTAGGTGTTCTTCTCTAAACTCTCGGAGAGCCTCGGGACTGTCATGGAGATACTTGACAGCCATCATGGTTGTGGTGGAAACTGTTTCGTAGCCAGCATTGATAATAGATATTAGTAAATCGAAGATCTGTTCATCTGTGAGCTTGCAATTAGCAGATGCGCCATCTGCTTCTTCTTCTTTGTCATTGAGAAGCATTGCAATCATATCATTATAAGTGTCCATGGAAGCCCTCCTTTCCTTGAGCACTTCTATCAACATTCTCAAGATATTTTCCCTTCCCTAGAAACCACGTTTGTAGCTGGTACCAGGAAGATTTATAGGCATGGAAATGGTTCCTTCCACGAGTTTACAGAATTCTGACAAAAATGTCTCTGCCTTCGGACCAGACTTGATACTCATTACCCACTGTAAAGACAAAAGCAAAACCATCTCTTTAGTTTTGTCCCGCAGATTGATTGCGCGGTCATTCCAATGTTGCAGATGTATGTCCATGAACTCGTTGATATTAGAAAGCAGGTGGCCTTTGATCATGGAGGGATTGATCAATACGAGCATGGCTCCTCTCATGGTTTTATGAAGATCGCTTTGAACAACAGCAATGTTCCATTTTCCCAATAATTCAAGCATAGACTGTGGGTATCCAGGAATTAGTCCTCAGCCTTCATTCAATAAGATATATCTGTTGAGAGATGGATCCGTCGGTATCACCGTCGGGCATCCTAGAATGTGAGTCTTGAACAAATCTCGATATCTGGCCTTTCTGTTTTTGATAAATTGTTGACCATATCTGAGAACATTCATGCTATGTGTTGTCAGGATAACTGTTGTTATTCAATTTGCGTTATAATCATGGGCAATGACATATGGCACACAGAGTGCTATCAAAAGCTTCATGAATATTGATAACAGAATTTGGCGAAGCACCCATAATCCACGTAAGCAAGAAAACCCATCTGCTTTGACCTGCTCGAACTTTATTCGCCAGCTATCATATGTAAGGAGTGCCATTTGTCCCATAAATATCAATTTTGTCCATGTCTTGAGAAAGATAAGCCTAAAAGCCTAATCCTGATAGAGAAGAAAAACGTGACTTTCATCGGCAGGAACCTACAAAGGGACTAACACCAAACCTTTATAACAAAAAAAAAATTGATGTTCAGAATTTAAAATATTTTCCTTGAGTGATAACATGTGCTTAGTTAACCTTTTTCTTACTTCGTTGTTTTATAGATGTTATTTTGTTTTCGGGTTTTGTTCTTGTCGATCTCCTAAAGTATCTAATGCAAATTGAAATCCTATTCCAAGGTCTTATGAATACTTTTAAAGGTCAAGTATGGATGTAGATTTCAAGACAAAGTCTATGTCCCTAATGGTAACTTCCAAAACTTAGCATTTCAAAAGATCTTAAAACATGTTATTGATGGAATTAGTACTTAAACAAAAGTGTAAATATGCAGCTAATTCAATCAAGCAAAAGATGAAATACTGATCATGAAATCACTGTCTCTACTGCTTGTCTAAATACAGAAATATAAAAGAAACTGAACTGAAAGAAATCCAAAAGTTGCAAGCAAAGAAAAGCTAAGATCAAACTACATCAACTCATATTCTGACCCCTCACCATTTGTCTCGCTCTGGCTTTAGGAGGTAACTAAAAATGACATGAGAAATTCAATAACTAACTTGTAGAAAAATAAACTAATATCAAACTACGCATTCATACTTCAATCCCTCACCATTTGACTCACTCTGGAGGTAACTGAAAATGACATGAGAAATTCAATAACTAATTTGTAGAAAAATAAACTAATATCAAACTACGCATTCATACTTCAATCCCTCACCACTTGACTCGCTCTGGCTTTCGGATGTAACTAAAAATGACATGAGTAATCTAATATCTACCTTGCAGAAAAGTAAACTTAAAATCAAATCACATCAATTCATAGTCTGATCCCTCGCCATTCGTCCCACTATGGATTTCAGAGGTAATCATCAACAACTTGAGCAATCTAATATTCAAAATAACTAACAAAGAAAATGAATAAGACTAAAATCAAAGCATAATTGAAATTGAAAAGCTAAAAGAAAACAAAGTCAACAGAGAGGTAAATCTCATGTCACTATTTGATGCAAAATCATGTAAGGAAAAACTAATATACAATCAACCAGTTGAACACACTTACATGAATTAAAATTGCATGAATGGAAAATATAATCTATTAAACTTGAAAGCAATCAAATGACATAATGAAATCAAAGCAAAATTACAAAATGAAATCTACTCTACCTTACATTCTAATGTGCTCCATGACATCTACTTCGCATCTCCTTCCATGTTGAGAACATCAAAGCTTTATTCAAATTCTTCAAAATCACAAAGTACAACAAAGCCCTCCAAAGCTTTCAAAAGCCATCAAGGAAGAACTACAAACTCCAAGCTAAAGAACTAAAAGCCAAGCCAAGCTAACAAATGAAGGAGAGAGATCTCCTATTTATACAAAAAGATGAGAGCCATCTCATTAATGAGAGTCCATGAATCTCTCCCTCTACCTCTAGAGTCCTAATCAAAATAGGAACTGATAAGACACATGTCTTCTTAGAGTTACAATACAATTAGGAGATGTGACACATATCCTCATGATCCCATGATTCTTTCCACTCAAATTCGAATTTGGCCTTAGAGTGCCACATAAGGGTCTTCTAGAAGCCTCCTTTCAACCTACACATGTCAACAATCTCAACCCATTTGTTAGGTATAAGCATATGCACATTATTTTCTAATTTTTAACCACAAATTCACTTAAAAGGCTTAGAATTAATAAAGTTTGGAAAAACATAAATGTGGCCCAATGGTAATGAAAGTGGGATGAATGTGGTGACATAGTAGTGAAATGGAGGTGAAATGGAGGTGGTATAATGGACATAATAGTGAAAGTGTAATGGAAATGAATGACATTTTCAAAACTCAACATACCCCCCAACTGAAGCTATTGCATGTCCTCATGCAATCTATATTACATTAACTCTTTTGATCCTTGAGCTTTGGCTTAACTTTGAATGATATCATTTGATAACTTCATATTTTTCCAAAGTATTTTACCTTAATTGCAACATGGTTGGTTCTTGTGTTACAACCAAATTTTTTTTTTGCATCCTATTTTGATCTTTGAACTTTGCATGATGATGTTTTGATTATTGTTGCAAAGTATATCTTTATTGGATTGTATGATGGTTGGTTCTTGTGTAACAACCATGATTTTGTTTGTATCCAATTTATCCTTTAAGCACTTTTTGAAAACCCATTGTATGCTCATGATAACAATGTAATAGTTAATATATGTTGGAATTATGTGGGCTCCTGAGTATGATATGGACATGGCAAGCTATGAAGATGAATGTATTCCCCCCCAACTGATTGTATTGACAATTTTATGAAATGAGGAAGAGAAATGTTTTTCCAACAATTATCATTCTAGCTTTTTATGGAATTTTATGGTCAAAAGTTAGAAAATGACATACCTTCACTTACCCTTTGGAATGGATGAGTTGTATGTGTGGTGGCTGCAAAATTTTGATCATATTCTTCTTCAAGTGGCTGAACAAGAGGAGTCATGGATGAAGAGATAAGATGACTTTTTATTGCTTCTACTAAAACATGTTGAATCTGCTCCAAAATGCTGAAAATAATAGTCTTCATGTCTTCAAAACTCATTGGTACAATTCCTACTATGTGAAAAGATGTTCTGATGTCGAACATAGTAGGAAATTATTGTCTTAGTGGCCATTAATGGATGCCACTAGTCATCACGAGAACTCTCACCATTGATGACAATGAGAGTCAAGATGCCCAAACACATCATGCTGGGTACCAATGAATTTGTCGATGTCGAGTCACCTAGAAGATCTAACGAACAATGGACATTAATGCATTCCCATTGTTTGTTAGCATGAGGACTTGCCATTAAGGCATGCAAGCCTCAAGGTGTTTTAGCAAAGAACTTAGACTCAAAAGGCTATGGACTCAATAATTTGCATTGAAGCGGGGCTTATTTGTGGAATGAAAATGACAAGAAATAGAAGATGAAAATGGAAAATGGCAATGGAGAACAGAAATGGAAATGGGCAATAAGCATGTGAATGAACCTCTTGCTTTTATTTGTGGGTTATGAAAGGACAAAAAGAGATGGAAAGTGTATGTGAATGTAAATGGAAAATATGGAGTGAAATGAGGTGAATGGTTTATTATGAAGTATGGATGTGATGGAGACAATAGTATCTGAAAGTTTTTTCAATTGTTTGGATCTGATTTTGCATCAGCATATTTCCTCTTTCTTGCTAATTATCCTCTTATGAAACAAATTTTGTATCTTAGAGAGACACCATTCTCTTGTAGTCATTTGTCCTTCCTCCTGGAACCTGCAAAAAAACTGATACTTCTTCTGCAATGGAATGTAAGATTATCAAAGGAGAGAGGTGATCAATCTCTCTAGTTATGATATTTACACACAAAACTAAGAATTTGTATTAATGAAACAAGTTCTCAAAGCAAAAATCAAAAGAATTTATACCTGCTTTGGAATTGGTACCCAAGTTGAATGTTGCTTCTTTTCAGCAATTTATTTCATTATTTTCCATTTCAAACTCTAATGATGGATTTCTCGTTGTGTATATATTTTTGAGATCTTTCCAATAGTACTTAAATCATCAAAATCTGATTTTGTATGAGAAAGATAGGCTGATTTGAACAATGAGATTTTTCTGGCTGTGGAATTGGACTTTAGCTGCGGAATGTGCACAGTTTCTGTAGCTAAGAATCTTGAATACAAAGTTAGCCATTCATCTTTCATCATTATTACAAAATTAATCAATACTTTCAGAAAAGTGAGCAAATAACTTATTCATTTCATTGATTCAAAATTATTATTTTTTCTTGACATGCAGCGACTTAGTGTGGCGACTCAGTGTGGCGACTTAGTGATAACACACAACTTGACTTCCCTTTGACCGGGGTCCTTTTCATTGAATTGGATCAAATGAATAGGACACCATCCATGTGTTGACATTCCCCCAGCTACCCATGTGGCTTATTTTGCTTGATGACACATGCAACCTAGAGTTTAACAAAAACAACTGCGGAAAGTTGAACCAGCTGCGAAAAGTGGCTGAAACAGTCAACCATCAGATTTTTTTTATTTTTTTATTTATTTTTTTTCTGGCTACTCTTCAGAATTCTGTTTATTGTCTGAGAAATGGTGTGACTGCAGGGATAGAGACCAGACATTTATGGATATGCAAATGGAATGAAAATGTATATGGAAGCAGATAACTGTGACTAAAGCAATTGTATGTACAGAGTATGTGAAGACAGAGTGAATATATGCGTAGGGTGTGTGAAAACAAGGTGAATGAGTTATGCAAAGAGGTTGCAAAGATATGAAAATGAAAAAAAAAAAACTCGGTGTAATGAAAAACTAATAAGGGACCCTCCACAAAGCATGGCTCCACACAAGCAATTTCATTATTTTTAAAGCCATGGTCACAGTTTTCCATAAATCCTGAGAGCAATGAATCTGCGAGAGGCTTACTGTCCCCAGACAAAGTCACATATGGAAATGCCATTGAAAGGCTGGAATCTATAAAAGATGCAATAAGAAGCCTTCTAATATTGATTTACAAAGAACATCACAGTAAGTCGAATTTGCAGAACCATTCTCAGAATCATTTGAAATAAGAAACCTTTCAAATTCATGAAATCTACTAAAAGGAACCAAATCATATGAATTTGATGTGTACAAAATAGTGTATCTAATCCCATCTTGTTGTAGGTTCTTGATAATATCAGCTAACATTTTTCCTTCAACTCGAGTCTTTCCAGAAGCTTCAAACACCGAGGACTTATCATTGCATATCGAATCATGCAAGGCGTTTGACTATGCGAATAATAAAATCCATCCGAGTAAAGCATCGGGCATTCATAGGGATAGTTGCTAGATGGGTGCTTGGAGAAGTGATGTTATACATTAAAGTCAAAATTAAATGCTAAAAAGCTTCATGCCACATCTATCAATCGACTGTGAAGAGCCGTATCCAACCGGTTCACGTAATGGAGAGCCGTCTTCAATTGAGATTTCTTGTTAACAGGTGTTAATGAATTGAAAATGGGTCGCATTAGGGGAAGAAGATGTGATAGAGTAAGTGCCAGTGCATAATCAAATTATAATTCCCCTTTCTCAGGCACACCGAATTGAATCAGACCCTGTTCATTTAATTGAAATTCCGTTTTTTACAGGCGGCAGACAAAAATGGGTTCCAAATAACTGAGTATTTCTCCCAGACCGCCACAAATTTATTAAAATGGTTTCTAGGTTATCTAATTGACTCTGCTGGAGAAAAAACCCATGTTTTCTTTTTTTTCAGATTCGTCTTTTTTGCCAGATCAGGCATGTGAAGTTTGATGTTTTTTTCGTTGTTTACGTTTTTCTGAGTTAATGTCTTTTACTGTCATGCTTCTTATGAATTTCTGTGGCATTCGACCCTCTGGATTTCATTTGTTGTGTAATGGCTCTTGACCAGATTGTGAATTGATATAAATTGGCACTAATCCTTCCACCTTTGGGAGAGTCTTAAAGTGTTCAAGCACCTTCATTGCCGCTCTACCATATTTTGGATCACTAGAAATTTTACTAAGGTACCAAAATTCTAGTTATACAGAAGTGACTTTTGAAGCACTACTCAACCCATCTGGTGTTCGATGTGTAGCTCTTTCATGAAGAATAACATATGAGAATAGAATAGCAGTTTGACTAGATGTAAAAGCAGACAATAATCAATCTGCGAGGTCCTTAGCTCTTTAGTATACCGTAGGTTTGGGTCCATGAAGCACAAATCTAGAACCCCCTTCTCTAACCATTTCATTTCCTCCACCGCTAAGATGATAGGCACTAAGAAGACCACCCAAGATACGAATTGTAGTTTTAAACAAACCTATATTATGATCCTGAGATTGTATGGCTCGCATCTCATTGGGATGTTACTAATTTCCTTATAAATTTGGCGGACATCCCCATATAGTTATGGTCTCAGTTGGGATGTTCCAGCAAGACAGAGAAATGGAAAAAATGATTGAGATGAGAAATAGAAGCTGTAACAATGTTGATGATACTTCAACAATGGATGGAATATGGATGAGTGTTGAAGATTTTTACTAACATTGAACTGTTACTGTTGATTACAAAAGTCAGGGAAACAACTAGAGGAGGCTATTGCAGGTTTTTTTTTTTCAATTGGCCTCATCTTATTTTATTTACAACTGTCCATGCAATTTGATATGTCGAATTTGCACCTTTTTTTTTTTTTTTGAATCAATTGAAATGATGAAGTTTATTTTGTCTCATTTTTTTTTTAACATAACAATTATTTTTCTGATCCTCCATATCACACAAAGTGCAGGAGGAGAGCATGCTCAAGAATTATTAATTTTTTTTTTATAACAATCCTTTTTCTGATCCTCCAGATCACACAAAGTGTAGGAGGAGAGCATAATCAAGAATTATTAATTTTTTTTAGATGTAAGAAATAAGGTCTCCTAATTACACTTCCCCGGAAATGGTGCCAAAATGTCTAGTCAATTTAATGTCTTAAATTTCTCTACATAAATTATCAATCCGAGTATTGTAAACTGATGAAGTGTGGTGCACCATATGTGCTTAGTTAACCTTTCTCTTACTTCATTGTTTTATAGATTTTATTTTGTTTTGGGGTTTTGTTCTTGTTGATCTCCTAAAGTATCTATTGCAAATGGAAATCCTATTTTAAGGTCTTATGAATACTTTTAAAGGTCAAGTATGGATGTAGATTTCAAGACAAAGTCTGTGTCCCTAATGGTAACTTCCAAAACTTAGCACTTCAAAAGATCTTAAAAAATGTTATTGATGGAATTAGTACTTCAACAAAAGTGTAAGTATGCACCTACTTCAATCAAGCAAAAGATAAAATACTGATCATGAAATCACTGTCTCTACTGCTTATCTAAATACAGAAATATAAAAGAAACTGAACTCAAAGAAATCCAAAAGTTGCAAGAAAAGTAAAGCTAAGATCAAACTACATCAACTCATATTCTGACCCCTCACCATTTGTCTCGCTCTGGTTTTAGGAGGTAACCATAAACAAATTGAGCAATCTGATATCTAATTTGCAGAAAATAAAACTAATATTAAACTACACACCCATACTCTAATCCCTCACCATTTGTCTCGCTCTGGCTTTAGGAGGTAACTGAAAATGACATGAGAAATTCAATAAATAACTTGTAGAAAAATAAACTAATATCAAACTACGCATTCATACTTCAATCCCTCACCATTTGACTCGCTCTGGCTTTCGGAGGTAACTGAAAATGACATGAGCAATTCAATAACTTGGAGAAAAATAAACTAATATCAAACTACGCATTCATACTTCAATCCCTCACCATTTGACTCGCTCTGGCTTTCAGAGGTAACTGAAAATGACATGAGTAATCTAATATCTACCTTGCAGAAAAGTAAACTTAAGATCAAATCACATCAATTTGTAGTCTGATCCCTCGCCATTAGCCCTGCTATGGCTTTCGGAGGTAATCATCAACAACTTGAGCAATCTGATATGTAAACTAACTAACAAAGAAAATGAATAAGACTGAAATCAAAGCATAACAGAAATTGAAAAGCTAAAAAAAAACAAAGTCAGTAGAGAGGTAAATCTCATGTCACTATTTGATGCAAAAACATGTAAATAAAAACTAATATATAATCAACCAGTTGAACACAATTACATGAATTAAAATTGCATGAATGGAAAATCTAATCTATTAAACTTGAAAGCAATCAAATGACATAATGAAATCAAAACAAAATTACAAAATGAAATCTACTCTACCTTACATTCTAATGTGCTCCATGAAATCTACTTCACATCTCCTTCCATGTTGAGAACATCAAAGCTTTATTCAAATTCTTCAAAATCACAAAGTACAACAAAGCCCTCCAAGGCTTTCAAAAGCCATCAAGGAAGAACTACAAACTCCAAGCTAAAGAACTAAAAGCCAAGCCAAGCTAACAAATGAAGGAGAGAGATCTCCTATTTATACAAAAAGATGAGAGCCATCTCATTAATGTGAGTCCATGAATCTCTCCCTCTACCTCTAGAGTCCTATTCAAAATAGGAACGGATAAGATACATGTTTTCTTAGAGTTACAATACAATTAGGAGATGTGACACATATCATCGTGATCCCATGATTCTTTCGAATCAAATTCGAATTTGGCCTTAGAGTGCCACATAAGGATCTTCTATAAGCCTCCTTTCAACCTACACATGTCAACAATCTCAACCCATTTGTTAGGTATAAGCATATGCACATTATTTTCTAATTTTTAACCAAAATTCACTTAAAAGGCTTAGAATTAATAAAGCTTGGAAAAACATAAATGTGGCCCAATGATAATGAAAGTGGGATGAATGTGGTGACATAGTAGTGGAATGGAGGTGAAATGGAGGTGGTATAATGGACATAATATTGAAAGTGTAATGGAAATGAATGACATTTTCAAGACTCAACAACTTGTTCAGATCTGAGCTAGTTTGTGTGTAGCATGTGGAGATAGTACTCAATACTTGTAAGGAGTATTGTACTATGTATTGTTACATTTTCTCTATCATTATAATATACAGATAGTTGGGGCTTTTTAGCTGTATGCTTTCCCCATTACATACGGTGTTGATATGTGTGATTGATGTTTCAATGTGCACATGCAATTGCTTTTTTAATTCTACAAATTGATGATCAATAGTAGAGGAGGTTATGTATTATGCATGCATTCCGAAAATAGTGTATAATCAGGATAATCTTTGTGAATAAGTGTTATATTATTCAAGTTTCTACAGTAAGAACGAATGTCCATAGCACTCAGTGGAGGTATGTTTCCTTTGTGAGGAAGACCACCCCACAAACCAGTGCCCAACCTTACCTAGATTTAAAGCCATGTACCAAGGGGCTGAAGGGGCCACTAAGCCACTCTACTTCCTCAACCAAAGGAGGCCGCATGGGTCCAAACCTTACTAGCAGGGGATGAAAGCAACATCCTAAACTTATTACAACCCCAACTAATCCGCTCACATGCCTTCTTTGGGGCCCCCTACTCATCCTTCCTGGTACACGCCTCCTCCTTGGTCTTATCCATCTCAATACCATACTCAACCTGTTGCTCATTCGTTTCACTCTCATGTCCAGCCACACCCTCAGTGGAATTCACCTCAACCAGGGTGGAGGCCCCAATACAACTCTCCTCCCGCTATTTTGCCTCTATCTCCTACTCAACCACAACCATTACCTCCTGCTCCTCCAAGACAACCCTAGATGCCTGCTCAACCGAACCCGAACCCCAACAATAGATAGGCCCAACAGGTATACACTAGAGAGACAACATGCCCTACCTATGCTATGGAGATTTAGGAGATCAACCTATAATCTGGAAAGGTCCTTCCAGATCGCTAGCCTCCTCCCCCGGAGGAAGAGGAAGAGAAACAGGAAAGTGAACCCAAAGCCATTCCACCCTTTCCTGAGAGACTAACAGTAGCCACGCAACCAAACCTAGATGAGACTGAACTTCTGGGAGAACTTAAACAGTTGTGGGTGAAAATCCCACTTCTCCATGCCATAAAAGATGTACCAATCTACAATAAATTGATCAAGGAGAAGTGTTTCAGGCACCTAGCCAGGCGTAAGAGAGATGCCCCGACTATCAATGTCATAGGACAACTATCCGATCTGATGTTGGGACAAGTAATCTGTCCAAAATATTTGGACCCTGGGAGTCGTGTAGTTGATGTCCACATCAATGGCACCATAATCCCCCACACCTTGGTTGATCTAGGGGCTGCCATTAATGTGATGACCAGGGACACTATGCTTAAACTTAACCTTCAGAGTTCCTTAAGAAATACCTCGACAGTACTGCAGTTGGTAGATCACTCCACCGTGACTCCCGAAGGGATTGTGGAGGATGTCCTGGTCCCTGTTGATTTTTGGGAGTACCCTGCAGACTTCTTGGTTCTTCAACCAAAGGAAAAAATCGATACCCCCTCATTTTGCGAAGGCCTTGGTTAGCTGCTGCAGATGCTTACATCAGTTGTCAAGCTGGAATCATGACCATCAAGAATCGGCCTATGTCCAAACAGCTAGTCTTATACCCTCCTACCCAACCTCTGTTAGAACATGACTTACCACTTTGGTTGGAGGAGGATGATGAGGGTGAAGTCTACTCTACACCATTGTGCACAGTAGAGGCCACCAAGGGAGGTCCTCTGACCGAGGATGACTTGATCGAGAATTTGATTCAAAATCCACCTCCCAGTGCACTATCATTAGAGGAGTTAGTGGAAGGTACCCAAGCCAATGCTTTAGTGGACCTCTGTGTGGCCGATCGAACCTCACCCAGAGTTAAAAATGTGGAAGTTTGCCCTGAAGAACCTTAAAGATAAACTTATCCCTATCTTCCTCTTAGGAGAAGGAGCTCTGTAGCTTATTGAGCCACCATTTGGATTCTTTCACCTGGAGATATAAGGAAATGAAAGGATTCCATCCGTCGGTATGTACCCATCACATTTACATTAAAGAGGATTGTAAACCAGTCAGGCAGCCTCAGAGGAGAATGAATCCAGCCCTTAAGGACATTGTTAAAGAAGAATTGCAAAAGTTGTTGGATGCAGGATTCATATACCCCATCTCGGACAACGAATGGGTTTCTCCTCTGGTGCTTGTACCCAAGAAAAATAGGAAGTGGAGAATCTGTGTAGATTATCGAGAACTTAACAAAGCCACGAAGAAGGACCATTTCCCTTTACCATTCATAGATCAAGTGCTAGATGGGCTGGCAGGGAAGAAGTTATTTTCTTTCCTAGATGTGTTCAGCGGGTATAATCAAATCCAAATCAGCCTGGAAGACCAAGATAAGACCACCTTCACTTGCCCTTGGGGAACCTTTGCCTACCGGGTCCTTCCCTTTGGGCTATGCAACGCTCCTCCCACTTTCCAGAGAGCAGTATTGAGCATATTTGCTGAGCTGGTCCACGATTCGGTGGAAATCTATATGGATGAATTTACTCCTTATGGGTATCACTTCCAAGAAACATTGTCTAACCTCAGAAAAATTTTAACCCAGTGTATTGAGATGAACCTGTCCCTCAGTCCTGAAAAATGTGAATTCCTGATGATTGAGGGGACCATGTTAGGTCATACCATTTCTCAGCAAGGATTATAGGTGGATCCTAACAAAATTTCTATCATCCAAAAGGTTCCACCTCCTCAAAAGGTGAGAGATGTGAAGTTTTCTAGGCTTAGCAGGATATTATCGAAGATTCATTAAAGATTTCAGTAAGCTAGCCTCGCCATTGTTTGGATTCTTAGGGAAATATGTTGAGTTTAAATGGACTAATGATTGTCAAGGGGCTCTGGATGAGTTAAAAGATAAGCTGGTGTCCTCCCCGATCTTGAGAGGTCCAAACTGGGCCCTACCTTTCCACATCCATACCGATGCCTCAAACAGAGCCATAGGGGCATCCTTAGGACAAGTTGAGGAGAAACTACCATATGCCATATACTTTGTTAGAAAAAACCTATCCAAGGCAGAGATGAACTATACTGTAACTGAAAAAGAGTTCTTAGTTGTAGTCCATTCCCTAAATAAGTTCAAACACTACATCACTGGTTATCAAACATTCGTACACACTAATCATGCTGCGATTAGATATTTAATGAATAAGCCTGATGTAAATGCTCATATCATTAGATGGTTACTTTTGTTGCAACAATTTGATTTGACCATTGTGGACAAGCCAGGAAAGGAAAATGTTGTTGCTGACTTTCTGTCTAGATTGGATTTGCCTGCAGGTGAAGAAGGGACAGTGGATGACCAAATTCCAGACGAACACCTGTTTGCTATTTCAGTACCCTCTCCATGGTTTGCTGATATAGCAAATTACTTGGTCTCAGCACAGTTCCCTCCACACCTGTCCTCAAGAGAGAGAGAAAAAGTGTGAGGAGAAGTGCCCCATTCTCTTGGATCGGGGGCAACCTATTTAAACTTGGCCCAGATCAGATCTTGAGGCATTGTGTTAGGGAGGAGGAATTTTTTGACATCCTCCTGACCTGTCACGATGGGCCCTGTGGAGGTCAATTTGTAATGAAAAGGACTGCCTTCAAAATTCTACAAGCAGGCTACTATTGGCCCACTCTTCATCAAGATCTCAGAAGATACATCAGCCAATTTAACCGATTTCAAAGGATGGGGAAACCGACTCCAAGGGATGAAATGCCCCTCCAACCTCAAGTGACCTTTGAGCCATTTGAAAAGTGGGGCATGGATTTTGTGGGTCCTATCAACCCTCCTTTAAAGCAAAGGTCTTACATAGTTTGCACAGACTACCTGACAAAGTGGGCAGAAACCAAGGCAATCAAGGAAGCGATAGAAGGAAAAGTGGCTGAGTTCTTAAGGGAAAATATCTTCTACAAATTTGGCTGCCCAAGAGAGCTCGTCACCGATCAAGAAAGTCAGTTCACCTCTAACCTGATTGAAGACCTATTCGCTCATCACAAGATCAAGCACAAAACTTCTACCCCTTATCATCCACAAGGTAATGGGTAGGTGGAAGTTACTAATAGATTGTTGGAAGAGATTTTGACTAAAGTGGTGAATAGCAACAGGAAGGATTGGGCAGATCGCTTGGTTGAGGCCACCTGGGCCTACAACACCACTTGGAAAACTACAATAGGTTTCACACCTTATGAGCTGGTCTATGGGAAGAAGGCTCTGTTGTCTATAGAATTTGAGTACAACACATTGAGGATGGTTGCTACAGGGAAAAGTGTCTATACAGAACTGCTAATCCCACTAAGGTGGGTAACTACCTTAGAAACAAACAAAGTAAAACTACTTTCGTTTTCCTTTATGAAAGATAGATGAGAGAAGAATAAAAGAGACTAACCTTTGTCTTGCACTTGGCTCCTTGCTTGATTCCTCTCTCTTCTGATAGTCCTTTGCTACTTGCTTTCTTGTATACCCATCTTCACAGAGTACCTGTAGAATCAAAGCAGCATAACACTGTACAAGAACATGGATCTATTATCATAAACAATTTAGGATCAGATGTAAATTGACCATACAAATGCGTAAAACATAAATGACACAAGAGTATGGAGGAAAACTTGAATAGATTTATTGATAATCAAGAAAGAGCCAAGAGAGTTACAACCAGTTGTTCTGACCCAGCATCATCCTCTCAGCAAGTAAGCCCTTCTTCACCTCATGCAAAGCTTAGATCACCCAACACTATGATGTTGCCTCAAGAAACCAACAACAATTCCTTACAAGATACAAAATTCGAGCCTCTAGATCTCTGGGATGAGGGATCCATATATAGATGTCTGTAAGGGAGATGAGTCAGCTTGTGATTTGATTAGTGTCTTCCCTTTGATAGCTCTTGCTTCCGCTTGGATATTGATGATCTCTTACTCATCCTTGGTCGAATTCAGAGAGGCAAGTGTCACAGGAGAAGTTTCTGGAAGATTCCATGCTTCTCCACCTCGTGGATTGACACTGCCATTTGTCTCTTCTCACCCATTGCACCCCATAGAAGGCCTTTTTGAAATGAAACACACCCACTGAGTGTACTTAGGTAAGATGCAATGCACTTTGCCTATGGAGTAGGTGAAATGATCTTGTTTTGACCAGTTCTGAGTAGTTTTTCATGGAGAACTTCTGGGAGAAGCTGTAATCAGTTGACCTTATTCCTTTAGGGGCTGGAACAACACTTTTAGGGACTTAGGAGCCCTTGGTTTATGGACATTTTATGCCTGGGGTTGTAGTGCCCAAAAATGTCTATAACAGTTGCCCCCTGAAGCATGAGGTCGTTAATCTTTTTGATGTCGGGTGAAATGCTTTATCATGAGGATCCGAAGTTCTTTGAAGCTGGAAGGAGACCCGTAATAAGATACAATACAATACATTATATTCATAATATTTTCATGATCTAGCTGAGGCGGGCATTCCCATGCTCAACTTTATAAATTCATTTTCATGTACATAGGATAGACAATCGTCTGAGTGTAGACTGATGATTCTGGTAGAGCCATCAACCCTTTGATTGGATGATTATCTATGCAGCAATGATGTACATTTAATGTCTTTATTTTCCTGAATATATATCCCAACCCGGATGGATGAAACTAGATCCGGGGTCTTTAGTCTTGTTCGATCTTCACTCAAAGTATAAGTCGATCCATGTGAGAGATGTTCTGGAGTCGAACATGGAAAGACATCGCCTGATTAGGATCCAATGATGTAAGTTGTTAACAGGCGTGAGAGGAATCACCGATAATGATAATGACCCTCAAGGTACTGCAATACAATTCACGTGGTGTGAATAAAGGACTTGGCGTCGAACACCACGCAAAATCTTTCGGTCGAAGGTCATTGATGTAAACCTATCGCCGGAAGTGAGAAACTTGCCATTGAGGCATGCAAGCTTCAAAGTACTGAAAGGGTTGTCCCTAGATCGACTTCTTGGATAATAAGCTGATGTCGACAAGATGTGATCCGTCATAGGAGGGCCTTAATGAATCCCACATCAATGACATGGAATGGAGCAAATCATTTTAATTGAGGTGAAAACAGTCGGGTGATATAAGGTTCAGGGTGGCGATCATGAAAGAATGGAATGCAAATGTACTGTAGCGGGTGAGACACAGGTGACTTCTCTGAGTGACTTCTCTTGAACATACTGGCGACATTGACATGATGGATCGGAGGCATTAACCCCAAATATGGATGGTGTGATGTGACCACGGTGATGTGACCGGTGAACGAAACATCCCAGCCCAACTTGGATGCGGAGTGAAAGTGTCATGTTCAAGAGTGACTTGCTACCAACAAAGTTTCTTCAAGTTTTCTTCCCAATTTTTCCCCAGTCATTGCTGACCATTACCTCTTTATTTTTGTCAATATTGAGGAGGATAACATATGCTTGTTCTATAATTTTCCCTTCGGGCAAACCCATTGCTATGTTTTAACGAGCCTAGCGATAGTGAAACTCGTTCTTGTTTGCTATGGACAAGTTTGTCACTATTAGATTTTAATGAGTTTAATGACAAAGATAACTCGGTCCTTTTCAATTTTAGAGAGTCTAAAAAGTGACGTAAAGGAAACTCCAAAAATCCTTTTTCGTCATCTAATCCCTTAAGTCTGAAAAAGTATAAAACAATACAGAAGGGATGAATTTTTGATACTTTTAACGAGCCAAACAAAACAAGCGCTCGATCTTTTTGTGTAATAATCCCTCACGTCCAAAAAGATTAAAATCTAAAGGAGGGATAACACTTCAGGTCCCTTTAACGAGCTGGAGAGGCCAATAGCTCGACAATATTTTCATATTTTACGAGTCAGTTGAAAAGAGCTTAAAGGAGACTCATCTTTGAGGAACGAGTGATAAATTTGGGTAGTAGCTGATTCCAGGTAAGGTTTGGAATTTCCCAATCACGGCAGTGTTACAAGGATGGTTAACAGGATCACTCTTCACAGCTGTTCCTCAAAAGGGGTAAACAATCAAATGGAGGTGAATGATCGGCCAATATAGAGTGGAAGTGATGATGAGAACACGACCAAGGCTTTAAAGGCTAAAGTACTACATTCACGACGATTATTTACTAGAAATTGGTTCATTTTTTATTGAGCTTAAACGCTGGGGAAAACATTTGATCATTGCTTATGTTTATTTTTTAACGAGCATGAAGTCCGCGTTAAAACTGCTCGATATATCCAGTCGTATCATAAGGATCTCTCATATGTAAAAACGGTAATTTTTCAAATCTTTGCCCCACATCCTTTCTTTATGCAAGTTAGGAAACGACCAATCCTACGAGTTTAAAGGGTTAGAGGGCCTACAAATTTAAAAAAAATAAATGGTCGCTCTTCGCTTGCATGCCAAAAGGTTTGCATGCCCCCAGGTATAGAGACATAGAGTTTCAAGGTTACCCCACAATTTCGCAGACAAAACATTTGTTTTGCCAAAAGGTCTACCTCTTTCAGGTTACCAAAGATTGTTTTATCTGCACTGCAAATAAAACACTTCTTCAGCGATGCCTACTGAAATAGACAAAGGCGAGTGGTGCAGACGCCTCCACCCACATAACTTTGACAAGGAAATCTTATTCCAGTCTAATCCCCTTTTCCCATTACGGACGGGAGTGTCAGACTAGTCATAATCTCTCGCGGAAACCTATCCTATACCTGAAGTTTTCCTGCCAAAGCATACCAGGGTGCATGCCCCCTGGGTTTCAGTCCTGTCCCCTGAATTACTCGCGCTCATCGGGTGGACGGACCGGAGATTGATGAGACATTCCTTGCGTGAAAAGACCATTTAGGGATGGTATATGACTATTTGCTATGCGTGAACTGGGGAATGAAAGCTTGTCTACATGCTTGACCACTCTTCCTTTGTACGGAAAACACATTACTCTAAAGAGTGATGAGACAATGGCTTCCATGCAATAAATATATTCTCGTACAAGGAGTAGAATATAATCTAGGGGTCCTTGGACTACCATTACGTTCATGTGAACGGTTTTCCCTCTCAATGTTATGGGCACATTGGAAAGGGTCCCTAACGGTCGACTGGTTCCTTTCTCAAAGCCTGTTAGATTTCTCATGTCAGGAAAAAGCGATGGCGAACCAAGTGCTTTCCAAGTAGTCGAGGAAAGGATACTCATAGAAGCCCCTTCATCTATGATGGTACCGGCCATAACCATTCTATATACTTGAGCAATGATTCATAATGGTACACTAGCCGGTAAACGGGGTCTGCCTAACTGATTCTAGTCGAAGGAAACAACTAGGTTGCTTGGAGGTGGGACCGAATAGACGGTTGGGTATGACTCTGACGAACTTCCTTCCTACGGTAAAGGAATGGGTAAATTTCCCCCATTTTCATCGGAGTCTGTGTTTACGAAAATAATTTGGACGGTGTCATCCTTGTTCTCTTTGGTGAGTGTATCATCTGAAGATGGAACCTCTGAAGGCAAGACCAGGTCAACTGCCACCTTGACCTTTTGACTTTCGTCTGATATGGATTCAGATGGTTTATCTTCAATGATAGACGCTTCTGTCGACCACCTGGGCGGGCCAACTGGATTTTCAACTAGTGACAGACTCGGCAAGAGTTTCTTATATCTAGGAGGAAGTCGTAATGGTGAAACCAGACGATCGTCCAAAACTCTTTTAGCCTCGTCTAAAAAGGGACAGCGGTGGACAGCGTGATCACCTTCACACAGTTTACAAGGAAATTTTCACTTTCCTTTTTGTCCAGGGGCTTCACTTTCACTAGTCAATGGTGTGCTTTCAACATGATCATCAGGGGTTTACGACACCGGGTTGTGCAAACTAGGGGACCAATCCCTTAAGATCCGAGGGATGCAGGGACAATCTCTGTGATAGTGGTCTCCTTTGCAAATGACACATGGCGATTTAGGACTGGTCGGTGCAGTGTGTGGATTTTTGCTAGACGACGCTTGGTTTCCCCTTTTCGCCTTTGGCTCCTTCTTCTTCTTCTCTTTCTTATTCTTTTCCTTCTTCTTCTCAGGTACTTGATTTTTGGCTTTACCAGCCTCATCAAGTGAAGAAGAAGGAGGAGAGGAAGAATTGGATGAAGTAGAGGGTTGGGGGGTAACTCTGGAATTGTCTAGTTGCTGACTTGATTGTTCAGGAATTGGGGTGTTCTGAACGACGGAAGTTGAGAAAAGCCATACAGACAAACCAATCGTCAATCCTAGAAGCGACAATGTGGCCATGTGGGGTGCACCAACATCTCCCCAAGAGGAGAAGGGACTAGGATTTCCTCCAAGGGTAACTCCTTGGTTGGTGGACTCCATTCTCTCAACCTAAGACCAACGTAGGAAAGGTGGTGATTATTCCATTTAAAATAAATTTTAGACGCTTTGACACAACTTGTTTTTTCAATTTTTAAGAGTCAAGAAAAAAAAAAGATGACTCTAGTCGCCTTCGATTTTTAATGAGCCTGAAGTGACAAGTGCTCAGATGGACCTTTTCCATTAAAGAGTCTGAAAAGGAACGAAAGGGACTGCTCTAGAAATCTAGGCAGAGGGATTACCAAACCAATCACAAAACTGCAGAATACTTTTTACGGTACGACAGTCAATCTTCGCGAATACTGTGTTCAGTGCATTGCGATCGATAGGGCGGCAGACACGGCTTCCTATGGATAAAGGATTAAGCCTATTGTGTCTCCCAAAATATACTCGACGGTACGTGGGAGCACAAGTCCGTACTGGCACTTATCGTCTCAAAGTGGAGGAATCACCCAACCAACAGTGAGAACAACAGTTACCAGGATTTACGACGCCGGAATACGTCTCTAGCCTAGACTTCTAGATGTTGTGTGTTATGTTCCAAAGCGTTGTTAGGATCATTAAATTTATTTTATAGTTGATCTTTCTTAAGAAATTTTCCTTTCAGGTTCACCGCGTGATGTAGATGTACAATTCCTAAAATGCAATCTAAGATGATAAACAACCTTTTTATCTTCTTTGTGTAATGAAAATCCTAGCTACTAAGGAAAGAGAGACAGTATTCTTTCAGCAAAGAGCATAGAGCACACACTATATGCACTGTCCTAAATCAGACCAATCAAATAGTCTAAATGCAAATGCACATGCATGTATTTGTTTTCAGCCTTCTTAATATGTGAATGATAAAAGAAAGCTAATGTGCAGATCTGAATTACTTTTCAAAGCGACAATTACTAACAAGTTTCTTTTAAAAATCAAAATGAAGACAATGACAACACTTTGCGATTTGGATATGAAAACTTGCTTTCGATGCTAGAAAAACCACTAATTCAGATCAAATAAAATAGTAACAGGGTAATTGACTATCAAGAAAAATCAGATTCTCTTCTATGACTGAAAACGACACTTAAGACACTTTCAAATCAAGAAACGACAGTACAATTACGTTACTTTTTTGCAAAGGAGAACTAAAAATGACTCAACAAATACAGAAAAAAATTTACAGTTCTTTGCACAATGGAGGTGGAATAACAACAAGGAAAGGGGTCTCAAACAGAGGTGTACTGACTACAGGCAGCAAAATTCTTGAATAGATCTGAAAAGAGTGAACAGAAACCAAAATTCAGGACCAATGCCTAGTCTGATCAGCGCACCTGTAACACAGTGAATTTGAAATGCAGCGCACCTACTACACTCGAGAAGTGCGCTGAATTTGAGATTCACATAACAGACAGTGCGCTGGACCAGAAACGAGACTTTTCTTGGGTTCCGGGTCACAGTTTGCAGTTCAGTTCAGGGATTTTGGCCAAGCATGTGGTAATCAGTAAATCAACAACAGGGGTAGATCTAAGGAAGTTACTAGAGCTACCACAAGGGAAATTAGAGAGTTTGTAAATCAGTTGTTTAATTCATAAACAAAACCCGAAGATTGACTGAAGCGGCATTTATCTACTTTGCATTTGCATAGAAAATGCAGTTCGAAAGCTACCTGTCTCAACTTCAGGCTCCGTCTGTAAGTTTATAAAGTAAACAAATGTAGATAGACAAACAACCTAGTTCCTCCCCAGCGGAATCACCATTTTTTATAGGGAAAAGTGTCTATACAGAACTGCTAATCCCACTAAGGCGGGTAACTACCTTGGAAACAAACAAAGTAAAACTACTTTTGTTTTCCTTTATGAAAGATAGATGAGAGAAGAATAAAAGAGACCAACCTCTGTCTTGCGCTTGGCTCCTTGCTCAATTCCTCTCTTTTCTGATAGTCCTTTGCTACTTGCTTTCTTGTATACCCAGCTTCATAGAGTACCTGTAGAATCAAAGCAGCATAACACTATACAAGAACATGGATCTACTATCATAAACAATTTAGGATTAGATGTAAATTTACCATACAAATGCGTAAAACATAAATGACACAAGAGTATGGAGGAAAACTTGAATAGCTTTATTGATAATCAAGAAAGAGCCAAGAGAGTTACAACCAGTTGTTTTGACCCAGCATCATCCTCTTAGCAAGTAAGCCCTTCTTCACCTCCTGCAAAGCTTAGATCACCCAACACTATGATGTTGCCTCAAGAAACCAACAACAATTCCTTACAAGATACAAAATTCCAGCCTCTGGATCTCTGGGATGAGGGATCCTATATAGATGTCTGTAAGGGAGATGAGTCAGCTTGTGATTTGATTAGTGTCTTCCCTTTGATAGTTCTTGCTTCCACTTGGAGATTGATGATCTCTTACTCATCCTTAGTCGAATTCAGAGAGTCAAGTGTCACAGGAGAAGTTTCTGGAAGATTCCATGCTTCTCCACCTCGCAGATTGACACTGCCATTTGTCTCTTCTCGCCCATCGAACCCCATAGAAGGGCTTTTTGAAATGAAACGCACCCACCGAGTTTACTTAGGTGAGATGCAATGCACTTTGCCTATGGAGTAGGTGAAATGATCATGTTTTGACCAGTTCTGAGTAGTTTTTGATGGAGAACTTCTTGGAGAAGCTGTAATCAGTTTACCTTGTTCCTTTAGGGGTTGGAACAACATTTTTAGCGACTTAGGAGCCCTTGGTTTATTGACATTTTATGCCTGGGGTTGTAGTTCCCAAAAATGTCTATAACAATGGCAGCTCAGCTGGACCTAGTCTCAGTTATGCACAACAGGAAAGACTACTGCAGTTGAATGGATTAGATGAATAGAGAATGCAGGCCCTCCTCCACTCAGAAGTAGTTCAACTCTAGAGGAAGATATGGCATGATGGGCACCTTAATGAAAAGCAATTCCAGCCAGGAGATTGGGCATTGCTATATGACTCAAGATACAAGGATTTCAAAGGGAAACTGAGGACAAGGTGGTTAGGACCATATATAGTGGAGAAATGCAATGACAATGGTTCAGTCCTCATCAGAACCATTGATGAAGAACCCATCCCCATGCTCGTCAATGGGAATCGATTGAAAATCTACAGGAAACCTCTTTCGAGGCAAGAGTTCATTGAAACTTTGGACAAATCAGTGCTGGTAATGGAGCAGGACCCTGTCTCTACACCACCCACACCTTGAGCATTAAAAAAAAAACAGAGAAATGAAATAAAAAGATGCCTGGGTGAAAACTTCTTAGAAGCGCTTGGGGTAGACAGTGAGGGTGAAAACCTCATGGAGACACCCTAGCTATCTCTCAAAAAAAAAAAAAGAGAGAGAGAAAAAACAGGCCTAATCTCTGTAGAACAATTGCAGGTTGTAGGGAATATATTGCAGGTTAGGAAGGTGCGCAAAACAAGGATAGGGGTCCACACCATGCTACAGGACACCCTCACAGACACTTCCTCCATGACCACGTGCCTCTCCTAGGATTTGATCACATTTGGGGGAAAATTTCACCTTCTACAAGATGTTCTGCCTATTCTATAGGCAGTTTATGTCTTCTACAAGAAACATCTTGTAGAACCTTTGGGCAAGCCAAAATCGATCTAGGAGGGGAATCTGAAGGTTGGAATCTATTTTTTGGGCCTACAGACACCTCTATTTCTACCCATCACCATATGGCACCCTGTTCCATCTCTTTACACCTCTGTCACCCACCTGGTTATGTGTTCCTGCATAGTCATACAAGAAACCCTATTTTCCTCAGATTGACAGCAAGAATTTTTAGTGACAAGTCAAGTAACAAAGTCTCACTCACCCTGCCTGTCCAAACTCCATCTAGATCCATCGTCCGCAATATAGCCCTGCTCGTTTAGCCTACATCCCAGGAGGAGAAGTAGCTACAGGACATCCTACAGGAATCCTGTAGTAGCTGATCCCTCTGGAAGACATACTCTGGAGGCAGGGATAGCTGAGATCAACAAAGGAAATGTGCAAAAGGCTCATCTTGGACTTGAAAACATCCTCGGCAGCTGAAGCCCAGCAAAACCTGTGCATGCAGCGTTGATAACTGAAAGATCAGGTTCCAAAACCTGTGCATACAGCATCAACAAATGAAGCAATGGGTTCTAACACCCGTGCACGGGTTAGCAGCAAGCGAAGCAGTGGTTCCAAGGCCTGAAGTCTTCATGACGCATCGATGGCCGTGCAGGTAAGTGTCTAACCTCATTCGTCAATTGCATAAACTATATTTCAAAATTGCATGACTATGAAAATGGTTCAGATTGGATGGGATTAGTGGCTAGTCAACTGGCCACCCTCAGCCAGTTACAAAGCTTTTTCGGATCTGAACAAGCTCAGTTACGTTCAAGTTTTCTACCGAGACGTGCAGCCGACACGTGTGGAGTGTCCAGTCAGGGAAAATCAGCAGGACTGGTAGTGGTGGCAGCAGTTAATGGTAGAGGGGAGGTGATGGCAGTCAGAGACACATAGAAAAATGGTGGTCATGACGTTGGATCAACATTTCAGTCCAGCCACCTCATCCCCTCACCACGAATTGCGCCACAATTAAAAGATACTTGGCTGAAGACTCTCACCACCCGCTGTTCATTTGAACTTGCAATGTCCTCGGCAGAAGTACCTATCCTCTACTTCTGAAATCTATTAACTCGTTGTCCTCCATCGAGTTTTTCTGCTTGTTCAGAAGATCTCCCACATATTGAGCTCGTTCAGAGGTGCAGTGACATCCTATAGAAGCCGGCAAGAGTTCTACATGAAGCAGCTCTACAGGAAGTTCGGCACAGCTTTCTGGAGCAGAGAAGCCTGGACTTTTCTTCGTTGAATCTGGAGTTCCGAGAGAGGTAGGCTTGAAAAGCACTCTTCCATGCATGGTATGTTTCGAAAATGTTGAAAATGCAACAAGATGATGGAGCTTAGTGGAAAGGAGTCGCTTTCAATAAGTGGGCCCGCAGGCTATTTTTGGCGCAAAGTCTATTTTTAGACTATGTCTATTTTTAGACATATGGATCATGGTCTATGAGTTGCAGGAAGCTATTTTTGGATGATTGGTCATGTTGGTAAAAATAGATGGACTTCTATTTTTAGACATATGGGCGGAGTCTATTTTTATACTGCTAAGCTAAAAATAGAACAGTCGAATATTATTAGCTCTTAATAATATTTGGACTATAAACATTATCTTATCCTCTTGGAGAACTTCAGTTCGAGCTACGGATGTGGAACATGCAGCTGCGAGAAGGAAATACGCTTTCCTTATGGGTCAGTTGAGCTATTGCATGATGGAATTCAGTTAGAACTCAAGTGGTTGAGTTTGGTGGAGTTGATTGAGGAGTTGATGGAGTTGTGTTCAGTTTCACTTGGTTGAACTAGTTGTATTTAGTCTAACTGCAGAATACACTAGTGATGGGTGATGTGAATTAATTATTAATTAATTCACTAATTATTAACTCACAAATCAACTAAAGACTACATCAGTTAACTCAGTGCATGGACAGTTCAGTGGAGACAGGTGTTAGAGGTGGGTGAAAGAGTGAGACTACTGTCAGTTGTGACTATAGTTATGCATGAGATTTGCATAATCAATGGATTGAGTATTGCATGGTTTAGCCAAGGAAAATATGAGTTTGGATCAGCCATTCTCATCTATTCTCATGCATGATTGCGCAGTGGAGGTAGGCAAGCAGTGGAGGAGATTTGAACTTGTTATTGTTTCAGATCTGAGCTAGTTTGTGTGTAACAGGTGGAGATAGTATTGAGTACTTGTGAGGAGTATTGTACTATGTATTGTTACATGTTCTCTATCAATATAATATACATATAGTTGGGGGCTTTTAGCTGTATTCTTTCCCCGGTTACATACTGTGTTGATATGTGTTATTGATGTGTTCCAATGTGCACATGCGAATGTTTTGATTTTGCAAATTGATGATCAACGTAGAGGAGGTTGTGTAATATGCATGCATTCCACAATACTATATAATCAGGATAATCTCTATGAATAAGTGTCATATTATTCAAAATTTCTACATGGTGTCAGATCAGCGTTGATCATCAGATCTATTATTCAGAAAGTGTTTACATTTTATTTATTTAGGCAAAGTCTGTAATCAGGCCAGGTAGCCTCTGGATTCATCCTTCTTTTGGAAGGTGAGATATCCAATAAAATCTGATATAGTCAATCTCTGTACGAGAAATACTTTGTTCTCACGAATTTTAGGTCAAAAGAGGTTGAGTTTTGAGCTGGTGGAATTCGAATTTGCAGCAGTGTTTTCTTGGTGTCAAAGTTGAAATGTCTTTCAATGGATTGTGATTGGAGTATGCTCTTGAAAGAAGCTCGAATTATATTGCATGGAAAGACAGGATGGAGGCAGTGTTAGATGACAATGGGTTGAAGGAGTTCATAGAGGCTGAGGTCCCAAAGCCTATTGATGTTGCTCACGTTGAGGTTTGGCAAAAGAAGATAGCAAAGTGTCGAAGGATTCTGTTGGAGGGCGTGAAGGATCACAATGTGTCCAACCTACATGGAAAGGATTCTCCATACTTGATGTGGAAAGCATTGACAGATTTATTCCAAAGTAAGAGCGACCAGAGGAAGTTAGTGCTCAAGGATAAACTCAGAAACATTAAGTGTGAGAATGGAGACAGTATGCCCGAGTATCTCACGAAGTTCACCCAGTGTCGGGATGAGCTGGGAAGTGTGGGGGTGACTGTCGATGATGAGGACTTGGTGAGCTTGGCTCTCCTTGGTCTTCCGAAGAGTTGGCATTCCTATTAAGACTTTGTCAATGGTTGGGAGAAATTGCCAGGATGGGAGAGACTTTGGTTAGATCTTGTGCAAGAGGAGATCAGGCGGAATACCAGGGACAGATCTTCATCATAGGCATCTGATGAAGAAAATTACGCTTTGGCTGCCAAAGAAAATAATGGGAAGGAGAAGGGTTCTCTTTCCGAATCCAGTTCTTCCAATGATGGGAAGAACGTTGACAAATCGAAAGTGCGATGCTTTCATTGCCATGAGGTGGGCCATTATGCTGTAAATTTTCCACGAAGGAAATCCAAGAAGGGATCTGGGGAAGGATCTGAAGGTGAGGCACTTGCTTCACAGTTTGAGTTGGATTTCACACTCTTCGCATGCATGGTTTCATCCATGGTGGGAAGTGGTTGGTTTCTAGACAGTGGAGCTTCTTTCCACACGACCGGTGACAAGAGTTTGTTCAATACTTTGGAGGAGAAAGATCTCCAAGTACTCATAGCGATGGGTAATGATGAGAAGTATAGTGTCTCAGGTGTAGGCACGTTTATTTTTCAGAGGGAGCATGGAGCTTGCCTTACCTTGACCGATTTCAAGTATGTACCAAGACTGAAGAGAAACTTGGTGTCGATCGCGATGCTGGAAGACAGAGGCTATGATGTAGTTTTCAGTAAGGGAAAGGTTTTCCTTAGACACATCATCACTAGACAGGTGAAGCAGATTGGTTCATAGGTCAAGAACCTATATGCTCTTGAGGTTCAAGATGCATGCAAAGCCTTGAGCAGTGAGGCAACTGATGGAGACTTGGTGGTTGAGAGGGAGCGTATATTACCTCTTAACATGCAGAGCCAGAAGAAGTGTCAGACGATTATGGAGGAGCCACGATTGGTGCAGTAGCTTCAGGAGGTTGTGGAGCAGCCACAACAAGGGAAGCTGAGAGGAGATCGAGTAGAGACATCTACTCATGCAAAGACCTCCAGTAGGGGGGAACTTAGAGCAAGGTGGGCTAAGGGATCGCATGTAGCCATACCTCTAGGTAGGAGGTGGGGTGATGTGGATTGATTGTCCCATGGAGGAGGGGCAGGATCCTTGAGGTACCCAACCTCTTGGATGAGACCTTGCTACGGGAGCCCCAATGTGGAGTAGCAGGAACTGACTGATTGGGTAGAGACAGATGAGGATGGAGTGGCAGAGACAGCGACAGTGTAGGGAATCCCAGGACAGCGCATAGCTAGTAGCTGCAGCAATGCGAGAGGCACAAGTGTATTGCACAGTGCTAGGTGGCACAGAGAAGTATGCAATGGTGCGAGATGCATGGAGATTTTGTAGTTGCGCAGATTTCAGAGAGGGAGCACTTTTCAGCAACAGGTAGAGCTTCAGCATCAGAGTATGTTCCTAGCCCAACAGAGTGGTCAGTTTGGGAGTGTTTTTGTTCCAAGTGTTGTTGGAGCAAGTGGACTGGGCAAATGTGTTGCAGGATAGGGGTTCCAGATAATCCATATCTTGTTGAGAGGGAGTGTTGAAAATTCAACAAGATGATGGAGCTTAGTGGAAATGAGTCGCCTTCACTAAGTGGGCCCGCAGGCTGTTTTTGGCGCAAAGTCTACTTTGAGACTATGTCTATTTTTAGACATATGGATCATGGTCTATGAGTTGCAGGAAGCTATTTGTGGATGATTGGTCATGTGGGTAAAAATAGATAGACTTATATTTTTAGACATATGGGCGGAGTCTATTTTTAGACTGCCAGGCTAAAAATAAAACAGTCGAATATTATTAGCTCTTAATAATATTTGGACTATAAAAATTATCTTATCCTCTTGGAGCACTTCAGTTCAAGCTACGGATGTGGAACATGCAGATGTCAGAACGAAATGCACTTTTCTTATGGGTCGGTTGAGCTATTGCATGATGGACTTCAGTTAGAACTCAAGTGGTCGAGTTTGGTGGAGTTGATTGAGGAGTTGATGGAGTTGTGTTCAGTTTGACTTGGTTGAACTAGTTATATTTAGTCTAACTGCAAACTACACTAGTGATGAGTGATGTGAATTAATTATTAATTAATTCACTAATTATTAACTCATAAAGCAACTAAAGAATACATCAGTTAACTCAGTGCATGGACAGTTCAGTGGGGATAGGTGTTAGAAGTGGGTGAAAGAGTGAGACTGCTGTCAGTTGTGACTATAGTTGTGCATGAGATTTGCACAATCAATGGATTGAGTATTGCCAATGAGGATTGCGTGGTTTAGCTAAGGAAAATATGAGTTTGGATCAACCATTCTCATCTATTCTCATGCAGGATTGCGTAGTGGAGGCAGGCAAGCAGCGGAGGAGATTTGAACTTGTGATTGATTCATATTTGAGCTAGTTTGTGTGTCTGTGGTTTTCAGCTGTATGCTTCCCCCGATACTGTGTTGATATGTGTTATTGATGTGTTTCAATGTGCGCATGCGAATGTTTTGATTCTGCAAATTGATGATCAACGTAGAGGAGGTTATGTATTATGCATGCATTCTACAATAGTGTATAATCAGGATAATCTCTGTGAATAAGTGTCATATTATTCAAAATTTCTATAGAAAAGGTGGTGAAGTGAACTGTTTCAAATTGGGGAGGCTGAGAAAAATCCACCTGTGAGTTGAAAATAGAAATTTTCCTGTGTGTTTAACAATATTCCTCAGTTTCTTTGCATCAAAAATTTTTCTCCACATTTCCTGTTACTGAAATTCTCTTATAAGGAAGGCATATGCAGCTGTGAGAGCTATCCTGTGGATGCAAATTTTAAAATTTGCATATCTGAATGTGTCCTGAGAAGGCAACTTGGTCTCTGTCCTCTGTCTATAGAAGGAAAAACTCTTCCTTTCATAGCCAGATAGATGAGAGCTGGGTCACAGCAGGCTTGAAACTAGGGAATTGTTGCTCATTAATATTAAATAGCCAAAGAATTCTTCCTTGAGTCCAGGGGGAAACCATAAACAACATCTCCTTTTCTGACCAAAGCATTAAAAAGGGAGGACTCTCACCATGCTAGGAGGGTTTATCATGAAAGAACCTTCGGATCCCAGCAAGCTGCGTGAGCATCTAGTGGTGTTAGACCTCTTCACTTGTGCCAATCTGATGACCTTTTGTGACAAAATTCAGGGTCGTGACGATGAAATAACGGAGGAATTCTTAATGTCCCTAAAACCTGAATCAAAGACACAGGCCACAGTGAATTTTAGGGGTTTTACCCTAGAAGTTACCCCTGACCTCATCAGTCGTGTTACTGGCCTCCCATTAGGGCTCCCTTGGAGCAAAGAAGAAAGATCATTGGGCTAGGTAGCCAAGAAAGCATTCTTCCTGCCTGAAGAACATCGTGTAGAAGACAAACACGGGGTCCGGAGAACCAGCTTACCTCCTCTTTGGAGCGAAGTTAGCTTCCAAATCATGAAATAAATTACCTATGAAGGGAGGTTCAGTATTGTCTATGGCTATCATTTTAGGTTGCTGAATGAAGTAAGACATGGAATGGATTTACATCCGGAAGAGAAGTTGAGCTTCCCCTATTTTCTTCTACAGTCATTAAGTGAATGTGGCACAAAATTGTAAGAAGGGACACCGGATCAGTTAGCCCATCATGGGCTCATCAAACTTTTAGTAGAAGATTCCCTCCACACCTACACTGTTCCCCTCGGGAAATTTTCTGAAACATGACCAAAGATGACGATATTAGAATTTTGACCGAGGAGCTCACCTCATCTAGGAGTGAAGAAGGGGAACACACTGAAGCAAGAGAGAAAACTAGTGGTAAAAGAAACACAGGATAAACAAGCACAAGTAGGAAAAAAAGAGAAAGAGGGAAAGGGCCAAATTACTGAGCCTAAAACAGAGCAAGGAACAACATCACAAACACTAAGGGAAAAGAGACCGCAGAGGAGAGCAGAGAAGGCAGAAACATCCCAAGTAAAGGCTGGCACAACCACAATAGTCACACCAAAACAAAAGGCAAAGACAAATCCTAAAATGCCCTCAATACAGGCAGAAACAATTGACACAAAGGCTTCTACAAGATGCATGGAAACAGAACAGCAAAGAGGAAAATCACCAGAAATATTGGCAAGAGAGGCCGCATTTGTGCTGGCCACCTTAAAAACACCTCCAAAACAAAAAGGGAATCGAAAGAGACAGACCTCCATGTACTTTAAAGCAAGAAGGAGCACACAGATCAAAGTAGGCAGACCCCAGCCATAGTCAAAGGAGCCAATTATCATTGACGACACAACCCCTAAACCAAAGGAAGGGTCTCCTTCAAAGATTTCCATCACCTATGAGCGAGGAAGCCCAAAAACTTCCACCTGGAGAGAAAGACTGAAGACAATGGACACAAAGATAGTTCTACAGGAAGCTGAGAAAGCTCTACAAGAAACTCGGGCTAAGCTAAAAGAGACTGAGAAGTTGGAGGAAAAGGCAGCCAAATAAACACAAGAAGAAGAAAAGACAGAGGAAATATTGGAACCAAGTCCTCAGCCCAGTTTGGGCACATACTATAACTTGTTAGAAGCTGGGAAAATAATTCCGCAGAAATTTGGAGTGCCATTATTTTTTGCACTGGGGGAAGAAAGGATTAGGACTAATACTTGGATGAGGATCACCAAGTCCAAGGGTGTGGTAGACATAGGCCCCCTAGAAGAACCACTCACAGAGTCAAGGAAAAAATTGGCCATGGTAAAGCATGTGGAAAGCATTCAGAGGGCCAGACTATATGAAGAGAACGAGCTGCTAAAATAGCAGCTACAGCTACTGGGAATCCATAGGGAATATAGGCCCTCCATTCTACGAGAACAATAGTAGTGGGAAAAGCCTCCAACAGAAAAAGAAACCTTCGATGAACAACAAATAAAGGATGGACTACAGGCTGAGATCGAGGCACTAACAAAACAGCTACAAGAAAAGGAGTTGCAGGCAACAGAAGAGATACAGTCTCTAAGGCAATAGGTACATGAGAAGGAAGCCCAACTGGCCTGCATGGCCAGCTGGGCAATAGAGGCCGTATAGTGTAGGCAGCCTGCCAACTCATACACTTTGTACCTTAAAGATCAATGGTTGTAGTTCCAGATCAACACCTTGGCCCAAAGGGGCACTACTCCATTTCAAAACTATCATCAATTTATGGCTTTATGTGACAGTAGCTCATTAGAGGACAAGGCTAAATTATCATAGTTTTATTTGCACAACTTGGCCCTTGCAAATATGAATTCATGGGACCCAAACACTATGGTAGGATATGTCCAACTTATGGCCATGGCCTCTTGGCTGAATCATGAGGAAAAAAGGGCAGCAGAGGTCCAAGATATTATGAACAGGGAACTCAGTGAACCACTAATGATCAGAGCAGAGATGGAGGATCCCTCAGCATTGATAAGCGCCCACCAGCACTTGGCCAACAACCCTCAGGAGTTACGAGATTACATTGAGAGACAAGCTCAAGCTATTTCCCACTTTGAGGACATGGAGAGATTGTTGGGGGATAACTGCCTTCATGCTTGCACAAGGAGGTGGAACAGACTGCCCCACAGTTTGAAGATAAGGGAATACCACTCTCCAACTAGGATGAGGGAGGCCTTGGCAAGGGTACCCCTCTATAAGCAGTCAATGCAAAATCTGCAGGCCAATTGGATCGGCCTAAAGTTCAGTCCTCCCTTACTTTTGGGATTGCTGGAAGGAGTTAAGGAAGAAGAGGAAAATAGACAGTGGGAGGAAGTGGAAAGAGAAGTAGGATTTCATGACCGGGAAGAAGACATCACCTTGGAGGCCTGGGATGTGAGAGAGGTAGTCAAAGCTATCAAGGATGATGAACGAGATTAGTTGCTCAGAGGATGAGCAACCCATTTAGCAGGGGGGTGATGATGAGCCCCAAAAATGGGTAACTTATTGGGCTCAATTTGCCTATTGTTCTTCATCAATCCACCATTTTTCATAGTTTATGCATGTTTTTTAAGTATATTTATGTTAGTTGAATGAATGAGGATAGTCACTTGACCAAGAAGGCTAACATGTGGTTATTGCAGATTTTTCGACAAATTATGGACCAAGGCCGAACATTTATGAGCCAGATGATAGCCTATCATGAAGGAACAAGGGGGAGGATTCGTAGGAAGGGTGCCCCCTGCACTAAATGGCCCCTTCCTCAAATTTTCCACCCTCAACTCAGAGTTCAGCAGGCCACCGAAAAGGATTCCCAAAGGCAGCTGAGCAGTTTTGTGTGAAGTGACTGATCACTGGTAGTTCAAGCAGCCAAGCCCCTCGAGTTAAGGAGGGCTATTGGAGACCCTCATAGTTCATAAATAGGAAGGCTTCCAGCCTTCGTAGGTTACTTTTGGAACGGTTGTATTCTGCACTATAGTGCTGCTAGTTTCTCAGCTCAGTTTGTAGCTTCTGCTATACAACTTTCTCTATGACATGGTTATTTTTTAATAATGGAAAGCAGTTTCATTTGGCATCAGTTCTGCGCTTTTATTAGGAGCCTAAAGCTCTTAGGCTTGGGCCCAACCCAAGTTCCAAGGTCTCCTCCATGTACTGTTATATGTTTTTAATGTTTTTGCAAAATAATTTTTGTTAAGTATATTACAGTCTTGCTTGGTTACCTAGATCATTGTTGATGATTAGAAAGGATTTTCATGCTCAAATTGATTTGATAGGTCAATAACAGAGAAGATATTCAGAAAAAGGCCATCAAGCACCCCTGATCTCACCTCTCCCTCTGTGGAACCATGAGTTGAGACCAAGGTGTCCTTGCTGCCCCCAAAAACACTGTCTTTGCTTCATCATGCAATTGTTAGTGTTAAATTCTCATTTGCAGAAGTTGATACCAGTTGTGGTTGCATGTTCAATTTCATGATTGCTTAGTTTTCATAGCTATTTCACATGATTTCATTGCAATAAACTTTTTCTCATTTTTTTTTGCTAATATTTAGGTCAGATTAGGTTAAAGTAGCTAGGTCTTTGGTTTTTCCGAGTCTTTTTTTGAATAGTTTGGAAAATAACTTGTAAAGCACCTATAATACCTCTTTGCCTACCCCTACTCCCTCAATACTGCCTGCTCTAACCTCCAACACTGATTCTTGCCTCGCATTTGCCACGTTCCCTCACTTTGACCTAATTTCCATATTTGTGTGCAACATTGCTCTAACCCTCCTTGAACAAATCAAGCCATCCTTATCACTCGCCCAATTCATTCACCAAGTCCTAGACCTAATCACACCCTCATCTCACCTCCATACCCACTTCTCCACCTTTTTCCACCATCAGCCCTTCAAAACTCCCTTTCAGAACATCCTGTAGAACCCCTACAGACTTCCTGTAGAAGCTCATGAAAACGGTTTCTTGAGATCCGAACACTGTGAAACTCTCTGGAAAGGTGCTAGGGACCCCTTAGGCCCTCTTATAACCTTCCCAACCTCCTGCAAGAACCTAGTCTATTTCCTTTTTCCAATCAACTTCTACACAGTCAAAAATAGTTAAAACACATGCAAAATAATTCTGACAAATTACTCAAAAATGAAAAAAGATCTTTTCTTCAGATTTCTCTTCACAAGAAGTGTAGTCACATGCATTTTACCTTTTTAGAAGTCAATGGCATCCATTTCTGTAGCTTTCATCCTTTCACTTGCACCAATAGGGTTAGTCGGTACAACTAGGTTTTGTTAGGGTTTGCGTTCCTTTCTAGATCTCAACTTCTTTCTGCAAGTAGAATAGCCTCTGGTCGAGTTAGTTTCCATCCATCACAGTTAAAAGCTTCTTCTAAGAGCTCATAGAAGTTGGCTTAATCTCCTAGCGGACTTGTGCCAGCTGATCAAGTGATAGCCTGCGGCAAGAGCTAGTACTTGTGCATATAACATCGTCGCTTCCAAGTTTGTTATGAACTACTAGGTTGATAAAAGTAAAGAAGGGAGCCCCAGGAGTTGTAGAATTATTGCTACAATACTGGAGCCCACCATCAACCTTGTAGGTTGTGGAAGGCTATGGGAAACAACACTTCCATCTTTATAGTTGTGAGTGGTAGGCTTCTTGGTTGCCATAATTTTGCTTTCCATTTTTCTTGCTAACCTGAATGCCTTCTCCAATGAATCGGGTTCCCAAAGGTGAACCTCTTGTTGGATATTATCCTTTAAAGTCCCTATGAAAACATCAATCTTATGCTCCTCTAGAATATCTTTTACCCTTATATTCAATTTTTGGAAGTCGTCAATGTGCTTCATCATTGAACCCTTTTGTTTGAGACTTATCAATTGGCTAAAAAAAGTGTTTCTTTTTTGTATCCTCATAATGTGTTTTCATTTATTTTGTAAAAAGTTCCAAAGTGACAATTTTTTTATAAGAGCAAAGCCATCGATACCATACAAACTGATTTGGTTCCAAATATAAAGTTGCAATACATACCTTTTGTGTGTTTTGCACATTATGTAGATCGAAAAATTGCTCCATCTGTAGTATGCATGTTGCGGGATCCTTGACATCAAACCTCCTCATATCTATTTTTGGAATATGGTGGGTCTTTAATCCAACATTAGAGTCTATGAAATCATTATTAATATTTCTTTTGTTCCCATCATGTGTTTCCATTACTACCCTTTCACCATTAGTGACCATTTCTTGTAGCAGCTTATTCAAATTTATTTTCAATTATTCCATCTTATCATCCATGCCATTCATCTTAGCTTCAATGCCATTCATCTTGGCTTCATTTACCTTTAGTGAGAGTGAAATTTGTTGTACTTGGTCTTGTAATTTTGATATATCATGTTACGTTTCTTCCTCTTCTTCACGATTCATGCTAGAGCTTTCGGGTTGCTTACTAGGTGTTTCCATTTTCTTTCTTCGAGGCATTAATTAATGCTAATAATTCTTCACTATTCCCTTTTAATTCCTTCAAACTAAATTTTCAAACCAATCTTATGCAAAATTAAAAAAATTACAGACCGTTTTTTCACTTCGTAGGAGCTCGATATTTAATCTGGTTATCTCTGTAATTTCAAATCATCCAGTCCTGAAATTGCGACCTGCAGTAGCCCTCTGCATCCTCTTTCCAATGTCACCAGTCTGATCGAATTTAGATTCTTCAAGAAAGATTTATGCACAATCTCCCAATATGACTTGATTATATACCTTTTCAGAAGAGCGAAATTGTATGAAGTGCCACTTGTGACATTTTTTACCTTTGGATATAAAAAATATACACAGGAAACTACAGTCTGTCCTCTTTTTGTAACTTCTTATGAAATTTCAATCTCATGCTAAAAACAAAAGTTATGACGATTTTCCCCAGGTCACGTGTTTGGAATGTAATTCGGGAGTCTGGAAAAGGGCCAACTTCCTCAGATAGTATCTCTGCAAATATAGCGCGAAAGGCTCAGAATTTTGGACCAAAGGTTCAGAACAATTTTGGCCCAAATGGGTTTTTTTTTAGCGTCTAAAACATTGCAAAAAAAAAGTTATGGCAAAAATTCCATGATGACCTATTTGGAGCAGCAAAACCCTAGAATCCAAAGCTCTGATACCAAATGTTATGAAACCAGCTCACAAAAAGATAGAAAAGATAGATCAACGCCTTAGAATTCAGCCTCTTCAAGGGGGCAATCTCCTTTACATTACACAAATGAAAAATTCTTAGATGATTCAAATGACAAAACCTCCTTTCTATATATAGGAGTCTAAGGGGTCACAATATAACCAAGTCGACCTAACAATAATAATATAAAGGCACAAAAATAACAATAGAGGGATTCTATGGGGCATAGTAATAACAATATGGGGACAATAGGAGCACAAAAATATTAATAAGGGATACAAAAACAATAGTAATGGGGGAATCCCTAGTATTGTAGGGACCCAACAAGAAGGCAAGGCCCCTTCCACATCAAGTGGAGTAAACACTTGCCTATCTACTACAAACAAATTTCTAGCCCCTCTCTGATATGCCTTGTAGGCTTTTGGATCCTCAACAGCTTTAGTCTCTTTAACCTTCTCATCTTTCTTCACTTTGGCACTACTGGAAGGTCTTTCTACTTCTTGAGGCACCATTGGAGGAATCTGAGGACCATTGAGGATGTCATTGGCAATAAATGTATCCCAGGAGATGTTGAGGAGGTTGAGATGATGTAGCACAATCATCTTGATCAGGGAATAGTGATAGAGACTACTGATCTGCTGGGGGTATGGATTTCTTTGTACAATGTAGGCCATCTTCTCAATGTTCCTGAATAATAAATAAGGGATGCTCAAAATTTTCACTCTTGTAAAATGCATAAGAAGCCTAATGTGATAGGTGTACAATCTAGAAAATCTGCCCTCACTTGTGAAATATTTGATAATGATCCTCATCATAGGGGCATATTTGTCTTCAAGGAACTTGAAAGGAAAGGTCCTCTTCTTTTCATTTCTGTACCTAGATTTGATGCATGGCTCATAATAGTGCTCATCCAAATCTTGTGCCTTATATCATTTCTCCCCCACATTTGGAACCCCTGTAGCATCAACAATGATGGAGGATGAAACTGTAAATGTCACTCCAACAAGAGTTACCTTGTTATCACAAAGATTGGCTAATAAAATCCTAGTCAGCTTAGGATGATGTTCAACTCTTTCCACCTGCTCACAAAACTCATAACACCCTAGATGCTTGAAACAAGTGACAGTCATATGAGAAGCCTGTAACTCTTTTATGTTTGATGGTTCCTCCTTGATAATTCTACCTCCCTTGTGTGGTTTTCTCTGATGCTGAGGTTCATATCCCAAACTCTCACTACCACTGTTTTCCTTCTCCTCATAATCTCTAGCCTCTTTTTCCATGTTTGTCAAATTTTTAAGTTGTGTAACCCTAGAGAAGGTAATGAAGGATTAGGGTTTCAAGGAATAGGTGGAGGGATGTATAAGAGGGATTTGTAGGCAATCTAGGGTTTGATTTTGAAATAGCAAACCAACTTCAAACTAATGGATTGAATTCCAAGAGGGTAGCTTAGAGATTACAGTTACCTGTTTATAGGCTATAAAAGGAAAAGAACATGTTTTTAGTTGTCGACAGAGCATTTTGGAACTTGTTGGCCCTATGTGCAGTGCCACCTACAGGAGCGTAGCACTCTAGCTCTATGCGTAGTGCCATTCAAATTTGTACTGGAGAAACTTCCCTATGCACAGTGCTCCACTCCTATACGCATCACTCTGAACTCTATGTGCAATGCCTCCTCCAACTGCTCTATGCGCAGCACCCTATCTCCTATGTGCAATTGCTCTTCTCCTTAGCCACTAATTGGCCTCAATTCCCCTCTCTCCTTCAATGCTTTTCTTTCTCTTTATCAAATGAGAGTGATGAGTTTGGAAAAGGAGTGTGACATTTTATATAGAGATTGATTTTGATTTTTCATTAGAGAAACCCACTTTCTAATGTTTTGGAACCTTTTTTTCTTTCCTCTAATTCTTTGTTTAATACCTTTCTCTCTTTGTCTCTTATGAAGTGGATGATGCTTGGATTGAACTGATTTTTTCAATGGTTTCATTTTCTTACAGTAAGGAGAAATGTTTGAGGCAACTAGGAACATTTATTACATAAAATGGATTGAATTACATCAAAATAATATAAATCAACTAAAAATACTCTGTTTTCATCTCAAAAACATGTTTTTGAGTTGAAAATTACATTAGTAACAGAAGATCTTTATACAATAATTATGACTTATTGGCAATTACTCTTCATTTATTGGTCATCATCATACCATTTCTGCCCTTTATTTACACTTAAAATCATGCTTTTGACCTTGGAAATTGTTATGAAACCAACTCAAGGAAAGATAGAAAAGAAAGATCAACGCCTTAGAATTCAGCCTCTTCGAGGGGGCAACCTCCTTTACATTACATAAATGAACAATTCTTGGATGATACAAATGAAAATACCTCCTTTCTATATATAGGAGTCTAAATGGTCCCAATACAATCAAAGCCTACATAACAATAATATTGTAGGGCACAACAGTAACAATGGTGGGCTTCTATGTGGCATAATAGTAACAATATGGGCACTACATGGGTACATACTAATAAAAATAAGGGGTTACACTAGTAGTATAGGGGCCTAACATGCCCCTCTCCTTCAAAAAGCGTTGTCCTCAACGCTTGAGTAGTTCTTGATGCTTCTATATAAAATTCTTGTCCTCCCATGTGGAATATTCAGCGGGTAAGTTCTTCCACTTGATGAGATACTCTGAAATTGATCGATTTCGTATCTGGCGGGTTATTGTTTCTGTGACTGCTCCAGGTTCCAATATGATTTTTCCTTCCTCTTCAATTTTTGGCAATATTTCTTGAATTGGGATCTTTTGCAACTTTTGAATAAGTGGCCATACTTCTTCGTTCTTCTTCCATTCATCCGTTGCTTCGTTTATCCAATTTGGTTGGATAATATAAATAGCACAAAACAATGCTTCCACATCCTCATCCTTGAAGCGTCTTCCTATTCGGTAAGGTCGCCATTTTTTAAGTGCATGTAGTATTGCCAACATTTCCTTCTCATAAATAGCTTGCTTGAGATGTAGCAGTAAAAATACCCAATCACTCACATCAAAACATTTTTCACTACGATGTTGATCTACCTGTTGTTTCATTTGATTTTGCACCGAAGTGGCATTATCCTTTAAAAGTTGGAGAACTTGATGTTGATGCTCGATATGATCTTTCACTTCTTGAACATTTTTCTTCTTGATGTGTCCTTCTATCTTGATAGTTTGAGGAGTGGTAATTTCATCCATTGAATTACAAGATATGGTTGGATTCATTTCTTCTTTCTTGATGTGATTTTTCACTTCTTGCACCTTTTTCTTGATATGTCCTTCTATCTTGAGAGTTTGAGGAGTGGTAATTCTTGCCAATGCTTTACAAAATATGGTCTGATTCATTTCTTCTTTCTCTGGGGTGGTGTCCTGACGTATATCCTCTTCTTTTGATGTTTCTTGATCCTTTTCTTCCTCCTCTTCATATTCTATGTAAAATAATTTCTTCTCAGCACACCTATGACCTTTAGTGCATTTGCTATCACAATTGTAACAAAGCCCTTTTTCTCTTTTTTCTTCCAATTGTTGTGGTGTAACCCTTGTAGGTTGTGGAAGGCTGGGAGAAACAACACTTCCATCTTTATAGTTGTGAGGGGTATGCTTCCTGGTTTCCATAATTTTGCTTTCCATTATGTCACAAAGCCCTTTTATTCTTTCCAATTGTTGTGGTGTTGCTCTAAAGAAGGTGTTGCTCTTTATATCCTCATAATGTGCGATCATTTCCTCCGTGAAAATTGACCACGTAACAAGTTTTTTATGAGAACAAAGCCCTTTATACCATAAAAATTGATCTGGTTCTAAATATGAAGATGCAATACATACCTTTTGTAACAGTTGTACACCATGTATATCAAAATATTTCTCCATCTGAAGTATCCAATTTACCGGATCCTTGCCATCAAACTTCCTCATCTTGTTTTTTCTTGATTTTAGGAGCTCTACCTTGAAGTGACTGTAACTCTGTACTTTCAGATCTTTAAGTTCTGAACTTGTGACCTGTAGTAGCCCTCTGTGTCCTCTTTCTAATGCCACAAGTCTGATCCAAATTTGATTCTCCAAGAAACAGTTATGCACAATCTCCCGCAGTGACCTGATTATAGACTAGTTCAGTAGAGCGAACTTGTATGAAGTACCACGTGTCACTGTTTCAACCTTTGACTCTGAAAAATATATAAACAGAAACTACAGTCCGTCCTCTTTCTGTACCTTCTTACAAAATTTCAATCCGATGCTCAGAAAGAAAGTTATGATGATTTTCCCCAGGTCACCTGTTTTTAGTGTAATTCAAGAGTCTGCAAAAGGACCAACTTCCGCAGATCATATCTCTGAAAATATCGCGCTAAAAGATCTGAAATTCAGACCCAAGGTTCAGCGCCAATTATTCTCAAATGGGTTTTTTTTTTGTGACTTCTGAAACGTCACAGAAAAAAAGTTATAGCGAAAATTCCACGATGACCTGTTTGGAGCATCGAAACCCTAGAATCCAAAGCTCTGATACCAAATGTTATGAAACCAGCTCAAGAAAAGATAGAAAAGAAAGATCAACGCCTTAGAATTCAGCCTCTTCGAGGGGGCAACCTCCTTTACATTACATAAATGAACAATTCTTGGATGATACAAATGAAAATACCTCCTTTCTATATATAGGAGTCTAAATGGTCCCAATACAATCAAAGCCTACATAACAATAATATTGTAGGGCACAACAGTAACAATGGTGGGCTTCTATGTGGCATAATAGTAACAATATGGGCACTACATGGGTACATACTAATAACAATAAGGGGTTACACTAGTAGTATAGGGGCCTAACAGAAATGAACCCTAAGACCTAATGGAAATACCTTGGAACTAAACCCTAAAACCTAATGGAAAGACAACTGCCTTGACACCTAAAGTAACATATTTGAAACGTCAACTGAATACAACATGGAAATGGGTCAGAAAATGTACCACCCGAGGGAGTATTTGATTTTATAAGAAAAAGACAACCATCTATGGACCATTTTAACATGACCTAATGGAATGATCCAAAATTCAATATGAGACACCTAAAATGAAAATGCATAGAGAAGATTTGATCCCTGATGGAAGTATGCATATACTCACACTAATAGTATACATAAATAGATGTCATGGTCTACTCTTGTCACTTTTCAACTGGGGCAATAGAACACTAGGGTTTCTAAAAAAAACCTTCTATTGACGAGAAGAAGTCTGACTATCAAATGGATAAGGGAAAATTATCCTTAGTGAAAGAAAAGGAATGTTTCCTACTTTAAGGAATGAAACACTGAATTGGAAGATGCTTGTAAAGTGGCATGAAATCCATTAGCAACTCATTGACACATTTTTCTTCCAAAATAAACCTAGCTTAACCTTATTTATAACATGTGATGATCTAAACTAATTAAACATGGAATCTGATCTAGGGAGTATTATAACTATTGCATGCATGTGCTAATTTAGAAATTGTGGAATTTTTTTCTTTTTTTTCATGAATGCAAATGCTAATCTTAATTTGTTCTGTTCTAGGGGAGATAGGTATGGAAGAGGAGGTTTGCATAGGTCTTAAACGAATGGAATCCAAGTGGAGGTCTAACCCAAGCTTAAATGACAATTTTTATAAATTCAGGCTCAAAACAGGTTGCTACAAGGTTTCTTGTAGTATTGCTATAGGATGTCCTAGTTCTACTATAGGATACCCTATTTTACTATAGGAAACAGGCTGAAAGATTAGGAAGTGGTAGGGAAGGTGGAACGAAGTGAGGAAGAGGTATATGATGGGGGAACAATGACTAGAGGAGGTGAACACTATCCATGGTTCAATAAAATGCTTCAAGATGGCTAGATTTGCTCAAGGGAAATGGTGATTTTCCTTACAAAACAAGAATTCAGATTTAGGGTTTAGTGGACTTTGGAAACATGGGTGGATGAAGACTGGATGGGGCAAATGAGATTAGGTCTCCTTGCAATTTAGAAGCCCCTAAAAAAACATACATTCTTTTCTTCCTTTATGAAAAAATTCATTTATGTTGGAAATAATACTGAGAGGGGGGGGGGAATCAGTATTATCAAGTCAATTATTTTTCATTTCATAATCAGATTTGTATACGCTACTTAAATTAGTTAAAAATGTGTATATACGCAACTGTAGTTAAGGAAACTAGCATATAACCTGCAAACCTATAATTTAATTTATTTTACAGATGTTGATCATTAATATGTGCATCAGAACCATGTAAACAGTAACTAGGTATAGTAAAATAGAGCAGACAGTCACACACAAGAACACAAGATATAAGGTGGAAACCCAATGTTAGTGAAAACCACTTGTTGCAATTCGTCTCTATCTTCTTTTAATAAGAAACTTCCTTTTACAATGGTTTTGTACTAGTGTAGTCTTATACCAGTATGCAGGCTTCTACCTACAGAAGGCTACAACCTTCTCTCATTCTCCAGACTCTCCTGGAAGGGAGCTACAACGCCCTTAGCTCTTACACTAGCTAATGTACTAGTACGTAGGTGTTGGCCTACAAAAGGCGACAACCTTATCTTTTCTTCCAGGGACCACATTTCATAAATTTTCAAACTAGATCCATCAATAACAATAATCAAACATCAAATACATCTGCATCAATCACTCTCCTTTGCATCAATCAAAAAATGAATCTACCAATCACTTCTCTGAATGTTGTAACCAGAATACATTATTAGTAACCAGAAACCAATCCTGAACCCAAAACACTATTGTAATAAACAGAAGTAGCTAGAACATATTTTATGAGATGTACGCTACTTCAATATATAGAACCTGCGTGCATATGCTTTTGTATTATGGCAAACCTGCATATACGTTGTTTTGTAATACCGAACCAGCGTGTATACGCACCTTTTCTATGTTGAACCTACGTACAGATCTATAAAAGATAATCTACCCTTTTCAATTATTCAAACATTAGTTATACCCAGATTATCAGATTTATATATCAAGTTATGCGCCAAATATAACAGATCAAAATCACACGAAGATACTGCTCTTCAAGTCTTGAAATCTTGACCCATCAATAGAACTTGTCCTTCTTCTAGTGCTTAGGTTCCTTCTTGATTTAGATCCAGCTATGCACCATAACCCAATTACTGATACTCTAGATCTTGCTCTTCATAAGATATTCAATTCTTGAGAGTGAGTTTGCATAATGATCTCCTTCATGTTTTATAGTCTTAGGCCTTACTCAATACCATGGTCCAAAACGATAGAGAATCAATACCTTGGACCCAATACCTGGGGTCAATACTTTAGACCAAATACCATGGACCAATACAAAAATACCATCGACTAAATACCACAGACCAAAACCAAGTTTAAAAAACTGTACGCACTTTTTTGTGCATGAAAGTGCATGTATAGGCATACGTGCCTTTTGGTCTGTGAACTTTCATGTATACGTGGCTTCATCAATAGGAACCTCCATATACCTTCTTTTTCTTTATTCTAAGAGTCTGAGAGCCTGAATTTTCATCCGAGTGATTTTCCAAGTGAGTTGCCATCAAGGACAATACCTATGCCATAGTGCCAAACCTGTGTCATAATGCCAACAATCTCCCCCTTTGGACTTGATGGAAACCCCAAGATACTCAAAGTCATTCTCCCCCTTTGTCATCAAGGGCAAAGGGTTATGCTCCCCCTAAGTACATTCTTCTCTACTGTGTTGTCCATGCTCCCCCTGACTGTAAGCAAGGTCTACAAATAGATGTTCTACAAGAAAGAACACAACTCTTTACATCATAAATCACCTTCCTATCACCAAATACTCTATACATATATCCATCTCCCAACCAAGTAGGGATATACCAATATTGACTCATCCACCCAATCAAGTGGGGATACACCAAAGTTTACACATGATAAAACAAGAACATTACATCATCCATCCCAGACATAGTGAGGAAACCAAAATAGGCCGTTACATGACCTTGATAATAAAAGAAATACATGACATAGAGACTAAATGTCTAATACAAGACTATGATCGTCATCAGCAACTAACATCAACAGCATCTGTCAATCATCATTCATACCGGCAACCATGATATCCATCTGCACCTGTTCTACCTGAAACAAAAATAGTTGTGAAATTGAATCAAGATCTTCTAAGATAATGCCAACAATGCATTATTAGAAGTATAATCTCCCCCTGAACCTGTGCCAGATGGTCTCTGTCAGACCCATATCAAACTCTTTTCATCCTGAGTCTGGCCCCAATGTTTGTCTTCAAACCAACATATACGTGATTGTACCCATAGAAACCGGCGTATGTACACAGATATGCTTCATGAAACTTGCGTACAACCACTGTTCTCTGAAACAGATAATTTCAATGGCAATATGATGCATCAACTACTCCCAGCTTCTGTTTGAGGTATTCAAATGTCTCCCTAGGCAGTGGTTTGGTGAATATATCAGCAACTTGTTCCTTGGAGGGAGCATACTCCAATTTGACCTTTTTTCAAGCACTTGTTCCCAGAGAAAATGATATTTGATAGGTATGTCCTTGGTCTTGAAATGCATGACTGGATTCTTTGAAATACTGATTGTACTTGTATTATCACAAAAAAAGGGGATAGATGGAGTACAAGTGATTTGAATGTCTTGCAATGTTTGCATCATCCAAAGGAGTTGTGTGCAACAAGATGTAGCAGCCACATATTCTACTTTAGCTATAGATAATGTAATTGAACTTTGTTTCTTTCTAAACCAAGATACTAATCTAGAACCCATAAAGAATGCACTACCACTAGTGCTTTTTCTGTCATCCGCGCTTCCTACCCAATCTACATCTGTATATGCATGATGTGTGAGATTTGTATCTCTAGGATACCATAAGCCATAGTTTTGTTTTCCTTGAAGATATTTGAAAATCCTCTTAACTACCTGAAGGTGTGCTTCCTTTGGATTTTCTTGGAATCTTCCAACTATTACCACTGCATGCATGATGTCTGGTCGGGTACCTGTCAGATAGAGCAGACTACCAATCATGGATCTATAGGTTGGTTGATGTATTGTTGCTGATTCATCATTTTCACTGAGACTGCATCTTGTTACCATAGGGGTACATACTGGTTTCGAATCTTCCATGCCATATTTCTTCAAGACCTGCTTGAGGTATTTGGTTTGTGATAGAAAGATACCTCCTTTGTTTTGTTGGACTTGTAAACCAAGAAAATATGTGAGCTCACCAAGTAAGGACATTTCAAATTCTTTCTGCATCACCAAAGAAAATTTTTGACTCATGGTTTCTTCATTGCTACCAAAGATGATATCATCAACATACACAACAAGTATTAGAAATTTATCATTGTAAATTTATATATATAGATTGTTATCTGTTGATCCTTTTGAAAAACCTTGTTGATGGAGGTATTTGTCCAAACAAAAATACCAAGCCCTTGGAGCCTGTTTAAGGCCATAGAGAGCCTTTTTGAGTCTGCATACAAGTTTTGGATCATTTCCAAGGATGAATCCATCTGGTTGCTCAATGTACACTTCTTCTTCTAAGTCTCCTTTTAGAAAAGCATATTTCACATCCATTTGATATACTTTGAACTCTTGAAAGCTATAAAGAGCAAGGAACATTCTTATGGCATCAAGTCCAGCAACTGGTGAAAATTTTTCTTCAAAGTCTATACCTTCTTGTTGAGCATACCCTTTACAAACAAGTCTAGCCTTATTTCTAATAACATCTCCATTTTCATTCAGCTTGTTTTTGAATATCCATTTTGTTCCTATGACATTCTTATCATTTGGTCTAGGAACCAACTCCCAAGTGTTATTTTTTTCAGTCTTCTCAAGTTATTCATTCATGGCCTTGACCCAACATTCATCTTTACCTGCTTCACTTACATTTCATTGTTCAATGGAGGAGAGAAATGCTAGATAGATTGAAGCTTCTAAAATAGTTCTTCTTGTTTGTACACCTGCCTCTTTCTGCCCCAAAATTTGAGTCTCTAGATGATTCTTCTGGACGTACCTGGATGGAGTTTTTCTTCTACCCTTATCTGTTCTTCTAGTACATCATAGGTTTCTTCTTCATCATTAGTCTGATTTGATGTTGAAGGATAGTCCTCATCATCTTCGAAATCTTCAAATTTTACCTGCCTTGCATTGTCACCTGCTTCATCAACCACTACATCAACACTTTCAACAATTTTTCCTAGTATTTTATTGTAACACTTATATCCTTTACTACGAGAGGAGTAACCAAGGAGAATGCCTTCATCTGCTCTAGGTTCAAATTTGCCAAGGTTTTCATCAGTCATTTTGATGTAACATTTGCTTCCAAAAATTTTGAAGTATTTTACCGTAGGAGTCTTACCATACCAAAGTTCATGAGGAGTTTGAGTGCTGTCTACCCGGATGTTTGTTTTGTTGAGAATAGTAACAACAGCAAATGTAGCTTCACCCCAGAAGGTTGCAGGAGTTCCAAACTCATCAAGCATAGCACGAGCCATTTGTTGAACAATTTTGTTCATACTTTACACTACTCCATTTTGCTGAGGAGTCCTTGCAGTAGAGAATTCCCTTCTTATTCCGTGTTCTTCACAAAAGTCGAAAATTTCATCCGAGGTAAATTCCCCTCCTCGATCAAATCTGAGGCATTTTATTCTGCGATCTGATTCATTTTCAACCAAGGCTTTGAAAGCTTTGAACTTTTCGAAAGCTTCATACTTATGCTTTAGAAGTCTTATCCAACACATCCTGGAAAAGTAGTCAATGAACAATATAAAGTATTCTTCTCCACGAGGTGACTTTTTTTTTGATGGACGACATAAATCAGTATCGACAAGTTCAAGTGGTTTACTAGCTGATCCTTCCTTCTCAGGGAAATGTGTTCTGGTTTGCTTACCAAACTAAAATGATTTGCATATTGTATTGTCTGGAATTTTGATGTCAGGAAGATCACAAACAGCCTGATATTTGCATGCTTTCCTTATCTGAGAGAAACTTAGATGCCCCAATCTTCTGTGCCATAGCCAATGTTCATCATTTTTCCTTAGATAGCATTGTTGTTGTCCTCCCTTGAGTATGTATAGATTATTTGGAGTTCTTATGCCTTTGATCATAGTTTCTCCTGTATCAAGCTCACGAACAATACATGCATTTGATCGAAATGTTACCTCATTTCCTTGATCACAGATTTGGCTAACACTCAATAGATTATGCTTTAAGCCATCAACATACATAACATTTCCAGATTTGACTTTTTCTTTCAACATAACAGAACCTTTACCTTTTGTGAGTGCAGGGGTGTCATTTCCAAATGAGACCTTCCTTTCCTTTTTTAAGGCACTATAAGACTAAAGTTTTTCTTTATCACCTATCATATGTTTCGAGCATCCACCGTTGAGGGACCACTGATTTTTCTGTCCTTCCACATATAACGCTATACCACATCAGTCTGGTTGCGGTTCTTTCTTTCTCCATGTTTTGGGACCCAATGATGCTTGCTCCTTCTGAGATGTTTGCCGAAACCTACTCCTGCATTCAGAATCTTCATGACCGAAGTTGTTACAAATAGAACATTCTATTTCATTTTCAAGAGAAGAAAAGTTATTGTAGTTCCTTTTCATGATCCCAGTCACACTCCTTTGATTTTGTGCTTCTCTAGTCATGATGGTCTTGTAGGCAACACATTGAGCAGCTTTGTGTCTAAAGTTATGACAAGAGAAACATTGGCCATTAAGGAAATTCCTGCGATTGTCAAATATATTGACCATGTGATTGTAGTTTCCATTGACATTCATTCTTGAAGCAAATTGAGAATGATTTACCGGCAGTTGGTTGTAGCTTCGGTTCATCCTTGAATTAGATTGACCCCTATTTACCTGATGATCCACTTTATGCCTTTGCTGATGATTGTCAATCTGTTCACTTCTCCTTGCTACTTCAAGATAACCTTTGGAGGTGGATGGCTTCTGTGCTTGAGATGCTTCTTTCGTATATCCAAGACCTGTTTTTATTATAGGAGAATGCTGCACTTTGATAATCTCATCTAAAGTTTTAGATCCTTTAGCAAATTTGAGATTAAGAGCTTTTGTTTTCTCAATATCTTTTCTAAGTCCCACAATTTCACATTCTAACTTTTCATTGTGTTTTTCCCTTTCAGCAAGTTGGAATGTCAGAGTATATATGATCATACTCTTGTCTTCTAAATAGATTTTAAGTTTAGAAATTTCATCATAAAGATCATCTTCATCTATAGCATCCAAGCAATCATCATCTTCAAAAGCCATCAAAAGTCTATAATCATTACCATGTTCATCTTCATCACTATTTGAAAGTCCATCATTGTCTTCATGTGTATAACTCTTCTTACTTACGTTCTGTTTTCTGCTCCATTTAACCGGTTCCTTACCTTTATCAAGCTTATCTTTATGAGGACATTTTGTTGCATAGTGACCGACTCTTCCACATGCAAAGCATTTGAAAGGTAGCTTACCTCTGAATCTTCCAGAACCCCATTGAAGGTTCTTGACAAAGTTTGATTCTTCCTCTCCTTCTAACGTATGTCCTGACTCATTGTATTCTCCTTGTCCTAAAGCTTTGAATGCAGCTTCTTTCATGTCTGATGGACCCCCTTTTCTCATTTCAAAAGCAGTTAGGATTCTGTGCAGCTATGACATAGTAATACTCTGAAGATTCTGCTTTTCTTCTATTGCAGAAAATTTTGATTCAAACTTAGAAGACAAAGATCTTAGAACCTTTTCAACTAAAGTAACTTCTTTTATTTCTTCACCCAAATTTTTCATGCGATTAACAATCTCATCTATACATAAGAAATAATTAGCCACACTTTCATCATTGTGCATTTTGAGAGTTTCATATTGAATTCTGAGAGATTGTAGTTTTGCACGTTTTACCTGATCGTCTCCATAGCTTAGAATGATCTTGTCCCATATTTCTTTGGGGGTTTTGAGTTGCATAACCTTGACGAATTTTGATTGATATAGACTCCCCAATAGAGTATTGACAGCCTTTGCATTTGTTTCATACTGCTTTTTACCAGCGGTATCTATAGGAGTTGCTGATGGAAATGTGTATCCTCCTTTCACGATATCCAAAACTTTTGTACCAAGAGATTGAAGATAGGTTGTGGTTCTTACCTTCTAATAGACGAAATTTCTCCCATCAAAGATTGGTGACCTGCTCTGATACGAATTGTTGGAAATAATACTGAGAGGGGGGGTGAATCAGTATTATCAAGTCAATTATTTTTCATTTCACAATCAAATTTGTATACGCTACTTCAGTTAGTTAAAACTGCGTATATATGCAACTGTAGTAAAGGAAACTAGCGTATAACTTACAGACTTATAATTCAATTTATTCTTTAGATGTTGCTCATTAATCTATGCATCAGAACCATATAAACAGTAACCAGGTAGAGTAAAATAGAGTATACAGTCACACACAAAAACACAAGATATAAGGTGGAAACCCAATGTGGATGAAAACCACCTCTTGCAATTCGTCTCTATCTTCTTTTAATAAGAAACTTCTTTTTACAATGGTTTTGTACTGGTGCAGTCTTATACCAGTACGCAGGCTTCTACTTGCAGAAGGCTACAACCTTCTCTCATTCTCCAGACTCTCCTGGAAGGGAGCTACAACCCCCTTAGCTCTTGTACTAGCTGATGTACTAGTACGTAGGTGCTGGCCTATAGAAGGCGACAACCTTCTCTTTTCTTCCAGGGAACACGTTTCATAAATTTTCAGACTGGATCCATCAATAACAATAATCAAAGATCAAATACATCTGCATCAATCACTCTCCTTTGCACCAATCAAAAAATCAATCTACCAATCACTTCTCTAAATGCTATAACCAGAATACATTAACAGTAACCAAAAACCAATCCTGAACCCAAAACACTGCAACAATAAACAAAAGTAGCTAAAACATATTTTATGAGACGTACGCTACTTCAATATATAGAACCTATGTGCATACGCTTATGTATTATGGCAAACCTGCACATACACTATTTTGTAATACCAAACCAACGTGTACATGCGCCTTCGCTATGCTGAACCTGTGTACAAATCTATAAAAGATAATCTACCCTTTTCAATTATTCAGACATCATTTATACCCAGATTATCAAATTTATATATCAAGTTATGCGCCAAATATAACAGATCAAAATCACACAAAGATACTTCTCTTCAAGTCTTGAGATCTTGACCCATCAATAGAACTTGTGCTTCTTCTAGTGCTCAGGTTCCTTCTTGATTCAGATCTAGCTATTCACCATAACCCAATTACCAGTATTATAGATCTCGCTCTTCATAAGATATTCAATCCTTGAAAGTGAGTTTTCCTAATGATCTCCTTCCCCTTTTATAGTCTTAGGCCTTACTCAATATCATGGTCCAAAACCATAGAGAATCAATACCTTGGACCCAATACTTGGGGTCGATAATTCAGACCAAATACCATGGACTGAATACCACGGACCAAAACCAATCTTAACAAACTGTACGTGTTTTTATATGCATGAAAGTGCATGTATACACATACGCGCCTTTTTCTCTGTGAACTTGCGTGTATACGTGGCTTCATCAATAGGAACCTATGTATACCTTCTTTTTCTTTATTCTAAGAGTCTAAGAGCCTGAACTATCATCTGAGTCATTTTCCAAGTGAGTTTCCATCAAGGACAATACCTGTGCCATAGTGCCAACCTTGTGTCATAATGCCAACAATTTATACATGGGAAAACTTTATTAAATGGAAGAAGACAGAGTTATTACAATCTAGTGGCTAAGTTCATGAATGGAAGTGCTTTGAAACCAATGAAAAAATTAAGAGATCAAAAGTTACAATTGTAACTCATCCTACTAAACTCAAAGACAATGACCTACTCATCAAGAAACCTTAGATTATGTAGCAAAGCAAGAAATCTATTTTTGGACTGGATGAATAGAACCCTCAAGTCATCATCCCATGAAGGAGATGAGGTGGAAGTAACTATCACCAGATTTTCTAGAGTGCCTTTTGTCACTATGATACCACTGATCTAACTATCCACAAATGGAAGCAAACTAATTAATCATCCAAATACTTGCAAATTAACAAAACCTAAATTACTTCAGTACCTAACTATGAATGTAATCTAAGCATACATGTAAAAAAAGAGGAAACTCTACTGCTAGGGTTGGGCCCTAACACAAGAGCTTCAGCCCGCTGACTCAACTCAATGCTGGATTAAGGGAATGCTTCTCATTTTCATTAAAACATAAAAAATACATAAGAGTCATCAATCACAATGCCTGAGCTTGAAAATGCCTCTTGGATACAATAAAAAATGTTGAATCCTAATGAGGCTCTAGGTCTTCTTATTTATACAACTGAGGTTACCAACAACTTCCTTAAATTTACAAAGGATTGACTCCCAAAATGAAGATAACATAGTCTTCAACTATGACTGGCTTGGCTACCAATGATCCTAATGGCTTGACTGCTTGTAACTTCGAGATGATGAGATCTAGTGGAGGAATCTTCGAGTGGGTGAGGAGTTAAGGAGGGATATCCAATCTCCTAAAATCCCCCTTTCTACTCTACTTCGAGTTCCTGCACTTTAATTAGCCCAAAATTTTCTCCAAAATGTGCAATAAATGAACATTAGATGACAAGACATGACATCTCATCTTTACCCTTCTCATTAAGAAAAATATAACAGAACCTGTAAAAACAATGTGATAAAAGTTGATTTTAGTAAGTTGGAGATTGGCATTAAGGTCCATATAATTTACCCATTGATGAGCCTCATCATCACCCCCTACTGAAAGTGTTGCTCATCCTCTAAGCAACTCAATCTATGTCCATGTCTTTCGTTGCTTTGCTGGCCTCCCTGACATTCCAAGCTTCTATTGTAGTATTCTCCTCTTATGGATAAAATCTTGCGTGCTTATTTATTTCATCCCACTACTTTCTTTTTTCTTCTTCTTCCTTTCTCCCTTCTAACATACCCAAGAGAAATGGTGGACTGAGTTTCAAGCTAATCTAGTTGACTTTGAGTCTCTGCAATGATTTCTTATACATTGGGGTCCTTTCTAAGGTATCCCTCATTCTTTCAGGAGAATGATACTCCCTAATCTTTAGTATATAGGGTAGGGTGTTTCATATCCTTTGGCATGCATGCTAGCTTTCATCCCCTAGAAATATCAAAGTGTCCTAAAAATTACTGACTGCTTTCTCTTGTGTAGATAGGTATATTGGCGTCAGTTGGGGATCATTGGAAATGAGGTTGTGAGTGCTAATGACAACCATGGAGTTGATTTGTTTTGCTCTGATGTAAAGGGGTTATGTTTCTTCTCTTTCCAATACCATTTTTACTTCTTTAGCCCTGGCCTCTGCATGATTCATCCATGATGCCAAGGCCATTAGTTGTAAGTCCCCTAGATTTGGATTGGGGCCCAACACATTCAAATCTTTTATGGCCAAGTTATGTAGGTAGAATTTATATACCTTGGCCCTGTCCTCCAGGGTGATTTGGTCACAGAGGTCAATGAAATTCCTATACTCTTGGAAAGGCATAGTTCCATGTTGTCCTAGGGTTTTTATCTTAATCTACAACCATTGTTCTTTGAGGTATAAGGCACATGATTTTGTTGGAATCATGCCCTGGAGTGCCTCCATGGAGATACTTTTCACAGTTTCCAATTGGCTCTCCTTTTCCTGTACTTGCCTCCTCAACCAGGTGTTCACAGCCTCTAGTTGACATTTCATCACTCTTTCCCTATCTCTTTTGCTACTCAACTCTCTACCCATTTCTAGCATATTTTCTCCATATGGCCCACATCCTATACACTTTTTGATTTAGCAATTTGAATGCAATGATGTGTCCTTTCTCTCTCCTTTTCAACCTCAAAGAATAGAGGGATGGAAAATTTTTGTGGTATTACTCTACCCCCCTCAATGAATCTATAATAGGATCTGAGGTTTGGTTGTGGGCTAGGTTCCTTCAGCTCCTGGGACTCTCCCTTTACTATCTCTTGAGTATCTGTCTATCCTTATATTTGGATTGTTGCCTCTTTTCCTTCCCTTTGCACCTAATGTCCTTCTTGATCTTTTTTCTATGTTTCCTATAGTTTTGAAAAAAAAAATTGTAGGATTGTCCTTGTTTCCTATAGGCCGTGTTTCCTTTAGTTTTGAAAAAGTTTCTTGTAGGACTGTCTTTGTTTCATGTAGTTCTGTCTATGTTTTCACTAGGATACCTCTCCATTTTTGAAAAGGGGTCAAAGGTTCTTTAAATTTTTGTTGAGGTTGACCTAGTGACAGACCTCCTAACATAGGTGATTGGTGACCATGGGGAAGCCTGTTGTGATGTGCCTTCTTCACCTTTCTTTCCTAGAAGGACTAACTTCTCTTGTTATTTTAGTGAGTCATCTATGAATATAGGAATCTTGGTAGGTGTTTGAGGTCTCCCTTTTTTTATCCTGGCACTCCTCCTTGTTTTGAAGTATAAGGGAGTTTGCCTATTTCTCTTTCCTTTTGATTTGATAGGTGCACTTAGAGTAGTTAAGGCAACAACTACCTCCTTCTCTGTGGCCTCCATAGACACCCTTGGAGATTCCTCTCCTTCCTTGCTTTTTATTTTAGGATTTGGTTCACCCTTTTGTGCTTCTTCCTTGTTATATTTTTCATCCATTGTCTCATTTATTTCTGCCTCTTCTTCTTTAGGCTCTTCTTTCTATTCTTCATGCTCCTCTTCTTCACGCTCTTCTTGCTCTCCTTTAGACTCTTCTTTTTCTTATTCATGATCTTCTCCCTCTTATTCACCACTAGAAGTAGGGTCTCTTTCAAATTTAATGGATTTAATTGCAACTTATTTGTTCATGTCTGCAAATGTTGACCACATAATAGGGATTCTTATGTTTTTTATGGCATATTCTACTATGAGTTTGATCAATCCATGATGTGGCAGTTGTTGATGCTTCCCTTCTTGTAATTTGACGCTCATGTCTATTATTGATTGCAACAAAATAAGGCACAATAAGTCTTCTATGAGGAGGTAACTCTTCTCCAAATCTCAGCTCATGGAGGAGTTTAAATGGGTAACCATAGATTATACTGATTCTACCCTCACAAGAAATATACCTAAGAATGTGATAGCTTAATTCATCCAAATAATATGGAATTCCACCCCTTCTAATCCCATTTTTGTCCTTAATTGGTTCCTCTCCTTCCAATAAAAAGTTCTTTTTAGCAAGAGCGTTGCTAGCTTTGTCCTATTTTCTCCATTGCAACCCTAGAGGAAGTGTAGTGATTATACTAATTCTTTCAGGGGTAATTTTTACTGGCAAACCCCCCACTATAGTAGCGGAACTGAATATAGCTAGAGGTATAAGTGATATTGAAAATTCCCTAGCTATATCATCATCATATCCCCTAAGTAGATCAAAGAATCCTTGCAACCATTGATGCCTTTTAAAAATTTCTACCACAGGAGGATGTTGATGTATTCTAGTTGTTCTAATGGGCTCCCTTATGTTGAAACCCCCTGCAGCTCCTTTTTCCTTGTTGATGCATGCTTGAGGGTGGATCCGCTATGCTCATGTTTCAAGTACATCTTCTCTACTGCTCCTTTTGTTGATTTTATTCTATAGATAGGTTGTCTTCTTGTATATGTGCAGGCGTTGGCTTCCTCTATTGCTACTGAGCTTTGGAGAGGTGCCATGGTGCATGTAGTTGTGCTTCAATAGGTTTCTACAGGGTTTCCTGTAATACTACTTCAGGAAATCCTGTAGCTGCCTTTTTTTTTTTAAATTTTGTGGCCTTTGTTTACTTGGAGGGTGAATAGGTATTGGAAGGTGTGGCCATGGAGTGGTAGGTGAGGTAAGCTACTGTTGGTATGCCCTTTTGTTATTTCTTTTTTTTCTCTCTTTTTTCTCTTCTAAGTAGATTTTTTTGATGGACACAAAGGGTCACATGGTCAGAAGGGTGTTGGCTAAGAAGTGGTGAAGTCAATGACCTCCTTTTTTTTTAACCAAAATAGGTCTGTATAATAATTTTTCCATCGAAATTCCTTTCCTGTAGATTTTCGGGACTTCCTATAGTACTACAGGAAACTCCTATAGTAACTACAAGAAATCTTGTAGAAGTCACAAAATTGCCTAAAATTTGGACTCTTCTATTGTTGGAGATGAGTATGGATGAAAGAACATGGGGCTCATGGAGGAGATGAAATGGATGAAGAAAAAAATGGGGTTTTGCAAGGCTTTCTTCCCTCGAATCTCTCTGTCCATTATCTTTTTGAAAACTTGCAAAAACCATAATTGTTATGAGTGGGCAGGTTTGAGGTGCCTACCATTATTTTTGTGCTTTTCCTTCCTTTTTCTTCTCTCTTTTATTTTTCTGAAAGACAACTAGGTTTCCTCAAAGGAGGTTTTCATCCCAATTTCTTTCCCTATACGACTCAAAGGAGGTTTTCACCCATGGGTCTTCTTTTTCTATTTTTTTTTTTAAACTCTTGGGCTGCCTCAAAGAGGTTTTCAACCTAAGAGTGGGCCTCAAGTGCCTCACGGAGGTTTTCACTTGGGTCTCTTATTGCTTTTTTTTTTCAAAGATTCAATAGTCCTTAAGAACTTGGTGAGGTGGAAACCGAGACTCCTTCAATCACCATTACTGCCTTACTGATGCTACTGATGAAATCCTTCTTTGAAAAAGGATTTTTGTAGAATTTCAACCTATACCCATGGAAAAGCAAAGGGTTACCTTCTTCATCAATGGTTCTTATCTGAACAACCCCATTGTCATGGAACGTTTCAATCACATATGGGCCCAACCATCTGGCCATCAACTTGCCTTTGAAATCTTTAAACCTTGAGTCATATAGAAGACCCCAATCACCTTCTTGAAACAATTTGTATATGATATTTTTTTCATGCCATACCTTTCTTTGTACTTGAGTCACCTCTGTGTGCAGGAGGTCCTGCATCCTGAATTCATCTAACCAATTTAGCTAGAGAAACCTCTCTTTTTTCCCCTTGTAACGTCTAGATCCAATTGTGCTACCATCCTCAAAGTGTTGTACTCAAACTCAATGGAGAGAAGAGCCTTCTTCTCATAAACCAAATCATAAGCGGTGAAGCTAGTGGTCATCTTCCACGTTGTATTACAGGCCCAAGTCGCCTCCACTATTCTGTCAGCCCAATCCTTCTTGTTGCTGCTAACCACTTTTGTTAGAATTCTTTCCAATGATCTATTGGTGACTTCCACTTGTCATTGGCCTAAGGGTGGTAAGGAGTGGAATTCTTGTGCTTGATATTATGTTGGCTTAACAAATTCTCAATCGTGTGTGAGGTGAATTAAGTTCCCTAATCAGTGATTAGATCTATAGGGTATCCAAACTTGTAAAACACATTCTCCTTGAAGAACTCAACAACTTTCTTTTTTTTGGCTACCTTGACAACTTTGGTTTCAACCCATTTTGTTAAGTAGTCAGTGCACACAATGATGTACTTGTTTTGTCCTAATGGAGGATCAATGGTCTGAATGAAATCCATGCCCCACTTATCAAATGGATCAAAATTCACTTAAGGTTGCAAAGGAATTTCATCCTTGGGAATATTTTTCCCCATTCTTTGGCACCGATCACACTGGATGCTTACCTTCTAGCATCCTGGTGGAGAGTGGGTTAGTAATAGCTAGATTGTAATACCTTGAAGGTTTTCCTTTTTGCTGAAAAGTGACCTGCACAAGGCCCATCGTGATCAGCTAGAATGATGTCAAAAAATTCCTCCTCCCTTATGCATCTTCTTAGAATTTGATCTATGCCCAACTTGAAGAGATTTCCCCCAATCCAAGTGAATGGGGTGCTTTCCTTATAATTCTTCTCTTTTCCTTGGAGGACATATTTAGAGGGAACTATGCATCTACTAAGTAGTTGGCTATGTTAGCAAACCATAGGCATAAAACAAAAATGGCGAATAAATTCTCATTTGGCAGCTGTTCATCGACCATTCCTTCCTCACTTGTAGGCACAATCAATCTAGAAAAAAATTCTACAACTACATCTTCTCTGTTAGGCTTATCGATAATAGTTAGATCAAACTGTTGGAACAAAAGTAACCAGATAATAATTCGGGAATTCATGTCAGGTTTGTTCATCAAATATTTAACAAAAGTATGGTCATATGTATGAAGGTCAGGTCACCAATAATGTAATGTCTAAATTTATTCAAGGAATGGACAACAACTAGGAGGTCCTTTTCAATCACTGTGTAGTAAACACACCTTTGGACATATTTTTGCTGATGAAGTAAATGGCATAAGTTAGGTTGTCATCTATCTGGCCCAAATCTTCTTCTATAGCTTTGTGAGAGGCATCAACATGTATGTGAAAAGGAAGAACCCAATTTGGGCTCTGAGTATAGGTCCAATAGTCAACTTGTCCTTTAGGGTATCTAGGACCTCTTGGTAGCTTTATGACCATAAAAATTCAGACTCCTTGGTCAATAGTCCAAACAAAGGTGAGGATACCTTGTTGAAGTCCTTTATGAATTTCCTATAGTATCCAGCTAAGCCTAAAAAACTTTTGACATCACTATGCTTCTAAGTGTGGAGCGATAAAAAGGTGTCTTTTTAACTCCTAATTACCTTCACATTAATTATCAACCCAGGGATGACTTTTTATTTCAAGAGTGTTCTCAGTCTGAGGTGGCTATTTACTCAAGAGCAATGTTTTGCAGTATAGTGCTTAAAATCCAAAAGTAAATGAAAGTTGGAAACAAAATCTAATTGGAACAACAAGAAACTGAAATGTTCTAAACCAAATCATTCGCTCAAACAACCATCAATCGAGGATACAGTAGAAATAACTCATTCCTCTGGATATTGATGCAATTGAAATCAAACCGGAACAAGACAATCAATCTGGGAACGAGGAAGCAATAACCAATGTTCTCTATAATTGACAGTCTTGCTTTAAAGCAATCAAAAGGAAATCGAAATTGAACTAAAGCTGCCATTGAAAGTAAACTAGGAAAACTCTTTAAAAGCAAACTATTGCAATTAATCAACAGAAATGAACAACAAATTAAATGGGTAGCAAACTGTAATTAAAGGAATCTGAACAACAAATTCTAATCAATGGAAATCAACAACAAAATACCTTGACGCCTAAATCATTCATTCGGAAAAATAAGCAATGTATTAGTCAAGGGTTCGACAACAATAGCCCATCCCTTTGGAAACTGATGGAAAGGAAATTAGAGCATGGACCACAGGTCTGAGAGCTAGGCAGTAAATGCCAAGGCTCACTACAACCACAGATCTTCTCTCACACCAAAATAAAGATAATGCGAATAACAGGAAATGGAACAACAGATTAAATATGAATGTACAACAATCCAAATCAAGCACGCAACACACTTATCATTAAAAGGGACAGTAATCTGAGCTTCGATACAATATGCATGAATCACAGTTATAAAGTAACAGTAAGTGTAACGGAACAGCAATCCCGAATAAACAACAGTCACAATTTAAGAATAGATCATACAGTTGTACCAATTTAGGAACATACAGCGCGGTTATTTTGTAATCGAATGACAATCTGTAAGGAACAACAATGTTATATCAATTATCAACAGGAACAACAATGTGATACAAAGTTAAAATGATAACATAGCATTCCTGTTGCAGATAACGATAGTATCCAATCAAGTATATATAACAGCGCTGATATGTAAAATAGTAAAGTGCGTCAGATTACTGAACAGAGTAAAAGAGATCAAACCACACAGGAAGCATAAAGATATAATATAGCAGCAGCGTACTCCACCAGAGGCTCTGCCCTTAGCCGCCAGCGGATGCTTCTGGGTTATTTCAGGATCAAAGATGGAATGGCAACTAGATTTATATTTAAATATCAAAGCATAGTTACAGTGGATTACAGCAAGAAGTCTCTCAATCTCTCATCCATTAACCATTCTCTCTACCATCCTCAATTTTGAATCTCTAATTCATCCTCAATTCCATCATTCGAATCCCTCCCCAAATCATACCCCTCTCTAATCTCTGTTTTCATTTAAATAGAGAGAGATTAGAGAGCAGTTACAATAGAGATAACTACAACATGATTTCTATTACAAAATTGGATTGTTTCCAACCAATTTATAAACAAGAAGATATATTTCCATCCAACTTTCAACAAGAGCAAGACGAATTTGGCTTTACAGCTGAGATTTGGAGGACGGCCACAACAACAAATCTGAGAAAATTGTGCTCAAAGAACCCTGCGTTTCTCTCAGTACAAGCCAAATTTGGGCAAACCGTTCTTTAGAAAAGTTAATTGGGTCCGTTCTGGACGAAACCCATGTTCCAGAGTTTCCAGATTCTGCTTCATTTGATCAGAATCTCAACCGTTGTTACACAGGAATTTGTCACCGTCCCTGTTACCCCTGTTTCCGTACGTTGGAGGACACATTCTGGGACTTGTGAGCAGTGACATAACCTAAAAACACTTGCATTATGTTCCCCTAAGTATGTACTTCATGTTCCCTGAGGACACTTTCTGCAAAATATCCCTAAAAAGTGCCCTTTTTCCATTAGCGCGGGTTCACAATGTCTTACCCGCGCCAATAAATGAGATCCTCAAAAGAGGGTGCGATCATTGGCGCTCTGTCTTAGAACAACACTCGCGCCAACCAAATTTGGAAAATATTTTTGACAAATGCGCGCCCGGATGTTTTTTTCCTTTTATTGTCATCAGTCTTCTTGGAATAAAGCTGGCTTTAAAGATGTCGAGACTCATCATCTATCCTCACCATCTATCCACAACAGCTTTTTGGGGATAATGTCAATCCACAATGAGTGTCTGGATGCATTGTATCTTCTTCCCTTCTACATCTATAAAAGCCCATCCTCATGCACTTGACAAGCTAGTTCCAAAGTGCTGGAGTTCTTGAGTTCTGATATATTGGTGCTAGTATTGATTATAGTGAGGTTATGCTGCTGGAAGTCTGAACTGTGTATCCACAAGTAAAGAGAGAGAGAGAAGGATCTATTGCAAGACATATGTAGCTGCTTGCCCAGCCAGAGGAGAGATTCAACGTCAGAACATTGGTTGTAATTTTCTCTGTTTGTTCATTAATAAACAACTATTATTATGGTTCCAATCTTACTGTTCATGATGACGATGTTTGATTTATGTCCTTTCTGACTGATATATATTTGTATATCGTGGATTTTATGCTTGTATTCTCTTCGTTCTTTGCATCTGCAGGTGTCCATACGCGGAGATCGCTAGGATTGTGACCTACCGGAGCTGGAGAACGGAGATATCGACTCATCTACGACAATAGCGTTGGAGTCCAGGTTGGTTCTTCTTATCCACTTTCGATTTACAACTAGGAACTTGCATAATAGCGTGATTGATTGTTGCTAGACCCATTTTGGGCTAGTGGGATCGCCTCTGTCCGGAGAGGGGATTTACCTCTCCAACAAATTGGCGACTCCACTGGGGATTATTGATAATAAAACCATCCATCGTACAGTCATTGATGAAGGTGCTTCAACTTGCATCATGTCTGTTTCCTGTTGGAAAGCTATTGGATCTCCGACGCTGAGCCAGTCTCCTACGACCTTGGAAGCTTTTGATGGAAGAGCATCCCGTCCTTATGGTATACTCCAATGTTTACCAATCACTTTGGAAGGGAAGACGGTCGAGATGGAAGTTGAAGTTGTTGATGCTACTCTAACCTACAACCTCCTTCTCGGGCGCAGCTGGATATACGCGATGCAAGCTGTCGCTTCATCTTTCTTTCGTATCATTCATTTCCCTCATCAAGAGAAGATCGTTACTTTGGACCAGCTGTCATTCTTCGCTTCCTCTTCGGAACGAACCATCCCTTTGATGGAGCATACCTCCAAGTCAACTGAGAGTCTGGGTCATGGGCTTTTCAAAGATCCCGCCCTCATGGGTGTTTTTACAGCCCCACCTCCTAACGTCGCTTCCGTCAATATGATTTCTACTGCTTCTGATCCATGGATCCTCCCTCCCATTGACCAAGTAGATTCTTGGGGCAACCAAATGCCATTGAGTCCTGCCGAGCTCAACTACGTCGAGATTGTTGCTGCATCGGTTCTCTCTTATGAACTTGCTCCTGCGAGCAAGGTTTTCCACTCGTTCGCTCCATCCTTAGGGCTTGTAGATGAGGCTTATTCGGATCCTTTCAAAGAAACATTTTCTTCCGACGAAGCCATTATCGAGACTATGTCTCTCGAGGAACCCCCTTGGCATGATACTCACCATCGTTCCTCGTTTCTACCTGCCCCTCAAGATATGCTTACTTGTGTTGAGCGGTTTGCTCCTCGTTTCCAATTTCCAATCCTTCAAGCACCTATCCATGTTTATCAAGCGTCCTCTAAAGGAAATATGGCAAGCATTATGCAAACCCAACCTATCGACATCTCTGTCAAACCAGGGATTGTCGAATACATTCACATCGGAGTCACTTGTACTCCAGAGGAGATTCAACTTTATTCCAACCTTTTTCACGAATTTCGTGATGTTTTTGCTTGGTCCTATGAAGAAATGCCCGGCATTGATCCTAGCATAGTGGTGCATGAGATAATCACGTACCCAGGTGCTAAGCCTGTTCGTCAACGTTTACGCCCTGTACACCCCAGAAAGGCTGCAGTGATCAAGGCCGAAGTAGAGAAGCTTCTTAAAGCCGATTTTATTTATCCTATCTCACTCACAGATTGGGTTTCTAATATCGTACATGTGACTAAAAAACAGGGTACTATCCGTGTTTGTGTCGATTATCGTGATATTAATCGGGCCTGTCCTAAAGATCATTTCCCCACACCATTCATTGATCAAATTATTGACGAGTGTGCGGGAAGCGAAATGTTTTCTTTTATGGATGGTTTTTCTGGTTATAACCAGATCAATATTGCTCCCACTAATCCACACAATACCGCCTTCATCTGTCCATGGGGTACTTTTTCCTATAAGAAGTTACCTTTCAGTCTCAAAAATGCCGGTGCTACCTTCCAACGTGCAATGTCCTATGCTTTCCATGACATTAGACACATTATATAGCCATACCTGGATGATCTTCCAGCTCATTCAGCTAAGCGTCAGGACCACCCTTCCCACCTTCGCGAAATCTTTCTTCGCTGTCGGCACTACCGAATCAGACTTAATCCTCACAAGTGTGTCTTTTGCGTAGAATCGGGTCAACTTCTAGGATTTTTCGTCTCCCAGGACACTGAGAATCGAGTTGACACTGAGCATGTTATCTATTACCTTAGCCGCAATCTTTTAGATACGGAAACTCGATATGCTTATGTCGAGAAGTTAGCGTTAGCCGTCGTTTGTGCGGTCCAACGTTTCCGTCACTATATTCTGCTGCGCACTACTACAGTGATTTCTGATTGCAACCCCATGACGTATATCTTGTCACGCTAGTTGCTGGGGGGCAAGTATTCAAAGTGGATTGTCATCCTCCAAGAGTTTGACTTGGAATTTACTACTGCCAAGTCCAAGAAATCCCTTGTCTTTGCTGAGTTAATTTGCTCTTTTCCATCTTCTTCCACGCCCTCTCATACAGAGGATCAAATTCTGGATGAGGCCTTGTTTCTCATCAGCACCCTCGACCCCTGGTACGGTGATATCATTATATATTTGCAAACGTCCTCCTTTCGCCCTGGCATTTCCAAAGACGCTCGGCGAAGGATTCATCATCAATCTCAACCATACCGTATCATTGGGGATACACTGTATCTCCTCAGCGCCGACTCTGTTCTCCGTCGTTGTCTTACTCGCGAGGAAGCAGAATGAGTCTTGAATGACTCCCACTCTGGTGCTTGTGGTGGTCACATGTCCGGATATGCAACTGCCCAAAAAATCCTCTGTGCTGGTTACTTCTGGCCCTCTATCTTTAAGGATTGCATTCTTGTTGTCCGTTCCTGTCATGAGTGCCAAATTTTCCAGTGGAAGATGCGAGCGCCTCCTGCTCCATTGCACCCTGTTGTCACCGTCGGTCCTTTTGCAAAATGGGGCATTGATTATGTGACCTGTAACCCTCGCTCGGCCGGGGGGCATGGGTTTATTATCGTCGCCGTCGATTATTTTACTAAATGGGCTGAGGCGATGCCTACACTGACTAAAGATGGTCACACAATGGCGCAATTTTTATTCAACCATGTTATCTCGCGATTCGGCGTCCCTCAAGCCATCGTCACTGATCACGGGAAGCATTTCCGTAATCATATGATGACAGAACTAACAACCCAGCTAGGTTTAAAGCACGATAGTTCCACTCCATACTACCCTCAGTCCAATGGCCAAGTTGAAGCGATCAATAAGATTTTGGTTACAATGCTTCAGCGCACCGTTGGCATGCATAAGTCTAACTGGCATTTGATGTTGTTCCCTGCCTTGTGGGCTTACTGAACCTCCGTGAAGGATGCCACTGGTTTCACTCCATTCCAACTAGTCTATGGACTAAAGGCTACCCTTCCAATCGAGTATGAAATCCCTTCGTTAAAATTGGTTGTCGAGCTACTTCCCAACACTACCCCATTAGAAGAACGCCTTCTTTATCTGGAACGGCTAGATGAGACCCGTCGCCTAGCCTCTTTAGTCATCGAAACACAGAAGAAGCGATTCAAGACTCACTTCGACCAGACTGTACAGCCACGTTCTTTTGTTGAGGGAGATTTAGTTCTGCTATATGATCAGGCAAATGATAAGCTAGGAGCAGGAAAGCTCGAGTCTATGTGGCTAGGTCCTTACATTGTCAAGAAAGTTTTGCAAAAAGGGGCCTATGAGCTAATTGATTATGAAGGGAACCCTCTCGCACGGCCCCGAAATGGGCTGTATTTGAAAAAGTACTATGTGTGATGCTGGTACACTTCATTTTGTACATACATGTACTTTATCTAGTGTGTTATGTGTGTGTGTGTCAGTCTTAATAGGCATGATTGCCACTTATTGTGTCTTTCGCTTCTTGTGCAGATGTCTAATACACCTTATGTTGGTTTCGCTGATGGTGCCTGCCGCAGTACTCGCAACTTGTCCTCTGCGGCATGGGTGATATATGATCCTCATGGCGAGCTGATAGATCTTCAAGGTGTGTGTTTGGGTCGTACTACTAATAATGTCGCCGAATATTGTGCTGTAATCGAACTACTTGCTGAAACAATTAATCTCGGCATTCAGGCATTGGTAGTAAACCTAGACTCTCAACTTGTCGTCCACCAGCTCAATGGGCGTTATTCTGTCAGAGACCATCATATTCTAAGGTTGTATTTATGTGTGAGGTTGTTAGAAAGGAATTTTGATTTCATTACATATCAGCATATTCCACGACAATTAAACACATTATCTGCTGCATTGGCTAATCATGTATTAGATAGACATTTGCGTAATTTGTAAATAAACCATTATACAAGCAAGCGCATGAAAACACAATAATAAACCATAGGCATATGTATATATATACGCATGTGTCATAATGTTTGCGCTCCACGCATTACATAATGAAAAAATAATACATGTCCAAAACTCATACAACCGTTGACAACATGTCTCTCAAAAACGTGCAAAAATGAAACCTAGGCATCTAATCACGGTGATGCTCATGATAGCATGTCACCGCCCGCACCAAATGTCTCAACAGATGATGGACGCGAGTAGATACTCCCACCGTGTGCCTCTGGTACACTCTAGGCACGTCCGCCAATCTGCCATAATCTGGAATTCCTCGAGTAAGTGGCTCAAGGTTCTGAACTAGATTGTCATCACCCTCTACCTGAGGGTCTGCTGCAGGTTGTGCTCTCCGTACGTTATGAGGCAAGTCAGCTGGTCGCTCTGCACCGACATATGCATAGATATATATAGATGCTGTAAGAAACAGGCATGTATTACATACAAAAAAAAAAACTGAAATACATAAAAAAACGTTCAAAACACAAAGAGTTCTTACCTAGCTCCTCGTCCCAGTCCTCTCCTGCAGGCAGTGGGAGATCGGGATCTCCAGCGAAATCCATGCCCGCATGGGGCCAGTCCTCTATGATGATCATCTAGTGACAGAGCCAGATAAAGAACTCGGGCCTCCAGGCCATTTGCTGGCCCCCTCCTCCTTTGGGCATGAGTTCTGCCCATCGATTCAACCTCGGCTCCCGTGGCACTGGATCTGCCACTATACCCCCTTGTACCCGGAATATCGGCAGTCGCTCCAGGAAGAAAGATACCACGATAAAACCGTATCCGAACTATTTTTTCCCGTCACGCTTACACTTGGTAAGCTGCCTTTTGATGTTTGTCGTCACTGCCGTGGCTCAATCAAACAAAGTAGGATTCAGACACTCGGTTGCCAGTAGCAAATGATTCTTGCTGGCCTCATGGGGTGCCTGTACCCCAGCCGTCCGTGTAATGGTGAACAATATCACCCGCAACACCAAATCAGGAACTATGATAATATCTACTTTGGCACTGCTTGTTCCAAACCGTGCCCCAGGACAAACTCGTTCCATCACCTCTCCCATCTTCTCACCGGAAGGCCTACTACAAGTCAAGATGGGCCGTCCACCTCATCGCGATAGTCCAGTGATAAAGTAGACATTGGAAACATCTAACTCCAATGTCTGGTCTTTCAGACGAAATACCTGATCCTCCGTATCCCAAGCATCCACGATGAATCGCAGTAACTCAGGTTGTGCACGTAAGTACGAGGTAAGGAAGAATTTCTTCAAGCCACAGTCTCTCAGAGCATTCATGCATGCATCATCCTCCATTTCCATGGCATCCACGGCATCGTGCTCTCATTCTCTCCATTCTATAGCCATTCTGACAAAACCCTGCAACCACAAAATCGAAATTTTCATCATTAGATCAGTGGAGAAACCAAAACTGAAGAAAATTTGCAATTTCAACGGCTAAATTCATGGCAAATTTAGGTCGCGTGGTTGGCGCGACTGTTTCTAAAACAGTCGCGCCAAGGTCGCGCCCCCTTTGGGCAGAAAATCCCATTGACGCGATCCCGTGCGGGAAACTCGCGCCAATGGCGCAACCCTATGAAATTGTAAATCCTCTGGCAGGGGACTAATCTATGGATGAAAAACTGAAAGAATGGAATAAAAACAAAGCTAAGGATGAGGCCTCTTACCTGCTTCAGACGGCGGCTCGAATGATCTCCTGGATTGATCACAATCAGCAGTTGAAATTTGCACCCAAAACCCTCCAATGGTAAACTCATAAGGTAAAAAGTGAAAAGTAAATTTATTTTTTACCATTTCACTATTTATAACATTTTTTGACCTAAAAATACATTAGAAATGATATTTTTTGAGTATTTTTGGAATATTTTTATGTCAAAGTGGGTTTTACGCTGTTTTGTATGATGACAGGGGTTGGTGCAACTCAAAGCAATGAAACAAGCTCCTTTTTAGAGTTATCTTTCAGCTCTTTTTTGACTCGCTAAACATGAAAAGATTGCCGAGTTACTCCTCTTGACTCGTTAAAACATTAATAAGGGGCGGTCATTTTAAGTTCTTTTTGTCGACCGTTAAATCATAAAAAGATTACCGGGTTTTTGTCGTTTCAAACTCGTAAATGGTTACGAAACGACGTGGTTTTGATCTCTTTTTTACTTTTTCAGATTAAAATCACTACTTATGAAAAGTACTCCTCGATCGTAATGGTCGGGCGGTTCTTTCGAGCATTGTTTTATACTTTTTCGGGCTCGAGAGACACAACTTTACGAAAAAGGACACCCTGGAGTTTCCTTTCCCACTGTCTTTTCAAACTCTCTAAACATGAAAAGACGCCGAGTTCTTCCTTTCTCAGACTCGTTAAAACCTGATGACATCGGATTTTGTCGAAATGACGCACCAAAAGCATATGCTATCCCCATCAAGCTTGTTAAAAATAATTGGGGTACTCGCCAGAAATGGTGGGGGAAAAAGAAAATTTTTGGAACCATAACTATTGTCGTGTCGGCAATATGTCGCTCTTGAACATGGCACTTCTCTGCTTTCGTGTCTGGGTGGGGATATCTCATTTCATTTTTCACTTGCCTCCGTGGGTTTGGGTAATCCTGTTTGACCTCTCATCTGCTCATTGCCTTGTCACCATGACCTCTGATCCATTGATGTCAAATACTGCCAACTCCACTGTCGTGCCGCCGATATGTTCAAGAGAAGTTGACCTTTGGAGAAAAACAACCTCTGATAGCTCATATAATCCTGATTCATAAAATTATCTCTCCGTCTCGTGTCGATGATGTGGGAAACATTATGGCCCACCTTCGATCAAGGTCACTTCCTGTCGACTTCAGCTCATTATCCAGGAAGTTGATCTAGAGACTCCCTACCGGTGCCTTCGAGCCTGCATGCCTTAATGGCAGGTTCTTCGTGTTCGACGTGAGGTTTTCATCATTGGCCTCCGATCGAATGATTCTACGGGTGTTCGACATCAGATCACTAATTCACACACCGTAGATTGTACCTATAGTACCTTGAGGGCCATTGTCATTATTGGTGGTACCTCTCGCGTTTGTTAACAGTTTCCATTATTGACTGGTAATCAGATGATGTTCATGCATGTTCAACTTCAGCTCATATATTCGCATGTTTGAACTTGTACTTTTGTTCGGGTCGAGATGGAGCACAAGACCCTGGATTTTGCTATTGTAATCCAGGCGTGATACATGACTCTCTTATGGATGGTTGCGACCATACCTGAGTCTATTCATTGATCCTAACCAGATGGCTGTGCCCATACTATGGATCTAGCTTATTATGTACTCTCTTATGGGTGGCTGCGACCATACCACATACATCATGTACTTGAGCTATCAGTTGTATCTCTCAATGCAGATTCTTGGCAGCAGCTACGTGTGTTCTTGTAAAGCATTTCACCCCTCTCTCTCTCTCGGGCCTCATGCTTTAGGGGGCATCTGTTACATAGTAATTTCTCACCATTGGTCACCGTCCCTGTTACCCCTGTTTCCGTACGTTGGAGGACGCATTCCGGGACCTGTGAGCAGTGACATAACCTAAAAACACTTGCATTATGTTCCCCTAAGTATGTACTTCATGTTCCCTGAAGACACTTTCTGCAAAATATCCCTGAAAAGTGCCCTTTTTCCATTAGCGCGGGTTCACAATGTCTTACCCGCGCCAATAAATGAGATCCTCAAAAGAGGGTGCGACCATTGGCGCTCTGTCTTAGAACAACACTCGCGCCAACCAAATTTGGAAACGATTTTTGACAAATGCACGCCCGGATGTTTTTTTCCTTTTATTGTCATCAGTCTTCTTGGAATAAAGCTGGCTTTAAAGATGTCGAGACTCATCATCTATCCTCATCATATATCCACAACAGCTTTTTAGGGATAATGTCAATCCACAATGAGTGTCTGGATGCATTGTATCTTCTTCCCTTCTCCATCTATAAAAGCCCATCCTCATGCACTTGACAAGCTAGTTCCGAAGTGCTGGAGTTCTTGAGTTCTGATATATTGGTGCTAGTATTGATTATAGTGAGGTTATGCTGCCGGAAGTCTGAACTGTGTATCCACAAGTAAAGAGAGAGAGAGAAGGATCTATTTCAAGGCATATGTAGCTACTTGCCCAGCCAGAGGCGAGATTCAACGTCAGAACATTGGTTGTAATTTTCTCCGTTTGTTCATTAATAAACGACTATTATTATGGTTCCAATCTTACTGTTCATGATGATGATGTTTGATTTATGTCCTTTCTGACTGATATATAGTTGTATATCGTGGATTTTATGCTTGTATTCACTTCGTTCTTTGCATGTGCAGGTGTCCATACGCGGAGATCGCTAGGATTGTGACCTGCCGGAGCTGGAGAACGGAGATATTGACTCATCTACGACAATAGCGTTGGATTCGAGGTTGGTTCTTCTTATCCACTTTCGATTTACAACTAGGAACTTGCATAATAGCGTGATTGATTGTTGCTAGACCCATTTTGGGCTAGTGGGATCGCTTCTGTCTGCAGAGGGGATTTACCTCTCCAACAACCGCAAAACCGTCACTTCCTATTCCAGCGAATTTCTGAGTTGGCACTTTTAATGATCAAATCTTCAATCTGGAAATTATCTTGGAGGCTAAAAATAGTGAATAATGTTACAACTGATTTATTAAAACTATCATTGATAAAATCATGCATAATCATCAATTTATTAGAAATAAAGGAAAAAAAATAATATTCATTCATAGAAGCATAAATCATCATAAAATGGATTTATATAATAAATTATAATAAATGACATGATGAAGAATAGTAGAAACGGGTGGAATAAGTTTTCAAAAGTGATAATAATAATGGCATATTAACGACCCAACATACCCCCACACTCAATATGTTGCATGTCCTCATGCAACGAAAACTGAATATATTGCATGTCCTCATGCAACCCAAAGACAAAAACCCATGTGTTAACCAAGCAATAAAAACTTTGTTCATCCCGGCTCATGAAATGGATAGAACAAATGAATTCTTCCTTAATTAATGAATATTTACTTTTAGCACTCTTGATGAAGGCATAACAATTTTTTCATTGGCGTTCAAGTTATGTTGCAGCAAAATATGATATAAGTGACAGCAACCTTCATTAACCATTTTCCCAAAAACTATGAACCCGATTTTGTTGAAATATATTAATGCTTCTATGATCCAAAAATTAGATCATTTTGATGCATGAATCATGAGATATAAACAAAATGGTTGTAGTTGAGAGTGTATGATTTCCGAATGAACCAATTTATCATGAAATTATCTAGGTATGTGTATTTTAATAGTATGTCTATGTTTCCTAGAGATCACAAGAATTGAGTTCATAGTTTTAAAAATATTATGGAAATCAATTTCTACACTGAAATTGTATGCCTTAAATGAGAAAGAAAATAGAAAACATCCATCATGCATAGCAATTCCTCCCCTTCTTTGAAAAATTAGCATGCCCTCATGTGATGCTAGAAAACAAATAGAGGTGGTTGCTACCAGCTGTTGAATTCTATGCTTGGTGTAAAACAACATGGAATAAGGGAGGTGTTGAGAAGGAATAAGAATAGCAATGGATGATAAAGAATATGAATAACATGGTTATAAGAAAGAAATGAATGAAAGCAACACTCCCCCAAACCAAAAGATAATATGCCGCTGAAAAATGTGGGAAGTAGTAAAGATGTGGAATGAATGATGATAAATAATGCTCAAAATGGATTTTCATTAAATTCTCCTAAATTCGTAATAAATAAGAAAATTAGGTGATTTTACCTCAAGTTTTACCTCAAGCATGACATATATGTACTGGCATTTGTTGAAGCTGATGTAGACAGAGTTGGTGCTAAAAGTGATGCAAAAGGTAGAATCCAGGCAAGCACATCATGTCAGAAGAATTGTTCACGTTTGCGAGTTGCTCGAGCCTCTTCTGTTAGTTGCAATAGTGTGGTCATGCTGCGAATAGGGTTTCCCCCCATACTTGTTGTTCTCCTATAAACAAATCACTATTTTTCATACAATGTTCTTGAATCCATAGTGTAAGCAATAGATAAGATGCATGCAAAAATTTCAATCAGAAAAACTTATGTATACATGCAATACTAATATTTTGGCAAATCAACAAGTGATGACAGAGTGCAATAATCATATCGCATGCAATCCCATAATGCATACATTCCCCCCTCCAATTGGAAAAGGAATTCCATGACCATAAAGCATATGAGAGATGTTGTGCTGATGGCAAGGCAAGGGAATGAACAATATAACAGTGAATGAAGCAGAGTACACATACCAATGATAGGATAGCGGGAGTTATGGTTATAATGAGAGCAGAGTGTGTAAAGATAGTTATGAATAAGAGATAGGATGCTTTGAATTGATGATAGGTGATGAAAAAGAGAAAAAGAACAACAATATGCCAAAAATATGCTTTACTGATAGTATGCTAGCTGAAAATGATGCGATTGATCATAAAATAATTTCTCATGCATAAAGGTTCAAAACAGGGAAAAAGTTAAGGAAATAACTTCTCTGATAAAAAGAAAAAAATAAAAAAATGGTATTATAATAATAATTGACGATAAAATATAACTTCAATACCATAAGTAGAGCTGCTGCTGCCAGCAGGCGTCCATAGCCTCGGCAGGGTTTCTTTTTAACCCATATGAGCCAGGATCCTCAATTTATAAATGGAGAGTTACAATGCTGTTCTACAGAAGAGATCAGTGCGTTGGCGTGGTAATCAGATAATCACACTGCCATTCACTGGGATGTAACAAAAGTGATCAGGTTGGCTCATGATGAGACCTCCTGTTCCAAGGATAATTTGGCTATCCAATGGATCATAACCTTGGTGTGGTGGCCATAATGGGAATGTCACTTTCCTACAACCTTATGAACATGGTAGGCTGGCTCGTAATGAGACCCCCTATCCTCCACCTGCGAAATTTTTTTTGTTGTTATTACACATTTTTATGATAAAAAGAGGGAGGCTCAGTACTCCTTAAGAGCAGGGATAGTGGAAGAAGTTGAACATGCCAATAGAAAAAAAAATATACCCATAATCTCATTTATTACAGACAGAGAAGATTATAACCAGGGAGGATGGAACCAGCATGGTATTAAGATGATCAATCAGTATCATGTACAACAGAAAACAATGCAGTAAACTAATATATAAATAATTGTATCCCTTTTGAAAAAAATCTATCATCAAGGAGCTATCCTGTTAAATATCATAATGTGAATGATATTAACTCGCTTCAAAAGAATCCATAATTCTTGTCTTCATAAAAGTAGTGTACTTCATGCCATAAAATGGAATCAGTGAAATGTGGTTGAGATGAATTAGGAAATAATCCTACAAGAAAAAAGAAGGGTTGCTCTAGAAAATATTCCCAAAATGTTGTTTTTTTTAAGGAACAACAAAAACACTCAAAAAGAAATTGTTTTTCTGTGTAGGGAACATCAAAGAAAATGCATGTGAAAAAGTGTTGTTCCTTAACATGAACAAAAAAAAATTGCGAAAATGTTGTTCCTTTGAAAAGGAAGAACAAAAATGTGAAAGTGTTGTTCCTTCGGAAAGGAACAACAAAAATGTGAAAGTGTAGAAGTGATGTTCCATTCGGAAAGGAACAACAAAAAGTAAAAGTGCAGAAGTGTTGTTCCATTCGGAAAGGAACAACAAGAAGTGAAAGTGTAGAAGTGTTGTTTCATTCGGAAAGGAACAACAAAACGTGAAAGTGTAGAAGTGTTGTTTCATTCGGAAAGGAATAGAAAAAAGTGAAAGTGCAGAAGTGTTGTTCCATTCGGAAAGGAACATCAAAACATGAAAGTGCAGAAATGTTGTTCCATTCGGGAAGGAACAGCAAAATGTGAAAGTGTAGAAGTGTTGTTCCATTCGGAAAGGAACAAAAAAAAGTGAAAGTGCAGAAGTGTTGTTCCATTCGGAAAGGAACAGTAAAAAGTGAAAAAGGAACAGCGAAATGAGTCACGGAAAAGGAACGAAAAAGTGAACCATGAAAAAGGAACATCAAAATGAATTGCTGACCAAAAAGGTGTTGTTCCTTTGGAAAAGGAACAATAAAATGAAATTACTGTCCCTTTGAAAAAGGAATAGGAGAAACGACAAAAGTGCACACAAACGCTGTCCCTTCAAAAAAGGAACAGCAAAATGCACAAGCATGAAATGCAAGCACGCAAAGAATGAATTCGCTGTTCACTGTATTGATGCTGAGGATGAGTTACACTTTGAATGAAGCAACACTTGAAACATAAAATATAAGAGAAATTAGAAAAGAAACAACATTTTATGTAAATAAATTAAGTTACAATAGCTATGATATTATGTAAAAAAAATGATCTTTTTGAAAAATGTTTTGGCAGCAAAGACATGACATGAATCTTCAAATGGAAATCAATTCTTCATTTCTTCTATTATAAATCCGTTGGGTAATGAGTTGGATGAAATTCCTTTGTTTCATAAAATTTCTTTCAAAAATCACTCGTCCATAAATTGACCTTTATTTTCCGAGGACCTGCAAAAAACGAGTGTCTACCTGCAATAAAACATTAAATCATGGAGAAAGAGAGGTGATTGGGCTCCGATAATCCAAGAATTATGCAAAAAACAACAAGTAGTTACCCTGTATAACAAATCCATTGAGAAAATAACAAAGTAAAATTTATCTGTCACTTGCAGGAGAGCAGTGGCCAATCATGCTAACCTGTAGTGTTTTAATCACAACTTCTTTGTTTTTCGTCGAAATTGAGTGACTCCAAAGAAAAATGAGAGCTAATTCAAAGGGTTATCTCCAGTAGCAACAGGTTTTGAAAATTTAATGCTATGATATGTCAAATTTATTTAGAACAACCTGCATAATAGAGTCATTTTCGATTACCCAATCTAGACCAACGATTGATATTTCAAGCACAGATTCTTCGTTTGATGTTGGATTCAAATAATTAAAATTGGAAATGAAATTAGATTTATTTATTTATCTCCAATAGAAACAGGTTTTGAAGAAAAAAAAAATTGATAGGTCAAATATTGTAAGGAACAACCAGAAAGACAGTCTTAAGGGTGCTTATTTACGATAGACAGTCAGTATTTTGATCATAACTTCGCCATATGATATCAAAAATGAGTGATTCCAATTGAATTGTAAACTAGAGTTATAGGGGAATCTACCATAGTAACAGGTTTTAAAAATTCAAACATTTATGCCTCCAAAAACGGACTGTCCCAACTCTGTTCCTGAGCTGCCCACTAGACACCCTGTCAATGTTTTGTTTCTAACTTTTTCGTTTCAAATCTAAATTGAGTGGTTCAAATTGGGTTAGAAAGTAGTCATCAAGGGTAACCTAGGGTAGAAACAGGTTTTTAAAATATTCACTTTTGGTCCCTCAAAACGTGACTGTCCCGACTATTTTTCCAGAAATCTCATCAAGCCCGAAAGCCAAAAAAATGATATTCAACCATTTTTTCATATTGATGATAAAAATGAATATAAGTGATTGTAGAACTATTATTTCCATTATAATTCATCTACACAAATGAATTAAAAAATTATCACCGATGTTGATTTCCATAGCATGTTGCAACAAAAAACAACTAGCTTTACAAAAATAAAAATAAAAAATATGTGTTTTTTTTTATTTGTTTATTTATTTTATTTTCTCCACTATCCTACTCTTCTTTGAGAATCGAATATGTTTATGTATAAGAGTATTTCCAGTAGAACCATTTTAGAATTAAAGCTTTACGTATGCACATACCCAAATTTGAAAAATGCATGTTGATAAAAATTAGGGTATGAGAAGCCAACTTCCCTTGAAAAGATGGTATCAAAAATTGTTGAAGTATGTAGTGATGATGCAAACACGTGATGGAGTGAAAAAAATCTTCAATATATCCCTTACTTTCTTGATTTCCCATCATACCATGAAGTTCTTGAGTTTTTAAAATGGTTTGTTGGTGCAACCTACAAGAAACCTCATTTTCTTCCATAGCTTCTACAATTTTTGAATTTGAAACATTCTGAATCTCATTGTAAGTTTTCTCTAATGGCACATGTGAGATAGAATGGGTGGGAAGGGTGGGTAAATTTGGCAGTTCAACATTGTAAGCATGTTGTATTGGTTTATTGTGGTGAGGGTGTGGAATTAGTTGAGCAGGAAATTCAAAAGTAGAAATGTTGGGCAGTTTCTTACCATAACAGAAGATGTTTTTTATGTGTTCCTTTGAAGCTCCTTCTTCCAATGTTCCTGTCAATTAGTTAGTGAAATGGGTGGTGCTTACATCACCACTTGAGTGAAATGATGTGATTTATTTTTCAAAATTTCTATTTTTTCCCTAGTCATTCACATAAAAATTCAAACATCTATTTCTATCCAGCAAAAATTAACAAATCTGCCGGAAAGCGGGCGGGGGAGCAGGGCTGTTACATGCTCCGTACGCAGGTTCTTACCTTCCGTTTTTAATACCCAATTCTCTCCTAGCATGCACTCATCAGATTCACACTACTCTTTAGAAATGGCTACACTCTCCCCGGAAACTGCGCCAAAATGTTGAGCGATAAAAAGGTGTCTTTTTAACTCCTAATTACCTTCACATTAATTATCAACCCAGGGACAACTTTTTATTTCAAGAGTGTACTCAGTTTGAGGCAGCTATTTACTCAAGAGTAATGTTCTGCAGTATAGTGCTTAAAATCCAAAAGTAAATGAAAGTTGGAAACAAAATCTAATTGGAACAACAAGAAACTGAAATGTTCTAAACTAAATCATTCACTCAAACAACCATCAATCGAGGATACAATAGCAATGACTCATTCCTCTGGATATTGATGCAATTGAAATCAAACCGGAACAAGACAATCAATCTGGGAATGAGGAAGCAATAACCAATGTTCTCTACAGTTGACAGTCCTGCTTTAAAGCAATCAAAAGGAAATCGAAATTGAACTAAAGCTGCCATTGAAAGTAAACTAGGAAAACTCTTTAAAAGCAAACTATTGCAATTAATCAACAAAAATGAACAACAAAGTAAATGGGTAGCAAACTGTAATTAAAGGAATCTGAACAACAAACTCTAATTAATGGAAATCAAGAACAAAATACCTTGAAGCCTAAATCTTTCATTCGGAAAAATAAGCAATGTATCAGTCAACGGTTCGACAGCAATAGCCCATCCCTTTGGAAACTGATGGAAAGGAAATTAGAGAATGGACCACGGGTCTGGGAGCTAAGCAGTAAATGCCAAGGCTCACTACAGCCACATATCGTCTCTCACACCAAAATAAAGATAATTCGAATAACAGGAAATGGAACAACAGATTAAATATGAATTTACAACAATCCAAATCAAGCACGCAACACACTTATCATTAAAAGGGATAGTAATCCGAGCTTCAATACAATATGCATGAATCACAACTATAAAGTAACAAAAAGTATAACGGAACAGCAATCCCGAATAAACAACAGTCACAATTTAAGAATACATCATACAGTTCTACCAATTTAGGAACATACAACGCGGTTAATCTGTAACCGAATGAAAATCTGTAAGGAACAGCAATGTTATATCAATTATCAACAGGAACAACAATGCGATACAAAGTTAAAATGATAACATAGCATTCCTGTTGCCGATAACGATAATATCCAATCAAGTATATATAACAGCGCTGATATGTAAAACAATAAAGTGCGTCAGATTACTAAACAGAGTAAAAGAGATCAAACCACACAGGAAGCATAAACATATAATACAACAGCAATGTACTCCACCAAAGGCTAGGCCTTTAGCCGCCAGCGGATGCTGCTGGGTTACTTCAGGATCAAAGATGGAATGGCAACTAGATTTATATTAAAATATCAAAGAAGAGTTACAATGGATTACAGCAAGAAGTCTCTCAATCTCTCATCCATTATCCATTCTCTCTACCATCCTCAATTCTGAATCTCTAATTCATCCTCAATTCCGTCACTCGAATCCCTCACCAAATCATACCCCTCTCTGATCTCTATTTTCATTTAAATAGAGAGAGATCAGAGAGCAGTTACAGTAGAGATAACTACAACATGATTTCTATTACAAAATTGGATTGTTTCCAACCAATTGATAAACAACAAGATATATTTCCATCCAGCTTTCAACAAGAGCAAGACGAATTTGGCTTTGCAGCTGAGATTTGGAGGACGGCTGCAACAACAAATCTGAGAAAATTATGCTCAAAGAACCCTGTGTTTCTCTCCGTACAAGCCGAATTTGGGCAAACCATTCCTTACCAAAGTTAATTGGGTCCGTTTTGGACAAAACCCATGTGCCGGATTTTCTAGATTCTGCTTCATTTTCTCAGAATCTAAACCGCAAAACGGTCACTTCCTATTCCAGCGAATTTCTGAGTTGGCACTTTTAATGATCAAATCTTCAATCTGGAAATTATCTTGGAGGCTAAAAATAGTGAATAATGTTACAACTGATTTATTAAAACTATCATTGATAAAATCATGCATAATCATCAATTTATTAGAAATAAAGGAGAATAAATAATATTCTCTTCATAGAAGCATAAATCATCATAAAATGGATTTATATAATAAATTATAATAAATGACATGATGAAGAATAGTAGAAATGGGTGGAATAAGTGTTCAAAAGTGATAATAATAATGGCATATTAACGACCCAACACTAAGGAGTAGGGGCCCTCTTTATGATAGCTATCTTATTTGGGTCTACTTGCAGTCTTTCCAAAGATATTGAGTGACCTAGAATAGTTCCTACAGCCATTAAGAACTTACATTTCTTTGGACTAAGGGATAAGTTAATTTCAATGCATTTGTTTAATACCTTCCTCAAGGAAATCTCACCCATAGGGGGTGAAATCATCCATATAAATTTCCACAGAATCATGGACTAGCTCTACAAACATGGGCAAGACTGCCCTCTAGAAGGTGGCAAGTGAATTGCATAAACCAAAAGGAAGGACCCTATAAGCAAAGGTACCCCAGGGATAAGTGAAGGTGGTTTTGTCCTTGTCCTCTGGGCTGATCTGGACTTGATTGTAACCACTAAATCCATATAGGAACGTGAAGAACTTCCATCCTCCCAGATCGTCTAATACTTGGTCAATGAAAGGTAGTGGAAAATGGTTTTTTGTGTGTCTTTGTTTAGCTCTCGGTAATCCACACAAATCCTCTAATTTCCCTTTTTATTTGGAACCAGAACCAGAGGAGACACCCACTCACTATCTGATATGGGGTAAATGAACCCTACATCCAACAACTTCTGTGGTTCTTCTTTGACTATATCGTTGAGGGTTGGGTTCATTCTCCTCCAAGCTTGACTGACTCTCTTGCATCCTTCCCTGATGTAAATGTGGTGAGTACACACCGAAGGGTGCACTCTTCTCATTTCCATGTAACTCCAGGCAAAGGAATCCAGATTCTTTCTTAGCATCTCACATAACTCCTCTTCTTGATGTACAAAGAGAGAGGGTTTAATTTCCAATGCTCTTTCTCCGTCGAATTCTATCATATTGACATGAGTAGGGCTTGAGTTAGCTAAGCATAGATCATTCAAAGGGTTATATTTCGCTTCCTTAACCAACTCCTCAAGAGACATGGTGTTGGGGGGGATGATTCTGGAGGATTTTCTCAATCAGGTCATCTTCATCAGGTTGGTCCCCTCCCATAGTAGCATCTAGCATACAGAAAGGGGAAGAGTAGACTTCATCTTGTTCCTACTCTTCTAACCATAAAAGTAAGTCATGCTCCAGAGATGGTTGAGAAGGAGGGTACAAGACCAATTTCTTGGATAGATGCCCACTTTTAAAGGTCATATTCCTAGCCCTACAAATTATGTAAGCATTGGTAATGGCTAACCATGGCCTCCCAAGGATGAGAGGATAACCATTGAACTTGGTCTTAGGTTGGAGAAATAAGAAGTCAGCAGGTTATTCCCAGGATTCAATGGAGACCATCACATCCTCAACAACTCCCGCAAGAGCTACTATGGACCTGTCCACAAGCTGCAAGACTATTATGGTCTTTCTTATTGATCCCTAGAGATTTAGTTTAAGCATAGTCTCCTTAGTCATCACATTGATGGCAACCCCAAGATCGATCAAGGTATGGGGGACAACGGTGCCATCGATGTGTACATCTACTACAAGGCTTCCAGGATCTGCAAATCACCCACCCGAAAATTAAGTCAGGCAATTGTCCAATTACATTAATGGTAGGGGTGTCTTTCGTTCACCTTACCAAATGTTTGAAACACTTCTCCTTCATTAACTTTTTGTATATGTCGATATCTTTGATAGCTTGGAGAAGCAGTATTTTAACACAGATTTTTCTGCTCACCTAGAATTTCAGTATCTTATGGGGTGTGCTAGATAGGATGGGTTAATCTCTCAGGAAAAGGAGGTGGATTTGCTTGAGGGAAACATTCCTCATTTTCCTCTTCACGCTCCTCAGGTGGAGATGGATGTTGATTATCAGAATCACTCTTCCAGATGTGAGGTTAATTTATTAAATTTCCACAAGGTAGCAGGGGTAGGATGTTTCTCCACTATTGACTTGTTGTGCATGTCTGTTGTCCAGGTTTGGATTTGGTTGGGTAGGCATCTGAGGTTTTTTAGGTGGAGCGGGGTGTAGGAGTTGTGGTTGAGATGGAGGTGGAGGCAGTAAAGTTGGAGCTTGGTTCTATGAGGGCTTCTAGCATTCAGATGGTGCATTCCATTGAGTTTTTGGAGGAGCATATGGCTGAAATGGTTGGTTGGTAGGTTGGGAATGGTATTGAGGTGTAGAATACCAGGGAGAAGGTGTTAACCATGAAGGATGAGAAGGAGGTCACCAAGGGGTAATGGATGTATTCTGGTTAGGGCTTTAATCTGAATAGGATGCCCCATGCATGCCTCGATGATATGGTCGAGGTCCTTAACACCTCCTTTGGTTGATGTAGTAGAGTTGTTCAGTCACCCCTTCAATTCCTTGATACACAAATTTTAATCTAGGCAGGGAAGGGAACATGTTTGTGGAGTCATTTTCCTCACAGATCGAGTAGATTTCTATAATATTTAATGAACATTCGTTCCTATGGTTACTCCTTGTGCATCTAGTGAAGAATATAGCTAAGGATCTCTCTGCTTCCTCCCGCATCCTCTTGATCTGTGTGGTGTCCATTTTCAAAGAAACGGTATCCAAAATTTCACTCTTAAAATCTTCCAACATGTTCCCAACTTCACTTTTTATGGATGTGTTGGAGGAGGACGAACTGGCCAAAACTTGACTAGCCCTACCCTTCTTTCTCATTTCCGTAGAATGTTTCCTAAAAACTTTCTTGATACCATCACATGTTAATTGATAGATGTCCCCTCCTAACAACAAGTTTAGGGTTTCTAGGATATCTTCCTTCATCCCCCTAAGAAGTACTAACTTAAGTGATTCAGTATCAAGGGTGCACCTGACCCTTTTGTAGTTGAGTTGGAATATTTTGTCATAATCTTCTAAATATTAATCATGTCCCAAGGTCATTCTAAAAATTTCCTTTTTGGTATATTTAGACCTGTAGTAATCCCTATACTTATTGTTGAAGGATTGTTGCATCTGAGCCCAGGTGGTGATACGATCCCTAGGTAAACCCATGAACCAGTGCAAGGTTGCATCTTTGAAAGTGCATGGGAAAAATTTCAACTTCTTATCATCATAGGTGTAATCATAAGTTTTTCCTATGGTAGCAAACGCGAACAAAAAGTATTTGGGCTTTTTGAGATAGGCCATGGAAGTGAGGAAGAGAAGAGGGGATTACCTTTTTCATCCTAGCACACCCATTAGTTTCTTTGATGGGAGAAGCACCCTCAACTCTATTCTCATCTACTTATTTGTCTCCAATCCCATTTCTACTTTCAGCGACGGTGCAATTTGGTGGAATAGTCTCTTATTCTTCCCCGATAGGCTCTTCAAAAATCTCTGGTTATTCGCCAAATGGGTCCTCTAGCTCACAACCACCAAAGAAGAGGGAAGGTTGGCTACTTGATGTGGTGGGGGTATTTCACAAAAATTTCCCTAAATTGTCTCTACTCCTATGAGGCATGAAAGGAGTTCTTTTTTTTTCTTTAGGTTTTTTTTTTAGAACTTCTTGGAGAATGGAAAGAAAGGAAAACTAAATTGCAACTACTTGCTCAATGGAACTAATTGCAGAATTGGGAGGTAGAAAAACTAGATAGAAACTGTCTACCAAATGGAACTATTTGTAAAATGAGAAAGAAATAAGGAAAGAAAGAAAGAAGAAATTACATCTACTCAGACACCTCCCTAGCAACAGTGCCAAAAAGTTATGTGTGCTAGTATTGTAGCAAGAATATTGCAACTCCTAGGGCTACCAACTTTACATCATCAACCCTGGTTTTGTACAAACTTGGAGGTGACCGTGTTGTATACATAAGTAGATGTAATGGTCTACTCTTGTCACCTTTCAACTGGGGCCATAGACCACTAGGATTTCTCAAACCAGTCTTCTATTGACTAGAAGAAGTCTAACTACCAAATGGATAAGGGAAAATTATCCTTAGTGAAAGAAAAGGAATGCTGCCTACTTTAAGGAATGAAAGATTGAATTGGAATACACTTGTAAAGTGACATGAAATCCTTTCACTACCGATTGACACATTTTTCTTGCAAAATAAACCTAGCTTAACCTTATTTATAACATGTGATGATCTAAACTAACTGAACATGGAATCTAATCTAGAGAGTATTATAACTGCTACATGCATGTGATAATTTAGCAATTGCAGAAGAAACTCTTCTTTATGTTTTTATTTTATGAATGAAAAGGATAATCTTCATTTGTTGTTTGGTAGGGGAGACAGGTATGGAAGATGAGGTTTGCATTGGTCTTAAAGGAATGGAAGCCAAGTGGAGGTGTAACCCAAGCTTAAATGACAATTGTTTTAAATTCCGGCTCAAAACAGGTTGTTACAAGGTTTCTTGTAGTACTACTACATGATGTTCTAGTTCTACTATAGGATACCCTATTTTACTATAGGAAATAGGCCAAAAGATTAGGAAGTTGTAGGGAAGGTGGAATTAAGTGTGGGAAAGGTATATAATGGGGGAATAAGGCATGTAGGAGGTGAACACTATCCAAGGCTCAATCAAATGCTTCAAGATGGTTGAATTTGCTTAAGTGAAGTGGTGATTTTCCTTACAAAACAAGAATTAAGATTTAGGTTTAGTGGACATTGGCAACATGGGTAGTTAAGTCTTGGATGGGGAAAATGAGATGAGGTATCCCCGCAATTTAGAAGCTCCTGCAACAACATACATTATTGTCTGTATTTAAACACAAATTAATTTATACATGGGAAAGATTTATTAAATGGAAGAATACGGAGTTATTACCATATATTGCCTAAGTTCATGAATGGAAGCGCTTTGAAACCAATGAAAAACTTAAGAGATCAAAAATGAAAATTGTGACTCATCCTAAGAAACTCAAAGACAATAATGACCTACTAATCAAGAAACCCTAGATTATCCAACAAAGCAAAAAATCTATTTTTGGGCTAGATGAATAGAACCCTCAAGTCATGATCCCATAACAGAGATGAGGTGAAAGCCACTATCACCAACTTTTCTGGAGTGCCTTTGGTCACTATGATACAATTTTTCTAACAATCAACAAATGGAAGAAAACTAATTAATCATCCAAATACTTTCAAATTAACAAAACCTAAATTAATTCAGCAGTGAACTATGAATGTAATCTAAGCTTACATGTATGAAAACAAGAACCTCTTATGCTAGGGTTGGACCCTAGTGCAAGAGCTTCAACCCTCTGAGTAAAATTAGTGCTGGATCAAGTGAATGCTTCTCATTTTCATTAGAAGATCAAAAATACATAAGAGTCAGCCACAATGCTTGAGCTCGAAAATGCCTCTTGGCTATAACAAAAAAAGCCAAATCCTAATAAGGCTCTAGGCATTCTTATTTATACAACTGAAGTTACCAATAACTTCCTTAAATTTAGGGAGGCTTGGTCCCCAAGCATGAGATCAACTGGTCTTCAACTATCACTCGCTTGGCTACCAATGATCTTAATCGATCCACCACTTCTAACTCTGGGCTGATGAGATATGGTGGAGGAACCTTTAAGTGAGTGAGAAGTTAAGGAGGGAGATCCAATCTTCTAAAATCCCTCTTTCTTGTCTACTTCAAGTTCCTACACTTTAATTAGCCCAAAAATTGCTCCAAAACCTGCAATCAATGCACATTAGACCACAAGACATGACATCTCATCTTTACCCTTCTCATTAAGCAAAATATAACAGAAAATGTAAAGAAATGTGAGAAAAGTTTATTTTAGTAAGCTGGAGAGTGGCATTAAGGTCCTTATAATTTACCCATTGATGAGCCTCATCACCATCCAAGCCCATGTCTAGATGCACCACCCAAATACTTGGTTGGACGCATGTAGGAAGGCCTTAGATGTGGAAATCTCCCTAAATTCTCAGTCCCATCATCCAAATTTTTTCACAAAGGTGCATCCCACCCAGGCTCAAGGCTCCACCTAAAAACTTAAGGGTCAAAAGGTGTCAACAACAGAAATGGCCGAAAGAAGAAAATAAGGATTATGATACTACTGTGATGACAAGTAGTCCCCTAGACATAAATGCAAGGAACCAAAATTATTTCAAATTGATGCTAAACAACTCAGCAGAGGAAGCTCCATCCCTTGAGGTGCACGAGGACAAATTCGAGGAAACCTAGATCGAAAATGATCCCACAACTGTTCCAGATGAGTTGGTTATATCACTACATGCCTTGGGTGGCATTTCTTCAGCTCAGACTCTCAAAATTCGAGGCTTTATTAAACATCCACCAGTAGTGGTATTGATTGATAGTGGCAATACTCATAAATTTATCCATAAGAGAGTTGTGAAAGTTTTGCCTTGCTATGTACAAGTGGTATCTAATTTCCAAGTACCTATTGCTAATGGGGAATCGTGAAATGTGAAGGTTGTCATGAAAATATTAAGCTTCAGATGGAAGACTACCACCTAAAGACCCACATGTTTTCTATTGAAATGGGTGGTTGCGACATTATCCTGGGTTCTAAATGGCTTCACACACTAGGCCCTATAACAATGGATTTCCAGGAGATATATATGAGCTTTAGGCACAATGACCACATTCATACATTAAGGGTGTCCATGCAAGTGGTCATATTATCATCATCTCGTATCTAATGGAGAAGATTTTTAAAAAGTTCCATCATGTAGTAATAAACCAATTTAATTCCATCCAGGCCATGGAATCCACTACTCCTCATATTCATCTTGAGATGCAACAAGTCTTAGATCGCAACCAATGTGTCTTTGACAAACCTAAAGAGCTCCCAGCCTCTAGGGGGGAACATGATCAACCGCCTAATGTCCATCCATATCAATATCCTTATTCCCAAAAGAATGAAATTGAAAAAATCATCAAAAAACTCCTAGAAGCTGGTGTTATTCCTCCTAGCATCATCCTTTATTCATATCCAATAATCATGGTTATAAATAAAGATGGAGAAAGGTGCATGTGTGTAGACTTTCAGGCCCTCAATTAGCTTACTATCAAGGAAACATTTCTTTTTCCAGTCGTTAATTATATTCTTGATGAACTGCATGGTGCTAAATTATTTAACAAGATAGACCTATACTCTGGCTATCACCAAATGCAGATGAAGGAAGTAGACATTCTAAAGATTGACTTGTGAACACATGAAGGGCATTATGAGTTCTTGGTCATGCCATTTGGTCTATGTAATTCTCCATCTAATTTCCAAAGCCTCGTGAACTACCTATTGAAAGCATATCTACGAAAATTTGTCTTGGTCTTCTTTGATGACATTATCATCTATAGCATAACTTGGGACAAACATCTTCAACATGTAGACCAAATATTGCAACTACTCTAAGATCACAAAATATTTGTCAAGTTATCCAAATGCTCTTTTGGAGTGGAAGAAGTTGAATATTTGGGACACATTGTGGGTCGTGAAGAAGTGAGGGTTGATAAAAAAAATTCAAGCAATGCAAGATTGGCCCCAACCAAAAACCTTCAAGAGTTTGAGGGGATTCTTGGGTCTCACTGGCTACGATCACAAATGTTTCCACAATTATGGGTGCATTGCTAGAACCCTCACTAATATTCTCAAGAAAAATTCATTTCTTTGGAATGATGTAGCTTAGAAGGCCTTCTTGGCTCTCAAATAGGCCATGTGGTCAACTCCCGTATTTTCCCTTACACACTTCACAAAAACTTTTGTGATTGAATGTGATGCTTCTGGTACTTGTATTGGCATTTTATTAATGCAGGAAGGTTGACCACTATATTTCACCATCGAATAACTCAATGGAAAACATTTGGGTCAATCTACTTATGATAAAGATATGATAGCCATCTTACATGCAGTAGACACCTAGTGGCCATACTTGTGGGGTGATGTTTCCAAATTTTCACGGACCATAAAAGCCTAAATTTTTTTTGGAGCATTATCTATCATCACCACAACAAAATTAATGGCTTGCCAAAATGCTGGGATATGATTATGAGATAATTTACAAGAAATGGTGTGAGAATGTAGTAGTTGATGCTTTATCGCACCAATTTGAGGATGAGAGCATCATGCTATCGATCTCTCTACCCATACCAAATTGGACTAAAGAGGCCCACAAGGAATGGTTCTCCCACCCTCTCTTTCACAACTCATTAATGACTTGAGAGAAGATCCTAATTCCTCAGCTGACTACTCTTCAGAGGATGAGATTATTCACTACAAGTATCAAGTAGTTATATCACCAACATCCACCCTCAAAACCCACATCTTGGACAAGATACACTCATCTCTAATTATAGGACATTCAAGCTTTGAGAAGACATATGCATGTGCATGTTGTTCTTTCTTTTGGACTTGCATGAAAAATGGCATTCTTACTTTTGTAGCTGAATGTGGTGTGTGCCAACGTAAAAAAGGGGAAATAATCAAGTTACCGAGAAACTTACAACCATTACCACTCCCTACCTATGTCTACATAGATGCTTCCATGGATTTCATCATTGGTCTCCCAAAGTTAGGAAACAAATCAATTATCATGGTGGTTGTGGACAAAATTTCTAAATATGCTCATTTTTTCGCTCTACCAAACCCATATACCCCCACTTTGGTGGCTCACGTTTTCTTGGATCATATCTTCAAAATACATGGCATGCCAACTTCTGTTATGTCTAATTACAACCCCACTTTCACCAACAAATTTTGGCAAAAAATTTTCAAGCTACAGGGAACGCAACTCCAACTAAGTACCACCTATCATCCCTGTTAAAATTGGCAACCAGGGTAAAACTTCATGTGGGTCATATTATTCATGGCTAATAATATTTTTATTAGATTCCTCTCGTTGATAGGTGTAGGATTCATATAAATATCATCAAATTCCGATAAGTATTCATGGAGATATGAATTTATTTTGATCATGGAATTATTATCAAGCTGACCTACAACTCATGTAGGCTCAGAAGCCCAACAGTCGCATCTATTCACCCACCAACGTTGTGTACAAATATAAGAGGACTTTTCCTCATTTGGACTCACTCATCACATCACATCTCTCTCTCTCTACTGCACAAATATGAGTATCTTCTATACTGCGCTGAAATGGTTCTCTCTCTCTCACACATGTGAAGCCGGTAACTGCTGAAATTGAAGCTGCAACTGCAGAAGTAAAGATTGACTTGCGTGGCATAGAATATCTCCTCTTTGGAACTGCACTGTAGGTTCATCTGAACCTCCTTTATAAAGCCACAACTTTTTGTGGTGGAATGAAGTCAATCCGACGAACGGTTTGCAAGATATCGACTACCCTAGTTTGAAGCCGGAAACTGCTGAAACTGAAGCTGCAACTGCAGAAGTAAAGATTGACTTGTGTGGCCTAGAAGATCTCCTCTTTGGAACTGCACTGTAGGTTCATCTAAACCTCCTTTGAAAGCCACAAATTTTGGTGGTGGAATGAAGTCAATCCGACGAACGGTTTGCAAGATATCGACTGCCCTAGTTTGAAGTCGGAAACTGCTGAAATTGAAGCTGCAACTATAGAAGTGAAGATTGACTTGCGTGGCCTAGAAGATCTCCTCTTTGGAACTGTGCTATAGGTTCATCTGAACCTCCTCTAGAAGCTGAAACTTTTGGTGGTGGAATGAAGTCAATCCGACTGTCGGTTTGTGAGATATGGTCTGCCCTAGTTTGATAATGAAGCCGCTAATGCTGATGCTACTGATCTAGGGTTTGCTATTGATGATATGAATCAGATTTATTGTACTATTTTTCTCTGCTGAATTATTGAAGATAAAACAAGATTTGATCAAAGGGTTTCCCCACACATTGTGGGGTTTGTCCCTGGCTAGCCGCCACATCTTATGTCTCTTGTCTTGGCTTGTTTTCTGTCGATCGTTTAATGTTCTATCTGCACTTTACTTTATGTACATGTGAGCTAATCGGTGGAATATAATAAGAAAAAGAAGTAAACTATTATAAGCATAGAACATACTATAACTTAACATGGTATCAGAGCTGAGGTGAAGACAAAGCCCGAGCAAGAGCAAGAGCAATCATCGAAGAGAATATTGGCAAGGCTATCCTAAAAGAACTATGGGGTCCTCAACACTCTTTCCTGCTAAAGACAAGCTCCGTGAGAAAGCTGACTATCATAGATGGAAGATGTCTATCGATTTAACCCTTGATAATCAAGGAGTATTGGATCATGTGAGAGGCAATATTGTTGAGCCTCCATCAAATGCATCCGCTGCTGCCTGGAACAAATGAAAAAATGGAGAAGTCAAAACAATAGAAGATCATCTGGGACTCTATCGACAAGCACTTGGTGGCCTACATCTCTGAACTGGACACCTCCAAGGAAATCTACGATAGACTGGACTACTCTTTTGAACTATAATGTAATTCCTGGTTTCGAGGAATTAATGGCTAGATGCATTGAAGAAGAAACAAGGGAAGAAGTGCAGGAAATGTCCATGCCTAAAGGTCCTCCTGCTGCCTTTTCTTCTCATGCAAAGAAAAGAAATAATTCCAGAACTAAATCAAAAGGAAAGGCTAGACCCAAGGCTAGAGGAAAATGATGATGTTACATTTGCGATAAAGCAAGTCACTATGTATGAGATCATGAGCATCATGATGGATAAAACCATGGACATGGGCATCATGATGGTAATCATGATTAGAGAAGCATGGTACAATATGCAGTGGTACAACTCGAAATCCCTCTGATGGCAATCAAAGGAATGACAAATTCAACAGCAAAGGTAAGAGGAGATCTGGGAATCAAGGAAGAGGACAAGCATACAAGAAGGATAGAAATTCTAGGATGTATTAAATACACCTAACCTCAAAAGGAACCTAGTGTCCATCTTGTCAATGGAAGACAGAGGCTACAAGGTAACCTTCAGCAATGGCAAGGTATGTATATGGAAAAATAATGTTAAGATGCCTTTACTCTTGGGTTTAGTGTTGATTCATTATATCAGGTCCATGGAAGTCCGCTAGGTGTCATGTCTTGTGACACAACTCTTTAGTCCAAACTTTGGCATCAGAGGTTTTCCCACCTTCATTACAAAGCTCTACTTGATGTAAGATAGATGATAACAGGGATGCCCGAATTCCAAGTAGAGAAAGAAGGTGTATGTCCGGGATGTGCCAAAGGAAAGCTCAAAAGGGGGACCATTCCCCTCAAGCCAAAACAAGACCTCAGATATATTACAATTGGTTCACTCAGGCATACCTGAGGTTGGCATTAAGAGGGAGACTACTACACCACATACTCCTAAGCAAAATGGTGTGGTGGGAAGGAAGAACCACACGATGATGGAAGCTGTCCGGGCCATGCTACATGATCAAAGACTTCCAAAGTTTCTATGGCTGAAACTACAATCACCACCGTATATGTACAAAATCGATGCCCTCATCAAGCATTGGGTTCCAAGACTCCTGAAGAAAAATTCACCAGTAAGAAACCTGATGTTTCTCATCTTAAAATTTTTGGAAGCCCTGTATACTTTCATGTGCCGAAAGAGAAAAGAAATAAACTGGGAGCATCTAGAAAGAAGGGAATTTTCGTTGGCTATGGTGAAAATACTAAAGGCTATAGAATCTATGTAGCCAGTCAAAGGGAAGTCATAATTAGTCATGATGTCACCTTTGACGAAGATATGGATCTCAGCAAGGTGATCAATATTCCGACTTTGAGGAGCTCTCAAGAAGTCGACACCAGGGAACCGAAAGAAAATGATGATGAATCAATGCTTGATGTAGAAGAACCCATGGATCCGATTGATCCTCCTCCATATGAGCCTTCCTCTTCTAGGAAGAGGCCTTCATGGCTTAAGGGGTTACTTGATGATGCTGAAGGACATGTTGCATCCCGAGGAACCTTTCGTGAAAGTAAGAAACCTAATAGGTATCAAGGATACCTGACCATCATGAGCACGATCATACAAAATGAGCCTTTGTCATTCTCAGATGCCGTCAAGCATCAAGTATGGAAGGATGCTATGACCGAAGAATATGAGTCTATCATAAAGAATGATGTTTGGGAAGTAGTTCCCAGACCCCAGGACAATACTGTTGTTACTTCCAAATGGCTTTACAAGATAAAGCATGCAGCAGATGGAAGCACGGAAAAGTATAAGGCTCGTTTTGTTGCTCGAGGTTTCTCCCAAAAGGAAGGTATAGACTATGATGAGATATTTGCAGCTGTTGCCATATATACGACCATCCGCTCGATCATAGCCCTTGCCACTTCACAAGGATGGAACCTACATCAGATGGATGTTAAGACCGCGTTCTTGCATGGTTCTATCAAAGAAGAGGTCTATGTGGAGCAACTTGAAGGATTTGAGATTTATGATTGAAAATCTCATGTATGCAGGTTGAAGAAGGCTCTCTATGGGCTGAAGCAAGCACCCTGAGCATGGTATGAGAGGATCGATAGCTACTTGATGAAGTTGGGATTCACTAGGAGTGAAGCTGATCCTAACCTTTACTTTAAGGTTGAAGATGACAAGCCTCTCATGCTGTTGTTGTATGTGGATGACCTCTTTCTGACAGGTGCAAACCCTCTCATTCACAAATGTAAGAGGGAGATGGCTTCTGAATTTGAAATGAAGGACCAATGACTTGAAGTGTGGTAGAAGCCAAGGGAAATTTTCCTATCTCAAGGAAAATATGTGGTAAATATATTGGAAAGATTCGGTATGATGGACTGCAAGCCTGTGACTACCTTAAGGATCTTAACTTTTAGAAGTTATATGGTAGTGATGTCAGACCAGACTTGGGAAATGCCTCTGAGTTTCAAAAACTCATTCGCATTGATGTTCTTGGTGAACCTCCGTCCGAACATATGTTTTGTAGTTAGCATTGTGAGCTCATATTTGGTTGAGCCTCACTGGATTGATGCCAGGAATCTTCTGAGATGTCTTCAGGACACAATCTCTCATGGATTAAGATACACTGCCAGAGATGTGAGACTACTTGGATATACTGATGTTGATTGGGCAGGAAGTGTGGTGGACCGTAAGAGCACTTCCGGGTACTGTTTCATCTTGGGATCTGCTTCGATATCCTGGATGAATAGGAAGCAGGAGTCGATGGCTTTGAGCACCGACGAAGCAGGATATATTGTTGCTAGCATAACCTCGTTTGAGGCAGTTTGGTTGCGAAAGCTCTTCAGTGAGCTATTTGGATTTACATTGGATACCACTGCGATTCTCTGTAACAACCAGAGGTGGGATTCGATTATTGAGGAATCCCGTACTCGTCAATTGCTCCAGCAGATAGACATCATCTGGGATATGGTAAGTCGATGAGCAAGGAAGCTCCATCACATTAAGATGATGTACAGGTTGATACACCTTGTCAAAGCCCCAAGGAAAGATCTAATCTGTGACTTTCCCAAATGTCTTGGAGGTGGCAAGAAACCCTTGTACAAGGGTCCTGCATGTTGCATGCATTGAGCTCTGGGAGCTCTGAGGGCTTGTGATTCCTAGTGGAGCAACATATGACCACAGGGTGACTCACCCTCCCCTGGTGGTGCACACTGGAACAAGATGATTTTCTCTCTTGTGGGACAAGATGATTCGCTCTCTTGTGGAACAGGATGATTCGCTCTCCTGTGTAGCAGGATGATTAGTTCTCCTGTGAGGCCTGGATTGATGTGTTCTCCATGGCAGCCTGGATTGATGTGTTCTCCACGGCAATTGTAGCAGGATTGATGTGTTCTCCTGTGAGGCCTGGATTGATGTGTTCTCCATGGCAATTGTAGCAGGATTGATGTATTCTCCTATGAGGCCTGGATTGATGTGTTTTCCATGGCAATTGTAGCAGGATTGATGTGTTCTCCTGTGAAGACAGGATTGATTAGTTCTCCTGTCGAGGCATCCTACTCATGCAGTATGGGACTCATGGGAAGTACCTCTCATCTGATCAATGAGCAGGGAAATGAAGTTAGGGACCATAGTAGTATCGATGGACGCATCGTTGTAACTACCGTACTCCCTACGCTAGGATGACCTCCATTGATCTGGGATCAATGATACTAGTCTGGGACCAGTGGTAGGAGTTGTACCATACTATGACACTGAATTCGGGTCGGTTGAGACGATAGGATCAGTGGTACATATTTTGAGACTGACTTTCAGTCAGTGGAGGATGATATTGGTCTGGGACCATTGGATTTGTACTCACTATGACACTGACTTTGGGTTGGTTGAGACTGGTCTGGGACCAGTGGTAGATACTCTGAGACTGACTTTGAGTCAGTATGATACATCCTCGATCATTTCTTCTTCTTCATAATTCAGACAAAAGCAGAGTGTAACAGAACAATGCAAGAGCAGAGCAGAACAGAACAAAAAAGTACAGATCAGTGCAGGGTAGAAAAAGACAAAGCAGAACAGGAAAAATAGAGCAGAACAGGGCAAGGGTCAGGCTGTAGAAGGCAGTACATTTGATGGATGAATAGTAACGACCGATAGAAAGATTGCATATGAAGTTCTCCATGGTTGAGAGGGAGTGTTAAAATTGGCAACCAGGGAAAAACTTCATGTGGGTCATCTTATTCATGGCTAATAATATTTTTATTGGACTCCTCTCATCGAGAGGTGTAGGATTGATATAAATATCATCCAATTCCGATAAGTATTCATGGAGATATGAATTTATTTTGATCATGGAATTATTATCAAGCCGACCTACAACTCATGTAGGCTCAGAAGCCCAACATTCGCATCTATTCACCCACCAACGTTGTGTATAAATATAAGAGGACTTTTCCTCATTTGGACTCACTCATCTCATCACATCTCTCTCTCTCTACTGCGCAGATATGAGTCTCTTCTCTACTCCGCTGAAATGGGTCTCTCTCTCTCTCACACACGTGAAGCCGGAAACTGCTGAAATTGAAGCTGCAACTGCAGAAGTAAAGATTGACTTGCGTGGCCTAGAAGATCTCCTCTTTGGAACTACGTTGTAGGTTCATCTGAACCTCCTTTGAAATCCACAACTTTTGGTGGTGGAATGAAGTCAATCCGACGAACGGTTTGCAAGATATCGAGTGCCCTAGTTTGAAGCTGGAAACTGCTGAAACTGAAGCTGCAACTGCAGAAGTAAAGATTGACTTGCGTGGCCTAGAAGATCTCCTCTTTGGAACTGTGCTATAGGTTCATCTGAACCTCCTTTGAAAGCCGCAACTTTTGGTGGTGGAATTAAGTCAATCCGACGAACGGTTTGCAAGATATCGACTGCCCTAGTTTGAAGCCGGAAACTGTTGAAATTGAAGCTGCAACTGTAGAAGTAAAGATTGACTTGCGTGGCCTAGAATATCTCCTCTTTTGAACTACTCTGTAGGTTCATCTGAACCTCCTCTGGAAGCCAAAACTTTTGGTGGTGGAATGAAGTCAATCCAACTGTCGGTTTATGAGATATGGTCTGCCCTAGTTTGATAATGAAGCCGCTAATGCTGATGCTACTAATCTAGGGTTTGCTACTGCTGATATGAATCAGATTTATTGTACTATTTCTCTCTACTGAATTATTGAAGATAAAAGAAGATTTGATCAAAGGGTTTCCCAACACATTGTGGGGTTTGTCCCTGGCTAGCCGCCACATCTTGTGTCTCTTGTCTTGGCTTGTTTTCTGTCGATCGTTTAATGTTCTATCCGCACTTTACTTTATGTACATGTGATTGCTAATCGGTGGAATATAATAAGAAAAATAAGTAAACTGTTATAAGCATAGAACATACCATAACTTAACAATCCCCAAACTGGTGGTCAAACTGAAGCAGTCAACAAATGTTTGGAGACATATCTAAGGTGTTTCACTTCAGAAAGGAAGCATCAATGGATATATTCGCTACCTTTAGTTGAATGGTGGTATAATACTAGTTATCATGAAGCCACCGAGATGACTCCATATGAGGCAGTGTATGGCCAACTTCCACCTTCACCTATTTCTTATATCCCTATATGTTCTAAAGTATAGGCAGTTGATCAACTCCTACAAAATCGTGTCACTGTGATGGCTCATCTTAAAGATAATCTACACCAAGCTCAGAATCAAATGAAACAACAGCTAGACCAACATCATTTTGAGTGCACATTTTAAGAGGGGGATCAGGTATTCCTGCGACTCCAACCATATATGAAAACATAGCTCAAAGAAAAGGGCTACCAAAAACTAGCACCAAAATTCTATGGACCCTTTCAGATACTTCAGCGCATAGGAGCAGTCACCTACAAACTGGCCTTTCCACCTACTTCAAAAATTCATCTGGTCTTCCATGTATCATGCCTCAAGAAAGAGATGGGAAAAAGCTCTAGAGTTCAAACAAGTCTACCTAAATTGGATGAGGAAGGCTCACTTTGGATCTGACCAGAATAGGCCCTCGATACTCATGAAAGACATCTCTGTGGATGCACGATTAAGGAAGTCCTCATCAAGTGGAAATACACCTCTCTAAAAGATGCAACCTAGGAACCTGCCATTATTCTTCAATAGTTTTTGCAACTTCAGCCTTGATGACAATGCTGATTTTGATGGGGGCAGGGCATGTTAGGGTCCAAGCCTAACCCCTTTATTTTATGTAATAATCCCAATGGGACGATTCAGAGTCATAGTTAGTTAGAAAATAAATATAGGTCGCACTAATAATTGTAAGTGGTTGACCCACATTAGAGAAAAGGGAGCATAGATAGTTGTAAATGAGCCATAGTTAATAAATAAAGTGATTAACCTGTGTTGTGAAAGGGACCACTAGTAGTTAGGGTTTGGATGTCATTTAGCTATAAATAGCCATAGTTAGTAAGGGAAAGATCATAGAGTCTTATTTTAATCGAGATATTTTCTATTGGAGGTTTCCCACTTGAAGAGGCAAGTGAACATTGAATCTGGTAGTTTTTCTCATTTCATGTGATAATTTTGTGTTCTGGGCTATATTTCTTTGTATTTATGGTATTCTAGATTTCTCACAGTTCAAGAGAATAACAAATAACCTATGGATTCATGTGATATAATGCAATCAATTAATATTAATTTGTATTTTTTTACTTGACATGTATTTAAAAATATAAAAATAGTTTAATCTTTGAAATTTTAATCTAAATAATGAGTGAACATATTTTATACACCAAAATTGTGTCCTCAATTTATTTAACAATGCAATAGTACATATATAGAGAAATAAGAGTTTTTTTATAGAAAAAACGTGCTATATTGGAACATTAAAACCTTGTTAAAGAAAATTCAATTGTGTACTAACTTAGAAAATCTTGTTGACCAAAAGATTTCATCAAACCATGATCTAACTACCTCCTAAAAACACATAAGAAGAATAAACATTTTGATACCAATTCTACATCACCATGATCAATACATTAACAAGGCCACAACATTTTCATGTATGATCGATCATAAGCATCACATAATATTCTATATGATAGGTAGGAGTAAATAATCCCAACTTTCACCCTGAGTGAGTTGGACATGTCTTTATCTTTGTTAGGTAAGCCTCCATCATCATCTTCCATTGATTCAATGCATTAAAGAAACTCTTGATAAATAAAGTATATATATGATCTAACTTGGAATTTGTGTCTCATTCCTTGATCATGTAGACATTACCAAATTTTCAACATCCACATAAAGGAGTGACAATCCACGAAAATACATGGGTCCCTAGCTATTACAACTACTAACACACTAAGTTCTCCTCCAAGTAAATGGTTCATACATATTCTCAATGAAATCCACCTAAATTCATATGAAACTTCAAGTTTTGGCCTATCACACCCCCCAGATTTTACAACCAACACAATCCACCCATAGAGAATTCAACTGCCACATAACCCATACTCTATCAATGGTTGTGCACTATATTAAATAAGTTATCCAAATTATCAAGGCCACATGTATAATAGGTATGCCTTCTTACAAGAGTCATACAATGATATGTCCTTTACATAATATAGAGAGAGATATGGTTACATATTATTTAAATGCTCCATATCATGATGGCAATAAGTACAAATTTTTATAATATTGCATGTTTTACAATACTCCTCCCAAGTACCAAGTCTAATATTAAACTCAAAAACATCAACAACCAATATACATAATCTACAAACACCATGTTATACTTCCTCCAAATATAAGATGTGATTCATCTGTCCATATGGTCCTCGTTTTGATTCAATATAATAAAAGGTATACCTTGTTTGTCCATCTATAACCAATCTCCATTTCTCCCACAAGGAATATCATTGTCATGGTTTGGATGAAATTCCAAAAACTCTCTATGATGTCTAGAACATCATTATGTCCTCCGTGTTGCAAGCCCATAATTCCAAAATATCTACCATTAACATTGGGTGTGAAACAATATTGCTTTAATTCATATTTCACCACTATAATAACTAACCATTAGTTATTCATTGTAGAAAATTTGTAGCATCTATATAGTAAATTATTCATATATGCTCATACATTATGATTTACTTATAGGATTGTCATCTCAAAAAACATATGAATTAGAGACCAATCATACAATTTGGCCAAACATTAGGAGCACACAAAATAATTAAGAACTTTTATAAGGCCTAACGTCAACCTAAATATTGAACAATAAGGCATTTTATGAACCTACTTCCATCTATCAAGACACCTATGTACCCAAATCATGTTCCCACTAATTCTCTAGAAAAATGTTATAGATATAGAATGGAGCCAAGTTGATCTTGCACTCTATACTTACTTATATAAGGACTTATGACACCACATTAATTAAAAAAACTTTCATCAATTAACAACTATAGTAGATACAACCTCTTTTTATATTTTCCTTTTAGCTATAATGCACCATATCAAGGAAACACAAGAATGACCCTTACGTGAAAAAGTCTTCCATTGCAAGGATATAATAATCAACAAAAGATAATGGTACATGTGACTAAAGAATTTTCCTTACATATTTCTCTAGGGTCATGAACATACTTGGTGTCTTCATATAAATATTCAAATTATGGATTCAACATTCATCTTGGATATTCATATGTTTCCTTTTATTTGTTAGAATCATGAACTTTAACAAAATGATTGCACTCCCATATTGGGTTAGCAAGCTTAATACACTTTTTGAGTTTTGACTTCAAGACATTTTTATCACCACCACCAAAGTTGTACATCAACATATATAAATGGAATTTGAGCTAAGGATTTAATCATGCTATCAGAAAGCATAAGGCTTTCTTACAATACCTATTTTCCTATCAAGCTAACCATGGCCAACTACTAGCCATAGTGGAAAGTAGATTATGTCTATCCTTGAAGTCACCCACCCAAGGGATGTGAATTTTAGGATTCATTGCAGAAGTTAATATCTACCACATGACCCTAGCCACAGATTATAATTGTTTTCAATAACATATATACATGTAGTGCAGGTTTTGTTGATATTTCCTCAAATCCAAAATAAAGCTAAAAATAGAATATAAATAAATAGATGAAGGGAGAGAACCTAAGGGTGGCGTCATTGAATTAATGGCTAAGTGGAGTTGTGGCTGATCGAATTTGTTCTCTGCAGAAGCCTAATCCTTCATCATAGGAAGAGTTGCAGTGAGGTATAGAGATGAATTCATCAACAAAGTAAGTATAGTTGAGACAGTTGCAGAAAGGATATGAGGAGTTGTCGTCATCAAGACAAAGCATTTATCTTTCATCTTGGAAGATAAGGGCTTGTACTTACCTTTGTTGTCATGGAACCCTAGTGGACAGTATGTATCATTGTGGTAATGCTTGTGACATCTATGACATTTGAAGGGGATGCCCTTGTAGTCTAAAGTCTGAAGAGAAGTGATGCCTTGATGTTGGAGTTTCATTTTACCCCATAAGTCATCTCTAATATCCATATTTACCAATACCCTTTCCACCTTCATCTCCATAGAGTCTTTGAAAGTGAGGTTGGCCTCCAAACATTCCCCCAACTTGTTTCCAATTTCCTTGAGAGGTTTCTCTGACCTAAATTATACTTTTAGTTCAAGAAGTGGAACCCAAATAGGGGCCTTGTCTAGTTTCTCTCTGAGTGGGATAAAAAAGAGGGGTCCAATACATAAGCATGAAATGGGTGGAGTCAACAATCCAAACTTTATTCAGATACCGATTAACCTCTTTAGACTTTCTGAAAAAAAAGGAGCCAACCTCTTACTAGTATCTTGAAAGTTGGCAGTAGGTTGATGTGAGCTCTCCACTCCTTAGTCATCCATTTTGATATTGTCTTCTTGCTAAAATCAAGGCCATGAGTGAAACCCACCCATGAAAACACATACATTTAAATGAATTCATGCATATCCATCTTGTCACCCAGAACGAATGAGAGTTGGCCCTTCTTTTCATTCACAGAGGGGTTGTTTCATTTTCTAGCAGTAGATCAGGGGTCTAGCTTAGGGGAATGAGTGGCCTCTTGTGAGGGGGGGGATTGTGGTCAAAGGAAGAGGTGTCAATGAGATTGGCTGGGGGACTATGAGAGAAGAAAAAGGAATGGAGACAAGATTTATGGGCGTAGGAGAGATTTCCAAAGAACTAGAAGGAATAAATTCTTCAAAACTGATAGGCGTGACAAAGATGGCCAGAGGTGAGGGGGTGAATAAATCCCATGGTCGAAAAGGGTAGTTAGGTTTTTCAACGTTAGTGAAATATTTCCACAATGGTGGGGATCTATAATGGAAACCAGTAACCCATGAGGAGTAGTACACGGGGAAGATAACCCCAAGGAGAAAACCCTAGTTCTCGGCCCATAAGCAAGTGGATCATCAAAATCAGACAAGATGGGGGGGGGGGGGGGGGCAAAGGTGGAAATGAGAAACCCTCCAAGGAATGCAAACCCCAACTGATGGAAGTCCAAAAAATCAGTGATGCTAGTGTGAGGACCCGAATCTCTAGTTGTACCCATGTTGTTGCTTTGAATAGAAGCCCACCAATGAAAACCCTCCATGAGTGAATCTCCAAAAAGAGGCAAGACCTCATCAACAAGTTGAGATACAAAACCATATACTGTGATTCCTTCAAGCCAAAATCTACCATGTGGAGCCACAAAACCTATGCCATGCTTCCTTCAAGCTCGGTTCTTCCAAGTGGAGCCACAAAACCCTGTGCCATGCTTCCTTTAAGATTCAATTTTCCAACTGGCATCGCAAAAATGTTTCCTTTTGGCACTGGGTCCTCCCAATAATAAACCACTTAGATATGTTCCATGATAGTGACCCAAAGCCAAGGAAAACAAAATTAAAAACTAGAAATTAGTTGTAGCCAAAGGGAAAATACCACTAATGGAAAACTATAAAAACAGGGAACATGCTACGAGTTGCAGCCAAAGAATGGTAAGTTGAACCATAGGCTTATAGAACACCTCGAGCGATGTACGACATGAATGTGAGAATCGTACTGGTGTCCACGTAGACAAAGGTGACCTAGCTGTGCAAGTTCAAAGACCACAACTTTATTTATATAGCCATGGCTCTCACAACTTCAAATATTTAACAAAGTATAAAATTGTTTCACGACTTCCAATATGGCTCTCATGACTTCCATTGAGGGATATTGAAGAAGAAAGGAAAGAAAAAGAAGTACTTGAAGGAAGAATTGAAGAGAAAGAAAATGTTTTATATTTATTTTCTAAATAGAAGAAGACCAAAGGAAATAATTTGAAGCCATCGTTGCAGAGAAAGAAAGTACTTGCACTACAACTGCAAAAACTATCAAAGAATACAAATAAACAATTGTTTCCCTCAAGAAAAATCTCAAGGAGAAGGAATTATCTTTTAAGTTGTTTGTCAAAGGTAAGGAAGATGAAATGAAACATAAGTATCTCTTCCAGGTAGAGGTGCAAAAGTTGAAGATGGTTGTCAAGAGCATGCAAATGTACACACAAGCAATTGAAAAGAAAAATAAAATAGAGGTTGTTGAGTCTGTTAAAAGATGCATGGATGCATCACTGGAGTTGGAACACATGGTGATGAAGAAAATGAAAGAGAATGTGTCAAGGTGATAAATGAAATCTGAAAAGGGTATAGTCAAAATTAAAATCCCACTGATGTAATGTGGAAGATGCGACATGGCCTTCAAAATTTATTGATGTTCATAACACCCAATAAAAATAAAACAGGAGAAAATGCTACAACAATTGAACAAACAACATTCTGCGACATCATCTGTTATAAGGTTTTGAGTATTAGTTGAAGGCAAAGGTTCATATTTATATTTGAGATCTCTTTTACGATTTGATCTAGTGCAGAAATATTCCACTCTTGTTAAACATTTATACAAATATCTATTTGATTATAGTTCCAATAAAGATCTCCATTTCCATCTTCTTCAATGCAGTTGGATGTGAGCCTTGTATTCATAACTTGTTAAGTTTTATGAGTTGAGATTCAACATGAGTAGCCTAAGATGAGTTATAGGAAGTTCATAGGTGAACAAGGCATAGTCTAGTTGTAGTAATTGTAACTTAGTCAAAATGTTGTAGTCGAGGAAGGATTTGGTTGGATTACCATGTTGAAAAAAAGTAAGGGTAGTTGTGAGGGAATGATAGCTAAGGAGTGTGAGGCCATGCTAAGGAATGAAAAGGTGTCCTAACACATTCTAGATAGTGTGAATTCATGTCTAGGAGTGTTGGGTAGTGTCAAGGCATCACAAGGGAGAACTAGGTCAAAATGCATGTGAATGAACAAATAAGAGTATGTGCCATGAAGTGTCAGTGAATTCCAAGGGTCCCAAGGATGAAGTGTGTTAGGAGAATTTTAGAATAGGACTTACAGGAGGCACTCCTACGATTGTGATAAGGGGCTAGAAAAAGATGTTTTAGACAAACGGTGACTTTGGACTAGGCACAACATTATTTTTTCAATGACTTGGTTGGTTTCCCAAGTCACAAAAAATGTAAGGGTATTTATAAGGGAATAAAAACTAGGGATTGCCATGAAGTGATAACACATGCTAGATATTTCCAAGGAATGTTAGACATGCCAATACATGCCAAGTTCTAAGGCATGCCAAGATGTCGTAGGTGCTAGGGTGCGGTGCCAATTCATTATAGGGAGTGCCAAGAAACACAAGGGAGCATTAGTTTCAATTGCATGGAAATGAATGAATAAGAGTGTGTAATAGGGAGTGTTAGAGAGTTAAAAGTGTGCTAATGAGGGAGTAATAAGGTATGTTAGGTAGTGCCAATGCATGCTAGAGTACTAGGGAAGCATGCCAAGATGTACCAAGTGCAAAGGTATGCCAATGTGTGCTAAGGAGTGTTAGTGAGTGCTAGGGAAACACAAGGAAGCACTAGGTCAAAATGCATGGCAATGAATTAATAAGAGTGTGTGACAGGGAGTTTCAATGAATTATTGGTGTGTTAAGGAGCGATTTACATGGTATGATAGGTAGTGCTAAGGCATGCTAGAGTTCTATGGCATCATGGATCCAAGATGTGTGAGCTACCAAGGTGTACTGAAACTTGCTACGAAGTGTTACAAAGGGCCAGGGAAACACAAGGGATCACTAGGTCAAAATAATGCATGGAAATGAATGAACAATATCTTGTGATAGAAAGTGTCTATGAGTTCTAAGTGTGCTAAGGAGGGAGTGAAAAGATATTCTAGGTAGTGCTAAGGAATGTTAGAGTCTAGGGAAACATTCCAAGATGTTCTACATGGTAGGTTGTGCAATTGCATTCTAGGGAGTGTTAGGGAGTGCCACGGAAACACAAAGGAGAACTAGTTTCAAATGCATGGAAATGAATGAGTAAGAGTGTGTGATAGGGAGTGGTAGTGAGTTCTAGATGTGATAAGGAGGGAGTGACAAGGTATGTATTGTAGTGGCTACAACCACCCTAAAAAAAGTTGGCATACACCCAATTCAGAGCCTCCCTTGAGAGTTTCACTTGATAACTGCACACACTCGAGTTCACTTCGTGAGCCCGTGTGAGTCTTTGCATCCAACTTGCTTGTTCATTCTATCTAGGTTTTTTCATGTTGATATTGAAGTCATGCTTGTGATCATGTTCTGGTCATGCTCAAGGTCTGCACTTCATGTATACATGTTGTGTTCACTATGAAAGCACCTGCTGCACTCACACACGGAGTCACACTCACTCTCACGCAAGAGTCGTCATGGTCGATCAACGATCAATCACAACTGTTGTTCTTGTCGCTCACACCGCCAGTCAGTCTTGTTGAGCATGTGTGTTTCGATGGTTTGGGTCATATCATCATCAAGTCATGTTGGTGTGCGTTTGCAAGATCACATGTGCATCTTTCACTCATTCACACACTTATTCATTTTGTTGAAGTTCCGGGGACCAAACTCCCCTCTAACAGTCGGACCATCACCTTGCCATTGACTCAATTGATTGTCAACCAAAACATCACAGAAGCACCAAGAAAGTCATTACAGTCTATATTACCCATAAGAAATCAATAAACCTTCAAGTTGTTCAAATAGATGATTTGACTCGACAGCCACCCCAGGGCTCATTCCCCTCAAAAATTGGTAGAGGCTGCAAACCTTGCCCTCTCCACTAGTTGGGAAAATTACGGAAATAGGCCAAACAGACTTGAAGTTCCCGTCCCTATATCCCTCAAAAAATTTGCGTAGTTTTTCCAGTCAGTCCTCCCGATATTCAACCCATTGCTCATCTACAAAATTGTGCAGTTTTAATGAGTAGGACCTCTGCTACCCAACAGACCGCTCGACTTAGACATGGCATAGAGATAATCATTAGGTTGACCTCCCAACTTCCATTTACTCTCCCTTGCCACCAACTCCTAGTAGAAGACTGTAAATTCCCTCTAGGAATTGCACAGTTTCTGCTGCCAAGCTCCCGACAGCTGACTGCAGGTTCCCCTCACAAATTACGCAGTTTTTGTTGGCAGTGACCCAGCAGCCAACTACTGGTTCCCCCCAAGAATTGCACAGTTTTGGCTACCAGGCTCCTAGCTGATTCCACTGGAAAATTACGCAAATCATGTCTGCTAATCCTCCCTGCAGCCCGGCCTATTCCTCCAAGAAATTATGCAAATTTTGCTGTCAAGCCCTATTGCTTGTTCGTTTCAGAAAATGCACACAATTTTTCTACCTTACCTTCATGTAGCCTGGACTGTTCCTCCAAAAATTTGCACAGTTTTTCCTTCCAACCAAACCATACCTCGCAGACAAGCACTGTCGATCAAGATTGTCCATCTTCATTACTAAGTGAGTCTTACACAATTTTCATCAGCAGTGCATGGCGCCATCATCCTAACTCGTAACCTTTCTACCTCTCCTAGTCACCTACATTGAAAATGATCATGTGTCATGGTAGACTAGGAGGATTTTGGATTTGATTTCTTCTCGGCATGAGTAACAGTAGGTACAAGTACACCAAGGAACATGGTAGGATGACGAATGGGATGAATGAAGGGAGCGCATGCAGAAGGACAGGTTCACCAATAGACAAACAAACAATGCATGCAAAGATATGTGCTCACGAATGGATGATCATACAAAGATGTCTTCACAGACGGACGAATGAGTAGACATGCAAGATGTGCTCATGGACGGACGAATGGACCAACATGCCCCTTTCACGAAAATATGAGCCCATCAAGCCTTTCAACATACAAGAAAGGAGCAACATTCCAAAGCAACATCAAGCGATCCAACAACCATCGAAGACTCGGTGCACATTGCCATGCGAAGGTGAAGCTACAACACACCTTGAAGACATCCATCCTAGAAGCACTGCAACTTAACATGCACTTTAGCAGCAGCATGAATGTACCAGCACTGTCATGTCATCCACATCTCCATTGTGGGCCATGTTGTCAAATAAATGTAATGTAATGTGGAAGTCCAAGGGACCCACTTTTTGTATAAAGAGCCATGTAAAGTCGAAAAGTCATGGAAGTCAAATAGTCATGAGGGTAGTCGAATAGCCAGAAGGGTCAGTTTCACCCTTGGCTATAAATACCCCATCATTTGTACATGCAAAGGACTTTTCACCTCAACTCCTCCCACATAGCCAAGAGAGTCTGTTATATTTTCTTTGAGGAGTAAGCAGTTGCTTCAACACCTGTCACACGGGCCTAGTGATGTATGATGTAACGATGTGTCTTGGAATGTTCACTTAATTTATAATCCTTATAACATCCCAACACGTTTTCACACATGTATTCTATCTGTTGTAATACTAGTCTTTAACACTTGTAATGCCTGTTGCTTGAACCTATGTTTAACGGTTGAGCTAATTCACTTGTTTTAATACACATATGTTAAATAAAATGTGTTGTATATGCTATTAAAATTGCCTCGCCTGTGTAGACTACTCTCCTAGACATTAGACAGACCTTTCACATGGAACTTGCTATAACAATTGTTGTACTCGTGTGGGCTAATATGTTGAGTCTTATACATGTCATCTTCCCTTTTGTGTCATGACTGCCGCATCCATGTGGACTTTTCCACTAGAAGCTGCACATGTCCTATTGTGTTGTGTGTTCCTAGCAGAGTTGGGACTTCTCCCAACTGACTTGGGACTCACTCCCACCCTCTCCCTCTACGGTGAAACAACCATTGACACAAGTGAAACTTACACTCACCAGGCACGCTAACCTCACTTCTCAGATGACAAAGAAGACCACTCTCCTATGCTTACAGGTAAGGGTTGAGGCAAATATTTAAGATAATGGCAACCAGGACATCATATCAGATGGGACTCCTACACCAAACGGCGTGACATCTAGTTGGGACTTCATACCAGGTAGATCCCCTCATGTTAGCGGGTTCATCACCATCAACATTTTTGCGTTAGAAGGAGGCCGAGATGAAAAACTGAGCCTGTACATCTGGGTTGAATCTCTTACCCAGTGAATAATACACAATTTGTTCTCCTAGGGTGTTTCTCTGATTTCTCCCTTAATCAGTTATCAATCCCTGATGAGCTTCTCGATCAATTGTCCTTGTTAAATTTTGACGATGAGGATAGAACGTCTATAACCAAGCACATTTTTTATTTTCTTCATTTCTGTGAATCTCATGAACTTGATAGTGATGATCTTGTTTGCATACTCTTCTTCCTCACCCTTGAAGGTCATGTTAATTGGTGGTTTCATACCCTACCACCTCCCTTTTTCCATTCCCTTCTCACCTTCCTCAAGGAGCTCCATCAAGCCTTCGATGAGTGTGACCACCAATATGTCTATGAAAGAATCTCTCGATTAAGAATGAATCCTGGTGGATTAGTTGAGGATGTTTCTAACCACTTCCTTCACCTATCTCATGGAATTCTTTAGCAGTTTTTGGACCTTGACTTCATGAACCAAAAGATGAAACACTTGGCTCATGTCTCCTGAAACGGTGAGCTTCTTGATTTCCATTCTTCCTCAACTCTTGCGGATAAAGATACACCTCATGTCTCAAAGAGGGTTCCCCCTCATAGTAACCGCAAAACTAAGAAATCTGTGCAGTAGGCCCCCCCTGCAGTGATATCAAAGTTGAGAAATCTACGCAACATGTTCCCAATCCATTTGCTCAATTGTCTCCTCCGCCAATGGATGAAATTTCAGAATGGTTAGGAAATCCTATGGGAAAAAATCATTCCATTCCATAAGAGAACATCATTGTTCCTAACTGAAATCTTGAGTCTACTCTGCATTTCTGCCATCCTCCATCATCTACAAGCTATGACTCCTTGCACCATGACTCAATTAAGCAATCTACTTCACAAGCTAGCTTCGTGCACTCTCTTGACTCTCGAGATGTTGGCTCAAGTTACAGTCATGAGAAAGGAAATCTCATCATACAAGCAGAGGAGCAATATAGTGAAGACACAATCTATTCCTCTCAAAACAATGAGCTTCCATTCTTGATCGATCCTCGATCCGCGAATGTTGGTGAAACATCATGCACAATCAATTCTTTCTATCAACCTCTAGTCTTGGGTTGTCATCACTCCCATGCTTCTGTATGTTTTGATAAATTCCCAAGCACATCATATGATCTATTTTCATCTCATACACACTATAAATTAGATCTGGAATGTGCACCAACCAAAGATGAAATACATATCGAAGCTTCCTCTTCACCTCATTTGCATGTGTGTCCTATCATTCACAGCACATCAACCTGCATCAGAGACACTCCACATTCGCTTTATTCTTCATCTTCTGAGTTATCTCCTTGATCGACAAGAGGAAATGAGGTGGTCCATGATGAAAATATTCTCAACACACAAGACTCTTCCCACTTGTCATCATTTTGTGTGTTGCATGAAGACAACTCTTCAAGTCAACTTGCTAAAAATTTTGATGAAGCATATGATAGAGAAGACTGTCATACTAAGAGAAGTTTTGAAATCAGTAACAACAATGATCCTCAATCCATGCATGATCTGGTTCACATCCCAAAATGCAATTTTTCAATTCTAGAAAGTTTTGGGACGAGCCAGGGTGTCAAGGCACTTCAACATATGTTGATGATTATGCCAGGACCTCATGACTTTGGTAAGCCCATCAAACCAAATCAGATCTCATTTCTCGCACACAATCTGTCTATATACATGGTTGCACTCAACATGGATCCCCATGTAAATGATATTTACTATTTGGTTTATGATATTTTAGAATTTTATATTTTCGCTAATGATCGAATCCACGAGTCCTTTACAACATGTCCATCTTCATTCACCTCTCTTACACCCAATTTGGGTTGGGAGTGTTTGTCCCTCATCCGATCATGTGACAGTGAAGTTGATCATCTCAAAGATTATCTCTCTAAAATCTTATTTATCAGACGTTCTCTCTCGTAATCAGCTCCTTGGTATTTTTGCAAATTTTTCACATCAAATATGCCCACTAATCAGCTCCTTGTTTGATGACGACCCCACAACCTATCGCATGAATCAAGTTACTCTTATTTTGCCACACCCCAACTAGTTTCACACATTCACAGTGCTGACATCCTTTCTACATTTCTGTGATGACCATGATTCCTGCATACCTTTTCACCAGTTGTAGGTGGGTGTTCTATCATGCCTAGCACACAACAAACTTGGTTCCCTCATTCAGTGAATTCACACAATTGTTCAAAAGGTTTCTTTGTTCATGTCAAACTTAGAATTCGTCATCTCGACTGACTGGTCTAATTTCTCTTCTATATTGGGTGGTTGTCATGCACTTTATCATTTTCCCAACAGTACATCCAATTGCAATTGCTTCGTGCACTATGATCTTCATCATGTAACATCTTTCTTAGACTTTTGTCAAGCAAGTGTGGCACTTCAGCCTACACTAATGGCTATGGCAGGCCCTCACTATCTTGACATGACTAATGAGAGTGACCAGATATATCTATCTGTATCCCCTCTCTTGAATTAGGAATCCATCTTCTCAAATATCACGAATGTTTCAAAACAACCATCACGATTTTTATGATCAAATCGCTGAATGGAAAGAACAATCTTACTTGACGAGTCATGTTGCAGGTAACAAGCTTCGGTCCTTCCTCGCACTCACTGAGAAACTTGGTGCAGAACAACACACATTCGCAAGAGGCCTCTGAGGTTTGTTGAAAAATGGTAGTCACGAAAGAGGTAAGCTTGTGTGTTGGCTTCTTGTGACACATTCTTCCATCCAGAGGCAAGACCTTCTCTCTCGTGTGCAATTTTTTCAAGTTTTTTCATTTTCCGTTGCACAGTATTTTTTATTTTTTTTAATTGCTCATATCTTTGTGACTGCAGGTCAGGTATGCCTACAGTGGCTTCATTGGAAATTTCATTTCATATAACCTCGATTATTTAATGTAAGAGTAGGAGTAGTGTTTTATTTTTCACTTGTCTTTGATTTTTGGTTTGCATGTTTGTTTTCTTACTGACATGATTGCTTTGCTTGCTTGTTTTTGTTTTCACTTCGTTTGCTTTGCTTACTATTTTTGTTTTCATTTGTTTGGTTTTCTAGATACCTTACTATTTTTGTTTCCAAAAATAAGTGCTGCCAAATACTATGTTCTTGCTTTTGAATAGAGTATGTGGATGAAATTTGAAGAGACTTGTGACACTACAACACTTGGTCAGTCTTATGTCCATCTTCTCTGTGCTTGTTTATAACCTTCAGCTGATGAAGTCTTGATGGAAAATATGAACCATCTACAAGGTATGTTTTGGTCCAACCATGAACCCATGTTCACGTTGGGAAGCCCATGCATGTACTCAGCCTTCTACTCTGTTTGTTCAAGCTCATCTAACTAGTAGAAATGGAGAAGGGGAAAATCTAAATGAGCAAACCTATGTCAGAGGTCTTACATGCTTCTTTGAAGGAACAACCTCTTCTGCTCCCAATAAGTTGGGATCCCTCTTTCACCCCAAAAATAAATAAGTGCCTATGCACAGTCCCCTTGAAAAATATAAAGATGAAAGAACAGAAAAGCTTCCTGTGCAGAGAGGTGAAACATGCCACTCCACCTGGCACCAGGGTACCGACTAGGCTCATTGGTAATGGAGAAATGTGTGTTTTCCTGTGTGACTCCGCCGAGGTACTGTCCAGGCCTATTGCCAGTGGAGCAACACCAAAGATGAAAAACTATACTCTGAAAATCTTCAACTCGCAAGCTAAACTACCCTTCCCGGATTTGAAACACTATGATCAAGTTGAACTTTTGATAATGTTTGACTGAGTTGGAAAAAGGAGAACCATGTATGTCCATGGGGTAAGTGGGGAATCCAAAGTAACCTGCACATGTGATTCAATACTCCCCAAAAGACCAAGGCCATGTGCTATCAATGAACCAAAACAGATAATCTCGAATTCTACACGTTTATCGCCAAGTGTTGTAGCAGCTATAGCCACCCTCCAAAATTTTAGCCTACACCTAATTTCAGAGTCTCCCTTGAGAGTTTCACTTAATGATTGAACACACTTGGGTTTTCTCTGTGAGCCCATGTGAGTCTTTGCATCCACCTTTCTTGTTGATTCTATCCATGTTTTTGCATGTTGATATCAAAGTCATGCTTGCGACCATGTTTTGGTCATGCTCAAGGTCTTTGCTTCGTGTATACATGTTGTGTTCACTATTAAATCAACTGTCGCACTCACACATAGAATCACACTCACTATCACTCAAGCATCCTCACATTCGATCAATAATAAATCAAAAGTGTCGCACTTTTCGATCACACCATTGATCAGTCTTGTTGAGAATGTGTGTCTGGATGGTTTGGATTGTCTCATTGTCAAGTCATGTTGGTGTGTGTTTGCAAGATCACATGTGCATCTTTCACTCATTCACACACTTAGTCATTTTGTTGAAGTTCCAACGACCAGAATCCCATCTGATAGCTAGACCATCACCCCACCATCGACTTGATCGATTCTCAACCAGAACAATGCAGAAGGACCAAAAAATTCATTTCAAGTTGCGCTACCCGCAAGAAATATATCAGCCTTCAAGCTCGTCAAACAGACGATTTGTCTCAACAACAACCCCGAGGCTCATTCCCCTCAAAAATTGAACAGAGGCTATAGACCTTGCTGACTCTACTCGCTGGGAAAATTGTGCAAACAAGTCAGGTGGACACCTAGTGCCCGTCCCTATCTCCCTCGGAAAATTGTGCATTTTTTCCAGTGAGTCCTCCCAATAATTGACTGGATGCTCATATAGAAAATTGCGTAGCTTTCATGACTAGGCCCTCTACGACTCAGAAAGCTAAGAAATTTCACAGAGATGATCACCCGGCCATTCTCCCAGCCTTAGTGTGGTTTCCCTCGCTAGCAGTTCCCAATAGCAGACTACGAGTTCCCTCCGGGAATTGCGTAGTTTCTGCTACCAAGCTCCTGGTAGCTGACTGCCATTTCCCATCAGTAATTGTACAATTTCTACTTCCAATGACCCAGCAGCTAGGTGCCAGTTCCAATTAAGAATTGTGCATTTTTGGCTGCCAGGATCCCCACCCGTTCCCTTGGAAAATTACACAGATCCTATCTGCAAATACTCCCTGCAAACTGGCTTGTTCCTCCAAGAAATTACACAAGTTTTGCTATCCAGAGATGCTACCCATTTGTTCCAAAAAATGCGTAGATTTTGTCTCCCTTGCCTTCCTGCACCTCGAACTGTCCCTCCCAAAACTTGTGCAATTTTACCTTCCAGCCAAGCCAGACCTCGCAGGCAGTCACTGTCAACCCAGATTGCCCATCTTCATTACCCAGTGACTCTTTCAGAGTTTTCATCAAGAGTTCCCAAAGCCATCATCCCGCCTTGCAACCTTGCTTCCTCTCCCGGTCACCTGCATCCAAAATGATCATGTGTCATGGTAGAGTACGAGGTTTTTGGATTTGATGTCATCTCGTCATGAGTAACTGCAGGTACAGGTACACCAAAAGACATGGTGTGATGACAAATTCGACGAACGAAGGGAGCACATGCAGACAGACGGGTTCACCAATGGAGAAATGAATGATGCATGCGAAGAGATGTTCTCACGAATAGATGATCATGCAAAGATGTGTTCATGGATTGATGAATGAGAAAACATGCAAGATGTGCTCATGAACAAACAAACGTATGAACATGCACCTTTCACGAACAGATGAGCCTGTCAAGCCTTCCAACATATAAGCAAGGAGCAACGTACCAAAGCAACATAAATCAATCCAACACCATCGAAGACTCCATTAGGAGGTGAAGTTGTAACACACCATGAAGACATCCATAACCCAGCAGCGCTGCATCTCGACATCCACTCCAGCAGCACCATGAACGTACTAGCATTGTCATGTCGATTCATGTCATGTGCCATGTCATCCGCATATCTAATGTGGGCTACATTGTCAAACCAATGTAATGTAATGTGGAAGTCCAAGAGACCCACTTGTTGTAAAAAGAGTCATGTAAAGATGAAAAGTCATGGAAGTCAAACTGTCATGAGGGTGGTTGAACAACCAAAAGGGTCAATTTCACCCTTAGCTATAAATACCCCCTCATTTGTACATGCAAAGGACTTTTCACCTCAACTCCTCCCACATAGCCAAGAGAGTATGTTATCTATTTTTTTGAGGAGTAAGCAATGGCTCCAATGCCCCTCGCACAGGGTTAGTGATGTATGGTGTAACGATGTGTCTTGGAACTTTCACTTAATTCAAAAGCTTGCTAATAGGCCAGCACATTTTCACCCATGTATTGTGTCTATTGTAAGAGTAATCTTTAACACTTGTAATGCATGTTGCTTGAACCTATGTTTAACACTTGAACTAACTCACTTGTTGTAATACACATATGTTAATGAAAGTGTGTTGTATATGCTGTTAACGTTGTTTCACCTGTGTTTTTTTGGGAATATTTAGTGTTCTTGGACAAACACCTAACCCTCTAGACTTAGTAGCAGGTCTAGAAACAAAAAATAAAGTAATCTCTACCTTTTCTATAATCAATAGATCAAACAAGAGAGAAGAGAAACCTACTTGTAGTTTTCACTAGCTCCTTGTCTCCCTTGACCGATCTTGCCACTCCTTTCCATACTTAAGCCGCTTGAAAAGTACATGCACAAACACAAAGACAAAAACCCATCAAGGGAAATGATAATGATCTATTTCTTATAAATAACATGGAATCAAAAACACGATATACATATGAAAGTGTCAACATATAACACAAGCATAAGGAAAACGTTTTGAAGACTTTATTGATAAGAGGAAGAATTACAACCCATATGTGCTCAATCCAGTGAAACTATTCCATTTCAATCCCTCCTCACCTCATGACAAGCAAGACACTTCGACATCATTACAATACTTTCAATCAACTCAAAACTCATATCAACATCATCTCCCTACAATTCAATGATTTCCAGCCCCTTATCTCTTAGATGAGTGATCTTTTTATAGGTGAATGAAGGAGCTTGTACCATCAATGGTGATAATGAATGCCCTTCTATTTTTAGAAATCAGTTCCATGGAAGAAGTGATAAGGGGATTGATGTTCCTTAACTCCCATCCTCATCCAAATGCGAACTCAAATGAGTGGGTAGTTTTGAGAAACTTCTAGCGGCATCCAATTGATAAGGAGTCTTCAAACCCTCACATAAGTTCACTCAAATTTTCCAGCGCAGGCGAAGAGGGACCGAGTGCATTGCAATGCACACTAACAGTGTATTGGCTGTGTTGTAGTGCACACTAGTATTGTATCTACCTGCATTGATCCTCCCTGATAGTGTACTGGACTACACTATAGTGCACCCTGTTAGTGTACTGGGATGCACTACAGCGCACCCTAATGAAGGCCTACCTGCGTTGATCTTCTTATAGGCAGTTTTTGGATGTTTTCAGTGATGGAACTTCTTGGGAAGTTAGGCATTTTGATGTTTAACTTCTTTTAGGGCATGTAACAGTTGCATTAGGGGTTGATGGGCCCTAATCGTATCAATCCATAAGTTGGGGTTGATGTTCCCAAATGGATCTGTAACAGTTTCCCCCTAAAGCATGAAGTCATAAATATATATGTCGAGTGAAATTCTTTATCACAAGGAGATGAGGTTTCGAAATGGAAGGTGACCTACATCAATTACAATACATATATCATGATAATTTGATTATTCTCATGAACTAGCTGAGGGAAGGCATACCCATGCTCAGCTTATAAACTTTCATTACATTTATTACTCCTGAAAATATCACAGCCCAGATGGATGAAACTATATCCAATGTATTCAATCTCATTCAATATTTTTCTGAAGTACAAGTCTAAACATGTGAATAGATGTTTTGAAGTCGAACGTGGAAAGACATCGTCTGATTACTAGCCAATGATGTAAGCCATTAATAGACGTGAGAGGAATCACTGATAATGATAATGACCCTCAAGGTATTATAGTACATTTCACATAGTGTGAATAAATGATTTGATGTTGGACACCATACAAAGTCTTTCAATCGAAGGCCATTGATGTCAACCTATCGCCGGAAGCGAGAAACTTGCCATTGATGTATGCAAGATTCAAGGTACTGAAGGGGTGTTTCTAAGTCAACTTCTAGGATAATGTGTTCATGTCGAAAAGAAGCAACTCGTCGTAGGACGGCCTTGATGTATCCCACATCTACAACACGAAATGAGATAAGTTTTTTTGGAGATGAAAAATCGACTAATGACACAAAGTTCAGGAATGGCGGTAATGAAAATGAAGGTTTACGGTATTGCAAAGGATGAAGTTTGAACTGAATGACTTCTCTTGAACATGTTGGCAACACCAAGATGAATTGGTAGCATTGAACCAAAACAACGTAATGGATGGTATGATAGACCAACGGTGTGATAACCATCAAGCTAAATGACCCAACTCACATAGTCAAGGTGATGAGGTGAAAGTGTCATGTTCAAGAGCGACTTGCTACTATAAAATTTTCTAGGATTTTTCGTTTTTCCCCAGTCATTGTTGACCAATACCTCTTTATTTTTTTATCAAGATTGAGGAGGATAATATATGCTTGTATAATTTCACCCTTCGAGTGAATCCATCGCTATTTGATGCTTTAACGAGTCTAGCGAAGGTGAAACTCGGCCTTGTCTAGATGGACAAGCTTGTTGCTATTTGATGTTTTTAATGAGTTTAACGACAAAGACAACTTGATCCTTTTCATGTTTAGAGAGTTTGAAAAGGGACGAAAAGGAAAATCCATAAGTTCCTTTTCATAAAATAATCTCTCAAGTCTGAAAAAGAATAAAAGAATACAAGAGAGATATTGTTTCCAATCCTTTAACGAGCTGGAACAACGCTTGACAATCTTTTCATATTTAGAGAATCTGAAAAGAGTTTGAGGACTCCATTTTGAGGAATGAGTGGTGTCTAGGATAGCAACTAGTTTTGGTGATGTTGGAAGTTCTCAAAACATGTTGGTTTATGTGAAGAGGCTAGCTAATAAGACCACTCATTGCAACTGTTCCTCAAAAAAGGTAAAACAACCAAGTGAAAGCGTATGATCTGCCAAAGAGATGGTGGTGATGGAATGAAACAACCAAGGCTCATCTGATAGAGAAGGCCAATTGAATGGCAGTCACAAAGGTTAAAAATGGAAATGTATTCATCTTTACACAAGCTTGAACCGTAGGGAACTATGCTTGGATTCAGTTTCATGTTTACACAAGCTTGAAATGAAAAACTATTCTTGGATTCAAATTCACTCCCTCAACATGATGAAAGGGAGAGTCTCTTGTAACCAGATGGAAGTCGCAATGGTGAAGCAAGATGGTTATCCAACACTTTTTGGCTTCGTCTAGACAGGGACAAAGGTGAATGGGGTGATTCCCTTCACATAACCTATAGGGAAACTTAGCTTTATCAGTAGGTGCATGCCCCAGAGCTTCACTACATTCACCTAATTAGACTACTCATGGCTATTAGGTGGATGGAATGAAGGTTCATTTATGAGATCAAGTGAAAGACTTGACTGGGATTTTATGAGATCTAATCAAAGGCTCAACTTGGAACTTTGCTCCAGGGGACCTTATTTCATTTTATAATGAGCTTGACAAAAGACAAGGAACTCTACTCATATCCTTGGTTTCATTTTTTTAATGAGCTTGACACAAGACCAGGAACTATCCTCATATTCCTTATTTCACCTTTTAATGAGGTCGACACAAGACAAGGAACTATCCTCGGGAGTTGTTTCATTTTTTAATGGGGTTGACACAGTAAAAGGACTATCCTCATATGCTTAGTTTCATTTTTTAATGAGGTTGACACAGTAAAATAACTATCCTTGTCTTCCTTGTTTCATTTTTTAATTAGGTTGACACAAGACAAAGAACTATCCTCATAGAAGTTGTTTCATTTTTTAAGGAGGTTGACACAGTAAAAGAACTATCCTCATCTTCCTTGTTTCGTTTTTTAATAAGGTTGACACAAGGCAAAGAACTATCCTCATAGAAGTTGTTTAATTTTTTAATGAGGCTGACACAGTAAAAGAACTATCCTCATCTTCCTTGCTTCCTTTTTTAATGAGGTTGACATAAGACAAAGAACTACCCTCATAATCCTTGATCACAACCCATAAGTGGTCATGAAGGAGAGATCTGGCTCCAATGCCCCCAGTACATGATGTACAACATCACTGAATTGATCATCAGTTGATGTAGGTATGGAACAGTTTGCCACATAATTAACTCAAGGTGAGGATGATACCATTGGTACAAAAGGACCACTTAGGGAAGATGGTTGACTAGAAGCCATATTTGGACTGGGAAATGAAATCTGTTCAAAGGTGACAATTTTGCCTTCATGCCAGAAACAAATCACTCAAAAGAGTGTTCAAACAATAGCTCCCATGCCGTAAACATAGTCATGCCCAAGTAGTAAGTTATAATCTAAAGGGCCTGGGACTACCATCACATTCAGATAAACGATTTTTCCTCCCAAAGTAATAGGTAACTAAGGGAGGATCCCTAATGGTTAACGAGTTCCTCTATTGAAACCCAACAAATACTGTGTAACAGGCACAGGCGGCGCGAACCGAGTGCTTGTGAAGAAGTTAAGGAAAGGATACTCATAGATGCACCTTCATCTATAATAACACCAGATACAACCATATTACAAACCTGTACTATAACCTGGAAAGGCATATATGAATGAAGATGAAATCCTGCTAGTCAATTCCAATCAGAGGAAGTGACGAGGCTACCTGGAGGGGGTCCTGTAGAAATAGGATAATTAACCCCTTGAGTTACAAGAACTGTAGGATTTTCCTCCTGACTTGATGGAACAGGAGGAATACCCCCAAGTTCATTAGAATCTAAAGAAACAAAAACTTGAGTAGTATCACATTCACTCTCTTCGAGAAAGGTATGATTTACTGAAAGTGAAATTGAGTCAACTATTACCTTGACCTATTGATTTGGGTCAGGTATAGACTCATAGGATTCACTTTCAGAGAGTGGTTTCGACCGACAGTTGATTTTGGTCAGTCAATTCATCAACTAGTGAAGGATTTAGGGAGAGTTTCCTATAACCAAGTGGAAGTCCTTGCGGTGAACCAAGACAGTTATCCAACACTCTTTTGGCTTCATCCAAATAGGGACAAAGCTGAATGGGATGATTCCCTTCACATAACCTACAAGAAAACTTAACTTGACCCTTATTTCCTTGAACTTTACTACCACTAGTTAATGGTGTGTCACCGACATGATCTCGAGAAGTTGAAGACACAGGATGATGTGAATGGGAATACCATTCTTCTAAGATATGAGGAATATCAGGACAATTTCGAATAAGATGGTCTCATGTACAAAGTTTGCATGGATATCGAACTTTGTGAGGCTTCATGGATGGCTTCTCATATGATGTTGCATTCAAAGAAATGGTTTCTTGGTTGCCCCAATACTGAATTTACTTCTTCTTCTTCTTCTTCCCTTTGTTTTTCTTCTTATCCACCTAGACCAACACTTTCACCAGGCGAAGAGGAACAAGGGGAGGAAGAAACAACTGAGCAAGAAGGCAAAGGGTCAACTTTAGGATCAACTAGAGGTTGATTTTGTCTAGTTGGAGGCATACTCGATTATGGAGAAATCATGACATTATGAACCAAGGAGATTGAAAGCAACCATACTAGCAAACCAATGGTAAGTCCTGGTAGGGATAATGTAGCCATGTAAGGAGCACTAATATTTCCGAAATAAGGAAAAGTACTAGGATTCCCATCAAAAGGAATTCCTTGATCGGTGGACTCTGGATTTGTCGCCATATATTTCAACCTAAAATCAAATAAGGAGTGAGTGTGGAGGATGTTATCCACAGTCAATTAAATTTTATTTTAATCAAAGTATCATAACAAAACAAAAGAGGGATAATCTAGGAAAAAGGTTTACCAAGCAAATGTGAACTGCAGAATACCTCCTGGCAAACCAAGAAGTACAGGAAGGCAATCTCCCCAAATGCTATGTTTGGTGTATCACAGTGTACAAGGCAGTCGACTCGGTTACGTAATTGTTACACAGTAATTTGTCACCATCCCTGTTACTCCTCTTGTCGTACCTTAGAGGACTCATTCCGGGAGTTATAAGAAGTGACAAGGGCTAAAAACACTTGCATTATGTTCCCCTGAGTATGTACTCCATGTTCCCTGAAGACATCTTCTGCAGATCATCCCTAAAAAGTGCTATTTTTCCATTGGCGCAAGTCCACAGTATTCTACCCGCGCCAATGATGGAGATCCTCAAAAGAGGGCGCGACCATTGGCGCTCTGTCTTAGAACAACGGTCGCGCCAACCAAATTTAGTCGTGCTTTTTGCCTTAATGCACGTCCGACTGTTGTTTCCTTCATTACATGGAGCTTTTCTGAGGATAGAAAATCAGTCTTTTGTCGAGCTTTATCCATCTTTATGGCTTTTGCTAAATCCGCGAAAGGTGTCCCGGTTCATCGCATCCTCCTCCCTTCTCCATCTATATAAGCTTGTCATTATGCATTGGACAAGCTAGTGCTAGAGAGAGTGTTGGTGTTAGTGTTATGCTAGTGATTTGGTGATTGAGTGATAGTAGTGATGATTATTGGTCATGGAGTGTTAGATGTTGAGTTCTTGGAGGAATGCTAGTGAGTGCTAGAGAGGTTATGCTGCCGGAGAAGAGATGCATGTCAAGACACATATAGTTACTCGCCCAGCCAGGAGAAGGGTCGACATTAGAACAATGGTTGTAACTTTTCCTGTTTATTAATTGATGAGCGACTGCTATTATAGTTCCAATCTCATTATCTATCATGGTGATATGTTGATTTATTTCCTTTCTGACTGAAATATAGTTGTGCCTTGGTAGTTTTTATGTTGGTATCTGTCTCTTCCTTTGCATGTGCAGGTATTCGTTATGATCTGTTGGAGCAAGGGAGCGAGGATGTCAACTCTGCTTCAATCATAGCGTTGGACTCCAGGTTAGTCTTCTTGATTCACCTTTGATGCATAACTAGGAACTTGCGTAGCAGCGTGGTTTGTTTGTGGCTAGTTTTGTGATAGGCTAGTGGGATCGCCTCTGTCCGCAGAGGGGATTTACCTTACCAACAAATTGGCGACTCCGCTGGGGAGTAACTCTTTGATTTCTCTCTTGCATGTTAATTTTCTTCTGCTTGCTTGAGTGCATGAGCTTCTTGAGTCAGTTTTGAGTTGATTCTTTACTGTTTGACCCATCTGAGCACTGTCAACCCGACCTGAGGTCGTATCTTTTATCTTTTTAGTTGGCAAGCTTAATTGGCGCAGTTATTTCTCTGACAGTCGCGCCAGTTGGCGCACGTTGCTCAAAAGCAACTCGCGCCAATTCTGTGGTAACGCAAGTTGCAGACTGACAGTCGCGCCAGCTCTGTAAATTTTGCCTGTGTGTGGGTGGAAAGCTCATTTAGTCTCTTTATATATCTCTTTTAGCCTCTGGAACTGTGTTGATCCTCTGCTTGACTGGTTTTAGCCTGTATCCCTCAGCTGTTTGCTTATTTCCAGTGACTTTGCCTGTCTATCCTTCTGTGGGAAGTTTCAGTCTCTTGATCATCCAGTCAGCTTGTTGATTGTTCTACACCTATCCAGTGCTTTGTTAAAGCTTGATATTCTATACTCTGAATACTTCACTTCTAGCCTCTTTGAAGTTCACTAGTTTTTTTGTTTTTCCTTGCTTGCATGGTTCATTTTGTGTTTTAGAATTGGCCCTATTTCATTGACTGAACTTGGATTGTGCATATCGCTTAGAATTTGTTTACATGCATCATGCCATCTTAAAGGAAAGAAAAACAAAAAATCTCTTGCATTATAGTAGTTAGCATTTATTGTTATTTGTTGCTATTGAAAAGAAAAAAGACAAAATTTCGTTTCTTGTTATTAGCTGCATTAGGATCTTTGTTCTTTTTTGAAGTGATCATTTCATTTGTGAAAAAGATCTCAACCCTCCTATAGATAGAATTCATCGAATCAAATGATTTAATTTTGGCATATAGTTTGCATGTAAGAAGTTTTCGAGATATCACATACGGTAGGACCAAAAAACTGAAACATAATCAAAGATAAACTTTAAAATGAACCAAATGAACATAACAACGCATTGGAACATAACGCAAACACTCTAGAGGTCTAGGTTAGAGACGTGTTCTGGCGTCGTTAAACCTGGTAGTTTATCGTCGAGTGGTTGGGTGATTCCTCCACGGTGAAACGGTAGCTGCCAATACGGACTGTGCTCCCACGTACCGTCGAGTATATATTGGGAGACCCCTATAGGAATAAAGCCTTTATCCATAGGAAGCCGTGTCAGCCGCCCTACGATTCGCAATGCAGTGAACACAACATTCACAAAGATCGACCACCCGTACCCTAAAAAGTATTTTGTGGTTTTGCGAAAAGTTTGGCACACCCTCTACCTAGAATTCCAGAGCAGTCATTTTTGATCCTTTTCGGACTCCCTAAACGAAAAGGTGCCTATGAGTGTCTTGTCACTTCGTGCTCATTAAATATTCGAAGGAGACTAGAGTCATCTTTTACCCTTTTCTCGACTCTTAAAAAATGAAAAGGTTAAGTTCAGTGTCTTAAAAATTATTGGCCACGATAACAACTACCCAATTAGATTTTGTTTGCGTTAGCTTGAGTAGGGTTATTCCTCGTTCAATGGCAGCCTTTCCGGTGCCCACCGGCCAAGGTGTTCCTCCTGATGGGTACCCTCGCCCATTTCCTTCTGTTGGAAATGTTGGTGTTCAATATATCGCAACATTGTCTTTGCCTGGGTTGACCATTGGTTTACCTGTATGGTTGTTTTCAAACTCGGTGGTCTCAAGTGTGATGACTCCTGTCCCACCACCACCTCCTCCACTTGAACAACACCATGTTGATTCTAAGGTGGACCCCTTCCCTTCTTCGCCTATTGCTGCGTCCTCATCTTCTACTTCGCCTGGTGAAACCTTGGATTTCACTAACCAGGTGGCTAAGAAGAATAAGAAGAAGAAGACCAAAAAGAAGAAGTCTCCTAAGGGAAAGGTCGTATCTACCACGAAGCTATCAGAAGTGGAACCACCTTCTGCTCCTCCACGGAAGCTCCGGTCTCCTTGTCGATTATGCAAAGGGGACCATTTTCTTTCTGATTGTCCTGGCATTCCCAGGATCCTAGATATATGGTCCCGTGACCCGACTCGCCCCTTGCTGTCGCAAATTGACGACACCTTACTAGTTGGTAACAGAAGAGGGAAGGTTCGTTTCCCTTGTCGACTTTGTGAAGGTAATCATCTCCTGCACCTTTTTCCACTTATGGATGAAGCTTCCCATCTTTTGGCAAGTCTGTCGGATTCCTTACCCCAACTACCCGCTGGATATCAGCGTCTTGTTACACCTGCAGAGCGTCTCTCCACTAACCAAGTGATCAAACGCGATTCCTCTTTGGTCCAACTTTCTCTTCCTGAACCTACCTGTGCTCCGCCTGCTCCAGACCAGTCCCTGGTCGGAACAAGTGATTTATATTCATCATCTACGCACTACTTGATCATCAAAGATGAACCCCCTGAGTCCAAACCAACCGAAAGTCCACAGTTCTAGCTTACAAGTAACCCGGTCTTTCAAAAGGTCCAGCTTACAAGTGACCCGGTTTTGCCTACAGAAGTTCCATCTTTAGCTGCTCTTACATCTGAATCTAAACCAGACGAAAGTCAAAAGGTCAGGCTTACAAGTTACCCGGTTTTGCTTTAAGAACTTCCACCCCTAGATGATCCTACATTTGAATCCAAACCAGACAACAGTCAAATGGTCCAGATTACAAGTGACCCGGTTTCGCCTTCAGAAGTTACCTCCTCAGATGATGTTATCACTGCCAAGAATGACGAACCCACCGTCCAAATTCTATTCATTGACATAGACGTTAATGATCAAGTGAGCATCCCTCTCATTTCTTCACAACAGGAAGAAAGTCCATTAGAGGCATATCCGGCTGTCTATCCAGTCCCACCTCCGAGCAACCTAGTTATTTCCTTTAATTGGGATCAACTAGTCAATCCTCGGTTACCAGCCTCCATACCATTTCGAATTATAGTTCAAGTCTATCGCATGGTTATGGTTGGTACAATTATTGATGAAGGATCTCCTATTAGTATCCTTTCTTCAACAGCTTGGGAAGCACTTGGTTCCCCACTGCTTCTACCTGAGATGAGAAGCCTTGTAGGTTTCCATCGAGAAATCACTCGACTTTTAGGAATTCTTCCCAATGTACCTATCACGTTAGAAGGGAAGACTACCCAAATGGATCTCATGGTAGTCCAAGGTCCGTTAGATTACAATTTACTCCTTGGACGAGACTATATTTATCGCATACGTGCTATTGTGTCCTCACTCTTCAGAGTGATGTGTTTTCTGCATGAAGGAAGAACGATCAAAGTCGTAGACCAACTTTCATTCCCTGGTTCGCACTTCACATATAGCCATCTGCCATTCCTAAATGGTCTTATTTCCATAGGAAATGCCCCAGCAACCACCCTGTCATTCTGATGACGGCAGCTCACCCGGGTGCGTGACTGAAGCCCGGGGGCATCCTCCAATCGAGTCTTTCCAAGTAAACCTTCATTCCATCCACTCCGTGAATGCCATGAAGCTTGGGGGGCATGTACCTCGATTGGTATAATAATGCTGGGGGCATGCAACAAATTTTTTTTTTAACAAGAAAAGTTCTCCATGGTTCAAGCTTGTGTAAAAATGAACCCATTTACATCCCGTGATTGCCTTTTATCCGCTAAAATTCTTCTATATGAGCCCTGGTTGTTTCATTCCATTGCTACTATCTTTTTGGTCGATCATATGCTTTCACTTGGTTGTTTCTCCTTTCCTGAGGAACCGCAACGATGAGTGGTCTTGTTAGCCAGCCTCTTAACCTTTATGTGTTTCAAGTAAAGTTCCACCATTACCGGAACCAGTTGCTATCCCTTATACCACTCGTTCCTTCAGGACGAGTCGCCTTTACGCTCTTTTCTGACTCGTAAAATATGAAAAGATTGTCGAGTATTTTTCCCTTTTTGACTCGTTAAAGAAAATAAAAATGGAGGTCCGCTTTCAGCTCTTTTCTGACCATTTAAAGAGGAAAAGATTGCCGATTCCCTCCTCTTGACTCGTTAAATGGTGATAAGGGGCGGTCGTTTTAAGTTCTTTTTGTCGACCGTTAAAACATAAAAAGATTACCGGGTTTTTGTCGTTTCAAACTCGTTAGTGGTTACGAAACGACGTGGTTTTGACCGCTTTTTTACTTTTTCAGGTCGAAGTCACTAATCATGAAAAGTACTCCTCGATCGTAATGATCGGGCGGTTCTTTCGGGTATTATTTTATACTTTTTCGGGCCCGAGAGACACAACTTTACGAAAAAGGAGATCCCTGGAGTTTCCTTTTCTGCTGTCTTTTCAAACTCTCTAAACAAGAAAAGACGCCGAGTTCTTCCTTTGTCAGACTCGTTAAAACTTAATGACATCGGATTTTGTCACAACACAAGCATATGCTATCCCCATCAAGCTTGTTAAAAATAACTGGGGTACTCGCCAGAAATGGTGGGGGAAAATAAAATTTTTTGAACCATAATTGTTACCGTAACGGCAGTATGTTGCTCTTGAACATGGCACTTTTTGCTTTCGTGTCCAGGGTGGGGATATTTCATCTCATATCTTTCACTTGCTTCCATGGATTTGGGTACCCTATTTGACCTCTCATTCACTCATTGCCTCGTCATAATGACCTTTGATACATTGATGTCAAATACTGCCAATTCCGTTAATGTGCCGCCGATATGTTCAAGAGAAGTTGACCTCTGCAAATAAACAACCTCCCTCTGATAGTTCGCACAATCTTGATTCACGACATTATCTCTCTGTCTCATATCGATGATGTGGGAAACATTATGGCCCACCTTCGATCAAGGTCACTCCCTGTCGACTTCAGCTCATTATCCAGGAAGTTGACCTAGAGACTCCCTTCCGGTGCCTTGGAGCCTGCATGCCTCAATGGCAGGTTCTTCGTGTTCGACGTGAGGTTTTCATCATTGGCCTCCGATCGAATGATTCTACGGGTGTTCGACTTCATCTCATTAATTCACACGCCGTAGATTGTACCTATAGTACCTTGAGGGACATTGTCATTATTGGTGGTACCTCTCGCGTCTGTTAACAGTTTCCATTATTGACTGGTAATCAAGCGATGTTCATGCATGTTCGACTTCAGCTCATATATTCACATGCTTGGACTTGTACTCTTGTTCGGGTCGAGATGGAGCGCAAGACCCTGGATTGTGTCTGTTGTAATCCAGGCGTGATTCTTGGTACTTGACTCATTCACTGGATGGCTGCGACCATACCTGAGTCAGTTCATTGATCCTAACCAGATGGCTGCGTCCATACTATGGATCCAGATTATTTATGTACTCTCTTATGGATGGCTGCGACCATGCCACATACATCATGTAATTGAACTATCATTCATGTCTCTTAATACATCTCCTCGGCGGCAGTAACTATATGTGCTCTTGTGTGCTCTTATGTGCATTCTGGTAAAGCATTTCACCCCTCTCCACCTCTCAGACTTCATGCTTTAGGGGGCATCTGTTACACAGTAATTTGTCACCATCCCTGTTACTCCTCTTGTCGTACCTTAGAGGACTCATTACGGGAGTTATAAGAAGTGACAAGGGCTAAAAACACTTGCATTATGTTCCCCTGAGTATGTACTCCATGTTCCCTGAAGACATCTTCTGCAGATCATCCCTAAAAAGTGCTATTTTTCCATTGGCGCAAGTCCACAGTATTCTACCCACGCCAATGATGGAGATCCTCAAAAGAGGGCACGACCATTGGCGCTCTGTCTTAGAACAACGGTCGCGCCAACCAAATTTAGTCGTGCTTTTTGCCTTAATGCACGTCCGACTGTTGTTTCCTTCATTACATGGAGATTTTCTGAGGATAGAAAATCAGTCTTTTGTCGAGCTTTATCCATCTTTATGGCTTTTGCTAAATCCGCGAAAGGTGTCCCGGTTCATCGCATCCTCCTCCCTTCTCCATCTATATAAGCTTGTCATTATGCATTGGACAAGCTAGTGCTAGAGAGAGTGTTGGTGTTAGTGTTATGCTAGTGATTTGGTGATTGAGTGATAGTAGTGATGATTATTGGTCATGGAGTGTTAGATGTTGAGTTCTTGGAGGAATGCTAGTGAGTGCTAGAGAGGTTATGCTGCCGGAGAAGAGATGCATGTCAAGACACATATAGTTACTCGCCCAGCCAGGAGAAGGGTCGACGTCAGAACAATGGTTGTAACTTTTCCTGTTTATTAATTGATGAGCGACTGCTATTATAGTTCCAATCTCATTATCTATCATGGTGATATGTTGATTTATTTCCTTTCTGACTGAAATATAGTTGTGCCTTGGTAGTTTTTATGTTGGTATCTGTCTCTTCCTTTGCATGTGCAGGTATTCGTTATGATCTGTTGGAGCAAGGGAGCGAGGATGTCAACTCTGCTTCAATCATAGCATTGGACTCCAGGTTAGTCTTATTGATTCACCTTTGATGCATAACTAGGAACTTGCGTAGCAGCGTGGTTTGTTTGTGGCTAGTTCTGTGATAGGCTAGTGGGATCGCCTCTGTCCGCAGAGGGGATTTACCTTACCAACAGTAATGATGCATAGCAACCTAGTGTTGTCCTCCCATATATACCTCAAGGTACATGGAGGCCCAATCCGTATAAACACTATATATTGAAAAACCACATAGTGAGAGCATTCCCATATACTTTACATACTGTAACACCGCCCTATATACCTGAAGGTACATGGAAGAGCTACAATATACTCACGTACATGGAATGAGGTATCACACTCGAGATGTATTGCAGACAAGTTAGCGACAACTTCTTTATTTTATGACGCTAGAACACGTCTCTAGCGTAGACCTCTAAATGTTTTTTGTTAAGTGACAATGCTCCATTAGGTAAATTCAGATAAATTTTAAGTTGATCTTCTTTAGAATTTTCCTTTCAAGGTTCACCACGTGATGTATGCTTGCAATTTCTAAAATGAAACTAATATGATAAGAATTCTTTCCATTCAATTTAACAATGAAAATCCTTAGCTAGTAGGGATAGAGCAATCAGATCTTTGACAAAGAGCAAAGAGCATAGCTAATGCAATTTCCCTAGCTATTCCATTGAAGAATTCATGAACTTTAATATGCACAATTCATGTTTTTCTTTTCAAATCCCTTAATGTTATGATGAACAAAAAGGAAATATGCACAATCGATCAAATATCTCTTTTCATAAAAATGACGATTTTACAACAATTTCTTTTTAGGGAAAAGAAGAATTACGACACTTTCAATTTCAAATAAATGAGAAATTAGGACACTTTCAACGGAAAGAAAAACCATATGCACATATAAATCAAGCGATATTTTATGAATGAAGACATTATGATAATTTAGTATTCGAAGGAAAAGATGAATTTATGACACTTTCTTTCGAACAAAGATCAATCGACCAAAAACTAACTTTGACTATAGACTGATAATGACAAGGAAAACATTAAAGAAACATTAATCAATCCAATCAAAGTAGCACTGGCTAAGGAGATAAAAAGACTATTTTCAAAGACAAAACATCATTGACATTCAACATCTCATTCAAAAAAGAGAAAATTGGCAAAAATTTTTAGTTCCTAGATGGGAAACTGACCCTCAAGGGAACAATGCATGAAGTAGTTAGAGACAGTGCGTTGAATCGCATTGGATCTATGCGGGAAGTGCACTTCAGTGCACTGTGTCCTTCATTAGACTGCGCTGATGATAGTAAGCAATTATGAAGGCTATTTTGACATAGTTTCGACTCACTTTTCAATGAAAGAGGACTGAAAATAATCAACGACCACAAGTACAGTATGTAGAAATGTCTTAAGAGGCTGATAAGCTACTAAGATGGATAATCGTTCCTCAGTGGAGTCGCCAATTTGTTTTGGCAATATTTAGTGTTCTTGGACAAACGCCTAACCCTCTAGACTTAGTAGCAGGTCTAGAAATAGTAGACAAAGTAATATCTAGCTTTTCTATAATCAATAGATAAAACAAGAGAGAAGAGAAACCTACTTGTATTTTTCGCTAGCTCCTTGTCTCCTTTGACTGATCTTGCTGCTCCTTTCCGTACTTAAGCTGCCTAAAAAGTTCATGCACAAACACAAAGACAAAAACCCATCACGGCAGATGATAATGATCTATTGCTTATAAATAACATGGAATCAAGAACATGATATACATATGAAAGCATCAACATATAACACAAGCATAAGGAAAATGTTTTGAAGACTTTATTGATAAGAGGAAGAATTACAACCCATATGTGCTCGATCCAGTGACATTCTTCCAATTCAACCCCTCTTCACCTCATGATAAGCAAGACACTTTGTGATCCAGGTGGATATTGGTGGCCACCTGCCAAGTCCACCTGGACCCCCACCATTGTCTTTCTCAGCATTTTCAGTTTCCTTAATTGTAGCACAACTTACTATTTTTAGCAGTTTTTTGGGTCCTGAACTTCTGGAGCCGTTTTGAGGTCCTAAACGACGTTTTTTGGGGAATATGGGGGAATCATGGGTCCATGGAATGGACCGATGTTGCGTGTTCCAACAATGATAGTGCTCGGATAGATATTTCTAATGAGATATTGTACGCGTCAAATGGAGATCATATGCCAAAGTTATGACCTCAGGAAGTTGATGTACCAACTTACCCCCAAACGGGGCCCACAGTTTTGCGTTTCATCCCCTAGGGTTAGGTTTTGGAATGTTAAGGGTTTTCCATTGTTTCTCAAAAATAAATAGGCCTTCGAGCCTCCTTGTAACACAGTTCAGAGGCATGTAGCCATCACATCTCTTCTCAGAGATAAGCTACCATCGCCCTAGCTAGTTTATTTCCATTTCTGGTTGTAAGCATATTTCAGTATTTTCCATTAATGAAATGAAGTATTATTTCCGCTGCATCTTTGTGTATCTGGTTATTTTTGTAATTTGTTGCGTTCCTGTTTAAATCCGGATCAGTGGTATCAGAGCGGTCTGCTTTTTCTCTGTTTTTCTTTGCATGTCCCCAACAAGGTCGGGATATAAGGAGTTAGGGATTGAACTGGTTGAACCTTTGCAAGACCAGCCTCGCAAATCCCGACGGCCTCCCATGGCGGACGAGAAGAAAGACGAGGGGGCAGGAGATCCCATCAAAATATTGCTCGAAGAAGCCCTCGAGCGACAACGGAACGCGATGATGGATAGCTTTGCCTAGATCCTTCAGCGGCTACCCAGAAGCAACGCATCGGCTTCCAGCAGCTACTCTGGAAACGCCACACCCTTTAAGGTACAAGTTAATTTTGAAATCCCCATATTCGAGGGTCAGATAGACGCAGATGCCGTAGATAAATGGTTAAATCTGCTAGAGGGTTATTTTTCTGTTCATGAATTTTTGAGTCGGGAAAATATTGTTTTTTCTCTCCTCAAAGCAGCCCCCCACGTCAAGGACTGGTGGGAAACCTACTGCGAGCAGAAGGATGAAAGTACTGGCTCACTATTTTCAGCCGTACCCACCTGGGATTCGTTCCAGGATGCCATCAAGGAGCAGTACTACACTGTCGGGAGCTATGAGGATGAATACATAAAGTGGACCACGCTGTGGCAGGGAAGGGACCAAGACGTGCCGGAGTTCACCAATCTTTTCCATACCCTTCTTACAAGGTTGGGTATCAAGGATTCGGAGCAACATTTGATACTCAAATACCATGGCTGCCTACACAAGTACATCCAGGAAGAAATACAATTCCTGAACATCCCCTCGCTCGGCGCAGCATACCGGTATGCCGTCAAGGTCGAGCAGAAGTTTAAACAAAAGAAGCGAGACTTTGGATCTGCGAATCCAAAGCAGGGGAAAGGTGCCCCTAAACCACAGAACAAAGGACAAAGCCAAGGCGGGACAGCCCAAGACAACCAGCCAAAGCTGCAAGCAAAGAACAGCGCCGCGAAGCCGAGAAAGGACACTGGAAAATGGTGCGAGTTCCATAAGAGCTCCACTCACAACACAAGTGAGTGTCGGGCCAAGCAGTCACTGGTGGCTGAGCTAAAGGTTTCAGAATCAGATGCATGTTCCGACTCTGAGTCAGAACCCGATAAGGGGTATGAAAAAGGGAAGCAGATCATTGATGCGGACCCCAGTGCCACTGTTGCTACCGCAAAGATCCAGAAAAATGAACCCGAAGATCCAGAGGAGGAGGAGCGTCTCTTCCACTCCCAGATGTGGGTAAAGGGCTCCCCAATACAGTTCATTGTTGATAGCGGGAGTCAAAAGAACCTCATTTCGGCAGAGGTCATGAAGCGGTTGGGCTTACCGACCACAGCACATCCACAACCATACACCATTGGGTGGCTTCACCAAGGACGAGATCTTCGCGTGAGCCAGCAGTGTCGCCTTCCATACAACATCAAGCCCTTCACGGATGAGGTATTGTGTGACATTGCTCCCCTTGAAGTTTGTGATGTATTACTAGGACAACCATACTTGTGGAAGCGACATGCTGTGTATGAATCAAGGCCCCGTGCTGTTATTATTCCATTGGGAAATAAGTTGTTCAGGATACCAGAGGTAGCACCACCTGCTGCCCTCTCTTTGATTACTACAAAATAATGCAGTAAGATCATTTCCAAAACCAAGAAATTTGTTTTCCTGATGATACGCCCTCAAGGAAAGAAGAAGACAGTGGCCGCGGCCTCTAAACGGGACCCCTCTACACGACAACTACAGATGGACAAGATTGTGGAGGAGTACGAGGACATCTTCACCTCCCCGGCAGGGGTTCCTCTGAACTGTCAAGTCAAGCACTCCATCGATCTGACCCCAGGTGCACCGCTACCCAGTGGACCAATTTATCGGCGCTCCGTTCTGGAGAACGATGAAATCAAGAGGCAGATTCAGGAGCTCCTGCAGAAAGGTCACATCCATCCGAGTTCATCGCCCTGTGGGAGCCCGATCGTGTTGGTACAGAAGAAGGATGGGACGTGGAGACTCTGTATTGACTATCGGGCGCTGAACAAGATCACTGTCCATAATAGGTACCCGATCCCGCGAATTGATGACCTCCTAGACCAACTAAAGGGGGCGAAATATTTCAGCAAGATCGACCTGAAGTCGGGATATCACCAGGTACCAATCGAACCCTCTGATGTGTGGAAGACTGCCTTCAAATCCAAGGAGGGCCTCTTCGAATGGTTGGTCATGCCTTTCGGATTGACGAATGCTCCTGCAACCTTTATGAGGCTAATGGATGACATCTTGCGGCCATTCACCAACTCCTTTGTAGTAGTATACTTGGATGACATTCTGATCTTCAGCCAGAGTTGGGAAGAGCACCTCCACCACATCTGACAGGTTCTCCAAACACTGCGGCAACACAAGCTATGTGCCAATTTGGAGAAATGCACTTTTGGCATGACCCAGGTTTAATATCTGGGATACATCATTGATGAACAGTGGGTGCATGTCGATCCAGCCAAGATCCAAGTCATTCGAGATTGGCCCTCTCCAACCACTCTAACAGAGCTCCGCAGCTTTCTAGGTCTTGCCAACTTCTACCGCAGGTTTGTGTTGGGGTTTTCTCATATATCTTGGCCCTTGAGTCAAGTCACCAAGGTCGGGGTGAAAGCAAAATTCTTTTGGTCTGAATCTCAACAGAAGGCGTTTAGGGAGTTGAAGGATCGCCTCTGCATGGCACCAGTGCTCACGTAACCAGATTTAAAACAACCATTTGAGGTCGAGACAGATGCCTCTGACTATGCTATTGGGGCCGTCCTTACTCAACATGGACATCCAGTGGCATATCACAGTGAAACACTTTCAGACACAGTCCGGAAGTACCCCACCTATGATAAAGAGATGTATTCCATTGTACATGCCTGCCGACAATGGAAGCATTACATTTTGGGGAAGGAAACGGTCATCCACACAGACCACCGACCTCTGCAGTTCATACAGACCCAAGGGAAATTGCAGAATGATCGCCATCAGAAGTGGTCTACATACCTGCAACAACTTCACTTGAATATCAAGTATAAAAAGGGAAACACCAATAATGTTGCAGATTGCCTCAGTCGATCACCGATCATGGCGCTAACCACCGTGCTCAACTCTTGTGGGCACGAGACTTCTGACTGGCCACTTCTCTACAAAAGCGACCCAAAATTCGGCCACACATACCCGACACTCTTGGAGGGTCGGCAGGTTGCAGATTTTCACCTCCAGGATGCCCTATTATGCCACCTCAGTCACCTTTGTGTTCCTTCAAGCGAGCGTGCCAAGATGATTTGGGAAGCACACTACAATCGGGCTGCTGGACATTTCGGGGTCGAGAAAACAGTGGCAGTACTGCAAAATTATTTCTATTGGCCGAATCTTCGACAGGATGTTGGGAAGTACATCTGATCATGTACTGCTTGTGCCATTGCCGAACTGGCCATTGAGAAGCACGGCCTCTATACCCTGTTGCCTACCCCTAGTCGACCTTGGGAATCCATCTCCATGGATTACATGTCAGGCCTTCCTTCCACTAAGGATGGAAATGACTGTGTTTTTGTGGTCATCGACAGGTTCTCGAAGATGGCCATTATGGTGGCCTGCAAGAAGAATATCACAGCAGAAGCCACTGCTAAGCTCTTCTTTGAACGAGTGTGGGTGCACTTTGGGATCCCACAGTCTATCATCTCAGATCAGGACAGTCTGTTTCTCAGCACATTTTGGTCCAGTCTCTGGTCAATGCTGGACACCAAACTCACGAAGTCCACAGCCTTCCATCCTCAAACTGATGGCCAGACAGAGGTTGTCAATAGGATGATTGTGAACATTCTGCGCATGTATAACTCAAAGCATCCACGCACATGGGACGAGAGCCTCCCCTATGTTCAGCATAGCTACAACCGAGCTCTTCACAGCTCCACTGGCCATAGCCCTTTTCAGGTGGGGTTGGGATTCCAGCCACTATGCCCCATTGATGTGGCCATGCCACTTGCAGCTACTCACATGAATTCAACTCATGTCCAGTCCGAAATAGATAAGGCCACCAGCTTCATTGAGCGCATCCAACATATTCGCCAGCAGGTCCATGACATTCTTGAGAAATCAAATGCCAAGTACAAGCAGCGACATGATCAACATCGGGTGCCACACAAGTTTCAGGTGGGCCATAAAGTCTGGTTGCATTTGCAAAAGTAACGCCTTACTGGAGCCTATCGGAAATTGAGACCACTCCAATATGGTCCTTACACCATTACTAAGGCTATGGGAGACAATGCATTTGAGCTCAACATTCCCCCATTCCTTGGCCTGCACCTAGTGTTCAATGTGGACCGCCTTCGGCCATACTTTCCACCATTGCTAGACGCATCCGACATTGCAGAACAACTCAAACCCACAGAATTAAATCCAGATTGCATGGAACAAGCTGCAACTGATCGGATCATGGACACACAGATCAAGAACACTCGCCAACAGAATATCCAACTATATCGAGTTGTCAAAGCAGGCCAGCTCCTTCAGCAGGGCAAGTGGCTCACCAGGGAACAAGTTCAGCAGAAGTTTCCTCATCTCATGGAGGAGCTCAACGCAATGGGGACCATTGCTCCCTAAGGGGGGAGGAATGATCCAGGTGGATATTGGTGGCCACCTGCCAAGTCCACCTGGACCCCCACCATTGTCTTTCTCAGCATTTTCAGTTTCCTGAATTCTAGCACAACTTAGTATTTTTAGCTGTTTTTCGGGTCCTGAACTTCCGGAGCTATTTTGAGGCCCTAAACGACGTTTTTTGGGGAATCTGGGGGCAACATGGGTCCATGGAATGGACCGATGTTTCTCATTACAACAATGATAGTGCTCAGATAGATCTTTCTAATGAGCTATTGTACGCGTCAAACGGAGATCATATGCAAAAGTTATGACCCCGGGAAGTTGATGTACCAACTTACCCCCAAACGGGGCCCACAGTTTGGCATTTCATCTCCTAGGGTTAGGTTTTGGAATGTTAAGGGTTTTCCATTGTTTCTCAACAATAAATAGGCCTTCGAGCCTCATTGTAACACAGTTCAGAGGCATGTATCCATCACATCTCTTCTCAGAGATAAGCTACCATTGCCCTAGCTAGTTTATTTCCATTTCTGGTTGTAAGCATATTTCAGTATTTTCCATTAATGAAATGAAGTATTATTTCTGCTGCATCTTTGTGTATATGGTTATTTCTGTAATTTGTTGCGTTCCTGTTTAAATCCGGATCAGTATGGGTAAATTCCATGGGTGAATGAATACCATGGGTGGATTTTACAATACCACGGGCGGATGCCATTTACAATACCATGGGTAAATTCCATGGGTCGATGAATAATATGGGTGTATGAGTACCATGGGTTGATGCCATTTTCCATTCGGATCATTCCTCCCTCCTTAGGAAGAAATGGTCCGCATTGTGTAAAGTTCCCTCCTGAAAAACCTTTGTTGAATATGAAGATCCACTGAAGATAAGGGTTTTACGTGGTTAACCCAAAACCCTGATAAATGAAGATCCGAGGATAGAGATACCCTGTAATGCTTGTGACCAACTATGATTCTGACAGTGTGTGGCCTAGCAAATGGACTTCGATGAACTGTGGGTTTGTGGATGACCCATAACCATGAAGAACGAAGATCCGAGGATAGAGATACCCTGTAATGCTTGTGACCAACTGTGATACTAACAGTGTACGGCCTAGCAAATGGACTTCGATGAAGTGTGGGTTTGTGGATGACCCACAACCGTGATGTTGGTTGCTGGTGAAGTAGCAGGTGCCTACATAGCCTGGGGTGGGAGGGCACATCTCCAAATAACCCAAGCTGATTGCTGCTATGTTGAAACTGATGAATGTGAAGCAGGTGCCTACTAAAGTGGGGTGGGAGGACACGTCTCTAATGGAAACCCACTCCGAATGCTACTCCAGAATTAAAATGGACATAACTCGGCCAATATAACTCAGAATATTTATTATAACCTGTTTTTGGAAGCAGAAGAACCATTTTGCATCTTCCGATGTGGTGGAAATTCTTATCTGGGCACTCTGAGATCTCAGATTTGTGCTGCAACAGTTCCGCCGTCACAAAAATTCTGATAAAATAACTGATTTTAAATCAGCGATACCTCTCACATCCAGACTCCGATTTGACCCATTTTTTTTTTGAAACTGGGTGATTTTTAGAGAGGAATCCAGATCTGGTATTTGATTTTGTAAATTTTGTACCAAATGTTTCATATCTGATCTGCAATGTCGCCGCCCAAAAAAAGCCTGCAAAAAAATGAGAAAAGAAAAATTCTTCCTGCTTGACCCAAGAAAGTGCTCTGTGGAGGTTGTAGCACATGCCTCGAGTTTGTTGAATATTGCTGCAAATTTTGAAACTGAAACATGCATCAAACCCTCGTTCCCATGGAATCATAACCTGCTCCGATACCACTGATCCGGATCTTGGGAGGAGGCCCCTAAGATCTAAAAGATTGAAATGGATCTTGGGAGGAGAGACCCCCAAGATCTGAAAACTTGCATTTCCAGAAGAAAAATAGGAGAATGCCCAATAAACAAAACCACAAAGAAACTTTTTTATTAAATCCGATAATAACTGTAAAGGCTACATTGTGGCGGACAATCTGTCCTTTTACAAAATGTGACTTGTTACTTATAGTATTTTTCAGTTACAATACCACGGGTCAATTCCATGGGTGAATGAATACCATGGGTGGATTTTACAATACCACGGGCAGATGCCATTTACAATACCATGGGTAAATTCCATGGGTGAATGAATACCATGGGTGGATTTTACAATACCACGGGCTGATGCCATTTACAATACCATGGGTAAATTCCATGGGTCGATGAATAATATGGGTGGATGAGTACCATGGGTTGATGCCATTTTCCATTCGGATCACTTTGACATCATTACAATACTTACAATCAACTTAAAACTCATATCAAGAAAATCTCTCTACAATTCAATGATTTCCAACCCCTGATCTCTTAGATGAGTGATCTTTTTATAGGTGAATGAAGGAGTTTGTACCATTAATCGTGATAATGAATGCCCTTCTATTTTTAGAAATCATTTCCATGGAAAAAGGGATAAGGGGATTGATGTTCCTTAACTCCCATCCTCATCCAAATGCGAACTCAAATGAGTGGGTAGTTTTGAGAAACTTCTAGAGGCATCCAATGGATAAGGAATCTTAAAACCCTCATGGAAGTTCTCTCAAATTTGCCCAGCACAGGTGAAAGAGGGACCAAGTGTGTTGTAATGCACACTGACAATGTATTAGCTGCACTGCAGTGCACACTAGTAGTGTATCTACCTGTGCTGATCCACCCTGATAGTGTACTGGGCTACACTGTAGTGCACCCTGTTAGTGTACTGGGATGCACTGCAACACACCCTAATGAAGGCCTACCTGTGCTGATCTTCTTAGAGGTATTTTTTGGATGCTTTCAGTGATGGAACTTCTTGGGAAGTGATGCATTCTGATGTTTAACTTCTTTTAGGGCATGTAACAACTGCATTAGGGGTTTATGGGCCCTAATAGTATTAATCTGTAAGTTGGGGTTGATGTGCCTGAATGGATCTGTAACACGTGTAGACTACTCTCCTGGACATCAGAGAGACCTTTCTCATGGAACTTTCTATAACGATCTTTGTACTCATGCAGACTAATCTATTGATTGTTATACATGTTATCTTCCCTTGTGTGTTGTGAGTGCCACGTCCGTGTGGACTATTTCGCCGGAAGCTGCGCATGTCTTGTTGTGTTGTGTGTTCCTAGAAGAGTTGGGACTTCTCCCTATCAACTTGGGACTCACTCCCACCCTCTCCCTCTATGGTGAAAGAACCATTGACACAAGTGAAACATACAGTCACTAGGCATGCAAATGTCACTTCTCGAAAGACAAAGCAGACCGCTCTCCTTTGGTGACATGTAAGGGTTGAGGAAAATATTTAAGATAATGGCAATCAGGCCATCATACTAGATGGGAATCTTGCACCAAATGGTTTGAATTTTAGTTAAGACTTCATACTGGGGAGATCCCCAAATGTTGGTGGTTCTAACACCATCAATACTATGCTAGGTAGTGCCAAGGAATGCCAGAGTGGTAAGGCGACATGCCTAGATTGGTCAGGTGACATAGTGTATCAATGTACGCAAGGGAGTGTTTGTGAGTGCCATGGAAACAAAAGGTAGAAATATTTCAAAATGCATGGAAATGAAGGTGGAATAAGAGTGTCTCATAGGGAGTGCCAATGAGTTTGAGGTGTGTTAAGGAGGGAGTGGCAAGGTTCTATGCTAGGCAATGCCAAGTCATGCTAAAGTGCCAGGGCATGTCAAGGAGTGGTAGGGTGTGATAGGAAGTGACAAATCATGCTAAGGAACACAACAGGTACTAACACATGCCACATAGTGACAAAGGATTGTTAAATGTGCCAAGTGTTATGGCATGTCAAGAAGTAAACTATGTTTTTAAGTTGATTTATGGCCATAGTTGCACATGAGGCTTGACTTGGTCACTTGTAATTTGTTAAGTGGGATAAGTTGAAATTGTACATGAGTAGCCTAAGATTAGTTATAGTCAATCCTTAGGTGAAGAACAAATAGTCTAGTCATAGTAACCATAACTTGGTCAAGTTATTGTAGTCGAGGGAAGACTTGGTTGGGTTCCTGAATCCCAAAAAAAGTAAGGGTAGTTGTGAGGGCATGATAGCTAAGGAGTGCTAGGGTGTGCCAAGGAATGAAAAGGCATGCTAACACATGTTAGACATTGTGAATGAATGTTGAGGAGTTTTAGGGAGTTCCATGGCATCACAAGGGAGAACTAGGTCAAAATGCATGGAAATGATCAAATAAAGGTGTGTGCCAAGGAGTGTCGATGAGTTACAAGCATCTCAAGGAAAAAGTGTGTAAGGAGAAGGTCAGAATTAGACTTGTAGGAGGGAAGACTATGGTTACAATAAGGGGTTATTCAAAGTAGTTTCATACAAAGGGAGATTTTGGGTTGGGCATAACACCATCCAATGACTTGGTTTGGTTCCCAAGTCACAAAAAGCGTAAGGCTATTTATGAGGGCATGAAATCTAGAAAGATCCAACATGTTCGAGGGAATTCCAGGAAGTACTAACACATGCTAGTTCAAAGGAATGCTAGCCATGCCCATATAAGTCAACTACTAAGGCATGCCAAGATGTGCCAGGTGCCAAGGTGTGGTGCGAATGCATGCTAGGGAGTGTTAGGACCGTGTCAGGGAAATACAAGGGAGCATTAGTTTTAAATGCATGGAAATGAAGTGTCAACGAGTTATAGGTGTGCTAAGGAGGGAGTGACACGGTATGATATGTAGTACGAAGGCATTTTAGAGTGTTAGGGAAGCATACCAAGATGTTGCAAGCACCAAGGTGTGCCAACGCATGCTAAGGAGTGTTAGGGAGTTCCAAGGAATTGGTAAAGCTATTATAGCTGAGGCAGGGCTTGGTTGGGTTCCCAAGTCTAAGAAAACGTAAGGGTAGTTGTAAAGGCATGATGGATAAGGAATTTTAGGGCATGCCAGGGAATGAAAAGGAATGCTAACACATGGTGTAAACTGTAAATGCATGTTGAGGAGTGTTATCGAGTGCCAAGAGAACACAAGGGATAACTAGGTCAAAATGCTTTGAAATTGACATATAAGAGTGTGTGCCAAGGAGTGCCAGTGAATTCCATGTGTCCCAAGGATGAAGTGTTTTAGGAGAAGTTAAAAATAGGACTTGTAGGAGGGAATCCTATGGTTGTGAAAAGGCATGGACAAAGCAATTTTAGAGAAAGGGAGACTTTGGGTTGTGCACAACCATGGGGGATTCAGTCAACGAACCTATAGCATATCATGTGTGTTCGTGGAATACTAAACAATACCCCTAATTTGAATACATATTGGAAAATACCTCTAAAAATCACATTATTTAACCCCCTACCAATATATGGCCAATACACCTTCCTAGTTTCAGAAACCCCTACTTTCACTAGATATTGTATGTATCTTTTTTTCATTAAGATTTTTTATACCCCTTTATATTTTTCATGAACTTTGTGCTCCATTTTTTATACTTTCCAATATAAAAAACTTTTACACCCTATATATCCCCCAATATATTATGTCATTTTTTCCTCACTATATATCCCCTAATATGAACCCACGTGGTATGGAATTTCTCCCCTTGGGAAGCCCCTCTAGGTGCAACATTGTTTTTCTAATGACTTGGTTGGGTTCCCAAGTTGAAAAAAAAGTAAGGTTATCTATGAGGGCATGATAACTAGGGAGTCCCAAGATGTTCCAGGGAATGTAAGGTTCCCATGTCATGTAAAAATGTAAGGCTAACTATGAAGGCATGAGTGCCAAGGCGTGCTTGGGAATGCTAACATGTGCTAGATAATGTGCAGTTGTGTCAAACATGCTAAGATGTGTCATGTGCTAAGGCATGTGAAGATGTGTAAGGGTGTGACAATGTGTGCCAGGGACTATTAAGGCAATAAAAGGGAGAAACAAGTTAAACTACAAGGAAGTGAACACATAAGAGAGTTAATAAGTCATCAATTTACCTTTTCCATGAGGGGAATGCTAGGAACATCAACACTAGGTGCCAATAGATGCCAAGTGCCAAGTGTTATTGCATTCTAAGCGCCAAATATTCCTATGTTTCTTCTCATCTACTTTCCAAAAAATGATCTTAAATAACTTTAACATTAAGCCATGCCAAAGAATACCAAGTAATCTCAATGCATGTCATACATGATAAGACTTGCCAAGTGCCAACAGGTGCCAAGTGCCCATGTGTGTTAGGGAGTGTCATCCATGCTATGGAGTGGCAGCGAATTTTGAAGAGTGTTATGTCATGCTAGAGAGTGCCATTACATGTTGAGGAGTGTTAGGGAGTACTATACCAGCATAAGGGAGAAGTAGATAAAAATTCATGGAAGTGAATGAATATGAGCGTGTGCCAGGGAGTGTCAATAAGTGTTAGTTATCATGTTAAGGAGGGAGTGATAAGGTATGCTAAGCACTAATAAGGCATGCTAGGGAATATCAGGGCATGTCAAGAAGTGCTAGAGTGTGCTAGGTAGTTCCAGGGTGTGCTAACCTGTGTCAAATAGTGCCAAGACATGCCAGGTGCTAAGGCATGCTACGATGTGCAGGGTGCCCGGGTACGCCAATATATGTCAAGGAGTGTAAAGGAAACAAAAGGAAGAACCAAGATAAAATATAAGGAAATGAACACATAAGAGGGTTAATAATTTGAGACATTATCTTTTTCAAAAGGGGCATGCTAGGCACACTAATAATATGTTCCAATACATGCCAAGTGCTAATGTATATCAATGCACGCCAAGGTGTTCCAGGGCATGTTAACACATATTAGGAGAGTGTTATGATATTCTAGGGCATGCCAACATGTGCTTGGGAGTCCTAGTCATGGCAAGATTTTCTAGGTACAAATATGTTCATAGACATGTGAGGTGCCAAGGAATTTTAGTGTGTGCCAAAGCATGTTAAGGTGTGCCAAGAGTGTTGAGGAGTGATAAGTGTCTCTCATTAATTGAATTTATACAGATTTATTATTTATTAAATAATATAGTTCATACAAACACTAGTGGAACTTTATCTAAAGGGAATTTTCTATATAATAAACCTAATAAAGATGACTCATGTGTTGATTCATAGGAAAACTATATTCTCATTACTTAAGGGAAATGATACAAACTAATTACTTATTAACAAATTGACTAACTCTAACCACTACGGCCTTGGACACATAAGGAAAAATAATCCACAACAATGGTCTTAAATCATTATATTTTGAAAAAAAATATAGTAATAGTCACATAATGTCATCAAAAACCCATTGGAATGATCAATTATGAGAAATAATTTTTTACCGTCACCAAGAGTTAAAAAAAATAGCATTGGTGAGGGTCAATAAAGGATCGTCACTAGAAGTGTCACCAAAGAGAGAATTAGTGATGGGCCTTTAATGACCCTCACCAAAAGTGTCATTGAAATTCATGACAAACCTTAAAGGAGAATCACTATACACAATTACAACAACGCTTTTTTAAGGACTATCACCATATATGACATTGGTGATGGACCTTAGAGGTCTGTCATAGGAATGACCCTCACCAATGACCTTTTTTGTTGTAGTGAAGCTTTCAATCCAATGGCTTCATCCCACCAGCCCGTAGGTCTCTTATTGCCTGGCTGGACATAGAAATGCACCACATGATTCCTCACCACTCTGAGGGAAGACAAGTGAAGTCATCCATATATTGATATTCTAACTCATACCACCTGTGCTCTATCACCCCAGTTAGTAGCATGTCGAATCTATTTCGAAGATCCTCCAGTATAGCATGACCACCTTCTCTTTGTTGTGATGTTGCCCCACGTTGATCTACATCCCCAGGTGTCATGACTTATCTCATGTATCCTGTTGGCCTCACAAATGCTATATCTGCATACTACAAAGTTTATAAATCAGTACCACATACACATATTTCTTAAATTATAAATGCATCGAATATATAGCAACTTCCACTTACCATCTAGACCCCATGCTCGTCTTGGTGAAAGTGGTATGTCAAGACCCCCTTGATAGTTCATTCCACTATACAGATAATCATATATGTACATTAGCATCTGGCCCCAATGAGAAAAAAACTTAGGTTGGAACACTCATCTAACTCACCCTCCTCCACCTTGTCACAGTACCCATCCCCGGCGGTGCATCATGTGCTCCTGTAGTCCCCCATCACGGATCTAGACATGAAGATGGAGAATGGGGATATTCTTAAAGAGGAATGAGCCTAAGACTGTCCCAAAAGGAAATTCATCATTAGTCCTCCACCTGCATAGTGTCAACTATCATTTCAATGATGACAACATCATCTAAACCCACCCATAGTAGGTCCCTTCAAATACACCCTTCACCAACATCATCTTCCCCCAATAATGTGGTGGAAGGCATGACTACCCAAGATCTGCAACATTATTGTGAATGTATCTCGTGTCTCAAGCCTCTCTACGTCACTGATATGAATGGTCATGCCCTTTACATGAACTCCTTGTACACAATGATGATAAACAAACTCACCTATATGGCTCCCATGAGGGAGCACTAGATGTATCTCCCCCATTAGCCCCACAGGGGCATTCCTGTTAGAAAATATATGTCCTAGATTGTGATCTTGTTCCTGTTCCTTTATACCACAAAGCCCTCTTAATCTAGATCCCAGGAGCTCATAATCCTCGACAACAACGGCTCACTAGCCCTCATCAAAGGGTTCTCCAAGAAATTTAGCATGCAATACCATGTCAAAATCCCTCTTTCTGCTTGATTTCCCTGAATCTCAGCACAAAGGGTCTCTAAATCTCATTGCCCCCATACAACCTTTATCTCTACCATAAATAGAAAATAATATTATGTTTTTTCAGTTCATAGTTAAAGGCATGCATGTCTGGTTCATAACTTTAGCTCACCACAAACCACAAATATTGCTTTTCCTCTCATCCCAGAACACAGTTTTGGCCATCAAAACTATGTTCGACTGATTTATCAACCTAGTTTTTACATTCTAGAATGCAAAATGGGCCCCCAAAAGTGCGTTGAGACCGTGAGGATAAGCAAGGCTCCCCCATAGTGAACTGAAGCCCTAATATGAAAGTCTAATCCACCAAAAATTATGAGTAAGGTTAGGCCACCTACCTCCAACTCACAGATCTTGATTCTGATGGTCGTTTTCTCTAGTACAATCTCCACAAGATTTAGGGCCTTCTCCACTTGTCTAAATTATCCAACAACTCACTATGAAAATGAATGCGATTTGGAGGGAGAAGGGCCTTTTATAAGAAAACCCATGGTTTTTCTGTCACCCAATGCGACCAAACCGCAGCTATGTTTGATGAACCATCAACATCATTGGAAATATCTCACCAGGTTTTATAATGGGTTTCCATCCATTTTAGTTAATTTGACACTTTTCTGCCAATTAAAATCAAATTTCCTCATATGAGTCACCTGTACTTTGGTACCACTTTGCCTTGGCACCTGTCGACTCGTGTGTCGATCTTCGTCATGAGTAACTATTATTTACTCATGTGTTGATGGTCCCCTCTGGGCCTTCCCCATGTGGTAGCATCATCATGTTACCCTTGTTCAGAGCATCCAAGATGAGTCACCCTTGCATTTATAGATTCTGTTCTGAGTTCCCTTGAGTCTAGTTATTGTGTTCCGTACATCGTTGTGTCACATCCACCCCATTATATTTGTATTTGGCCTCCATCTCTACTACTTTGTCTTTGCCAAACCCCCATTTAAGTCATGGATCATCCCCTTCAGAATCGAGTCAGCCGCTGTTAGGTAAGCCATACATATCATGCTCTGATAAGGGAAGTCACTAGTCTACCTCTCATCTTGCTTCCTTCCATCATCATCCTTGATGTTAGTCCATCAGTCACTCTACTATGATACCTCATGCCTTTCTTAAGAATTTTTTATTACGTTAAATTTAGCGGGACCTCCTCTATCGACCTAAGAACATGTATTCTAGAAGAGTGGCCTATAAGCCAATGTATCTTGGTTCCAAATTTCATCCTTGTTCAGTGCCTTAGATCAAGAAAATGAAATCATCATTTTCCTTTGACTTAGTTGTTTCTCATGTGCTTCACACTAGCTCCTTATCGCATGATTGAGAATCATATACTTGATGGTTCAGTGATCCAGATGATTTTCCCAATGATTCTCGGGTGTGTGTGAGATGTTACAAACCTCATGAGGGGGTGGCCCTTCAGGTAGCCCCCAACATGCCTGGATGTTTGCAGATATTGATCTAGCCTCAAATGCCATTATAAGGATGTGATGGGCTTCGTTTTAACTACTTGCAATGCCCACAAAATGCATGTCTCCTTCAGATGATCCATTCATATCTTTAGAGCCATTTCCTATTTGACATGGCTTCTTTGGTTGTGATTCCCCCTCACTGTGTTATACTAGGGGAATTATGTCTCATGTACTCAGATGTTATTGTATTTAGTCCTAGACTATGTCTTTCTATGCGCATTAAGTATATGGTATCCATTGTATTATTTTCTCACCCATTGATGCAAACTTATCATGTATCATGTCTTTGTAGCTTAGTCCAACATTGTTGGGCTCACCATTATTATTTTCACTAAGTTATCTCAGTGTCTATGGGTATGCCTACCTCATCTGATTTGAGATAATGTACTCCAAAATAAAAGGAGACTCCTAGTTGTTTAGTAGGTCTCGTCCCCTCCGTTTTTGTCCTTTCTTGCATTGCTTCAACTATCTCCCTCTCTCTCTTTGACTCACCCTTTGGTGTCTTGTGGAAGTGTAAGCTACAACATATTTTGGTCATACAATTTTCTCCTAACACTCATACGTTGGGGGGCAATTTGTTATCTCCAAAAAATGATCACCTAGCCATTTCTAACTAGTTGGATTGAAATACACAATGTAGGATTAATTTTACCATAGTAAAATCACTTTCCCCATGGGAAATAATTTAGTAAACCATTTTTATTGAATTATTTTATGATTGAACTAAAAAAACCCATGAAAATAATTGAGTAAATCTTTATTTATTTAATTTTCTCTAGGAATAATTATTAAATCATTGTTTGATTATTCTTCCTTGTCACATCTATTATTCCTTATTTCTGTTATTGGAATAATTTTTAAATCACTATTTAATAATTATTTCATTTTCACAACATTCTTAATCCATGCAAAATAATAATAAATCGTTTTATTTGTTAGTTATTTCTAAATAAAGATGTTTGACCGTTTTTAATATCTTTTCCCTCTCCAAAAAGTATAATAAAGTATTCCTAATTCTTAGATTTGATTTCGTGAATATTATTTTATTATTCTCCATTTTCGAGATTAAATCAATACTTTGTTATAAATAGGAGGGTTTTCCATTCATTCTTCACCATGATCATTATCATCCTCATTATTATCATCTATTTTCACTTGATCCCCCATTTCAGTCCTCCACATTGTTTTGGTTTTTTCACATATTGAGAGAGAGAGAATCGATTAATGAAGCATCAAGGACATTAAAGGACACATCCCATGGAGGGTGATTTGCAGACACTTTTTGTAGATCTCATTCACCAGGTTTTATCAACAAAATATTTTTTCATTTTAAATATTTTCCATTTGGGTTATTGCATTGGATATATATATCGTTGTTTTATATTTTGGATAATATAAGTTTTTTTTTGCATGTTTTCCAAGTTTTATTACAGACCTGAAGTGTAAGAAGCCACTAATTGTTTTCAGGGACACATGTCACCTAGTGACTTAAGTGAAGCATTTCTGGAAAACCTTCCAAGAAATTTCACACTAAAAAAAGTGTTTGTTGATTTGAAGCATCACCTCTACATTGAACTAATGCTCACATTATCAGACTTACAATAACCATTTGAGATTGAGACAGATGACTCCTACTATGCTATTGGTGCATTTCTTACCCAACAGAGGAATCTGGTGGCATATCACAGTGAGACACTTTCAGACACAGTTTGAAAGTATCCCACCTATGACAAAGACATGTATTCCATTGCATAGGAGTGCCGACAATGGAAGAATTACATTATAGGGAAGGAAATAGTCATCCATGCGGACCATTGGCCCCTATAGTTCATACAGAAACAAAGGAATTTGTAGAATGATCACGATCAGAAATGGTTCACTTTCTTGCAATAGTTCCATTTTAACATTAAGTATAAGAAGGGAAATGCCAATATTGTTGTATACTACCTCAACCGACTGTTGATCATGGCGCTGACCACTGTGATTAACTCTTTTGGACACAAGACTTCAGAAAGGACACATATTTACAAGAGTGATCCAGAATTTAGAAATATATACCAGATGCTCCTGGAAGGTAAGCAAGTTTTATAATTTCACCTCTAGAACACGTTATTATGCCACATCAAATAGCTTTTTGTACCTTCAAGAGAGCGTGCCAAGATGATATGGGAGACGCACTATAGTTGAGTTTCTAGACATTTTGGGGTAGAAAATAAAATGGAAGTACTGCAAAAGAATTTTTATTGGCCAAACCTTTGACAAGATGTTGGGAAGTACATCATATCCTGCACTACCTGCACCATTTACAAACCTACAATTAAGAACTAAGCCCTGTATACTCCTTTACCAACTCCTAGATAGCCCTAGGAATAAATATCCATGTATTACATGTTGGGCCTTCCTTTTACCAAGCATGGAAATGATTGTGTTTTCATGGTTGTCGACAAATTCTATAAGACAACCATTCTAGTAGCCTGCAAGAAGAGTATCTCAGTAGAATCCACTGCCAAAATATTGTTTGAACAATTAAGGGTACACTTTGGGATCCCATATTACATTATCTCATAACAGGATAGCTGGTTCCTAAGTGCATTCTAGTGAAGCCTCTAGATGTTTTTGGATACCAAGCTCACTAATTCCATGACCCTTCACCCCCAAACTGATGGCGTAAGAGAGGTCATCAAAAGGATGATCATGCACATCTTGTGCATGTACAACTCGAAGCACCCACACGCATGGGATGAGAGCCTCCCTTATGTCCAACATAACTATAACAGGGCTCTCCATAGCTCAATTGGACACAGCCCCTTTCAGGTGGGACTGGGATTCCAACCACTATGTGTCATTGATATCGCCATAACTTTTGCAGCTACTCAAACAGATTCAACTCATGTATAGTCTAAAGATGATAGGGCTAACAACTTAATTAAGTGCATTCAACACATCTGAAAATAGGTCCATGACATATTGGGCAGAGAAAATGTAAAGTACAAGAATAGTCATGATCAACATCAGGTGCCACAAAGGTTTCAGGTGGGAGATAAAGTTTGGTTACATTTGTAGAAGGAGTGCCTTGTTGGGCCCCACTACAAGATTCATCTGCTTTGATATGGGACTTACACCATCACTAAGGCTATATGGGAAAATTATGTTGCACTCAATATTCCACCATTCCTTGGCCTGCACCCAGTATTCAATGTGGACAAGTTGCGGCGATACCTTCCCCCATTGTTGGACACATCTGACATTACTAAGGAGTTGACAAAAAAAGAGCTCAACCCAAGTTATATCAAACATGCCACAATTGGTAGGATCATGGGCACACATATTAAGAACAATTACTGGCAGATGATCTAGCTATACAAGTTGTCAAAGCAAGACAACTCTTTCACCATGGCAAGTGGCTCACTAGGGACCATATTCAACAAACATTTTCTCACCTCATGAAGGCTCTGCATGCAATTGGGCCTATTGCTTCCTAGGGGGGGATGAATGATGTAGGTGGATATTGGTGTCCACTTGCTGATTCCACCTATATCCTAAGTCGATTTCATCAGTTTCCTTAATTATAACCCCAATTACTATTTTTAGTATTTTTTCGAGTCTTGAACTTCTAGAGTTGTTTTGACCCATAAATAGTGTTTTTTTGAGGTCTTCCATAGGATTATATTCATAGGTAGGGGCCTATATCAAATATTATAATACTCAAAGATATATTTCTAGTGAGGTATTACATACACCAAATAGAGATCATATGACGAAGTTACGACCCTCGGAAGTTGGCTTCCCACTAACCCCAATAGGGCCCACAAACTCTTGCCATCCCATCTCCTAGGGTTAGTTTTTTGGTTTTTTAGGGTTTATATTTATTTTTCAATAAGGCCCTTGAGCCTCATTGTAACATGGTTTAGTGGCATGTAACCACCACATCTCTTCTCAAGGATAAGCTACCATTGCCTGATCTAGTTTATTTATATTCTATATGTAAGCATATTTCAGTTCTTCGATGTTAATGAAATGAAGTTTCATTTCTATTGCATCTCTATGTTTATGTCTATATATTTGTTTTGTTGCATTCCTACATAAATATAGATCATTTACACAATTTGTGCCCATCATAAGTCAACCATCTACTACTTTTTATCCCTATCCCACTCCAACATACACTACCACACCCCTAATTTAGGTGTTAGCTAATCCTTCTTCAATGCCTAATCACAACAATTGGTGATTATGATGACAATTTATGTACACATGTGTGTAATTTCCATGACAGGACGTATGAATTTTCCTCTGCAAATTGTCCATCAATGATTATAACGTTAAATGGGCTAGCATTAGTCTATCTCATCATCTCAAAATGACACGACATATGAGAATTTACAATTTTTTCATCATCACTTCAAACTATCACATGGATGACCCTTTCTATAGATTATATGCATGAATTTATGGAAGGCCATCCCCTCTACCTATCTTATAATTGATTGTAATATCAAGTGAATAAAGGATAGTTGATGGATCTTTGGTGATATGATACCATACTTATAATTTTTACTTTGTTTACCTATTCTCACAATCAATTATAGGCTAGGTAGAGGGGATGGTATACTATAAATTCATGCATACAATCTATAGAAGGGGTCATCTATGAGATAATGTGAAGTGGTGATGATAGACATGGTAAAATTTCATTTGTTCGGTCATTTTGAGAGGGTGATGGCATGCTAGGGCTAGCACATTCAAGGTTATAATCCTTGATGGGCAATGTATGAAGGACAATTCATACATCCCGTCATGGAAAAAAAAAATATTGATGATAATTTTTTTTGAGATGAACTATTTTGTGCCTATGATTAATGAATGAATGAATGAATGAATGTTATATGCTAATGAGTAATTGCTATATGTATATTTATGTACATGACCTTGTTTCATATCATGTAAACATATTTCTTATGATCAGATTTGTCGAAATGAAATATTTTGTGGATTTAGAAATGAATGAATTAATGTTTTCTCTTTTTTTTATGTATCTTGATGTCTTTATTTCAACTATTTCCTATATAGTAGATACATTGGGAACTATGGAATTGAGAGTAATGTGAGGGGGTGGGGTGGGGGGGGGGTGGCAATGAAAGCTTCCACCTGAATGTGGTTGGCCTTGTTTAGTAGAGAATAAATTAGGATTTGCATAATCTTGGAACAAACAACTCTCATTCCAATAGAGGAACAACAAAGTCAATGTTCACTTTGCTGCTACTTCATTGAGTGGAGGGAGGTTTACTCTAAGACTAAACAACTCCAAAAATTTATTCTCGAAACCAAGAGAAGATCATTTAGGTATTCATGCACACAAGTCCTTTTAAATATTATTTATTCATGCTATTAAATTTAATATTTGGTCAAATTTAATCTAAGTTTTCCTCATTGGTATCATGAATATGTGTAGGACAACTAGTATCAATTCGAACGTTGAAGTGGAACACCTATCTGACGCAAGTAGCACTAAATGGTAAGGGTTTAGGTGAGACAATAAAATTTCTTTGTACTTTTGTTGTATGTCTTGGCTGAGTGGGATTTACATAAAGGTTTATACAAATAAAAACTTTTCCATGAAAAAAATTCATGTAGTATTTGTCTTTTTTTACCATTGTGTTTGTATTTGAGTGAAAGACCATAAAATGTGATTTTTCATGCAGGGAAGTAGGAGAAACTGTTACTCTATTAATCGGGCATAAGGCACTGGTGTGATTTTTCTTCTATTTTATTAATTATTTATTGCATCTAACATCTCCTCCTTCCTTTGTTTTGTAGGTACTTTCATTCACATATCTGAATTTGAAAGATTAACTAGGGTTGGAGTCATATACGCAAAAAACCTCATCGAAGTGGTGCTAAACTTTAGCCCACCAAGTGCTTCGTTACTAGGTGTACAATTTAGTTTTGTATTGAATTTTATTTCAAGAAATTTTTATTTCTACATTTCTAATCTTCCAAGACCATAGATGTTGAGAAAAACTAGGGAAAGCATAATTAGGGTTTCTTTTATAATTGTTTCTCTTGTTATATTGACAATTCAGGTGATATAATGTTAGTTCACCATCATCATTATTATTTTGTGTTCATCATCAAGCCAATGGAAATAAAGAAGATCACAATGCAAAAAAAACCATTAGAATAGGCTCCACGCCAGGGAAAAACCCCTCCATAGGGGAAAAATCCAAAATCTTATCCTCTTATAGAAATTCAAGGAAGACTTCCAAGACCTTTGATTGAGACAACTCACCAAGTGATACGCAAGCCACCTAAACAACAATGCTTCTCTATATAACTCAGTCTGTTGCTCTTCTCTAGCTCAAAATCTAAACAGAGATAGCTTTATTCCCATACATGCAAGCTTGCCAAACAAAGAATTGATTCACAAGCCAAACAAATAGACCTTCTTTCTTTCCTCGCTATCCTTCTCCTCTTTCTTGCTCTGAATTTGCCTCAAAATTCTTGAAGAGATAGAATTACTTGTGTGAGTCAGATGAGCTTGAATACCTCTCCTTTATATAGTCTTTTGGTGGGGTTCAAATGCCTCTTGTGGGGCCGAATTGATGGGCTAGCCAACCACACTTAGGGAAAACATTTTCCCCTCAAGAACACTAAGTTATGTGAGATCAACAAAGAACTAGAATAAAACCAACAATAGAATATGTTTTAGTATATGGTTTTTCTCGCCTACTATACTTTTAATTCTTTGACAAGGGAGTTTAGTTTTGAATTACTCAACCTCCTTCAAGAGCTAACTAACATAGTGACCCAAAATTCACTATGCTTTAGTAGAATTTCAATAATATTTCCATAAAATGCTATTTTTCCATCAAAAAAAAATCCCATGGAGGTCTCATCTATATGTCAAATATATAAGTTTAGCAATCTAACCCCTGTCAAAAAAGTTATATTTTCTAATTTCCTAAAACTAGTCATTATTAACCACCTATGTGGCATACTTTCCTTTTTTTCAATGTAATTTTCGGACAAAGGATTAGTCAACATCTCTATGTGTCACCTTTTGGATATTTCCAAATAAATATTCTTGCTAATTACCAAATTAAATAATAGTACATTAATTTTCTCTTCAAAAGTGGGTGATTTTTAAGTTAATTAATATAAACAAGTCTTCTTACTTTTGTACTAATTTAAGTATAATTTGGAAGGATTAGTGTTTGGGAGTAGGGATTACATACCAATAATGCATTTCCTATATCATAACTATGAAATAAGGACTCCATCCCCTTACTCCCATTATTTTGAAGGCGAAGGTATTCAACTCACATATTTTACAAAGTGGGACTCCTTTCGTTTTTCAATGCATCCTAATTATGTGCCACACCCATATATTGTCAAGATATCAAAGCTTTGACCTATGCCTTGCACATTCATGAACCCACACATATAAAATATATTGAGGCATAACATATCATATTACACTTCAATTTATTTGGTTCACAAATTATGCTTTATGGATATTGTGATCATACTCCCACCTTGGGGTTATCCCCAACAATTATAATCACATGATTGATTCTTGCATCATAAATATTAATGTAGTTGTATAATAACAAGAGCATGTATAAATTCATGTACCCATCAACATGTCATCAAATAATACTATGGTTATTTATCATGATTCCACATTGCGCAATTAGCTCCACAAAGGAGTTTTACGTGTATCCTCCACTTGCGATAGCTCACACTCACTTAACATAACTATTAATTAGTTATCACATGGTGATTAGAATGACACCATCTAAGTATATAAGTCATAAATCATTAATTCATAATGTAAAAATTATTGTCATCCTCATTACATTGAAATACTTAACTCAATAAGTATGAATACAAAATACTTCTCATTAACAAATAACATTCCTTGTCATATGTATAGATAAAAAGTTAATATGATGACCATAGAACTTAAAAACCAGCCATATATTAACCTCATAATACCATAAAAAAAATTAGTTAAAGAAGAAGAGGAATTATATCTACAATTGTTGACACCTAATCCTTGTGATTGGGTAAATATATGTAAATAAATAAATGAGAAATGTGAACAGTCATCTGGAGATGAACTGAATAGTCTCTCCCTTCATGTATATAACAGACCTACCTGATTGAATGAATACATGAATTAGTTTTCTGCCTAATGGATTTACTGCCTGGCCTGACATGGTATCAGATCCAGCCCTTTTTTAGCTTTGTCCCTTGTAACTCCATGTCTGCTCTCCATATAACTGAGCAGCTCCTCCATAAAATTAGCTGCTTCTGACATGGTATCTGCCCCACGTCCATACTATCCATACTACCCTCCACTATCCAGCGTTGTTCATCCTTTCTGACTAGCCAAACGTTTCAAAAAAAAAGGGCGTTGTCCTGACAAGCACTGTTCTGTGCGTTAAAGTTTTTGAAATGCCCTGACTTGCACCTGCCACGTCCATTGCATAAATTTATTATCTATTCTGATTACTCGGTCTCCCCTGATACCAGGAGTAGCGTTATTCCCACAAACAGCAGTCTTCGCCTTAGGTCCTGCGCTGGAGTGTCAGGCTCGGCTGCATTGGAATTGAGAGCTGTTTCAGATAAGCATGGTGAACCCGACATGAAGCAAGAAGACTATCCTATCGGTGATTGCTGGAGGCTTGGATGTTGTCACCTGAATGTTTGCTGGAGCAAAACGTTCGAGATTCTTCGAACAGAGGCTGCAGTGAGTGTGGTCTTGTTTTGAATCTGGTGGAGAAGCGAGATCGCGTGGAGATATGTTGCACACTGGATTATTAATACAATATAGTTTTTCAGTTATATACATATAATTGACTGCTTTTATAGTTATTATTTGAACGCTGTTACAGTTATACACACACACTGCTCTGTTTTTTTCAATGAAACAACTTGGTTGCAGTTAATACGCATATCGTTTCGGGAAATGGTGTGATTTGAAGTCAATTATTTTTTGGAGTAGCGAATATTAAACACTGCGCGTGAATATTGGGGAGACAGCATGGCTATGCGTTGATATACATGGTTATTGTGGTCATAATACCTGAGATGCGTGGAGATGTGCTGCTGATGCATGTACATGGTATCATGCATGGAGAACCCAGAGACCGATGAGTGTTTGAAGTGGATCTATGCTTGAATGGTACTTTTGAATGGTGATATAATAGTATGATACCTCTGCGTTAGATATGTTTTGAACGTAGCCATATGTAATTTTTTGAACGCAGCCATATGTAATTTTTAACGCAGCCATATGTATTTTTTAAACATTGTATTAATTGGTATAATACAATGTTGTGTTGTGAGTGATATCATCTCCACCATATAGGAATTGGTAATACCTTTGTCCTATATATAAGAGTGCAATCTTTTTACAATTTTACACCAGAGCTGCATTTTTTTTCTCCACGAGAAGTATAATTTTATACATTAATAGCAGAAGTATTTTTCTATCAGCAAAACTATTTTTTTTATAGAATGTATTCAATCATATCCAGGGTGGGAATAGTTCTCAATGGCAAGGAGAACTATCTTGAATGGTCACGGATGATAAAACACACCCTCGTTTTCAATGAGTTGTGGAAAGGAGTGTGTGTCGGAGAAGGAGACAATGACCTAGTATAGCCTACCTCAGACAAAGAGCTTGTCATTTGGGAAAACAAGAACAACAAAGCTTATGCATTAATCGTAGCATCTATAAATGAAGAGGTGAGTTGCCATATTTCGTCATATTCAACTGCCTTTGAAGCCTTACAAAAGCTGAAATAACTCTATGACTCACATTCTGCACTTGAAGTTGTCCAACTCATGATTAAAATCTTCACTCTTGAACTACAAAATAATGATCCTCTTGCTCTTGCATCTGAAGTAAAGTCTATAATGCATGATATCAAATCTACGAAGGTTGAATTGGATATTCCTCTGATCTCTTTTCTCAAGGCACTTTATCCTACTTACTCCAATTATCTTGAGTCATTGCAAGCAAATGGAAATCTCAAAGATATAACCTTTGACTCTCTTATGAAAAAGTTTGTTGAAAGAGAGAAAGCTTTTGGAAAGAAGATAGCCCCTGAATCTTCTGAAGAGACTGTGTGCCTTGCCCATAAAGAAAAGCATCCTGCTCAAGATTCTACAAGAGGAAGAGGTGGACGAAGAGGAGGAGGAAGATATTTCAGAGGCAGGGGGGGAAGATATTCTCAAGGAGAAAAGGCAGATTTACACTGCATTCGCTGCAAAAGAAATGGATCACATGATGCCTTTACATGGAAGCTACCATGGGACAAAAATGAGTAGAAAAGAAACCAACAGAAAGGTAAAACTGATGATACAGACAAAGGTAAAGCACCTGAATCTGCTCACTATGTTGAGGCACAATGTAACATTGGAGTAAATGAAGATTTGTTTAATGCTTCACTTGCTTCATGGAAAAATGATTGGTTTCTTGATTCAGGAGCAACCTGCCACATGACTCATAGAAAAGATTTTTTTGAAGATTTCACTGACAATGTTGATGGAGCAGTATACTTTGCAGATCAATCAAAAATCAAGCCATCAGGGCTTGGCACAATCAGGCTTAAACTGCCTGGCCTTCCAGACTTTCTTTTGGATCATGTTCTATATCTCCCACAAGTCAAGAGAAACTTGTTGTCCTTGGTCCACATCTGCCAGCAAGGTCACTCCATTCATATGTTTGATGGAAAGATTGAGGTAAGAAGAGAATCTGACCACTCACTTGTCATGAGGGGAATAGAAGAAGAAAGGCTTCTCAAACTGCAAGGAACATCTGCTCATGCACAACATTTCTCATACAATTCTCATCATGGAGAAGGTACACTTCCATCAAGTTTATTAGGGCATGCTAGATTTGGACATTTGAACTATGACAGTCTCCGCTTATTGAAGAAAAATGGTGTTGCTGGTTTGCCTACAATTCCTAGAAAACTTACGCAATGTGATGCTTGCATTCAAGGAAAGCATAGCAAACAGTCTTTTCATGATTCACATTCAAGAGCACATAGGAAACTTGAACTCATTCATTCAAATTTATGTGGTCCAATGCCTGTTCCTTTTGCAAATGGAAATAAATATATCATGATGTTTATTGATGACTCACCAAAATGTGTTGGGTTTATTTATTGAAGAACAAATCTGATGCTTTTCAAACATTCAAGAATTTTCATAAACGGATTGAAAATGACGCACAATCTCATATTGGGTCTATTCGCACTAATAATCGAAAAGAATACACATCAAATGAACTTGAAAACTATCTTCACCAACATGGGATCAAACATCAAACAACTGTGCCTTATAATCCCCAACAGAATGGTGTAGCTGAAAGAATGAATAGAACACTCTTGAATATGGTACAATCCATGCTTTTCTTCAAAAATGTAAAGATAATGTTTTGGGCTGATGTTGTTCTATGTGCTGCATATATAAAGAATAGATTTCCATCTAATGCTATAAGAAACAAGACTCCTTATGAAATGTGGTATGGACATGTTCCTCCGGTAAAACATCTCAGGGTCTCTAGTTCCACCTGTTATGCTTTGATACCAAAGGTACATAGAAACAAACTTGGTGCTAGAAGTCGTAGGTGTATCTTCCTGGGGTACTCAAACACCTCCAAAGCATACCGCCTCTATGATGAAGTAAATAAAAATTTTGTTGTATCTAGAGATGTAATTTTTCTTGAATCATCCAAAACTAACAATGTTGTTGAGCAGTAACTTGATCGCTTGGATAGATTCGCAAAAGCAAAATCGTTTCAACAATTTGATAATCAAATTCCACATCTTGAAGGGGGGATTCCTATACTAGATCGACATGTGGAATCTTCTTTTGAAGAACACTCTCCCCCACATGAAACTCCAACAACAGATGATGCTTTAAGTGATGTAATTGATAGAACTTGGAGACTCAATCTTTATTCAGTCCCAACGCAATCAACAGAGCAGCCTGGACCATCTCAAAAAGGTCCCCCAATGTGGTTGACAAAGACACTTGAAATTGTTCATCCTGATGAAGTTGGAAAGACAGGAACCAGAAATTCAAACAGGAAAAATGGAGGTGATGTAGATGACTCTAATTCACCTATTGATATGGATGTTTCTTATGATTATGAATTGAACTTGTCTACGGATTTTGAACCAACTTCCTTCAAAGAAGTTGCTTCTCATGATGAATGGAAAGAAGCGATGCAAAAGGAGTATAATGCCCTCATAAAGAATGGCACTTGGAAGCTGGTTGATCCTCCATTAGGAACCAAACCAATTGGCTGCAAGTGGGTCTATAAGAACAAGTATAAAGCTGATGGCTCACTTGACAAGCACAAAGCTAGGCTTGTGGCAAAAGGTTTTTCACAGAAGGAAGGGGTTTATTATGAGGAGACTTTTGCCCCCACAGCAAAATGGGCTACCATTCGGACACCCTTTGCACTAGCAGCTCAGAACGGTTGGAAAGTCCATCAAATGGATGTCAAAATTGCTTTCTTGAATGGGGATCTAAAAGAGAATGTTTTTATGTCCCAGCCTGAAGGATTTGTTGTGAAAGGACATGAACATAAAGTATGCAAACTTGTGAAGTCCTTGTATGGCCTCAAACCAGCACCACGCGCCTGGCATGAAAAACTAACTGAGCATCTTCTGAAGCTCAATTTCAATAATTTTGATCTTGATGATGCAACTTTATTTGTCAAGAAAGTTGGAAAAATAGTTGTATATATTGTGGTATATGTAGATGATCTTTTAATGATAGGGAACAATGAAAGCTACATTGCATCCATAAAGAAGGAAATGTGGAAAAGTTTTGAAATGATTGATTTGGGCTACGTTAATTACTATCTTGGCATTGAAGTAACCCAACATCCAAAGTCCATATTTTTTTCTGAAAAGAAATACATTGGAGATTTGTTGAATAGGTTTGACATGACAGAGTGCAATCCTATTACTACTCCAATGGAACAAAACTTAAAGCTCACATCTATTGAAGGAAAGGAATTTTAGGATGCAACAAAGTTTAGACAGCTTGTAGGAAGTCTCAACTACCTAACTACTACCAGACCAGACATTTCATTTGCTATTGGAATCCTCTCCAGGTTTATGCAAAAGCCTTATGAGGGACATTGGTCTGCTGCAAAACGAGTTCTAAAGTACTTGAAGGGAACTCAAGACTTTGCAATCAAGTACACACAGGTGGATGACTTTAGCTTGATCGGATACTCTGATTTAGACTTCGATGGAGACAAAGAAACTGGGGTTTCTACTTCAGGATATGCTATGAGTCTTGGATCAGGAGCTGTCTCGTAGATATCACGCAAACAATCAGTTCCAGCAGATTCCACAACAGAAGCAGAATACGTGGCAGCAGCTGAAGCAACAAAAGAAATTGTGTGGTTCAGGAAAATTCTTGAAGATTTGCAGTTAAAACATGTACAATCAACTCCACTCATGATTGACAACACCTCTGCAATAAAGTTTGCCAAGAACCGAAAGTTTCATGATCGAACAAAGCACATAAATACTAAATATCATCTGATTCGACATCATGTTGAGGCCAAAACAATCCATCTTTGTCATTGTTCCATAAATGAGAAAATTACAAACATGTTCACCAAAGTGCTTGGAAGAGAAAATCTTGAACGATTCAGAACGATGCTTGGACTCACCAACATCCCTTCAGATTAAGGGGGGGAATGTTGACACCTAATCCTTGTGATTGGGTAAATATATGTAAATAAATAAATGAGAAATGTGAATAGTCATTGGGAGATGAACTAAATAGTCTCTCCCTTCATGTATATAACATACCTACCTGATTGAATGAACACACGAATCAGTTTTCTGCCTAATGGAGTTACTGCTTGGCCTGACAAGAATCCAAATGTATGATACATCCAATGGAAATATCAAGTACTCCATGTGTCTATGTTGTGTTTGTTGTGATGTATGCACATAATAGAAAGGCCTTAGTTATTTGATGAGATAAGGTAGACAAAGAGTGGATAAAAAAATATTTATGTAGTTATTCCTTTCTTCTTAGAATGTATACTAACTAAATACTAATTGAAACATAAATTCAAATGAGAAAAAAACTCAATGGGTGGGTATGGGGGGAGGGGGAGGAGAAAAGAAGTTCTTTATTTACCAATTGACATACAAGAGAATAAAAAATATATCACTCAAGAGGAGTCTTAGAAAAGTGCTCTCTAATATCTCTCTATGGGAGAGTGCTTTTCTTCCTCCAATAGCTTCTCTTTGATTTTATAGCAATCCAACAACATCTCCCATTCTAAAAAGAAAAGTTGAGGGGAAAATTGGACATCATGAGACTAAGGTAACTCAAATATGGTAAATGGTGTTAAAATTCATAGTGGTATTTTGAGAATTTTTTTCCTCAACAATTCACCATATTGAGAAAAGGTTCATCCCAAATGTATCATGGTATTTCCTTTCCTTTCGCTCTCTAATATATAATAGAGGTGAAGGAGATTGTATAGTATGTGTAAAAGTGCAGTGTAATGATCTCTAATACTTGTGTAGGGGTATAGCCTTTTATGGTTGGGAGTTTAACTAGAGATAAAGAAACTACTTCTGTGGATGTTTCCCCACTCTGGGGTTTTATCACATGTATTTCAAATAGGAGATTAGTCCATGTAGATCTATTACATGTTTACGCATATTTATAAAATATAACATGGCAACAAATAAAATTATCGAGCTCTAGCTCCTTCAATAAGTTTGTTATTGAAATGTTTACATCATACTTTAGTAGATATATGTTTTTTGGCTTCCCCCTCTTATATATTTGCATTCAGATCTAAACAGGGACATAGGTATCATTGGATTTAAGCATATTTTCCTATTTTAGGCCATTTTTTCACAATTTTGACTTTATTGTTGGCAACAATATAGGGAAATCAAACAAGATCAACTATTCAATTGCTAAATTTTACTTCCATTTGACCAAAATTTAATTAATTTTCCTAGCCTAGGATAGGCATCTTTTTTTAATCCTAACATTTTTTGTGCATATTTAGGTTTGGTAATTGTCAACCCTTTTTGTTTACTAGGTATACGTTTTGTTTTAAACCTCATAACTTTTGAACTCGAAAACCATTTAGGGTGATTTTTTTTTCTTAGATCCATTTTTTATCGATCTAATTTATCAGCCATTTGCCACTCATATCCTAGCATTGTATGGAGTTGTATGAATATGTGTAGCCTCATACAACCAGGTATGGCCACCATTTCTTTGCAATCAAAATTGTTCTCAGGAAATTCAAAGTTTTCTTAACAATCTCACTCATTTTTTCTAATTTCTAAGGTTGATTTTCTCTTGGGGGTGAATTTCTCTTTTCTTGAACCGTGTATGGGCTATATGGACTCTAATTTGTAGTGTAAACCCCATTTTTTTTATTTTTTGGACTGTTTTTTCTATTGTATGATTGGTTTCCCTGCTATTGGGCTAACTCATCTACTTGATGGACGTAATTTCTCAATGTATAGATCACATTTGCAATGCGAAAATTAGATTTTTAGTATTTGTAATTATACTTGTGGGTTCTCTTACATCAACCATGTACAACAAATTTCACTTTTTGCAATGTTAGTAGTACCCAATTGAAAATTTATCTCTATCTACTAGCATGGAATAAGACAAATTGTAGAGATTCAATATCATTGTATTAATTAGGCAATTTCTCTTTAAATATATGGCCACCTTCATTCAAGCCTATGACCTACCACCACTAATTGGTCTTTTTGAAAACATACAGACTCAGATATGGGAGTATTTTGTTGCTATGAATTTTCCTTTGGGGATTTTTACCACCATTGGACCATTGTTTATGTTCTCTCCAATTATTTGTAGATGCCTTATCTGTTTCCAATGATCTATTCAATTATTTGTAGGTAGAGAGCAATTATTTTGATGTGATCTCTCACTTGATTTGCAAATATAGCTTGTTTGGCATTATTTGTTTCTAAGCACTTGATTTACATCATAGAATTTTCTTTACATTTGATTGATGAATAGTATATATTTTTCCCTAGAGCGATGGGGATTTAATTTATCACCTTCTTATTGCAATTATGACAGCTCTTAGATGCATCCTTCATTGGATTGTGGCATTGTTTTAGTGGATGCATGCATAATGCTTCATCCTTGATAATTTGTTTCGTTACCTACACTATGTGGGGTATTTCACTTACATATTGCAAGTCAAATACAAATTGTTGAACATGATCACATTTATGTGTGTTTTTAGCACTAGATTGGTACTTCTCTCATATTTATTCAACTATGTATGATGGTGACAATGTTAAAACTTATTTAGGGGCATTTATTATTACTAGTGATTGTGTTTATACTTCTTTATAAGTGTTTTTTTGTTACTAGAGATAGCATTCAAACTTCTTCAAGAGTGTTTCTTCCTACTAGTAACGATGTTCAAACTTCTGCAAGAGTGTTGTTGTACCATGGTTAGTTAGCCTTTGTAGTCATAATGACTTAGGGGGAAATTTTGTGTTATTTGTTTTCCTCCAAGATAATTTTACATGGGGGTGTTGGAACCAAAGGTTCCTTGAGTAGCTAAAGAGGTGTTGTGGCTTTAACTACTTCAAAATTCTTCCAACAAGATAATAAGTGGAAATTAATGTGCTTGCTTACAATTTATTATATCACTCCAAGACCAAACATATTGATCTTGATACTCTTTTGAGAGTTGGTAGCTAATGGTATTTTTCTTCTCCAAGACCAAACACATTGATCTTCATACTCATTTGAGGTCTAGTATTTGATGGTGTTTTTTGTCTCTAATACCAAGCACAATGATCTTGAAATTTATTCAAGATATGGTAGAAGATGGTGCTTTTTCCTCTAAGACCAAACATATTGATCTTGATACTTATTCAATATTTGATTGCTGCCCGTATTTATTTGTCTTTAGAACCAAATAAATTGAGATTGATATGCATTCAATATATGGTAGTTGATAATGTTTTTTTGTTGTTGTAGGTATTGTCCTATTGAATAGAAAGTTGTAGATATAGTCACCAAATCCATCACAGTGATGAAGTTTCTCCGACTTCATAATTCCTTGAGGATGCAAAAATTTGTCACCAATGGGTAATATTAGTTAATGGAATCTTCCTCTTATGATTAGAGCCCTTTATTTATAATTAAGGGAAAGGATAGAATGTGAACATATTAATGATTTCCTAGTGGTATTTTGATCAAGTTATTCTTGAACAAATCACCATATTGTAAAAAGGTTTTATCCCATATATATCAAGGGTTTTTTTTCCTTTCACTCTTTAATATATAATAAAGATGAAGGAGACTCTATTGAGTGTGCGAGGTAAGAAAATATGCAGTAATGGAGTGTGATGTATGCATATGTAATGTGTTCCAATGAATATTTGGGGGTGTAGCCTTATATTCTTTGAAGTTTATCTACAAAATAAAAGATCTACTTACATGAATGTTTCTCCAAACTAGGGTTTTTCCATGTAAATTCCTCTATCCCTCTTTTTTATTTGTTGTTTGATTTCCTACATTTTCTTATGCTTTCTTAGGATATTATACCAAGTAGATATTTGTTATATGTTTCTGCATATTTATCAAATATAAAATGGTATCAATGTTTATCTACAAAATAAAGAAGCAATGTGGTTCTAGTTGGTTCAGAAAGCTCAGATATAGAAATCATGGGGCTTGCGTACAATTTAATATATCATTCTAGGAACAAACACATTTATCTTGATACTCATTCAAGATCTATATGGTGGTGTCTTTTGTCTTGACTATTGTCTTACTATATAGCAAGCTATGATATATTCACCAAATCTAGCATAGTGATAAAGTTTCTCCAACTTTTAAAATTTTTTGGAATACATGAAGTGGATGAAAGTTAGATGATAACCTATTCCCTATGATGTGTTATGGTTAGGAGAGTGTTTTATAGCTAAAATGGATCATATTTTTTATGGAAAAGGGGTCGAGGGAGAGATTAGAAATGAGGATAACCATTACTAGAAGAGAGTAGGCCACCTATAGGAAAACCAAGGAGCTTGCAAGGTGGAATTATAAGCAATTTTTTTGTATTCATTGAAGTAATAAAAAGCCTAAAAGTAATAGCAATTCAGATAAAAAAAAAAAAAATCCATGAAATTATATATTTTTTAATATATAAACTTTTGTCGAATATTTAATGACATGGGCTAGCCATCAAATATTCTACTCCTATCAGTTGGTGTAATCATCCAGTAATTGACATAAAAAATGACATAAAGAAGTGTAGATCATTTGACACTCCCATTGGACATAACTCTTATCTGTCAAGTATCCAACACATCACCATCGACTTGTGTACCCCAAATTGATGGAATGACACGGCTGATATTGAAAAATTCCAACAAACTAATTCAATTAGGTGTCGGTTATCCAAGGTTGATACGTAAAACGAGCTTCTCAAGACCAACGAAAGGGAACATCGAAGTTATAACACTCACGTCACATAATTTAGTTATACCATCGATTATACAAAATCTGAACGTCAATTTTTCCTGTCATACCAAACTAACTAGTTGTCAAATATATGACGACCAAATTTCGTAATATATCACGTTTGGTGTGACAGAACACAATGCAGGACCTATTGGATATTCAATGTTTTGTGCATCGAATATTTGACGAGTTATAGGGTTGCAAAACTGACTTCAAAACATCGGCTTTTGTATGACAATTTCAACCTTTTTTATGTTGGATAATCGACATATATACCGTCAAGTGTTTGACATTAACTAAACTCTCAACTATTTAACATACTGCCAATAACAAGTCGATGAGAACCAATGTGTTAGATAACCAACACCAATAAGTTGCATATTTGATTAATAGTCATTGGATTTTTGCCTCATTTTTACTGGTGAGAGATACATCCAACTGAGCATATTTCCCTGGGGAGCTCCATTACCATTCATGAAGAAGAATGATTGAACATTGAGACTATGCATCGACTACAAGAAATTAAATAAAGTCATGATAAAAAATGAATAACATCTTTCTAGGTTTGATGAATTATTTGATCAAATCAGAGGAGTTGTAGAAGTTTAGAAGATAGACTTAAGGTTTGGGTATAATCATGTATGAATTAAGGAATAAGGCATTCAAAAGAAAACCTTCAAAACTAGATATGGGCATTATCAATATTTGGTGATTCCATTCAAACTCACCAATGATCCAAAAATATTATGTGTCTTATTGATATGATTAAGAATATAAGTTTGTTGTGCTAATATCCTCCTCAAATTAGAAACACAATTCTATCCGTGTGCATAATAATTCATGACTTTTGCAAGTGAAAAAATGAGTTTTAATGTTAATTTTATGAGAAATTTTAACATAAATAAGAGACTGAACAACAACATAAAAATTTATAGAACATCACCAAAAAAACATCACAATACGAACATGATGAAGGAGTTCACCCCTCCTAGGCTACGTTTCCTTGGTCCAACTTCTAATGGCTTGGACCTTTCTATTATGCTCAAAATGTGTAAAATTATGTGTTTACAATGCTCAAATACTTCTGAAACCTACTCCAATGAGTCCAGAATGTCCAAAAATGGATACTTAGTCTCCTACACCCAATTTGGTCGAAAAATGGAGAAGTTATGGCCTCTCCTAGTTTCTCCACTATTCGCTCTACATTTTCCTTAAAATCTGGTAACAACCCCGCAAATTTACTAGAAATTCCACTATCAGAGCGACAAATTCCCCAATTTTTGGGTGGATTTGTTGGACCAATAGCTGGCCCATTAGAACCTACTAGCAGTTACATTAAATTCCAATACATTGTCAAATGGTGCAGTTTGGAAGGGCAGTTTGGAGACCACCAAATCTGGTGGTTAGTTTAACCATCGACGACAGGTGTTCAAATGGAAGAGATCGTCGGTAGTTTGGCATTGGCGTTCAGTGGGGTGGTCAGTGGGGTGGTCACATTAATTGTATGGATGTTAGTTCACATGAAACAATTTTGGGGACCACCGGGTGAAGGCCTGGCAGTTAGCCCCACTCGTGCTCCCAATGAACATTAACATAAACGTGTTCCAGCATATGGTTAAAACCAGTGGTGTAAGCAGTGTGGTAAGGCGTTGTGTTTTGCATTGGGAGGTTCTAGTTTTGAATCTCATTGCCTGTTATCGACCATTGAACCAAATTTTAGTGTCCTCCAGGGCTACCATGTGGCGGCCTCCATTGAGCCACGTGTCATCCCGTGGTTGGCCACTATTCCAACCAATAAAAACCATAAATTTCTAACCAATTGTAGTGTGCCACTTGGCACGATCTAGTTCAACATCAATAAACCCAGTCAGTTCCACATTATCATGCCTTGTTAGCACCACCTAGGCAGCTCAGTCAGTGCCACGTCAACAGTACGACTACTGATTGGGCTATCCATTTTTTTTTTAAATTCACTTGTTTGACAAAATGGATAGAACTCATTTCTAGAGTCATATTGAGTCTATTTCACAAGAAACAAGTTCCTCTAGATTCAAGATGGCTAGCACTACGCAGTCATTAAGGTTCCACACCATTCTAATGACTTCGATTTTTGAGCATAATTTTGAGCACCGGATCATTCCTCCCCACTAGAAGCCTTTTGGACCCCAAAAGATCACTTTCAGTTATTCAGCAGGTGAGGGTACAGTTTCCTCACCTTTCCAATCTCTATCCATTAGGATTTTGAAGGATTTGTTCCCTTGATCCCCACTCGAAGATAGTCAACACTTCCTCTTTTCAATGTCCTTATTCCTCTGTCAAGTATAGTGTCTTGTTGAAGCTCATCAAGGAATTATGGAGATAAGTCTTTAATAGATGGAATTTAAATATTCTCTTCTTGACCTTCGATCAAAGAAGGCTCATAAAACCTTAAGTTCTCAACATTAACAACAACATACATTTGCATATATGAAGGAAAATTCAATCTGAAGGCATTGTTATCAATCTTTTCCAAAATTCTGAATGGGCCATATCGAATTGGTTTTATCTTTTTACCTTCTCCTTGGAGCCTATCTTTGCTAATGTGAATCGAAACTTCATCACCGACTTGGAACCTATTATATACATGATTCTTGTTGTGCCTTGCTTTATAATTTCCTTGACTGTTTTCAAGTTGTTCTTGAACTCTTTGGTGTGCGAATTGGATTTGTTTTATCAACTTTCTTGCTTTTTCTTGACCATCAATAGCAACATCTTTGCCAAAATGAAATCCAAAGGAGATTTAGGCAAGTATCCCAAACATGCCTTAAATGGTGATGTTTGAGTTGAAGAGTGCTTGGCCCAGTTGTAAGCATGTTGAATATAGTGAAAACGTTCATCTCATAACTTAGGAGGCTTGCTACAATACCCACGAAGAAGATGTATCACTATTCTATTCACTAACTCTGTTTGACCATCTGTTTGTGGATGAAATGTTGTACTCTCTCTCAACTTGGTGTCCATGAATCCCCACAATCTTGACAAAAAATTCCCAACAAAGTGAGAATCTCGATCACTAAGAATGGATGTGGGAAATCCAAAATGCACCCATACATTTTGAAAGAATAACTGAGAAGCGTGTTCAGCTGTAACTTGCTTTTTACATGGCATCAAAATACACATTTTTCTGAACCTATCCACAACTACATACAAATAATCATGACCTCTTTTTGATAATGGAAGACCTCCTACAAAATCCATAGAAACACTCTCCCATGGTCCTGAAGGAACCAGAAGTGGTGTGTACAATCCTAACTTCCTATTGTTAGACTTACTAACTACCCATAATGAATATCCTTTAATTAAATGTGACACACTTTCAAGCATATGAGGCCAATAAAAATACCTCTTTATATGTGACACCATCTTACTTACAGCGAAATGAATAGCAATAATAGAAGTATGTGCCTCTCTTATGATGTTAACTCTTTCACCTTGTGGAATACAAAGCTTCCCAAGATGGTACAACGAGTTATCATGCAAATGATAATCCCATTCCTCTACTTGGTTAGCTTGACTCAAGACTGCATAAACATCTTGAAACTCATTATCTAATGCATATTGCTCAATATGAATTTCATTCAAAATAAAATTATGCTTGAGTGAAGTAGTTGCACTAACAATAGGCCTAGAAAGCGTATCAACGACTTTATTGTAAATACCTTTCTTATACCAGATTACCAAGTGGAATTGTTGAAGAAAACCCATCCATCGGAAGTGCCTTCATTTCTCTAACTTTGATTGAGATTGCAAGTATTGAAACTGTTGATGATGATTGTGAATGTTTGTTTCCTTACCCATCAAGTAGTGTTTCCACTTTTTCACACTTTGCACCAATGCATACAATTCCTTATCGTATATAGGATAATTAATCACTGCACAATTAAAAGTCTCTAAATGAAAACATATAGGCTTACCATGTTGCATGAGGATTGCACCCATGGCGTAGTCACTAGCATCACTCTAAATATCTAATCATTGTCTCAAGTCTGGAAGCGCCAGTACTAGAGCTGAACTGATATTTTCCTTCAACGCATCAAATACCTTTTGTTGTTTGCCTCCCCACTGAAAAACCTTTTTCACACTTATCAATGCATGCAAAGGAGCTTCTATAGAAGAAAATTTAGCAATTAATTTCTTCCAATACTAGGCTTCTCCCAAAACAATTCTTACCTCAGTAACTATCTTGGGCCTTGGCTAATACAAAATGACATCAACCTTGGAGGGATCTATTTTCAACTCATCTCCTCCAACAATATGACCCAAGTAAATAAAATATTTTTTTTCCAAACTCACTCTTTGACATCTTAAGATATAATTGTTCTTTCTTCAAGACATCAAGTACTTTTCATACATGCATGACATGTTCATCACAATATTTACAGAAAATTAAGATGTCATCTAAGTAGACTATAACAAACTCATCCAGAAATGGCCTCAAAACATCATTCATCACATGCATGAATGTAGTAGGAGAATTACATAAACCAAAAGGCATAAATAGCCCTTCAAACAAACCTTGTTTTGTTTTGAATGTTGTCTTCCAAACGTCTCCTTCAGTTATTCTAATTTGATAGTAGCCACTCCTTAAGTCAAACTTTGTAAAATACTTTGCATCTTTCAATTGATTAAGTAAATCATCTATTCTAAGTAGTTGGTAATGTTTCTTTACCCTAATTTTGTTCAATGCATGAAAATCCACACACATGTGACATGTTCCATCCTTCTTTGGCACCAAGACAATAGGTGAACCACATGGCGAGGAAGATGGCCTAATGATCCCTTTATCCAACAAATCTTGAATTTGCTTCTTAATTTCTGCACTTTCCATCACTAACATCCTAACATGCCAATGTTAGGAAGAGGACAATCTTGTTGCAACTGTATCTCATGTTTGATTCCTCTCTTGGGAGATAATCCCTTTGGTTCCTTAAACATATCATCATATTGGTTAACTACATCAACCAATTGAGATTGAAATTTTGAATCACAACCTTTAAAAGATTCATTATCAACATCATTTTTGGGTTTGATCATTAGAAGCACAAAATTCTTGCTTGAATTCACTAGTCTTTTCATCTGCCCCGCATTAACAAGTGAAAGATTTATTTTCTTGCTATGAGATCTCACAATATATTCTAATCCATCTTTGAACAAATGGTATTTGGTTTCATGTCTATGGAAGATATTTTTTCTGTCATAGAGGTACGGACTGCTCAAAACTATGCCACATATTTCTAGTGGCGCAACATCAAACTCCCCTTCATCTATGAAATTTGTAGCAATGGAAAATTTCAATTTACACTTTCTAGTAACATGTAATTGTGCATTATTAGACACCCATCTATTGTGGCCAGAAACAACCCCCCTTCTTATTTGGTGTTATTACTAATACCAAATAAGTGGGGACCCTTAGTCAAAAATTAAAAAAAGTTAATTAGTGCCTGTATTTCCCTTTTAATAAAACTTACCATTTTAAACTTAAGAAAATACCCTTGAAAAATCTAAAAAATCTTAAGCTTTATGATAAAGTAGAATTATTCCTTAGTAAATATCGCATTGCAAAAGGATAATAGGATACCCCCTTGCAAGCCAAATTCTTAGACTGTGAGATCGCGATACAGGACTACAAACATATGTCGCATCGCATGCATCAAAGACTGCTTATGCTCAAAAAACTTTAAACCATCGATATGCAATGGCGCATATCGCAAATCAAATTTCACAGAAAATAGATTAACAAGAATGGTCATATGTCACGTTTCTCCGATATTGCGATATTGCGATATTGCGATTTTGCAATAGAGCGGCAATGTGATAATGCGATATAGCAAGCTAAGCAACCATGTGATATTGTGATCTGTGATGTTGCGATCTACGATGTTGTGAGCTACGATGTTGCGAAGCAAATTGCAAAATCACTTCATCACAAATCTTTCAGGCTCATTGTTAAAAAAGAAGTAGTTTCCACAAAGCTACACCTGGTTATGCGCTTTAATGCTAATTAATGAGTTAGTTGCCAGTTATTAATGGAATATGGTTTCATGCTTGTCCAAAAGTGATTTCACGTAAGGTGGTATATTTTATATGTTTTTAGCATTTAAGACTTTCCCGTCACCTTTCCATATCATAATTCTCACTTCACTTGTAAATTGCAGGAACGAAGAACAGAGAACGATACAAAGCAGTACGCAGGATACCATGGGGAAGAAAGGCAAAGCCCCGAGCTCTGAAGAGAAGGAAATGTCACCCTTGTACACAAACACCGCCTGTAACAGAGACACTGGTATTGCTACCTGGGAAGGCATGTACAATCTACTTGAGGAAGAGAATCCTAGAGTAATGGAGTTCGAGGCTACTGGAGGCTCACATAGTTCTTCTGAGGTGTCCATCACAAAACTGGCTTGTTCATTCTTACACAGCATAGCCGCAAGGCCCAAAATTCTTCCATACACGGACATGGTTAAATGGATATTGGACAGCGCTGATATCAGAAATAGATAGTTTAAGACTCAGGGTCGAGAATTTACGAATTCATTATTTTCACAAAAATTTGAGCTTTATATCCACTAAAAGAAAACACACGAAGGGTGAAAAACGCACCAAGGAAGCCTAAATCAAGAAACACAGGCAGTTTCTGATGTGCCATCACTGGGGAAAACTTCTTGAAAAGGAAAGCCTCTAAGTGCTCAGTCACCTGTAAGCCCAGACATTTGTTAAAAAGAATGCTAGAGGTAAAAGAAGTAAAACTTAAATCCGAAAGTCAGTGGATGACTCTCAAGTGTATCATTAGTTCTGCCGAGAAGATGGCGCCAGCTCTTGACTATTCTATTTTTGCAGCACAGCTAAAATCGGAAATCGGCCAGCCAACTCTTCTCAAACAGATGCTGAACGCGTGCGACTTCAAGGAGCAGATACATAAATAGTTAGTAATTTTAATTTTAGATTCAGTTTTAGTTTTAATTTTGTTTTATTTTTTCCCAAAATGAGGACGGTCATTTAAACCGCATCCTACATTTTTGTAATAAGTTATTTTTATATTTAGTTAGTAGTATTTAAACCCTTCTCATTCATTTAGAGAAGGGTCTTGAAATTTGTCACAAACTTATCCCCAAAACATGCACTTTTGTACCCTCTATGGAGGTTTTGATGAATGAATGGAACATGATTTATCAATATTTGTATTTAATATCTGCTACTAATGTTGCACTTTTGTACTCTTAGTGGATGTTGGGTTATGAAGAGATAAAACATTATCACTTGAAGCTCATGAGTAGGACTAGTTATAAATGATATTTCTATCTCTTAACTATTTCTGCCTTTTGTTAAAAGTGATATTCAAGTTTAGTTGTTTATATATTGATGTGTGAATGCTTGAGTTATCATTTGGCACTTTTGTATGGTGATAGATATTTAATTATGCTTAATGTATGAATAGATTATTATGTGATATGCCTTTCACAACTGTTTCGTCTAGCTTTTTATACGAAGTGGTTCATATTGAATTCTTTTCTCATAACAGTTGAATGATCTTTATTACCAATTTTTATCTGAAATCATTTTAGATCGCATAACAAAAGGATTACACCCCGGGTTAGTGTAGAGTTAGATATTTCTGCTTATTAGAATACCATTTACATGTTATTAGATTAGAGTTAGAATTATAGCATCTCACTTAGGAACTTTTAGAAGGGAAATAGAAATTCTTCACACACACACACACATAAATTGGGAAACTGGTCCCATATCCCCAGTTAGACCCACTATACCAAATGGAAAAGGAGCTGCTAACCAAGGTCCGGGCCGGGTGGGTACCGCCATTGTTGTAGACCTGAATTTCAGGGCTTCAACATATTTGGTGCTAGAAGGAGGCCCTTGAACTATGAATGGAAAGTAAATCCAAATCTAAATACCATTATGAGAGTAAATTGCCCTCACTATCTCCCCTGGCTTCTCCATCGCATTTACAATCTTTAAATCCAGAGCCAAAAGTCATAGGAGTAACAGTCACTACTACAAACCCTGAAATTTCAGAACAGTCTACTATTGAACCTCCCGAAGTTGAATCTTTGATTCACAAACTTCAACGATTTTCTATATCTCCTCAAAAATATGATAAATCTTAAGGCAGCATGACTTCACAATATAACCCTGCTTATCCTCTTACCAGATTAAAGAGTGAAAAGTTTGGTGTTTAGCCAACCAAGTTACCTCTACCTACAAGGAAGAGAGCAAGGAAATCTGCTAAAGGGTCTAATAGCGAGACTCTTTCATCATCATCATCCATCTCAACCTCTTCACCATGAAGTCAACCATCCACTCCTCCACTTTAGATCATTGTCCATTAGTCTACCAGCACTCCCACATCTCCTTCTCAATCATCTGGAATCATAACATCCTCATCTTCTCAACCATAGGGATCATCTTCTACACTTTCCTCTATTAGTAGTTCAGCGATGGCCCAATCTCCATGGAATAACCCAGGGGCAGTCTTAATGCATGCGCCCTTGAGTCAGTTACCGACCCATCCTAAAAATGGCTGCCTAAGTTTAATCCTGAGGTAGGCATGCTAGCAGAAGAACATATAAATAACTTTATGTTATCCATAAATCTTAATGGAGTTACCAATGAAGATGTCGTTGTTCAAATTTTTCCTTATACTCTGTAAGGAACAGCTGGATCATGGTATTTCTCATTACCGTCTGGATCTATTACTAGTTGGAAGATTTTCCAAGAACAATTTTTGACTAATTTTGGTGATGATAGGTCTACAACAACATTGATCAAAGACCTGTCTAACCTTAGGGCCAAGTCAAAAGAACTTATCAAAGATTTCAATTTACGTTTCAATAAAATCTTAAATAAAATTCGTGTTGCTTCCCAGGCTAGCGAAGAAGTGCGAAGTGAATGGTACATTACTGCTTTACCATCAAACATACCAATCTTTGTTGATAGGGCTAACACAACAACTTTAATTGAAAATATGAAAGAAGCGATAAAAGTAGAGAAATGTGTTATGGCCTTAGAAAAGAAAAATGCAATAGAAGAACGAAAATCCAAGAAGGTTTCTTTCAAGGAAGATCCCAAAAAAAAACAATCGAAAGATCCATCGATTTAGAAGGATTGCAAAACGTTTTGAAGACCATGTCTAACGACATGGTCAACATTAAGAAACAAGTGTCAGAAACTTCCTCTAAAAAGCCATGTAGACCTTTTAAAAGGAACCCTTCAACCGATTCCAAACCCCCTAACGCTATTACAAGTGCTGAATCCGAAGAAGAAGAAGAGGAAATCGCTACTGAAGAACATACAGATGAAGAAGAAGTTGTAGAGTTACAAGGTATATGGGATTTCATCCTCCCAGATGAAGAGGATCAAGAGGCATTCCCAGTTAGTACTCGCAGTAGAAATCAACTTGATCCTCCTCAACCTATACCTAAGCCAAAGAGCACAAGCTCAATGACTAAGGATAAAGTCCTAGCCAAGAAAACTATACCTAAAGTGACTCAAACCAGCCCAATCCAAACAGACTCATCAAATCCATCTAAAATGCTGATCGTTTTGAATGAAATGGAGTATAATATCATAGACGACATGAAAAAGACTAGGGCAAATATCACTCTTTACGAATTGAGCAAGTTAAAACACTAGCAAAAGATACTTTTAAAAGAATTTCATGTTGTACCAGTTGCACCTTTACCGGCCACTGTAATCTCTCATTCTTCCCATGATATGGGAAGACCTCTAGCTAATGCGATTAATAAAGTTGATCCAAACGATATCACCTTAATTGGAGGTAGATCGAGATCTCATACTCCCCCATTTCTTCTTACTTATGAAATTTTCAATAAAAATTTGCATAATTGCTTAGTGGATTCTGGAGCTTCATCGAATATTTTACCAAAGTCAATATGTGCAAAATTGAATGTTAAACCACAGAAATCTGTTGTGTGCATAGTTCAGCTAGACCGATCGCAAGTCGAAGTGATCGGTGAATTAAATCAAGTTACCATAAGGTTGTCATCCAACCCAAAGTTATGTCAAGTTATCGACATTTTAGTTGCTGATATTCCAGAATTTTATGGCTTGATTCTTAGCAGAGATTGGTCAGAAAAACTTCACGGATATTTTTCAACTGACTGGTCGCACATGTGGCTCCCTTACAACGGTAAATCAAATCAAATAAAAGTTGAGCGAGAAAGACATCATAAATACATAGTAACAAAACTGGAGGGAGAAAATGAACCAATAACATATAGAAATAACATCATTGGCAACTATTCAGTAGATTCCTTCCTAGGAAATTTTAAAGCTCATACCTCACCTTACTTATAGCATTCTGTTTTATCTCAATTGGAAAAATTTTCTCAAACGTATAGTTCTAGATGTATCAATTTTATAGATAGTCCTGTAAATAAATCTTTATTTTGGAAATTATTTTTTGACAGTTCTAATTCTAACGAGGGAGCAGGAGTAATATGTGTGTTAATAAGTCTAGAGGGAGATAAGTCTATGCTAACTTGCAGACTCGAATTTGATTGCACCAACAATACATCAGAATACGAGGCTTTAGTCCAAGGGTTGTACAAAGCAATCAGATTAGATGTCAAATATCTTCAAGTTTTCGGAGATTCTGAAATTGTAATAAGACAGGTATGTAATATTATACATTGTTTATCAGGTCATTTAAAACATTACCAATCTTTAGTTCAAGATCTGACTGAACACTTTATAGCATTTAATATTTCATCAATTCCTTGACTCCAGAATGCTAGTGTAGACCTCTTAGCCAACGTAAATTCCAAACTCATTCCTTCAGAAGATTTTAGCCCTGATCGATTTTCAATTGAACTAATTTTTAGACCATCTATTCCTGATAACATTACCAATTGGAATATTTTCAACGACGATCCTGATATCATGAGTTTCCTCACATCTGAGGGATCCTATACTAATCAAATAATTGGTGAAGACCAACATGACCAACAATTGCAACAGGATAGCACTAACAATGCCATACTTAAGTCAGTAGTCAAGTTAGAAGATCTTTATGATTTGAAGGATCGGTTTAAAAGATCTACCAATTAAAAACTCCAACGTTCAACTTTGAATTATGAATTAGTAAATCTAGGAGATAATACCAAACCGCGGAATATCAATCTAGGCCTTGGTCAAGCTCCTGAAGAAAAATTAGCATATATTTGTCTCTTGAGACAATACAAAAGTGTCTTTTCTTGGAATTACGATGAACTCAAAACGTACGACACATCCATCATCCAACATACTATTCCAATGACAGACAATGAAAAACCTGTCCAACAAAAGTTGAGAAAGATCCATCCCAATCTAGAAAACGAGATCAAATCTAAACTCAATAAGTTATTGAAAGCCAAAATAATTTTTCCCGTTCAACATTCCAAATGGGTTTCCAATATGGTCCCTGTTAGAAAGAAAAATGGAGATATTAGAATCTACATTGACTTTTGAAATCTTAACAAAGCCTGGCAAAAGGACAATTTTCCTTTACCTCCCATGGAACAAATACTACAGGCGGTCGCGGGCTTAGAATTGATGTCCTTTTTGGATGGATTCTCAGGATACAATCAAGTGTTGGTACATCCCGATGATCAATTAAAAACCACATTTAGAACCAAATGTGGAACATACGCATATCAAAAGATGCAATTTCGTATGATTAATGTTGGTGCCACATTTTAGAGAGCTATGGACATTACATTCAAATGATTAGTTAATAAATCAGTGGTAATTTATTTGGATGAAATAATTGTATATTCCAAGAAACAAAACAATCATCTTAGAGATTTAAAACAAATCTTCCAACATTGTCAAAGGTATGGAATTTCACTTAACCTGAAAAAATCCTTTTTCGCATTAAGTGAAGGAAAACTTCTCGGATTCATAGTATCAAAATCTGGAATTCACATTGATCCTAACAGAATCAAGGATATTTCTGCAGTTGCTCTACCACATAACAAGAAAGGCAAGAAATCTTTTCTTGGCCATATTAATTTTGTAAAGAGATTTGTTCTAGATTTGTCAAGAATTGTGTCTCCTTTACAAGCAATGATTAAAAAGAACTCAAACTTTAAAATGGGCCAAGATGAAAATGAGACATTCAACCTGATCAAACAAGCAATCATTAATACTCCATCTTCAGCAACCCCAAATTTTTCTGATCCTTTTATTTTATATACATTTGCCTCTTATAGGTCATATGCTGTGATACTCACTCAAGTAAATCAAAAAAAGGTAGAATCCCCATTTGCTTTTTTTAGTTCCAATTTACAAGGAGCTAAGTTGAATTATTCAAATGTGGAGAAACAAGCTTATGCTATTTTCAAAGCAATTAAGTATTTTAGACCTTTTCTACTCAAAACGCATACAAAAATCATAGTACCATTTCTAGTGGTAAGAAATCTTCTAGTACAGAAGGATGTGGGTGAGAAAAGAGCCAATTGGGTTACTAACTTACATGAATATGACGTAGAAATCAAACCAAAAAGTATTGTAAAAGGTCAAGGCTTTTGCAAAATGCTAGCCGGAGCATCGCTTATATCCAAAATTCCATCTGTAGAGATACAAATGTACGAGGTAAGCCTAAACGATGCTAAGTCATTATACGCTGATATCATTTATTATCTAAAGAATGGATACACTCCTTCAATCCTTGATCACACCAAGAAAAGAGCTCTAAGGTTGAAGGCCAAACAATATCAGCTCGTAAATGATGTTATTTTTAGAATAAATTATGATTCTATTCTCCTTAGATGTCTTGAGAAATTTGAAGCTGAAAAATTCTTGCATGAACTACACGATGGGCCAGCAGGCGGACACTACGCTGAAAATGCTACTTCTCATAAAATCTTACGCGCAGGCTATTACTGGCCCACATTATTCAAAAACTCACATAACTACGCGAGGAAATTTCAAGTTTGTCAAACTATTGCTGGGAGACAAAAGAAACCATCCTTGCCACTACAACTAGTTAACATTGACCAGCCTTTCGATCAATGGGGATTGGGCGTAATAGGTGAGATCATTCCTCACTCTTCTAACAACATAGATATATTCTTACAACAATAGATTACTTTACTAAATGGGTAGAAGAAGTTCCACTAAAGATGGCTAATGCTGAAAATATCATCAAATTCATAGATCAGTTCATCATCACCAGGTTTGGGTTGCCCTATGCTTTAATGTTTGATAATGCATCATATTTTTCTGGTAATGCAATGACTGAATTTGCACTCAAAAGGGGTTTCAAGCTTAAATACTCTACCAATTATTACCCACAGGGGAACATATTAGTTGAATCTACAAATAAGAAGTTAATCAAGATTATTAAGTGAACCATTGACCAAAATCATAAAAATTGGCACAAGTCTTTAATATATGCTTTATGGGCAGACCGGATAACTCACAAAGCCTCCATCGGCACTTCCCCCTTCAATTTAGTTTATGGGAAAGAAGTGGTTCTTCCAACTCATTTGGAAATTCCCTCTTTAGCCTTAGTTCAATATATCGATGAAGCACCAACTTATTCCTTACAACTAAGGCATCTGGAAATAATTAAGTTAGAAGAACAACGAGAACAGGCTAAGATAACTCACGCTCATCATCAAGCCTTAGTAAAAGCGTCTTTTGATTCCAACATGATATCCAGAAAATATTTTCAGATGGGAAATCTAGTTTTAAAATGGGACAAGGCTCATGAGGAAAAGGGAAACATACAAAATTTCAAAGAATGTGGCTTGGCCCTTTTCAAATCATAGAAGTCATAGGTCCGTCTACTTTTATGTTACATGATTTAATGGGAAAAAGAGATTCTTTACCTGTTAATGGACAGATCCTCAAAAAATATTTTCCATAGAATTCTTTTTAGATCATTCTTCTCTTTTGTAGAATAGTTGTTTTAGTTTAATAATAAAATTGGTTGTAAAATGTTACATTTGAGATTTATGAAAAAGACAATTCCCTTTTTAGATTTTTCTTTTTCAGTTGTATAAATAGAATTGTTTTTAGAAAATTGATCGTTATTATTGAAAGATACAGTTAAAAGCTCTAGGCCTAGAAATTATACTAGTTTCGACTTTGTAAATTTTGATAAAAAACAATTTTTAGTGGGAAACTGTTTTGTATCATTGCAATGAAAGGTATCAATAACAAAAATAAAGATTCTCTGTAAAAAATCTCTTTCCAAAAACTCTACTATTGTTGTCCAGAGCTATCTTAAGGAAACAATGACTTCCTCCCCACCTAGGAAAGTACAATGTTCAGAGAATGATCCAAAGATACACTTTAACTTAAAGAGTAAGAGGTCTCATCACGAGCCGGCTTATCATGATCATAGATATTATAACTTGCTGACTTTGCCAATACTGTATACCACAACAGGGCAATGACTTAAGATTGTTTCAATCAAAAGACAAGGGATCTCATCATGAGCCAGCTTGTTCAGCAAAGCTATAAGTCAGTCAATGACTGTGTTATAAATTGGCTATCAAACCAAGACATTTTTCTTTAAGAAAAAATGAAAGCAATAAGAGTGTATATGGATTTCTCTTTGAAAATTGTAAATTTCTCTAAGTAGGATACAAGATCATTGTTGGATAATAGGTAACGATGTCGAGGCTATAAATGCCTGCTGGAAGCAGAGGCTCTACCTACGACAAATGAGCATATTCAAAACTAATTTACAGAGAAGGCTATGTTTTTATCTTTATAAACCAAGTAATGACTGATGTAGATACAAGGACTGGCTTAAGAGAGAACATAATCAAGGTTGAAAAATAGAAGAAACAAAATATCATTGATAGGTAAAAGCATGATGTACTTTGTCTTTCTATAATAAAGTTTAATTTTCTGGAAAAAAATTTGTTTCAGAAGTTAAGAAAATTCAAAACAAAAGTAGAGATAACTGGTTCTTCCAAGTGAATCGCCAATTGTTGTGGCCAACAACAATCCCCCTTCTTATTTGGTGTTATTACTAAAACCAAATAAGTGGGGACCCTTAGTCAAAAATTTAAAAAGGTTAATTAGTGTTTGTATTTCCTTTTTAATAAAACTTACCATCATAAACTTAAGAAAATACCCTTGAAAAATCTAAAAAAGCTTAATTTTTATGATAAATTAGAATTATTCCTTAGGAAATATCGCATCGCAAAAGGATAATAGGATACCCCATTGCAAGCCAAATTCTAAGACTGCGAGATCGCGATACAGGACTACAAACATATGTCGCATCGCATGCATCAAAGACCACTTACGCTCAAAAAACTTAAAACTGCTGATATGCGATGGCACATACCGCAAATCGTATTTAACAGAAAACATATTAACAAAAATGGTCATATGTCATGTTTCTCCGATATTGCTATATTGCGATATTGCGATTTTGCGATTTTGCAACAATGCAATAATGCGATATAGCAAGCTAAGCAACCATGTGATATTGCGATCTGTGGTATTACAAAGCAAATCGCAAAATCACTTCATCGCAGATATTTCGGGCTCATTGTTCAAAAAGAAGTAGTTTCCATAAAGCGACACCTAGTTATGTGCTTTAATGCTAATTAATGAGTTAGTTGCTAGTTATTAATGGAATATGGTTTCGTGCTTTTCAAAAAGTCATTTCACGTAAGGTGGTATATTTTATATGTTTTCAGCATTTAAGACTTTCCCGTCACCTTTCCATATCATTATTCTCACCTCACTTGTAAATTGCAGGAATGAAGAATAGAGAAAGATACAAAGCAGTATGCAGGATACAATGGGGAAGAAAGGCAAAGCCCCGAGCTCTGAAGAGAAGGAAATGGCGCCCTTGTATACAGACACTGCTTGTAACAAAGACGGTGGTATTGCTACCTGGTGTGGAGCGATAAAAAGGTGTCTTGTGAACTCCTAATTACCTCACATTAATTATCAACCCAGGGATGACTTTTTATTTCAAGAGTGTACTCTGTCTGAGGCGGCTATTTACTTAAGAGTAATGTTTCGCAGTATAGTGCTTAAAACCCAAAAGTAAATGAAAGCTGGAAACAAAATCTAAAGCAAGAAACTGAAATGTTCTAAACTAAATCATTCATTCAAATAACCATCAATCGAGGATACAGTTGCAATAACTCATTCCTCTAGAAATTGATGAAGGAAAAGGAATTAGAGTATGGATCATGGATCTGGGAGCATAATAGCGTCTGCTGTGTCTCACGACAGCCTTGATTCTCCTCCCACACTAAAACAGTAAATGCAAGTAAATGGAATGGAAATTAGAGCATGGACCAAAGATCTGGGAGCTAAGCAGCGACTTGCTGACTCACTACAGCTTTAGACCTTCTCTCACACCAAAGCAATAAAGGCAAGTAAATAAATCAGCAGAAAGTAAAACAGAATGTCGAAATGGAAATGGGACAGCAATAATGATACAACAGTAAAATGGAACAACAACAATCCTTAATGAATTACGAAACAACAACTATATGTACATGATTTACATTAATATAGCAATATGAGAGTATCGAATGATATGATTACGTTTCTGAACAAAGTAATATTGTCTTCAAGCCTCGCAAATACTTATTTTATATGAATCCAATGATGATAACATTTATACAAATATCTTGCTATGGAAATAGATGCAATTCAAATAGATTCACTTCGCGTAATACAGAGACATGAGTTAAAGAACTTATTCAGATTCAGATATTAAGTATAAAGCATAGTCTATCATATGAAAGATATATCAAATTGCTGAAACAATAGAAATAAGCAAACCAAACACAATTTACCGTATAACAATACAACGGCAAGTGTCCGTTGGAGCCGGGCCCGTAGCTTCCAATGGCACCGCCGTAACTTACTTCAGATGTAGGGACGAATTGAACACCAAATCCTTTATAATGATTGCATTAACAAAAGTATACAAAATCAGATCTCAACAAGACTCCATGATCGAAGTTGTTCTGAAACTTATAATTACAACAACAGTCGTCTCTCCCCCGCCCTCTGATCTTTGGTTTCATTAAATAGAGAAAGATCAGAGCATAGATAATTATAATCATGATTTCTCTTACAAATTTAGGTTGATTCTAACCCATTGATCAACAAGAACAAGGCGGATTTGGGTTTGCAGCTAAGATTTGGGGGGCGGCCGCAACAGCAAATCTTAGAAAAGCATGCTCAAAGAACCCTGCGTTTCTCCCTGTACAAGCCGAATTTGGGCAAACTGTTCCTACCGAAAATAATTGGGGCCGTTCTGGACAAAACCCATGTTCCGGATTTTCCAAATTCGTCCTCATTTGCTCAGAATCTTAACCGCAAAACTGTCACTCCTTAAACCAACGAATTTCTAAGTTGGCTGATTTAAAAATCAAATCTTCAATCTGGAAGTTACTTTGGAGGCTAAAAATGGTAAATAAAGTTACAACCAATTTATTAGAAATATCATTGGTAAAATAATGCATAATAATCAATTTATTAGAAATAAAGGAGAATAAAATAATATTTATTCATGAGAGCATAAATAATTAATAAAATGGATTTAAATGATAAATTATAATAAATGGCATGATGAAGAATGGTAGAAATGGGTGAAATAAACGTTCACAAGTGACAATAATAATGGTATATTAACGACTCTACACACCCCCACACTCAATATATTGCATGTCCTCACGCAACGAAAACTGAATATATTGCATGTCCTCATGCAACCCAAAGACAAAAACCCATGTGTTAACCAAGCAATAAAAAAATATGTTCATCTCAGCTCATGAAATGGATAGAACAAATGAATTCTTCCTTAATTAATGAATATTCACTTTTGGTAATCTTGATGAAGGCATAACAATTTTTACATTGACATTCAATTATATGTATATATGAAGTTGCAACAAAATATGATATATGTAACAGCAAACTTCATGAACCATTTTCTCAAAAACTTACAAACCAGCTTTTGTTGAAATTTGGCAAGTAAATTTATAATATATGAATGCCTTTATGATCCAAAAATCAGATTGTTTTGATGCACGGATCATGAGATATAAACAAAATGGCTGTAGGTGAGAGTGCATGATTTCCGAAATTTTATGAACCACTATTTCTTGAAATTGTGTGGATTTTTATTAATGATAGGTATGTGCTTTCCAAAAATTACAAGGATTGAGTTCATAGTTTTAAAAAAATATGTGGAAATCAATTTCTGCACTGTGTAAAAATGAAATTGTATGCCTTAAATAAGGAAGAAAGTAGAAAACATCCATCATGCATAGCAATTCCTCCCTCTCTCTGAAAAATTAGCATGTCCTCATGCGATGCTAGAAAACAAATAGAGGTGGTTGCTACCAGCTGTTGAATTCTACGCTTGGTGTAAAACAACATGAAATAAGGGAGGCGTTGAGAATGAATAAGAAGAGCAATGGATGATAAAGAATATGAATTACATGGTCATAAGAAAGAAATGAAGGAACACTCCCCCATACTCGGAAATGACATGCTGCTGAAAAAGGGGAAGTGGTAAAGATGTTGAATGAAGGATGACAAATAATGCTCAAAATGGATTTTCATTAGATTCCCCTAAATTTATAATAAATTAGAAAACTATGCAATTTTACCTCAAGTTTTACCTCCAAAAATGACATATATGGACTGACAGTTGTTGAAGCTGATGTAGGCAAAGTTGGTGCTGAAAGTGATGCAAAAGGTGGAATCCAGGTAAGCACATAATGTCTGAAGAGTTGTTCATGTTCGCAAGTTGCTCGAGCCGCGTCTGTTAGTTGCAATAGTGTGGTCATGCTGTGAATAGAATGTTGCCCATACTTGTTGTTCTCCTGTAAACAAAGCACTATTTTGCATACAATGTGCTTGAATCCATAGTGTTAGCTTTGAATATCAACAGATAAGATGCATGCAAAATTGCAATTAGAAAAACTCAAATCAACAAGGTATGGCAAAGTGTAGTAATCATATCACATGCAAGTCCATAATGCATACATTCCCCCCTCCAATTGGAAAATGGGTTCCATAACCATAAAGCATATGAAAGGGGTGGTGCTGACGGCAAGGCAGTGGAATGAACAATATATCAGTAAGGGAGGCAGAGTACACTTATCAATGATAAGACGGTGAAAGTTATGGTTATTTTGAGAGCAAAGTGTGTAAAGATAGTTATGAATAAGAGATAGGACGCTTTGGAGTGATGATAGTTTATGCAAAACGAAAAAGGACAACAATATGCTAAAAAGATGCTTTGCTAACGGTATTCTGGCTGAAAATGATGTGATTGATCATAAAACAATTTCTCATGCATAAAGGTTCAAACAGGGAAAAAGTTAAGGAAATAACTTCTCTGATAAAAAGAAAATAAGAAAAGGGTATTATAATAATAATTGACGAAAATATATAACTTCAATACCATAAGCAAAGCCGCTACTGCCAGCAGGCATCTATAGCCTCGGCAGGGTTGCTTGTTAACCCATATGAGTCAGGATCCTCAATTTATAAATGGAGAGTTTTATTGTTGTTCTACAGAAGAGATCAGTGTGCTGGCGTAGTAACCAGATAACCACACTGCCATTTACTAGGAGGTAGCAAAAGTGATCAGGCCGGCTCGTGATGAGACCTCCTGTTCCAAGGATAATTTAGCTATCCAATGGATCATAACCCTGGTGTGGTGGCCATAATGGGAATGTCACTTTGTTACAGCCTTATGATCATGGTAGGCTGGCTCGTAATGAGACCCCCTATCCTCCATCTGCGAACAAAATTTTGCTATTATTACACATTTTTATGATAAAAAGAGGGAGGCTCAGTACTTCTTAAGAGCAGGGATGGCGGAAGAAGTTGAAGATGTCAATAGAAAAAAAAATATACCCATAATCTCATTTATTACAGACAAAGAAGATTATAACCAGGGATGATGGAACCAGCATGGTATTAAGATGATCAATCAATATCTTGTTCAACATAAAACAATGCAGTAAAGTGATATATAAATAATTGTGTCCCTTCTAAAAAGAATCTATCATCAAGGAGCTGTCATGTTAAAGATTATAACATGAATGATATTAACTTTGCTTCAAAAGAATCCATAATCCTTGTCCTGATAAAAGTAGTGTACTTCATGCCATGAAAGAGAATCAGGAAAATGTTGTTGAGATGAACTATGAATAATCCCACAAGAGAAAGGAAGGGTTGCTCAAAAATACTCTCAAAGTGTTGCTTTTTTTGGAAGGAACAGCAAAAACATTCAAAAAGAAAGTGGTGTTCTGTGTAGGGAACAAAAAAAAAGAAAATGCACACCAAAAAAACAAAAATACATACAAAAAAATGTGAAAATGCAAATGTCGTTCGAAAAATCACAAATGCTCTTTCTTCTGAGAAAGGAACAACAGAGACACTCAAATGTTGTTCCTTTTCGCAAAGGATGAGCAAAAACACACAAGTACTGTTCCTTTTCGCAAAGGAACAGCAAAAACATGCACGTGCTGTTCCTTTTCGCAAAGGAACAGCAAAAAACACGCACGTGTTGTTCCTCTTTGAAAAGGAACAACAAAATCACACAAATGTTGTTCCATTTCGAAAAGGAACAGCAAAAACACACAAATGCTGTTCCATTTCGAAAAGGAACAGCAAAAACACACAAATGCTGTTCCATTTCGAAAAGGAACAACAAAAACACACAAATGCTGTTCCATTTCGAAAAGGAACGACAAAAACACACAAATGCTGTTCCATTTCGAAAAGGAACGACAAAAACACACAAATGCTGTTCCATTTCGAAAAGGAACGACAAAAACACACAAATGCTGTTCCATTTCGAAAAGGAACAGCAAAAACACACAAATGCTGTTCCATTTCGAAAAGGAACAGCAAAAACACACAAATGCTATTCCATTTCGAAAAGGAACAGCAAAAACACACAAATGCTGTTCCATTTCGAAAAAGAACAGCAAAAACACACAAATGCTGTTCCATTTCGAAAAGGAACAACAAAAACACACAAATGCTGTTCCATTTCGAAAAGGAACAGAAAAATCACACAAATGCTGTTCCATTTCGAAAAGGAACAGCAAAAACACACAAATGCTGTTCCATTTCGAAAAGGAACAGCAAAATCACACAAATGCTGTTCCATTTCGAAAAGGAACAGCAAAAACACACAAATGCTGTTCCATTTCGAAAAGGAACAACAAAAACACGCAAGTATTGTTCCATTTCGAAAAGGAACAGCAAAATCACACAAATGCTGTTCCATTTCGAAAAGGAACAACAAAAACACACGAATGCTGTTCCATTTCGAAAAGGAACAGCAAAAACACGCAAGTGCTGTTCCATTTCGAAAAGGAACAACAAAAATAGCAAAAACATGCAAAGAATGAATTAGCTGTTCACTACATTGATGCTGAGGATGAGTTGCACTTTGAATGAAGCAACACCTGAAACACAAAATATAAAAGAAATTAGAAAAAAAAACAACATTTTATTTAAAAACAATTGAGTTGCAACAGCTATGATGTTATGTCAAAAAAATGATCTATTCGAAAAATGTTTTGGCAGCAAAGACATGACATGAATCTTCAAATGGAAATCAATTCTTCATTTGTTCTATTATGAATCCGTTGGGTAATGATTTGGATAAAATTCCTTTGTTTTATAAAAATTTCTTTGAAAAATCACTCGTCCATAAATTGACCTTCTTTATTTTCCCAGGACCTGCAAAAAAACGAGTGTCTACCTGCAATAAAACATTCAATCATGGAGAAAGAGAGGTGATCGGGCTCCCCTAATCCAAGAATTATGCAAAAAGAACAAGTAGTTACTCTGTTATAACAAATCCATAGAGAAAATAACAAAGTAAAATTTATTTGTTACCTGCGGGAGAGCAGTGGTCGACCATACTAACCAGCAGTGTTTTAATCACAACTTCTTTGTTTTTCGTCCAAATTGAGTGATTCCAAAGCCAAATGAGAGCTAAATCAAAGGTTTATCTCCAGTAGAAACAGGTTTTAAAAATTCAATCATATGATATGTCAAATTTGTTTAGAACAACCTGCATAATAGAGTCATTTTCGATTACCCGGCTTAGACCAACAGTTGATATTTTAAGCATAACTTTTTCGTTTGATGTCGGATTCGAATGATTCAAATTGGAAATGAAAATAGATTCATTTATTGATTTCCAATAGAAACAGGTTTTGAAGACAAGAAGAATTGATAGGTCAAATACTTTAAGGAAGAGCTGGAAAGACATAGTTTTAAGGGTGCTGATTTACGATAGACAGTTAGTATTTTGATCATAAATTCCCCATACGATATCTAAAATGAGTGATTATAATTGCATTGTAAACTAGATTTATAGGGGAATCTACCATAGAAACAGGTTTTAAAAATTCATTCATTTAGGCCTCCAAAAACTGACTGTCCCAACTCTGTTCCTGAGCTGCCCGCTAGACATCCGGTCAATGTTTTGGCTCTAACTTTTTTGTTTCAAATCCAAATTGAGTGATTCAAATTGGATTGGAAAGTAGACATCAAGGGCTACTTAGGATAGAAACAGGTTTTAAAAATATTCACTTTTGGTCCCTCAAAACATGATTGTCCCCACTGTTTTTCCAGAAAGTTCATCAAGCCCGCAAGCCAAAAAAATGATATTCAAGCATTTTTTCAAATTGGTGATAAAAAATGAAAATGAGTGTTTGTAAAACTTATTATTTCCATTATGATTCATCTACATACACAAATTATAAAAAAATTATCACCGATGTTGATTTGCATAGCATGTTGCAACAAAAACCCTAGTTTTACAAAAGAACAAAATGCACTTATTTATGTCCTTATTTTGTTTTATTTTATTCACTAACCTACTTTCATTGAAAGATGAATATGACTACGTGTATGAGTACTTCCAATGAAGCCATTTTCGACATAAGGCTTCATGTATACGCATACCCAAATTTGAAAAATGGATGTTAATGAAAATTAGGGTATGAGAAGGTGGCTTCCCTTGAAAAAATGATATCAAAAATTGTTGAAGCATAGAGTGATGTTGCAAACAAATGATGGAGTGAAACCAATCTTCAATGTATGCGTTACTTTGTTGATTTCTCATATCCATCAAATCATGAAGTCCTTGGTCTTTTAAAATAACTTGTTGATGCATCCTACAAGAAACCTCATTTCCTTCCATAGCTTCTACAATTTTTGCATTTGAAACATTCTGAATCTCATTGTAGGTTTTCTCTAATAACACATGTGAGATAGAATGGGTGGGAAGGGTGGGTAAATTTGCTAGTTCAACATTGTAAGCATGTTGTACTGGTTTATTGTGGTGAGAGTGTGGAATTAGTTGAGCAGGAAAATGTGTAAAGAATGGAGCATTGTGATGATGTGGTTGGTTGGGTTGGGTGAATGAATTTGGTATGCAAGCAGGATGTTGTGAAAGAGCTGGTGAAAAATATGGAGAATATGTTTGTGCTACAAGATGAGGGAGAGTAGTCATGCCATCATAAGAGGAACCATGCCCAACTTTTGAACAAGATAGGTGGTTATATTGAAATTGACATGGCTGCCCTAACACATTAGCATTCCATAATGGATTATGCAAGTATGACAATGGAGAAAAAGTGTTTTGAACCATACCTGTAGGCCTTGTTGCAGCTTCCTCACCTCTTTGATATGCTACTTCCATCCTAGATAAGGAAGAGTGAGTATCTATGAGATGCTCCTTTCGATCATGAGTGAAAAACACTTCATCGAATTCTTGATTTTTATGAACCTGCAAAACATCCAATTTTTCATTTAGAGAGCTAATAAAATCAACTTTAAAATTTTCAAATAAAACATTGATTTCAACTCTTATGTCTCCTATTCTTGTAGCAGATTTGGAAAACAAAGAAAAAACATCTCTAAGATTCTTACCAGCCTTGGAGATTCCTCTTGAATACCTTATGCACAACTCACAAACATCATCATATGATAACTGAAAAACATCACCTTTTCCTATCAGATTTAAAAGTTCTAAAAATTCATCTTTGATTCCTTTAAGAAGGAGTGTTTTTAAGATCTCTTTCTCCAAATGCTTATATTTTGATTTTTGAAGGTTGTATTGAAATCGATCTACATAGTCCTCCAAACTTTCATCTTCCCCTTGTATCATATAGAAAGTATCTTCATTGGCTTTGCAATAGTCTTGGTACTTTTTCAAGAATATGTTCTTCATGTCCTCCCATGATTGGATGCAATTCCCACCTAGGCTCATGAACCATCGGAGAGCTGCTCCTTTTAGAGTAAGAGGAAACACTTTCAATCTTTGATCATTTGTACGATAATCATATCCTCTACAAGTATTTCAAACTCAAACATAAATGTATGTGGATCTTCATTTGCTAAACCATGAAAATTTGGTAAAGATGGGGGAATTATGTGCATTTGTGTCACTCCTCCTAGATCTTTGATAGGAAATTCAAAAGTAGAAATGTGAGTCATTTCTTACCATAGTTTAAGATGTTCTTCATGTGTTTCTTCGAGGCTCCTTCTTCAAATGTTCCTGTCAATCGGTTAGTGGAATGGGTGGTGCTTACATCACCACTTAAGTGAAATCATGTGATTCATTTTTAAAAAAAAAATCTATTTTTCCTAATAATTCACACAAAAATTCAAACATCTATTTCTATTCTAGGTTCTTTAACAGTCCTGCTGGAAAGCGGACGGGGGAGCAGGGCTTTTACATGCTCCGTACGCAGGTTCTTACCTTCCGTTTTTAAGATCCAACTCTTCCCTAGCAGGCAGTCATCAGATTCACACTACTCTTTAGAAATAGCTACACTCTCCCCGGCAACGGCGCCAAAATGTGGAGCGATAAAAAGGTGTCTTGTGAACTCCTAATTACCTCACATTAATTATCAACCCAGAGACGACTTTTTATTTCAAGAGTGTACTCTGTCTGAGGCGGATATTTACTTAAGAGTAATGTTTCGCAGTATAGTGCTTAAAACCCAAAAGTAAATGAAAGCTGGAAACAAAATCTAAAGAAAGAAACTGAAATGTTCTAAACTAAATCATTCATTCAAATAACCATCAATCGAGGATACAGTTGCAATAACTCATTCCTCTAGAAATTGATGAAGGAAAAGGAATTAGAGTATGGATCATGGATCTGGGAGCATAATAGCGTCTGCTGTGTCTCACGACAGCCTTGATCCTCCTCCCACACTAAAACAGTAAATGCAAGTAAATGGAATGGAAATTAGAGCATGGACTAAAGATCTGGGAGCTAAGCAGCGACTTGCTGACTCACTACAGCTTTAGACCTTCTCTCACACCAAAGCAATAAAGGCAAGTAAATAAATCAGCAGAAAGTAAAACGGAATGGCAAAATGGAAATGGGACAGCAATAAATGATACAACAGTAAAATGGAACAACAACAATCCTTAATGAATTACGAAACAACAACTATCACTCGTATGTACATGATTTACATTAATATAGCAATCTGAGAGTATCGAATGATATGATTACGTTTCTGAACAAAGTAATATTGTCTTCAAGCCTCGCAAATACTTATTTTATATGAATCCAGTGATGATAACATTTATACAAATATCTTGCTATGGAAATAGATGCAATTCAAATAGATTCACTTCGCGTAATACAGAGACATGAGTTAAAGAACTTATTCAGATTCAGATATTAAGTATAAAGCATAGTCTATCATATGAAAGATATATCAGATTGCTGAAACAATAGAAATAAGCAAACCAAACACAATTTACCGTATAACAATACAACGGCAAGTGTCCGTTGGAGCCGAGCCCGTAGCTTCCAATGGCACCGCCGTAACTTACTTCAGATGCAGGGACGAATTGAACACCAAATCCTTTATATTGATTGAATTAACAAAAGTATACAAAATCAGATCTCAACAAGACTCCATGATCGAAGTTGTTCTGAAACTTATAATTACAACAACAGTCGTCTCTCCCCCGCCCTCTGATCTTTGGTTTCATTAAATAGAGAAAGATCAGAGCATAGATAATTACAATCATGATTTCTCTTACAAATTTAGGTTGATTCTAACCCATTGATCAACAAGAACAAGGCGGATTTGGGTTTGCAGCTAAGATTTGGAGGGCGGCCGCAACAGCAAATCTGAGAAAATCGTGCTCAAAGAACCCTGCGTTTCTCCCTGTACAAGCCGAATATGGGCAAACTGTTCTTGCTGAAGATAATTGGGCTCGTTCTGGACAAAACCCATGTTCCGGATTTGCCAAATTCGTCCTCATTTGCTCAGAATCTTAACCACAAAACTGTCACTCCTTAAACCAGCGAATTTCTGAGTTGGCTGATTTAAAAATCAAATCTTCAATCTGGAAGTTACTTTGGGGGCTAAAAATGGTAAATAAGGTTACAACCAACTTATTAGAAATATCATTGGTAAAATAATGCATAATAATCAATTTATTAGAAACAAAGGAGAATAAATAATATTTATTCATGAGAGCATAAATAATTAATAAAATGGATTTAAATGATAAATTATAATAAATGGCATGATGAAGAATGGTAGAAATGGGTGAAATAAATGTTCACAAGTGACAATAATAATGGTATATTAACGACTCTACACCTGGGAAGGCATGCACAATCTACTTGAGGAAGAGGATCCTAGAGTAATGGAGGTCGAGGCTACTGCAAGCTCACATAGTTCTTCTAAGGCGTCCATCACAGAACTGGATTGTTCATTCTTACACAGGATAGCCGCGAGGCCCAAAATTCTTCCATACATGGACATGGTTAAATGGATACTGGACAGCACTGATATCAGAAACAGACAGTTTAAGACTCAGAGTCGAGAACTTACGAATTCATTATTTTCACAAAAATTTGAGCTTTATATCTGCTAAAAGAAAACACGCAAAGGGTGAAAAATGCACCAAGGAAGCCCAGATCAAGAAATGGAGGAAGTTTCCGATGCGCGATTAGTGCCTAAATCACGCATCGCTGCACAAAACTTCTTGAAAAGGAAAGCTTCTAAGTGCTCAGTGACCTGTAAGCCTAGAAATTTCTTAGAAAGAACGCTAGAGGTAAAAGAAGTAAAACTTAAATCCAAAAGCCAGTGGATGACTCTCAAGTGTATCATCAATCCTGCTGAGAAGATGGCGCCAGCTCTTGCTGATTCTATTTTTGCAGCATAGCTAAAATCAGAAATCAGCCAGCCAACTCTTCTCAAACAAATGTTAAACACGTGTGACTTCAAGGAGAAGATACAGAAATAGTTAGTAATTTTAATTTTAGATTTAGTTTTAGTTTTAATTTTGTTTTATTTTTGCGCAAAATGAGGACGGTCATTTAAACCGCATCCTACATTTTTGTAATAAGTTATTTTTAGATTTATTTAGTATTATTTAAACCCTTCTCATGCATTTAGAGAAGGGTTGTCAAAAACTTATCCCCAGAACATGCACTTTTGTACCCTCTGTGGAGGTTTTGATGAATGAATGGAACAAGATTTATCGATATCTGTATTTAATATCTACTACCGATGTTGCGCTTTTGTACTCTTAGTGGATGTTGGGTTACGAAGAGATAAATCATTATCACTTGAAGCTCATGAGTAGGACTAGTTATAAATGGTACTTATATCTCTTAACTATTTCTGCCTTTGTGTTGAAAGTGATATTCAAGTTCCGTTGTTTATATATTGATGTGTGAATGCTTGAGTTATCATTTGGCACTTTTGTACGGTGATAACTATTTATTTATGCTTAATGTATGAATAGTTTACTATGCGATATGCCTTTCACAACTGTTTCGTATAACTTTTTATACGAAGTGGTTTATCTGTATTGAATTCTTTTCTCATAATAGTTGAATGATCTTTATTACCAATTTTTATCTGAAATCATTTTAGATCGCCTAACAAAAGGATTACACCCCGAGTTAGTGTAGACTTAGATATTTCTGCTTACTAGAATACCATTTACATGTTATTAGATTAGAGTTAGAATTATAGCATCTCACTTAGGAACTTTTAGAAGGGAAATATAAATTCTTCACACACACACACACACATAAATTGGGAAACTGGTCCCATATCCCCAGTCGGACCCACTATACCAAACGGAAAAGGAGTTGCTAACCAAGGTTCCGACTGGGTGGGTATCCCCCTTGCTGTAGACCCAATTTTCGGGGCTTCAACACCAACCAAGTGGATATGGTTTATGATGTGGAATGGTTTCCAAGTTTAAACTTTTGACAATGTTTTCAGAGATAAGATTGGCTTGAGAGCCACTGTTGAAAAGTGTATCAATCTTGCTATGTTTTGAGATCACCCTTATGTGAAAAACTTCTATCCTCTTCTTTTCATTTGGAATTGCATTGTGTAAATTTGAAGAACTAGTGCTAGAAATGGATTATTTTCCTTTTATACCCATGGATGTAATTTTATTTTCATCACTCGAATCAGATTCCAAATCGTATTAGGTAGTTGCAGTTGTTTTCTGTTTTCCCTTGTTGTTGATTTTTTTTGGTTTCATTTTAGGATGAAGCTTCCAACAGTGAGCTTCATTGTGACCATGTTTGGAACAATGTTTGCATGTCAATTTTTCTGCTTCTTTCTTGATAGATGCATTTTTCTATCCCTTTCCTTTGAAACCATTTTCTTTTCCTTTACTCTTAAATGGTTTTTTACTACCCTCTTATGGAGTGTTTTTCCCTCTTACCTCAAGATGAGTAGCTTGCACACACACATCATCTAGATTGTTGAGATTAAAGATTAAGATCGTATGCCTAAGGTAACTGTATAAACCCCCTATGCAATTCAACAATGTGTTTGTTGCATTGTGTTATATTCTTTCCACGACTAGCCCACGTAGTTAACCAGGGGGTTAGAGGGGGAGTGGAGCCCACCTTTTTTACACCGATTGTGTAGCCGGGGGGCGGGGGGGTCACAAGGGGTTTGAGGCATACTTGTAACCCCACTTTATGAGGTTTGGACCATATGCTAGGATAGGCGGACCCACCTATGGTTTTGTGCATGATTTTCGCACATGGTTTCTGGACACGATGGTTTTTGGTCCATGGTATTGGATGCTTCGACATGTATAAATATGTATTATAACATTGAAAGGAACATAATGAAAAATCAAGCTAGTAGTCCCGATTTTGGGATCCAGTGGAAAATCTTTGTGTATATGTGTTTTATGTGTTATGCTTTCGCATTGTTTATTTTCTATGTTTTAGAATTCGTATGTAGGTAATTTCTGTATGGGGTTAAAACCTACATTTAGTATTAGAGCAATTTTGGCTTCAAGGGGACACCTTTGTTGCCGAGGGGTTCCACTCGGGCTTGTGGTAGACCCTATTTAGTGGAAAATCTGTGAGATCAGTTCTAGTGGTAAAAGAAGATGGTGAGCAGTGGAAAGATAGAGATCAAGAAATTTAATGGTCAGAGTTTTGAGTTGTGGAAACTCAAGATGGAGGATCTTTTTCTAGATAAATATCTATGGATTGAGGTAGATCCGGGTATTAAACCAACGGGAGTGTCCGATGAAGAATGGAAGAGGTTGGATCAGAAGGAAAAGATCACAATACGATTGTGTGTCTCAGATTTAGTATTTCTGAATGTATCAGGGGAAGCTACGACGAAGGCTTTGTGGGACATGTTAGGGACTGTATACCAATATAAGTCTCTAGTGAATAAACTATTCCTGCGGAAAAAGTTATATAACCTAAGGATGAAAGATGGAGACTCGGTGATAGAGAATCTGAATGCATTTAATATTGTGGTAAGTCAATTAGCATCTATTGATATTAAAATGTTATATGAAGATAAGTGCATCAGTTTGTTGTGTTCTCTACCAAATTTGTGGGATAGTCTGGTTATTGCAATAGGTATCAATGCAACTGCCTTGCAACTTGATGAAATAGTCTCATCCTTGCTGACGGAGGAGATGAGATGGAAAAATATGGAGAGCTATAATGGTGATGCCTTATCTGTACGAGGACGGTCCCAGGACATAAACAAAAATAAGTCATCGAGTGGGATATCTAAATCTAGAGGGAGATCTAAGTCTCCAAGAAAGCTTTTAAAGGTGGTGTGCTAGAAATGCAGAAAGGAAGGGCACTACAAAAGGGATTGTAAATATAAAGCTCTTGATAAAGGAAAGCGATCTAATGATGCTCCTTCTACAGAGGCGAAAACCACCTCAGATGAAGGTGGGGATGTGTATTTGGCTACTTCAAGTACACATGTAGATCATGAGGCATGGTTGATTAAATCAGGTGCATCCTTTCACTTCACTCCCCATAGAGAGTGGTTCTACGAGTATGAGAAATACAATGGTGTTAATGTCTTCTTAGGGGATGATAGGAAGGCTAGAATCATTGGTCGTGGAAAAGTAAAGTTGAAGTTGCAAGGTGGAAGGGTTAGAACACTTCCGAGTGTTCTGCATATTCCTGCATTGGCCAGAAATCTTATTTCTGTAAGAAAGTTGGATGATGCAGGTGTAAAAACAATGTTCGAGAAGGATACCTACAAAATGGTTCGGGGAGCATTAGTATTGATGTGGGAGTTTGAATTGGAACTTTTCACAAGATGCAAGGTAGCACTGTTATTGGTGGGTGCAATAGTTCTGTGGTTCCTGAAAGTTGAGTAGGAAATCTAGTGGTCTCTGGAGAGAAGACCATGTTGTGGCATCAAAGGCTTAGACATATTGGATAGAAGAGCCTTCTAATACTTCATGGTAAGGTATGGTAGAAGGTATGCGTAATAGCTCTCTGGATTTTGATTTCTGTGAAAATTTTGTATATCGAAAGCAGAATCAAGTGAGTTTCCCCTCTGGTAGTAAGAGGGCGAAACATATATTAGAACTTGTGCACAACGATGTGTTTGGACCTGTGTAGGTTTCATCACTTGGTAATTCTATGTACTATGTATCATTTATATATGACTTCTCAAGGAATACATGCATATATTTCCTTAAGAAGAAATCTGAAGCATTTAATAAGTTTAAAGAATTTAAGGCTCTCGTGGAAAATCAGACAGAGAAGAAGATAAAGGTGTTAAGGACAGATAATGGTGGAGAGTTTTGCAACAAGGAATTTGAAGATTTCTGTAAGAAGTATGGTATAGCACGACATAAGACTACTCCATATACACCTCAGCAAAATGGAGTTGCAGAAAGAATGACTAAGACGTTGATCGAAAGGGCAAGACACATGCTCAATGGTGTCGTGTTAGGACAGGAATTCTCGATAGAGGTGTTGGATATTGCATGTTACCTGGTCAACAGGTCACCTTCATCAACGTTGGAGGATAAGACACCACAATAGGTATGGACTAGTAAGAAACCCTCTCTTTCACATCTGAGGGTATTTGGATGTGATGCATATGTACATGATCCAAAGGAGAAACAAACCAAGTTGGGTAGTAAATTTGAAAAGTGAATCTTTATTGGGTATAAGGATGGTTTAAAGGGTTATAAGCTTTGGAACCTAGTCACAAGAAAGGTTGTGTACAGCCGAGATGTGGTGTTCATAGAGGTAAAAGATGTTATTAAACATGAATTCCAACCAAAGGAACCTGAGAAGATAGAGTTTGAGTTTAAGGAGGAAGAATTAGACTCTACAGTAGATGAGGAATCAGATGATGAAGAGCCACAAACTCTAGGTGTGCGAAGATCAGTTTGAGAAAGAAGGCATTTAAAAAGGTATAGTCCATCTGCTTTCTGTTCAAATTTTTCTTTATCTATTACTGACGATGATCCCAGAATTGTGAAGAACCAGTAGATTCAAAGGATGGCAAACTCTGGAAAGAGGCCATGGTTGATGAAATGGAATCTTTGCATAAAATGAGGCTTGGGATCTAGTGGAGTTGCTGGCTGGAAGGAAACCCATTGGTAGCAAATGGGTGTTCAAGAAGAAGACAAATGCAGAAGGAAAGTTGGAGAAATACAAAGCTAGGTTGGTAGCAAAAGGTTATTCCCAGGTGCTAGGAATTGATTTTGGTGATATTTTTTCTCCTGCTGCCAAGGTAACTTGTATTAGATTACTTTTAATTGTTGTTGCTACTTTTGATTTTGAGGTAGAACAGATGGATGTGAAGACAACATTTCTTCACAGGGATCTAGAAGAGGAAATATACATGAAGCAACCTGAAGGCTTTGCGGTGAAGGTTAAGAAAGAACTACTATGCAAGTTAAATAAGTCTCTCTATGGGTTAAGACAGTCACCAAGGATGTGGTATCAAAAATTTGATACATTTATATGGGAACTTGGCTTCACCAGAAACAAGGCAAATCATTGTGTGTATTTTAAGTTAATTGGTGACCCTGTTATTTATCTAGTCTTGTATGTGGATGATATGTTGCTGCTTGGAAATGACAAAGAAATTATCCATGATTTGAAGACCCAATTGTCCTCCAAATTCGACATGAAATATCTTGGTGCTTCAAACTATATTTTTGGCATGGAAATTAAAAGAGATCAGGCAAAGAGGAAGCTCTATCTAAACCAGTGGAAGTATGTTGAGACAATACTACAAAGGTTTAATATGCAGGATAGTAAACCGGTGAAGGCTCCTATTCCTGTAGGTGTGAGGTTATCTTCTGAACAGTGTCCCAAGACACAAGAAGAGGAAGAGGACATGTCCCGTGTTCCATATGAAAGTGTAGTCGGCAGCCTGATGTATGCAATGGTCTGTACTAGACCAGACATTACACATGCGGTGGGAGTATTGAGCAGGTTTATGCCAAAACTAGGGGAGGAGCACTAGACAATAGTGAAGTGGGTTTTTAGGTATTTGCATGGCACTAGTGATTATGGTTTCTGCTACCAAGGAAGATCATGATTTTACAAAATGTTGTATATTCGTGGCTTTGTTGATGCCGACTAGGCTGGAGATCTGAATCAGAGAATATCTACAAGTGGGTATGTGTAACCTAATTGGAGGTGCAGTCAGTTGGATGAGTAAGAAACAATCTATAGTGGCACTATCAACTATAGAGGCAGAATACATGGCAGCCACTCATGCAAGCAAGGAAGCAGTTTGGTTGTAGAGATTGTGTTCAAGTATGGGGTTAATACAGGGAGCTATAAGGATAGACTGTGTTAGCCAAAGTGTAATTTTCTTGGTAGAGAACCCCACATATCATTCAAAGACAAAGCACATTGATGTTCAGTATCACTTTGTGAGGGATATGATAGAAGACAAAAAGGTGTTGCTGGTAAAGGTGGACACTTTGAAGAATACTACAGATGCATTGACAAAATCTGTGAGCTCTGAGAAGTTCTCTTAGTGTAGAGAGACAATGGCTAGAAAAATGACTAATCTCTCTTGTGGCCCCCTATGGAAGGAAAACAACAAGTGGGAGAATGTTGGGTTGTGTTATATTCTTTCCACGACTAGCGTACGTAGTTAACTGGGGGGTTAGAGTGGGGGAGGAGCCCGCCTTCATTGTGCCGATTGTGTAGCGGGGGGGGGTCACAGGGGGTTTGATCCATACCCATAACTCCACTTTATGGGGTCCAGGGCAGCGCCACAGAAAATTTTGGTTTTGGACCCTATGTTAGGATGGGCGGACCCACCTATGGTTTTGTGCATGATTTTCGCATATGTTTTTTGGACATGATGGTTTTCAGTCCATGGTATTGGATGAGATGGTTTTTGGTCCATGGTACTGGAAGCTTCGGCGTGTATAAATATGTATTATAACATTGAAAGGAACATAATGAAAAATCAAGCTGGTAGTCCTGGTTTTGGGATCTAGTGTAAAATCTTTGTGTATATGTGTTTTATGTGTTATGCTCTGGCATTTTTTATTTTATGTGTCTTAGAACTCATATGCAAGTAATTTTTGTATGGGGTTAAAACCTACAGTGTCTTGTGATTACAAATCTACACTTAACATTAAAGACTTTTTTCTAAATTCTGGGTGTAATCTTGCACATTTTGACCTTTAAGCTGTCTAAATTTTTGCTAATTCATGATGGCTTTTTGAATATAAGCTAGAGGGTAGAATTGTCTTTTAATTGAAACATTGAAATCAAACCAAGAAATTGAGATCTTACCATTTTCTTTTTTATCTCCTCTTCTGTCTTTGATTCCCACCATACTAGTGTTGCACCCTCCATTCTCAAGGAAGCTAAATCAATATTTATTTCATCCTATTGAAGGTTTTGAATTCTGCAATAGACCACCAATTGAAAAATCCAATTATCAAGCTTCTTTGCATTCACTTCACCATTATACATGGGCAGCTCAAATTTAACATCAAGTTTTAGTAAGGGTGATTTACTAGTTCCTTTTGAGGTATGTTGATGAGAATGAATAAGGGTTATGTTGATGGAATAAGGTGAAGAGGTCTGTGAAGAAGAATATGAAAAAAATGATGGAGAGGGTGGAGGTTTACCTCCATTTCCGTTGCCTCCATTTCCATTACCTCCTCCTAAAGAACCTTCTCCAGTGGGAGATTTGGAGCTTTCAACCTACAGCCTGGTATTCCTCTCTTAATAGAGGAACTTTACCATCTCTATCATAGTAAAGAAAGCCTTCTTGAAGACCTTCTCATCTACTATCATGTTTGTAGGTTCTCCTTCATGAGACATTCTCCCTGGAGTCTCAACTGCAATTCGAGGATGAATTGGTGTTATATATTTTTGCAACCTTGCCCTCCTTACCCTTGAACCAACTTTAGGGCTTCCAACCAACTTCCCTTCTCATCGTTTGAGTTTTAACCTTGCAAGCATGACATAAACTTGGAAATAGTTAAATCATCCTTACACAAAGAAAACCTAGTGCTCTGATACCAAAAATGATTTGACTAAGAATATTAGTTTTTTATGCTAAGATCCTCCTCAGATTGGAAACAAACTTCTATCCATGTGCTTAAGGATTCATGAGTTTTTCAAGTGAAAAAATGTGTTTTTATGTTAATTTTATGAGAAATTTTAACATAAATAAGAGATTTAAAAACAACATAAAAATGTAAAGAATGTCACCAAAAACACATCACAATACGAACATGATGAATGAGCTCACCCCTCCTAGGCTACATCGCTTTAGTCCAACTTCCAATGGCTCAGGCCTCTCTATTATGCTCAAAATGTTGAAAAAGATGTGCTTACAATGCTCAAATGCTTCTTAACCCTACTCAAATGAGTCCAAAATGTCCAAAAATGGCTACCCATCCTCCTTCCGCACCCAATTTCATCAAAAAATAGAGAAGTTGTGCCCTCTCCTAGTTTCTCCACTATTTGCTCTGCATTTTTCCCAAAATACGGTAACAAACCCGCAAATTTACCCAAAATTTCGCTACTAGAGTGACAAATTCCCTATTTTTTGGGCATATTTGTCGAACCAATAAATGGACCATTAAAATCCTCCAGTGGTTACATTAAACACTAATACATGGTCACATGGCATTGTTTGAAAGAGTGGTTTGGAGACCATTGGATCTGGTGGTTAGTTTAACCGTTGGTGGCAGGTGTTGACATGGAAGAGACCGTTGGCAGTTAAACGTTGGCATTTAGCAGGATTGTTAATGGGGCTGTCACATTAACTACATCGTGGCATGTTCACATGAAACAGTTTTGGGGGCCGTCGAGCAAAGGCCTAGTGATTAGCCCCACTTATGTTCCCAATGAACATCAACATAAACACATTCCCCAATATTGTTAAGACCCATGGTGTAGGCGGTGTGGTAAGGCATTGTGTTTTGCGTTGGGAGGTTTAGGCTTCAAATCACGTGGCCTCCACTTGGTCATTGAACCAAATTTTAGTTTCCTCTTAGGTTGCCACGTGGCGGCCTCCGGCTGGGCCATGTGTCAGCCTATGGTTGGCCATTGTTCCAATCAATAAAAGAAATAAATTTGTAACCAATCAGAGTGTGCCACTTGGCATGTTCTAACTCGCAATAAATAAACCCATTCAACACCATGTCACCATGCCCTATTAGTGCCACCTAGGGAGATCAAGCAATGCCATGTCAGCAGTATGGACTGTTGACTAGATTGTGCATTTTTCTTTTGAAAATTCGCATGTTTGATAAAGTAGACATAACCAATTTCTGGAGTCATACAAAGTGTTTCATGCGAAACAAGTTCTGTTGGATTTAGGATGATGAGCACTATGTGGTCATTTAGGTTCCTCACCATTCTAACGACTTTGACTTTTGAGCATAATTCTGAGCACCTGATCACTAATGAACAATGTTCTTAGTCCACATTTCAACATGTTTAAGTTGGAATTTGTAGATGACATTCTTATTTATTATAAGACTAAGGAGGAGCATGAATAACATTTGAAAGAATTTTTTCAATAACTGAGAGCGCACAATATTTATTCCAAGCTCAGAAAATGTGAATTCTTCCAATCACAAGTTCAGTACTTGGGACACATTGTTTCCAAGGAAGGAGTAGCGATAGACCTTGAGAAGATCAAAGCCATCATGGAGTGGCCTAAGCCTTAGAACATGAAAGAAATAAGATCCTTTATGGGATTGATTGCGTATAACTAGATGTTTATTAAAAAAATTCCAAATATTGGACATCCAATCACAACATTATAGAGAAAAGGAGTTAAATTCTATGGACAATGAAATGTGAAAATACTTTTGAGCAATTAAAAATTTTTCTCACACATGCAGTGATAATAAAAATAACAACCCCATAATAGGATTTTGTGGTTTGCACATATTCCCTACATGGAAGGGCACAGAGGAGTCCGAACAGAAGAATAATAGGTGGTTTGTTAAGAATCTAGGAAGTTGAATGAGCATGAGTAAAATTATGTCACTCATGACTTGCAATTTGAAATGATAGTGCATGCATTGAAAATTTAGAGGCACTACCAACTTGGAAGGAATTTTTTTTTTTTTATTCTAGATCATGAAGGGTCAAGGTACTTATTTGACCAACCCAAGCTAAATGCAAGACAAGAAAGGTGGTTAGCCTTGGTTAGTAAATTTGATTTTAAAATAAATTACATCAAAGGAAATGAAAGAAAAGTAGTAAATGCACTTAGCAGGAAGATACAAGTGGCTCATGTGGTATCCTTCAGTACTTCTGAATTCAATATGAAGGAATGCATCAAAGAGGCAATTCATCAAGATGAAAATTATGACCAAGTAAAGGAATGCTTACAATAGGAACCAGAAGAACCATTGAGTAAGTATTACTTACTTATAGATTATGGTTTAATGAAGTTTAAAGTTTGGTGGTATATACCTCATATGGCAGACATGAAGAATCTCATGTTTGATGAATTTCATGAAATTCCTTATTCAAGTCATCATGGCTATTAAAAACTGACAACATCTATGCAAAAATGTAATACTGGGCAAGAATGAAAATGGATGTTGTCAGGCATATTTCTAAGTGCTTAGAGGTTAAAAAGTGAACCTGGAGTGTAGACATCCCATGGGATTTTAAAAATATTTTTTTTTTATTGGAAACTCGAGGAAATATTTTCACCTTGAGAGATTTCATCCCTCTTGGCGGTTGATAGATTTGGGGTTAAGATGGATCTAGGCTATTCAATCATGCATGGTCACACAAAATTTAATGAACATCTAATTATTCTTATCACTTTAAATATGATAAATATGTCTAAGAATGCAGTCAATTACAAATATTCTTCATTATGATCAATGTCAAACTATTTTATTCTATTATTCTTATTATCACACTTGTTAGTTTTGTCATATTTTCATATCAATCATATGAAAATGTTATTATCATTTGTAGACCATTTGAATCTTTGACTCAAGCTATTGTAGTAAAAGTCATACCTTGTCTCCCTTGCTCTCCAACATTAATAGTATCTTTCTCCAAAGTCAATCAATATGACTTATGTAGTGTTAAATCCCACGTGAGTTTCTATGGTAGTCGTTTTCTATTACCTTATTTGAATGAAAAGTGGTTAACGATGTTGAATAATGGAAAATGACAATAATATGAATGTATTCAATTACAAAGAGCTTAAATTTTCAATAAGAAAACATTTCAGGTAGAAGTGAAGATTTTATTTGAGATGTAAACTCATGTATTTTACTTGTGCTAGGATTACTGTAACATAGAAATCAATGCTCGTCGTCAATAATATTTTTATTCTTACACTAAAATAAATGCACATTATTAACATAATTAATTAGAAATTAATGTACATCATATAATTAGTTACATCAAATAAAAAATTAAGATATAAATTGAAATCAATGCATCTAGTGCCATCAATAAAATAGGGTTAGATATCAACATTTATGCTAAAACCAATGCATATAGTGCAAGAAATCAAATAATATTACAAATCAATAGCTACATTGAAATTGATGCACCTAGTGCAATCAATCAAATAGGATTAGGAATGAACATTTACACTGAAATCAATGCATATTTTTCAGCGGAAAACCAAAATATTCATGGATTTCTAAATCAAACTTATTTTTCCTTTTGTAAAAGCCTTACTTCCTCTTCCTCTATGGTTAATAATGTTCAATATTATATGATGCTATATAATGTAAGTGTTTTTCTTTGTGTTTCTATTTCTTCCTCTTTCTCCCCCTTCCTTTTGTACGTCTATCTCCCTCCCTTTATCCTTCTTTCTCTCCCCCTTCATCTCTCCCATATTTCTCTCTCTATCTACTTCCCGCTCCCCCCCAAATATCTTTATGCCTCTCCCTCCCTCTATCCCCCATCTCTTTGTCTTTTTCTCTCCCTCCCTCTCCACCACCTCTCTCTCTCTTCCTTCCCCTCCCTCTCTCTATCTCACTCTTCCTCAATCTCTCTCTCAGCGACATCTATATCTATATCCCAGTCTAATTCTCCTAATTTGTCTCTCCATCTCAATCCCCTAAACACACAGACACACACGCTCACTCTCCATATATATCTATCTCTTCCTACCTACCTCATACTATCTCCCTCTTCTTCCCTCTCTCCCCTCCATCAATATCTCTATCTCCCTCTATCTCTCATTATTTGTTTCTCTATCTCACACCCCAAACATACACACTCTGTCACCATATCTATCTATCTATCTCTCCCTCCCTCTCTCCTCCTCTCTCTCTTCCCTCCTACTCTACTCTCTCCCTCACTCTCTCTCCATCTCTCTCTTCCAATCCATATCTTCCTTCATCTCTCCATCTCTCTTTCTCTCTCTCAAGTACTATCACTCTTCCTTCCTCTCTCTCCCTTTCTCTTCCACCTCCCTCTTCCCCCCTGCCTCAGACCATCTCTCTCGCCCCCCCCCCCCCCCTCCCCACCCCTCAAACTATGTCATTAGCTCGCTCCTTCTCTCCTTCTCTCCCTCCATGTATCCCCCCTCCTTCTCTCCTTCTCCCACCCACCCCCCCATCTCTCTCCCTTTCTCTTCCATCTCTCACCCACCCCCCCATCTCTCTCCCTCTCTCTCTCTCCCCTCAAACTCTGTCATTAGCTCCCTCCTCCTCTCCTTCTCTCCCTCCATGTATCCCCCCTCCATCTCTATTTCTCCCTTCCTCTTCTCTTCTTCTCTCTCTCCTTTCTTTCACCCTCTCTTTCCTTGTTATATCCTCTCCTCCTTTCTCTTCCCTCCTCTCCTCTCCCCCTCACTCTCTCTCCATATCTCCCTTGTCACCCCCTCTCTCTCCACCACTATCTCTCTATTTCATTGTTCTTGCCTCCCTATCCCTACCCCCCTACCCTTCCAACTCCATCTCTCTCTCCCTCCTCCTCTCTTTCTCTATCTCCCCTTCTCTCTCTCTCTCTCTCTCTCTCTCTCTCTCTCTCTCTTCCTTTCTCTCTCTCCCTCTCTCGCCCATCTCCATCTTTCTCTCTGGCCCCATCACACACACACTCTCTTCCTCTCTCTCCTCCCTCTAGCTTTGTCAATATCTCCCTCTCTCTCTCCCTCTCTCCCTCTCTCACCCACTCCCCGCTTCCTTCCATATGATTGAGAATTTTCGTTCTGTATAATCAATATATGTAAGGTATAATATAATAATGCTTGTAATGGAGATGATTATTATTATAATATGTTGGAATAATAATAATAATAATTATTATTTATTATTATACCAATAATAATATACAAAGAAATAACATGTCAAATAAACAATAATATGTTAATTTACATCATGGAAAAACTAATTTCTTCATCAAATTGGTAGCTCTTTGCCTTAAATTTTACATTTTACATTTACGCATGTTTGATTTGAATATTAACTAGGCTAGATCCATCTTAACTCTTGATCTACCAAGTGCCAAGAAAGATCCAATCTCTTATAGTGAACACTTCATGAAAAGAAATTTGATATTTAGACCCAAATTTGATGAAAAGAAATTTGATCCCTCTCAAGGTTTGATAGATCCAAAATTAAAATAGATCTAGAACAATTTATTTTATTCTTTTATGTTATTCCTTAATAGTTATCTTTTGTATTCTTTTATTTTTACAGTTTTTTTTAGTTCATAACTTATTACGTTTTGTTTGAGATTTAATTTTATTTTTAGATTTCTTTTAATAATTTTATATTCACTTTATTTTTAAAAAATTTGGATAAAGATACAATAGATCTTCTCTAATTTACCGTAATATATATTCGGTTACACATTAATCGACGGTTTCAAGAAAATTTTAGTGTATGATCCATTACATTAATATATATAATTTTTTCTGATTTACTACAACTATATGGATCAACGAAGGCTTTCATGCAAATTTTACTATATGATCTACTCTATGGATCAACCAAGGCTCTCAAGTGAATTTTACTACATGATCTACTATGAGTTACCGCAAGCTGTTGCATAGGCTATATATAAAACAACGGTTGCAAGCAAATTTTGCTATTGTGCAACCATAGTGATATGATAGTCTGTCGCAATGAGTGATACAACATGCAATGGTTAATTTATAGATCAAGGGTTTCAAGAAAATTTTAGTATTGTGTGAGGGTTTATTTGCGAGAATGACACACTAAGAAATTAGTTACTATAGTGATATGTTTTGCGAGGGTTTATTCAAACCCGGCAAAAGCTATGATCTAGTTATTTTTAATCATTCTAAATCCTATTGATGATAAATAAACTAAAATGAAGACCATATCAGAACCAATATTTATGTTATTGTTGTTGAATGTTCCTAAAATGAATTTTAGTTTATTGAGATCTCTTCTAAAGAATCAATGCCTAAAACACTAAATACTTATCAGAATATGGATTGAATGTTTAATGGGTTATTTAGTCACAATTAAAAATGTAGTTTTTCAACTTTAAAATGATTCTTTATCTCTTTAATTACTGATGCAACCATTTCTTTCGTCCACACTCTGTTACCATCATGCATTTACATAGATCACAGTGATGCATCCATTCCTTTTGTCCACAATCTGTTACCATCATGCATCATGTTACAATCTGTTACTGGTAATCGGAAAAGGCCTTGAGTAAAAGGTGAAATTAAATGGAACATCAATAATCTTCACATTTTAGAGTAGACATCAAACCATGTTAAAATATTACCTTACCCCAACCTGATACGTAAGCACATTTTATTTTATATAATAATATCTAGTCATAGTAAAGTCTCACTTTGTTTATCTCAACGTACGTTTTATTTTATATAGTAATATCTAGTCATAGTAAAGTCTCACTTTGTTTATCTCAACCTACAATATAGTATCTAAATCTATAAAGCATGTTGAGTAGATTAATTAAAGTTTTTTAATATAAATATAGCAAAAAGTGGCTATATTTAATTATTAATATTAAGTTGGGGAGATATCCCACTCATAACACAGGAATGAGTGATCTAGATATCGTGGAGGATCATTGATGCTGGAGGATCTATTCATTGCATGTATTTTTGTTTAACCTTGTGTGATGTTTTCTATTCATACATATAAAATGATTTCTAAATGGTAAGTGGGACTCCCGAGAGCTGTATTTAAAAAATATTTAAATTTAATGTGTAGTGTCTAACACTTACGTATTTCTTTTAGACTTTAATGTCTAACATTTATATATTTTTCTTATACTTTTAGAAAATGTTTACGTCTTATAGGTTTTAAAGTCTTTTCCGATAGAATTAAAACAAAGTGTTTCATGGGAAAATTAAAACCTAGAAAGCTGGCATTTTTTTTGTTTTGTTTATATTTTTCATGATATTTAAAAAATATTGGCATATAATACTGATCAACATCTCCTCTTTAGAGAGCTTCTTTATGCAATAAACTATTTGTAGATCCATGTTAACTAATTTATTTCAATATCAATTTGATGTATATGTTTAAAAACAAAAAGATCCATGTTAATTGATTTATTTCAATATCAACTTGATGTATATGTATAAAAACAGAAAGCTGTGTATTTATGTTAATAATATAACATTTTAATACCCAAAAACAGAAAGATCCATGTTAACTAATTTATTTCAATATCAACTTGATGTATACGTATGAAAGCAGAAAGGTGTGTATTTGTGTTAATAATATAACATTTTAATACCCAAAAAAAGAGAAGTAATGGAAAGTAAAAAAAAAAGAAAAAAGCTTACTTTGTAATAAGAGATAAATGTGTAACTTATAAACTAACATGTGAACAACGTCCATAAATAAAATATTTCAATTTCTATAGTAAAAGTAAAATATTTCAATCTCAAATATGTATATATTATATATAGTGTAAAAATTGTAAACTAAATAAATTTTCTTGCTAAGATATTTCAATTAGTCTTACTATTCAACATTTTGATTCACTTTCAAGTATTTTTTTAAGCCATTTTTTTCTAAAATGCAATAAAAATTTGTTAAAACTATAAGTTTAATTAAATACATTTATATATTCAAAAATACAGTTTAAATTATATATATAAATAATCTATCTAAATATAAATATTTAAAATTAAAAAAGAAAATCAATCCTCTAAACTCCACTATATCCATGGTTTGAAATCCATCTACACTAATTTATTTAAATTTTCATTTTTATATCCCTATAATACTACACCTATAATTATAATTCACCATAATTCAAGTCTTACAAGCTATGCATATACATTTAGAAGAGAATTTCCATATCCTAAATTATTATCCTAACCAACTATGCATATATATTTAGAAGAGCATTTCCATTTGCTAAATTATTATCCTAATGTCCAAAACCTTGAATCCATGTGTTGTATAGAATGATTTTGAAAGGACCTCAACCCTTTACATATATCTATACATTCTGGTAATCATAAGTCCGGTCTCACAAGCTATGCATATACATTTAGAAGAGCATTTCCATATACTAAATTACTATCCTAACCTCAAAAACCTTGAATCCTTGTGTTGGACATAATGATTTTGAATGAACCTTAACTATTTACATATATATACATTCTGGTTAAATAGTATTAAATATTTCAAAAAAAACATCTCACACACATATCAATTTTATCATAAACAATAATTAAAATTTAAAAAAAAAAACACCATTTATTCATTTTCTATATATTTTTTTATCATTTCTATCAAAAGATTATAACCTATGATCCCATAAAGTTCCTTAGAAAATCCTCCTAATAATACTCTACAATCTAAACACTATAAATACTAAAAATACTCCAAACGCGCCTTCTACCCTCATAAGCCAACATTTTATTTTTATTAAAATACAATTTTTTTATTTTTTTTACTAATTTTTTTTTAAATTTCAATTTTATATCAGTGTTTTTAATAGATGGATATTTTTCATATATATATATGTATATATATAGTATTATTATTTGGTTATTCACTTAAAGGGTTTATTGAAATTGCGATGATTTAATTTATATTAAAAATTAATTAGTTTTTCTTAATACTTATTTTATTTATTTATATTATTATTAAATATTAATATAGGTTTTATTATTTGATTTTTTAGTTAAAGGGTTTATTGAGATTCGAATATCTATTTTCATTAAAAATTAAAGAATTCGAATTATTAACTTTTTTAAATAATAAATAATTTGATAATTATTTTAAAAACATTTTATTATGAGCCAGAGATTGAAGGTTCAATTCCCTTGGATGTAGTTCATTCTAGAGTTGGACAATGGACAAATATATGTAACAACCCAAAGTTAGAATATATAACTAATTTAATGAATTTGTAAAATTAATAATCAACACACAATTGTTCAACTATCGAAGAAGGCTTAAGTGTACCTTACTTGTGATTTAGGAGTTATAATGCTTTGTGATTTAAAAGTTATAATGCTACTCAAATGGAAACACACAACTTTAGGCTCCACTTTACATAATTTTTCTCAGAACACTTTTTTCAAAAAAAATGAATAAATACTTCTCATCCTCCTTTTCATCCCTTAAATAGAAAATAGAAAAATATTAAAACATATACATATATACAAGCTTTTATTTTTTTATTTTAGTTTTTAGGTAATTCATTTTTTTCCCCTACTTTAATTTTTCCTTATATTATTTTTTTTGAACTTCATTTTTTTATTTATTATTTTTACTATTTTATATAATAATATCTGGTTATAGTAAAGTCTCACTTTGTTTATATCAACGTACACTATAGTATCTAAATCTATAAATCATGTCAAGTAGATTAATATAAAGTTTTTTAATACAAATATATCAAAAGTGGCTATATTTAATTATTAATATTAAGTTCTTAGATATCCCACTCATAACACAGGAAGGAGTGATCTACATATCATGGAGGATCATTGATGATGGAGGATCTGTTCATTGCATGTATTTCTGTTTAATCTATTGTGATGATTTCTATTCATATATATAAAATGCCTTTTAAAAAGTAAGTGGGACTCCCGACAACTATATTTAAAAAATATTTAAATCTAATGCCTAATATCTAACACTTACATATCTTATATTTTTAAAAAATGTTTACCTCTAAGATGTATACAACTTTCTTATAATGGATTTCCAAGTGCTTTTTGGCAAAATTAAAACATAAGTAGTTAACATTTTTTTTTCATTTTTCTGTTTATATTTTTCATGATATTTAAAAAACTGTTGGGTTACTCAAAATCTTCCCTATATTAGGATGTAGAGAGATTTTTTATGCAATAAATTATTTGAAGATCCATGTTAACTAATTTACTTCTTTTTTTTTGCTAAAGCAAGATCCATTCCTTCAATTTCATTAAACCAAATATATGTTACATAGTGTTCAACTGTCCAACAGACATTGTGGACCCTTGATGGCATGGGTGCAGGCGTTAGAGTCAATTTCCAAAATCTGTCAGCAAGTTCTTCTATGCCTTGGTCAATTTCCTTTGCTTCTGGACTGAGCGCATCAGTCATTAAACTGATGGTTCATTTCAAAAATCCCAATATCATGCTTTACTAATTAACTGTGGCTGAAGGCTAAAAAGCGGTATCTCTTTTGGTGGACTTACATATACAATACATATATCCACTTATTTATATGTTCACGCAACATATGTCCATGTTATATATACCCGTGGAATGTTCTTACATCGGCGATGGTTATAGGCTGCTCTTTTCCATAGACTACGGCTCCTATGCCATGGACTGTCGGCTATGTAAACCTCAGCTCTCTATAGTGGTTCGATTCAATATATATTTCGCTATACCTCTCCGTCCTTTATGTTGGGTTTATGGCCGATGTATATACAAATCGGCAATCGCTCAAACAGAGGTCTTTTGAGTGGACCCGATACACCTATAATCAGTGGTTAAGACTTCGCCAGTTCCGCTTTTCGGCAGTTGATACAAATGACAACTTCGCTGTCTCCACGATGACGGACTCCGCGATATATATTGACTCCAATTTATATCGTTTCGGTTCCAAATTTGGAACTCGCCCTTTTATCACGCTATACTCCCTTCGCCACAGGTTTTATGAACAGAGCACGCAACTAACGGTTTCAAAAGTCTCCTACGCCGGTATAGGTTTATAACCACGATGGTAAGAGCTTATGGTCATAGACTTTTAATCCACTACAGCCATCAAATGGAAATCGCAAGAGCTCTTGGTATAGAGAGAGGCATATGCGCAATTGGAATCCAAGCATGTATGAACATGAACGAAAGGAAAATCGATTCCCATAATTAATATAGAGTATGGACAGCGTGGGGAAATCTAGTCATCGATTCAACCATATTAATGCGCCTTAAAATTAAGCTATGCAAGCACTTTACAGAGTCATTAAATAAGAGGCACCAAGAGAACAAAGATTTCAAAATAAAACTAAGGCGCTCGTCCCTCTCCTCTGTCTGAGGAGAGCTTTGCTGCCATTTTATTTATAACTAAGGATAGGCCCTATCGTCCTTATCTGATACAAAGAAAAGCATGCTTTACAAGATGATTTAAAGCTTGAAAATCTCTGTTACAAATAACATGATTTATTGCTAGAATTTATTCTATTTTTAACTAACAAAGCATAGAAATTGCAGGCTAAAGGACCCCACTCCCTTGCCTGTAATTTTTTTTGGATTTTTGGAATGATTTGGAAGATGTTTCCCCTCTGAGTCACATTCTCCCACATCAAACTCCTGAGGACAAAATTCTTCATGGGCTCTTGTCCATGATCTCATCTACAGATTTGCCCAATTTCTGTAGAATGTCTTCTGTAACCCAAGTAGCTTTAGTGATCGGATGTCCCTTCCATTTCACCAGATACTGGAAATACTCTCGTGCCCTTGTCTTCTTATATACTTTCTTGTCTAGAATTCTTTCTGGCTGTAAATTCTTGGCTGTGGGTAACTGTTTTACCCAGACAATATCTGGAGTCTCTTGATCTTGTGCTTTATCATCTGCAGCTTCATTCTCATACTTGTACAGGTCTGCAACATTAAAAATTGGTGATATTCCCACACCAAGTGGTAATTCAATCTCATAAGCATTTGCAGAGAATTTCCTCAGTACCCTGCATGGTCCAATTTTCTTGGATTTTAACTTATTATACTCTCCCTTTGGAAATCTCTCCTTTCTGAGGTGTGCTAAAACCAAGTCTCCAACTTCAAAGTTCATTTCTCTTCTCCTCATGTCTGCTCTAGTTTTATATTGAATATTGTTGTCCTGTAACTGTTGTTTCACCTGTTCATGTATCGCCTGCATTCTTGAAGCAAAGTCTTCACCTTCTGCACTTCTCATTTCTTCATTTCCCAAGTTCCTTAATTCAGATATTCCCCTTGGGTGAATTCCATAAACAATACGGAATGGGCTCTGTCCTGTGCTCCTCTTTGGTGAATCATTATATGCATATTCAACTTGTGGTAACACTTGATCCCATTGCTTTGGATCTCTACAGTAAAGCTCCTCAAAAGATTGCCTAAACTTCTATTCACAACTTCAGTCTGTCCATCGGTTTGTGGATGATAGGCAGAACTGAAATTTAATTTAGTTCCCAGCCTCTTCCATAGTTTTCTCCAGAAATGTCCAATGAACTTTGAATCCTTGTCTGAAATAATGCTTTTGGGCAATCCATGTAATCTTACAATTTCTTTAAAAAACAAGTTAGCAATGTGAGAAGCATCACTAGTTTTATAACATGGAATAAAGTGTGCCATTTTTTAAAATTTGTCCACTACCACAAAAATTGAATCATAGCAACTTTGAGTCTTTGGCAATCCTAGCACAAAATCCATACTTACCATATCCCAAGGCCTATCTGGAATTGGCAATGGAATATACAACCCTGTGTTCTGGCTCCTTCCTTTTGCATACTGACAGACTTTACAATTTCTTACATACTTCTCTACTTCAGATTTCATTTTTGGCCAGAAGTAGAATCTGTTGAGATGTTCAAAGGTCTTCTCTCTACCAAAATGTCCTGCAAGTCCTCCACTATGCTTTGCTTTGATTAAATTCTCTCTCATTGAATAGTTGGGTATGCACAGCTGATTTTTCTTAAATAACAGTCCATCTTGTATAAAATAATCTAGCCACTTGCTCCTGTCCGCCAAAACAGGATTTTCACAAGCCTCAAATGCCTCCTTAAAATCTGAATCGGTTTTATATAATTCTTTAAGAAAATCAAAACCCAACACTTGGATTTGACTTTCTTGCAGCAATACACTCCTCCTACTTAAGGCATCTGCAACTTTGTTTGACTGTCCAGTTATATGCTTCAACACAAAATGAAAGCCTTGAAGATATTCTACCCATTTAGCATGTCTTTGGCTGAGTTTTGGCTGCTGCATTATAAACTGCAATGCATGATTATCTGAGTAAAGAATAAATTCTTTCGACATTAAATAATGCCTCCACTTCTTTAGTGCATGTACAACTACATAAAACTTTTTATCATAAGAAGAATACTTCCTTTTTGCCTCATTTAGCTTTTCACTGAAATAAGCTATTGGTCTATCTTCTTGACTTAAAACTCCTCCAATTGCTTCTGCGCTGGCATCACACTTAACATGAAAAGTTTTGTTAAAATTAGGAAGAACCAAAACAGGCTTTTAAGTTATTTTCCTCTTCAACAGCTAAAAATTTCTCTCTGCCTCAGCAGTCCACTTAAATGGTTGTTTATCTTTCTTTATGGTCTCAATAATAGGTGCATTAATCTTACTGAAATTCTTAATGAATTTTCTATAAAAACTAGCAAGACCATGAAAACTCCTTACCTCAAAAATACTCTTGTGTGAAGGCCACTCCATAATTGCTTTGATCTTTTCTGGACCCATCTTCAATCCTTCAGCTGAGATAACAACTCCCAAGTACACCAACTCCTCCTTCCTAAATAAACACTTCTTCAGATTCAACAATAATTTTTCTTGCTGCAGCTTCTGTAGAACATAATTTAAATGCCTCAAGTGTTCTCCCTTGGATCTGCTATAGACTAATATATCATCCAGATATACAATTACAAATTTACCAATGAATTCTTTAAGAAATTCATTCATAAGTCTCATGAATGTACTTGGTGCATTGGACAACCCAAAATGCATCACTCTCCATTCATATAATGCTTCGTTGGTTTTAAATGCGATTTTCCATTCATCTCCTTCTCTTATCCTTATCTGATGATAGCCACTTTTAAGATCTAACTTTGAAAAATATTTTGCGCCAGTTAAGCAATCCATTAAATATTCAATTCTGGGTAATGAAAATCTGTACCTAATTGTAATCTTATTGATGGCTCTTGAATCTATACACATTCTCCAGCCTCCATCTTTCATCGGGCTCAGCACAGTTGGCACTGCGCAAGGACTCAGGCTTTCTTAAATCAACCCCTTGTCAAGCAATTCTTGCACCTGTTTCTTAACTTCCTAATTTTCTACAGGAGTCATTCTATATGATGCTTTGTTAGGTAGGCTTGCTCCAGGAATCAAGTCTATATGATGACTGATTTTTCGAATTGGCGGTAATTCATTAGGCAAATCATCAACAGTAATATCATAATAATTCTCCAGCATTTCTTGAATTTCAATGGGTAATTCAGAAATTTTAGTAGAATTCAATATTACCTTGGGCTTGCAAATTACAGCAAAATTTACCTCATTTTCTTCAACTTTCTTCAAGTACTCCTTCCCTCCAAGCAACAGAGTTTTTGGATTAGTCTTTTGTCCCGGTACATCTTCTTCTTGCAAAGGCAACAATGTATTATTAACACCATCTTTTCCAAACTTGTAGGTGTTTCTCTTCCCGTCATGTATGGCTCCTCTGTCATATTGCCAAGGCCTTCCAAGCAATATGTGACACACGTCCATAGGCATCACATCACAAACAATTTTATCCTTGTACTTGCCCACTTGAAATTCCACTTCACACTGTTCACTTACCAACAGTTGATGTCCCTTTTGTAACCATGACACCTTATAAGGTGTCGGATGCTTCATTGTCTTCAGTTTCAATTTCTCCACTACCTCTGTAGAGACCAAATTATCAATGCTGCCACTATCAATGATCATCTGGCAACATTTCCCTTGGACTTTGCACACTGTCCTGAATAAAGTTTTTCTTTGTGGCGGTTCAACAGTCACCTCTTTCACTGACTTAAGTAAAACTTTATTAACTACCAGAGATTCTCCTCTTTCTGGTGTATTTTCTTCTTTCGCTACCGCTGCCGCTGGTGCTTCTTCTTCAGCTGGAGCAACAATTGCATTCCTCTGCTTTGTGTCTGCATTCTTTGGGCACTCAAAAGCTCTGTGTCCCAGCTTGTTACACCTGTAACATCTTATTTCTCTGCCTCTTCCTCTGCCTCCTCTTCCTTTGGAAAAACTCCCTCTGCCTCTTGCATCACCTTCTCTGGGTGCATGCTGGGTTGAGCTACTGCTAGCTCCATCTCTAGGTGCTGTAGATCTACCTCTACCACCTTGACTTCCTTTTCCTCTGAAAGTCCCTCTCCCTTTGGCAGACTACTTCCTTATGAGCGTTTCCTCCGCTTTCAGCGCTATCTGATAAGCTTCCTCTACTGTTTTAGGAGACAAGAGGCTTATCTCATCCTGAATTTCCATCTTGAGGCCATTCATATATCTAGCCACCTTCTCATCTACGTCTTGGGCTTCTCCAGCTCTTATGCTCACCTTATAAAACTCTTTTGTATACTCTTTTACTGTTAAAGCTCTCTGTTTAAGATTTTACATTTGTCTAAATAGCGTTTGCTGATAATTACTTGGTGGGAACTTACCTCTTAACTTTGTTACCATTCGGCTCCAGTTCTTGATCGGTTTCTTACCAAGTCTCTTCCTTTCCACCTGCACACCATCCCACCAAAGTGTTGCATGGCCTTTTAACTTGGTGACAACAAACATTACTTTCTTCTCATCCTCTGTTTCCTCATAATCGAAGAATTTATCCATGCTGTTGATCCAGTCAATCAATTCTTCTGGATTCAATCCTCCTTGATATACTGATACTAATTGGTTCCATCGCCTGGCTGTGGATTTTAACACCAACTGAAAGAATCTCATCTCAGGAGTAATCTGTACAGCTTCCTCCTCTTCAGCAGCTTCAATTTCGGGCTCACTGACATCTCCATCATCTATATTTCTATCTGAAGTTAATGCATCCACTCTAGCTCGCAGCTCTTCTACTGTTTCCATTAGTTCAACATTTGTAGTAGGCCGTCCTCTTCCACCATGTCCTCGTCCTCTTCCAACTCTGAAATCCATCCTTCTTCTGCTCCTGAGATTCAATTCAATGTCAGTTGTGGGCTCTGATACCACTAATGATGGCGTGGGTGCAGGCGTTAGAGTCAATTTCCCAAATCTGTCAGCAAGTTCTTCTATGCCTTGGTTAATTTCCTTTTCTTCTGGATTGAGCGCATCAGTCATTAAACTGATGGTTCATTTCAAAAATCCCAATATCATGCTTTACTAATTAACCGTGGCTGAAGGCTTAAAAGCGATATCTCTTTTGGTGGACTTACATATACAATACATATATCCACTTATCTATATGTCCACGCAACATATGTCCATGTTATATATACCCGTGGAATGTTCTTACCTCCTCTTACATCGGCAATGGTTATAGACTGCTCTTTGACATAGACAACAACTCCTATGCCATGGACTGTCGGCTATGTAAACCTCAACTCTCTATAGTGGTTCGATTCAATATATATTTCACTATACCTCTCCGTCTTTTATGTTTGGTTTATGGCCGATGTATTTACAAATCGGCAATCGCTCAAACAGAGATCTTTTGAGCAGACCCGATACACCTATAATTAGTGGTTAAGACTTCGCCAGTTCCGCTTTTCGGCAGTTGATACAAATGACAACTTCGCTATCTCCGCGATGACGGACTCCGTGATATATATTGACTCCAATTTATATCATTTCGGTTCCAAATTTGGAACTCGCCCTTTTATCACGATATACTCCCTTCGCCACAGGTTTTATGAATAGAGCATGCAACCAATGTTTTCAAAAGTCTCCTATGCCGGTATAGGTTTATAACCATGATGGTAAGAGCTTATGGTCACAGACTTTTAATCCACTACAGCCATCAAATGGAAATCGCAAGAGCTCTTGGTATAGACAGAGGCATATGCGCAATTGGAATCCAAACCTGTATGAACATAACCGAAAGGAAAATCGATTCCCATAATTAATATAGAGTATGGACAACGTGGGGAAATCCAGTCATCAGTTCAACCATATTAATGCGCCTTAAAATTAAGCTATGCAATCACTTTACAGAGTCATTAAATAAGAGGCACCGAGAGAACAAAAATTTCAAAATAAAACTAAGGCGCTCGTCCCTCTCCTCTGTCTGATGAGAGCTTTGCTGCCATTTTATTTATAACTAAGGATAGGCCCTCTCATCCTTATCTGATACAAAGAAAAGCATGCTTTACAGGATGATTTAAAGCTTGAAAAGCTCTGTTACAAATAGCATGATTTATTGCTAGAATTTATTCTATTTTTAACTAAGAAAGCATAGAAATTGCAGGCTAAAGGACCCCACTCCATTGCCTGTAAATTTTTTTGGATTTTTGGAATGATTTGGAAGATTTTTCCCCTCTAAGTCACATGCTCCCTCTTCAGCCCTACAAAAGGGAATGTTTACAACCTAAGGCAAGATTTCCAACCCAACAAAAGTAATCACCTAACCCTTTAGAAAACAAAATTCTAGCTAATTACCTCGCCATCATTCACCAGACTTGCTTCTTTAATCGTGACCGTACAATCAGTATGCTCAATCTGATGGCGGAGGAGGATTTCGCCCGGAGAAGCTGCAAATTGAATAATGCCCCGACCCCACCAAACTGTACGATCATTTCTGATTGTTGATTTGCTCCGCGGAATCGAACAGTTGAGAGACATATCTCATGGGTCATTTGCATCAAACTTTAGTGTGTGATGAGGGCGGCTTTCAGATCCGTCCCTCAGCCACGTGTCAGAAGCTGTATGGAATCGCTTCTAATTCTCAAAAACCACTTTCTGCTTGAGAGTGGTGCGATCAACCACAAACTACTCAGGAGGCATTATTTCCTCCCGAAAAGTGAAACTATGGGTAAAATGGCTACCGAAAAAATAATGAACCCCGTCTTTCTCCTCCTCATCTCTACTTCTAAACCTGAAACCGTGATTTGTGCTAATCTTTCCCTTTGGAATACTGCGCAATCCATCCATATCCTCCTTATAGCTACTTCTGAACCCGAAACTGTGGTTTGCGCTGATCTTTCTGGCATTGAGTATTTCGTCCAACCTACACCTGTGATTTTGAAGTTGATATTACCAATGCTAGTAAAGATTACCATGGTCTGCTTCCCACCTAAGACTTGTTTGACCAAAAATAGTGAATCCAGCTAAGAATTGATCATTGAGACCTTTCCTTTTTGTCTTTATATCGATACACTTCTCTATCCTCTTCCTCTTGGTTATGACAAAGTATTTTTAGGTTTCCCTAAGGAATTACTTGCCATCCTGTTGAAACTCTGTGTTCCTTACAGCTCACACCTTGGTTGGCCAAGATGTACGCCAGTTTGTTAGCCTTTCTATGCACATGATTGAATCTTACCAAATTTAGTCCCTGCAGGTGACCCTGAATTCTCTGGAGTACCCGGATGAACTTCCAGTGTTGTGATACTTTCTCTGGCCTTGTTCCACAACTAGTTCTCTTTACCGAGTTAATGACTAACTTAGAGTTAGCTTCTATAATCACATTTCGGCAATTCTCCTGCTTCAGAAATTCTAATCATTGCTCGAGAGCCATTAATTCCACCATGTTGTTGGTGGATCTTCCTAAATGATAATGGAAGAGGAAGAGTATTCTTTGTGCTTCATCCCGAAGAACCTCGCCAAACGCTACGGTTCCCAGATTACCTTTTGAAGCTCCATCTATGTTATATTTCAAAAAAACTTTTGGAGGAGGATGCAAAAACTCCTTCTGATTTCCCATTTTGCTTGCTTTTCTATCTAGTCCTTGTGGAATGATCCCCTACATCCCTAACTGCCTGAGAGTTCTCAATTCAGCCTCTAAGGGACGATTTTTTGGGAGATTACTAACTGTAGTACTGACTGTCTCCTTAAGATGTATTAAGATCTGTTCGTCCAGGCGAAGAGCATGATTCTTTTCATGTTTGGAGATTCTTTTATTCCTTTCTTTCCAAATGTTTGAAATAATGAAGCTTCACATAAGAGCCCAAGCAGAGTTAAGAACTTTATTATCCAAAAAATTTCTTCTCCATCTACTTAGGGTGTTGGTGATACTCTCTTTGTCCCTGTGAGTCTGTTGGAAAATGGTGGCAAATGAATCCCATAACCTGGATGTGAAAATACAACTATTGAGAAGATGTTACATTGTTTCCTCTTGGGCTTCACAGAGTTGGCATCTGGAAGGCCCCAGCATACCCCACTTCCTAATATTATCCCAAGTCAAAATTTTATTGTGAAGAACCAGCCACATGAAGAGCTTGATTTTCATCCAGCCTTGGTGTCTCCATAGGTTCTACCAGATCCTGTTCGGAGCCTGGGAATCTATCTCAAGGAGAATACTTTTTGCTTCCTTAATATTGAAAGTGCCTTCTTTGTTGTAACCCTATCTTAGTTGGTCCTGCCCTCCCGATACCAGAATCATCCTTTGTTCCAATATTTTATCAAGAGCCTATGCTATTGTATTCAACATTCTATCATTGCAACAATCTATATTTTTCCATGTCCTCCATTTTACTGTATTGTGAGTATAACCCCAAAAATCTTTTACCCTAGTCAATCCTTGGGTACCTGTCTCATGCTTAAGGTACAAAAAAACCTCTTTTAACTGTATTGGTTCTTTTTGCCATTTATCCACCCAAAATAGTGTTAGAGCTCCCTCTCTGATTTCCCAAAAGCTGTTTTTTGTACTAAACCTCTGTTCTCCCAGGCCTTGTTCCATATGGATGAGCCTTTTATATTTCTAGAAATCCTTATGAGATTAGTGGTTTTCCAAGAACTAGCATATTTTTCTTTCCAGATGCTTGCCCATTGAACCTTTGGATTTTTAACCCAATGCCACCAGAGTTTGGCCCCTAAAACATTGCTAAGAATCTCCTAGTCATCCAAGCCCAGGCCCCCTTGATTCTTGGGTTTATAGATATTTTCTCATGAGACCAAGGCCCATTCCTTCCTTGTCTCCTCCTTGCCTTAGAGAAAGTCTCTTTGGATGTTTCTGAATTCTTGCAAGACTCCTTTTGGGACTGGGAGTGTTGATAGCATGAAAATTGGGATTGGTTGGAGCACTGCCTTTTTTAGCACCAGACTACCAGCCAGATTTAAAGATCTGCAATTTTCTGACTTTATCCTGCATCTTATTGATCAATGGTTCCCAAATTCTCTTGTGCAAAGGTTTCACAGTTAGAGGAACTCCCAAATACTTTGAAGGGAGGGAATCCCCTTGAAAGCCAAGAATTCTGGAGATATTTCTCTGAATAGCAATGTTGGTATTAAAGAAAAATATTTTAGATTTGGAAAGATTAACTTCCATACCTGAAGCCATGGCAAAGTCATTCAAAATTTGTTTTTACGTTAAAGCCTCTTTGATTGTGTGGATTTCTTGTAACATGGTATCATCTACAAATTGTTGATGAGTCAAAGCCTGTCCACTCTTCCATAGTTGAAGGTCCCGAATTTTGCCTGTTACTCTAGCATGCTTGATTGACCGACCAAGACCTTCCATCATGAGGATGAAGAGAAAGGGAGAGAGTAGATCACCTTGCCTTAGACCTCTTGAAGGAAGAAAAATCTAAGAGCGAGAGCCATTAACCAGTATTGAAAAGTTGGAAGAGGTCACCAGGGCCATGACCCATCTAACCCAGTTATGATCAAAACCAAATGCCATTAGCACTTTCTTGAGGTAGTTCCAGTTGACTTTATCATAAGCTTTGGCTATGTCCAGTTGTAAGATCATTCCAACTTTCGTCTTGCTAGTTAGCTAGTGAACCTTTTCATGAGCTTGAATGATTTTATCCAATATTTATCTGCCTTCTACATAACCTAATTGTTCCCCCGAAACTAGAGTAGGAAGCAGAGGTTTGAGTCTGTTGGCCACTACCTTGGATATTATCTTGTATACCACGTTGCATAGAGCTATGGGTCTATACCTTTCTGGTGTTTGGGCATTGTCCTGTTTAGGAATCAGGGAGATGAAGGAGGTATTGAGCACCTTCAAAATAGTTCTGTTCTTCCTGGAATCCTCCACTACATTCAAAATGTCCTCTTTAACAATATTCCAGCAAGCTTTAAAGAAATCCACATTGAAGCCATCCGAGCCTGGTGCTTTGCCATTCTGCATATCTTTGAGGACCTCACTGACCTCCTCTTCAGTCACTGGTCTATTAAGATTGAAATTGTCCTCTCTAAACACTAGCTTAGGTATATGTCTAGTTAAGTCCCTGATGAAATGTTCTCTTTCTGAATTATTTTCCTGAGCTATTTCTCTAAAGTGTTAAACTAACACAGCTTCTATTTCCTCATGGGATTGTAGATGCTGCCCATCGTCATTTTTATAGAAGAGATTTTTTTGTGAGCTCTGTTCGCCATGGTGGATCTATTAAGAAATCTAGTGCTACGCTTTCCTTCCTTCAGCCATTGGACTCTAGGTTTTTGTCTCCAAAATATTTCCTCTTGTTTACACAAGTTCTCCCATTCTTGATGATGTTTCTGAACTTTATCATTTTTTTCTTTATCAAAAACTTCCTTGAACATAGCTTGGTTTAGTTCCTGCATTTTATTTTCCACAGTTTTCTTTCCTACAAATATATTACCAAAACTCTTCTTATTGCAATCTTTGAGCCTCAGCTTTATGTTCTTTAATATTTTATGTAGAAGGAACATTCTAGTTCCCTGAATCTGTAGATCTTCTACCCACCATTTTTCAATATTGCTGATGAATTATAGGTGTGAAAGCCAAATATTCTCAAATCTGAAAGGTCTATTCCGGGGGGTACCTATGCCCTGGATCTCCATTTGAAATAGCCAGTGATTTGAGCCTCCAAAGGGAAGAACACTCGCTATTATTTCCTTGTCTATGAGCATAAGGTCCTCAGAGATAATGAATCTATCCAACTTGGAGGCTACATGAGACTCTCCTCCTCTCTTATTGTTCCATGTAAAGAGGCCATTGCTTGTTTCAATGTCCACTAGTTTCATATTTTCTGTAAAGATTTGAAATGCTAGAGAGTCTCTACCTAGTACTCTAGTTCCCCCTTTTTCTCCGAAAGTGATTTTATCATATTGAAGTCCCCTCCCATGATCCAGGGTATTCCTGGATGTCTGTCCCTGAGATTTGTTAGGGTATCTGTATGCCTGAGCTTTTCATCTATCCTTTAAGGGCCATAAACATTCGTGACTAGATAGATACCCCTATCTCCAACAGGCTGAATAACTACTAATAAATAATTCCTTGATGCCTCAGCATCTATTATGTCAATTATTTGAGGGTTCCAGAGAGTGAGAATGCCTCCTGCTGTGTTCTCTGCTTTAACTTCTAGAAACTCAAACCTACTGAGCCAATTTCCATGTATTTGTCTTAAATTTTGAATGAAACATTTCGTTTCCTGGATGAAAATTATATCCGGAGCTACATGTTTCATTCTATTACTAAGAATTCTCTATTTTCTTTTACTGCCTAGACCTCTAATATTCCAAGATATGAACTTCATAATTAAAGATTTGTAAAGGAGTAGCTGGTAAGATCTTTCATCTTACTTGAATCTATCATAAGCTTTCCACATTCCATCAATAGCTCGTTTTGCTTTTTTCTGCCTCTTTTCTTTCCTGGGTTTCTAGGTGCTAACCCCGGAGTAGTTTTTAACGTTTTCACACCTTCGTTACTCAGCCTGTCGATGTTTTTTCCCCCTCCGAACCCTTATCCTGAGTTTTCCATAAATACAACTGCTGTATTCTATTGAGCTCTTCTTGAGGTAATGATTCTACCCCACCGGTTGATCCCTCGATCAAGAACCCTTCTAGATCTAGGTGTTCTCTTCCAAGAATCTCCTATAGTTCACATTCCTCCAATTCCATCTCACTCTGGGTCATTTCCTAGTCCATCTGTGGTTCTTTATCACTCATCATGATCCCTTTTTTTTTTTATCATTTTTCTGCGTTTGTTCGTGGTTTTCTTCTTTCTCCTTCTCCCCCATACTCCCTTACACTGCTTGATCTTCTATTGTCCTTTCTTTGTCCTCTTTAAGAACTTGGAACTAGTTCTGACTAACTTGTTGTCCCTCATTTTTTTGTTGCTTTTTCACACTCTTGCTGACTTTTCCTCTATGTACCACCTTTTGAAAGCTGTCCGGCTCTTTCATTGTAATAGACTTTCTTTTATTCTTTTCTTTATTGAGAGGGCAATCTCTGATAAGGTTCTTATGTTCATGGCATCTAGAACATCTAAACGGGATGTGCTCGTAGTCCACCGTTTGTACCCATTCTTCATCAAAAACTTCCAATATTACCTTATCCGGAAGAGCTCCGGATAGATCCATCTCAACACATATCCTTGATAAGGAAGTATATTTTCCCCTTCTCGTACCTTCAGAAGCTTTGAAAAACTTGCCTAATTTATTGTCTATGGCAGATAACGATTCAGGTTGCCAGTAGTCAAGAGATAGAAAATAGAGTCTTACCCAGAACAGGACCGAAGTAAAAGTTTCATGCTCTGGGAAAAAATTCATCTTCCATGGCTGCATATAGAGACTTGCTGCTACATATAAATATGGCCCTCCTTCAAACACTCTATCCTTATCCTCAATATTTATAAACACCACAGTGAAGATTCCCTTTGACCCAAGATGTAGATCAATGTTCCCTTTAGGTTTCCAGTGGTATTTGATCCATGTTTGTAAAGCTTTTTCAGTGGGTCATACTCCCATGAATTTGCAGATGATTGCATAGGTCTGCATGTGATCCCTGTGCACCTACAGTGCAAGATCGTTTAAAACTACTCTGGGTGTGATTTTAGCTTTGGGTTTACAAGGTCCCTTTTGTTTTTTTCTCTTTTTGCCCTTTGTTTTGTCATCTTCCTCCTTGTCTTTAGTGCTGTTATTCTCCTTCATTTTGGCACCATCTATTTCCTCTTCCATATTACTTCTTCCTTCCTCTCTGATTCCTTTGAATTTTTCTGGGGGCTTCTTGCCCTTGTTGGCAACGGCCTCCTTATAGGAGGGAGTGGAGCTCCCTCCTTTGCGACCTTCCATGGATGAAATCCTCTGCAACAATATGAAGCCCTAACTGTTCGCTCTCTGCCCACCTCCAAGATGTAAACTTAAAGACCCGTGCTCCATCATGTTAACTAATTTATTTCAATACCAACTTGATGTATATGTATAAAAACAGAAAGGTTTGTATTTTTGTTAATAATATAACACTTTAATCCCCAAAAAAGAGAAATAATGGAAACTAAAAAATAAAAAATCTTAGTTTGTAATAAGACATAAATGTGTAACTTATAAATTAACATGTGAACAACGTACGTGAATAAAATATTTCAACGTTTATAATAAGTAAAAGGTTTCAATCTCATATATATATATATATATATATATATATATATATAGATATATATATATATATATATATATATATATATATATATATATATATATATATATATATATATATATATATATATATAGTAAAAATTGTAAAATAAATATATCTTATGGCTAAAATATTTCAATTAATCTTACTATTCAACATTTTGATTCATTTTCATGTATATTTTTTAAGCTATTTTTTTCTAAAATGCAATAAAGATTTGTTAAAACTATAATTTTAAGTTGTGTAGTTTGCATACCAAATGAAATTTCCAAATAATTAAATCTATTTATATATTCGAAAATACAGTTTAAATAATATATAAAAATAATCTATCTAAAAATAAATATTTAAAATTAAAAATTAAAAAAATTCTATCCTCTAAACTTCACTATATCCATCATTTAAAATCCATCTTCAATAATTTATATAAAATTTCAATTTTTATATCCCTATAATAATATACCTATAATTCACTATAAGTGAAGTCTCACAAGCTATACATATATATTAAGAAGAAAATTTATATATCCTAAATTATTATCCTAACCCACTATGCATATACATTTGGAAGAGCATTTCCATATCCTAAATTATTATCCTAACATCAAAAACCTTGAATCCTTGCGTTGTAAATAATGATTTTGAATGAACCTCAACTGTTTACATATATGTATACATTCTCGTCACCCTAAGTGAGGTCTCACGAGCTATGCATTTACATTTAGAAAAGCATTTCCATATCCTAAATTATTATCCTAACATCAAAAACTTTGAATCCTTGTGTGGAATGATTTTGAATGAACCTCAACTATTTACATATATGTAAACATTTTCGTCACTTTTATCATAAATAGTATTAAATATTTTAAAGAAAAACAATAAAAATAGATAAATATATATCTATATATATATCTATCTATCATTTTTATCATCAATAATATTTAAATTTTCAAAAAAACACCATTTATTCATTTTCTATGTATTTTTTTATTATTTCTATCAAAAAAAAATGACCTATGATCTCATAAAGTTGATTAGAAAGTCTTTTAATAATACTAAACACTCTAAAGATACTAAAAATACTTAAAACATAGTTTCTACCCTCATATACCAAACTTTTATTTACTAATTTCATATATATATATATATATAAAATATATAGTATTATTATTTGGTTATTCACTTAAAGGGTTTATTGAAATTGGGATGATTTAATTTGTTTTAAAAATCAATTAGTTTTTCCTAATACTTATTTTTGTTTATTTCTGTTATTATTAAATATTAATATAGGGTCTTATTATTTGATTAATTGGTTAAAGGGTTTATTGAGATTGGGATATTTGTTTTCATTAAAAATTAATGAATTCAAATTATTAATATTTTTTAATAATAAATAATTTGATAATTATTTTGAAAACATTTTATTATGAGCGGGAGATTGAATGTTCAATTCCCTTGAATGTAGCTCAGTTTAGATGTGGACAATGGACAAGTATATGTAACAACCCAAAATTAAAATATATAATTAATTTAATCAATTGATAAAATTAATAATCAACACACAATTGTTCAACTATCAAAGGAGGTGTACCTGTAACAATAATATACCTTATTTGTGATTTAGGAGTTATAATGCTACTGAGATCCCAACACACAACCTTAGGCTCAATTATACATAATTTTCCTCACAATTTTTTTTTCAAAAAAATGAATAAATACTTCTCATGCCCCTTTTTGTCCATTAAATAGACAATGGAAAGAGATTGAAATATATACATCCATGCAAACTTTTATTTCTTTATTGTAAGTTCTGCTTATTTCATTTTTTTTTCTTAATTTAAGTTTTCCTTATATTAATTTTTTTACTTTTATTAACTTATTTATTATTACTTTTCTTAATTTAACTTTTCCTTATACTATTTTTTTTTGTTTTTATTAACTTATTTATTATTACTATTCTTATACTTTAGAACTTCATTTTTTTATTTATTATTTTTACTATTTTTATCCTGTATCAATTATTTATTTATTATTTGTTTAATATTCTTATATTTTCTTTATTATTACTATTATTATTTTGTATTCTTTATTTATTCTTTATTTTCTATTTATTTATTTTTTATTATTTTTATTTATATAGTATTATTATTATAATTATGGGGCATTACAAGATGTTATAGTGGTAGTGTGATCCAAGTGGATGTTGGTGGCCACCCACCTATCCCACTTGGATCCCCACTACTGTCTCTTTCAATTTTTCAGGTTCCTTAATTGTAGCAAAATTTACAATTTTTAGCATTTTTTCGGGTCCTGAACTTTCGGAGCCATTTTGAGGCCCTAAACGACGTTTTTTGGAAAATATCTGTTCCATGAATCGTTGTTGCTCTTGCCAAAGTTGTACTCCACTAATAGATCTTTCTAACGAGCCATGTGAACGTCAAACGGAGATCATATGCCAAAGTTATGACGTTGGGAAGTTGATGTACCACTTTATCCGAAACGAGGCCCACAGTTTATCGTTTCATCTCCTAGGGTTAGGTTTTTTGATATTTAGGGTTTTCCATTTTTTCTCAACAATAAATAGGCCTTCGAGCCTCATTGTAACATGGTTCAAAGGCATGTAACCGCCACATCTCTTCTTAGAGATAAGCTACCATCACCCTAGCTAGTTTTTTTCCATTTCTGTTTGTAAGCATATTTCAGTATTTTACAGTAATGAAATGAAGTATTATTTTCAATGCATCTTTGTGTTTATGGTTATATCTGTCATTTGTTGCATTCCTATTTAAGTACAGATCAGTGGTATCAAAGCGGTCTACTTTTTCTCTATTTTTCATTGCATGTCTCCAACGAGGTTGGGATATAAGGAGTTATGGCTTGAACAGGTCGAACCTTTGCAAGATCAGCCTCGCAAATCCCAATGGACCCCCATGGTAGATGAAAAGAAAGACGAGGGGGCAGGATATCCTATCAAAATCTTGTTCGAAGAAGCCCTTGACAAAGGAACGCGAGGATGGAAAACTTTGCCCAGTTCCTTTAGTGGCTACCCAGAGGCAGCACATCGGCTTCCAACAGCTACTCCAGAAACGCCACACCCTTTAAGGTACAAGTTAATTTTGAAATCCCCATCTTCAAGGGTAAATAGATGTAGGTGGCATAGATAAATGGTTAAATCTCCTAAAAGGGTATTTTTCTATTCATGATTTTTCTAGTCAGGAAAATTTTATTTTCGATCTTCTCAAAGAAACCCCCCACATCAAGGACTGGTGGGAAACCTACTATGAGGAGAAGGATGAAAATACGTGCTCACCATTTTTAGCTGCACCCACTTGGAATTCATTCTAGGATGCCATCAAGGAGTAGTACTACCCTGTCAAAAGCTATGAGGAAAAATACATAAAGTGGACCACGCTGCAGCAGTGAAGGGACCAAGATGTGTCAGAGTTCACAAACATTTTTCATACCCTTCGCACACAGTTGGGTGTCAAAGATTCTGAGCTACATTTGATACTCAAATACCACGACTGCCTACTCAGATACATCTAGGACGATATGGATTTCCTGAACATCCCCTCGCTCGGCACAACGTACCAATCTGATGTCAAAATTGAGTAGAAGTTTAAACAAAAGAAGTGAGACTTTGGATCTACGAATCCAAAGAACAAAGGACAAAGCCAAGGCAGGGTGACCAAAGACACCCTGTCAAAGCCATAAAAAAATAAGAACGCCACAAAGTCAAAAAGGACACAGGAAAGTGGTCTGAGTTCCATAAGAGCCCCACTCACAATGCTAGTGAGTTTCGAACCAAGTAGTCATTGGTGGCCGAGTTGAAGGCTTTTGAATCAGATGCATGTTCTGACCCTGTGTTAGAACCCGACAAGGAGAATGGAAAAGGGAAGCAAATCATTGATGTGGAGCCCAATGCCACTGTTGCCACTGCCAAGGTCCAGAAGAATGAGCTCGAACATCCAGAGGAGGGGAAGCATCTTTTCCACTCATATATGTGGGTGTATGGTTCGCCGTTGCAATTCATTGTTGATAGTGGGAGCCAAAAGAACCTCATTTCAACACAGGTCGTGAGGCGGTTGGGCCTACCGACTACACCACACCTGTAGCTATATAGTATCGGGTGGCTTCACCAAGGACGAGATCTCCGAGTTTGCCAGCAGTGTCATCTTCCCTACAGCATCAAGCCCTTCACAGACAAGGTATTGTGTGATGTTGCACCTCTAGATTTTTGTGATGATTAGGCCAACCATACTTGTCGAGGTGACACACTGTGCATGATTCAAGGACTCACGCTATTATTATAACCTTGGGTAATTCATTATGTAGGATACTGGAGGTAGCCCCACCTATGCCACCTCTTTAATTACTTATAAGAAATACAGCAAGTTCATCTCCTAGACTAGGAAGTTCATTTTCTATATGGTTCACTCCCAAAGTAAGGGGAATATCGTCGCCACAACCATGACCCATGCGAAGGGTTCCTCCACGTAGCAACAATAGCAAAGGGATATGCTCATCTTCTCCTCACTGACAGGGGTACCATTGCTCTATTAGGCCAAGCATTCATCTGATTTGACTTCCAGAGCACCTCTACCCAACGGACTGTTCTACCACCACTCCATTCTGGAAAATGCAAAGTACAAGTAGTGACATGATCAACATCAGGTACCACACAAGTTTTAGGTGGGTGACAAAGTTTGGTCACATCTGCAGAAAGAATGCCTTACAAGAGCCCATCAAAAGTTTAGACCACTCTGACATGGTCCTCACAGCATTACCAAGGATGTGGGAAACAATGCTTTGGAGCACAACATTCCTCCATTTCTTCACTTGCACCAAGTGTTCAATGTGGAACACCCTCGACCATGCTTCCCACCATTACTGGGCACATCAAAGATTGTAGAACAACTCACCAGGAACCAAGTTCAGCAGATGGAGGAACTCAACACAATGGGGAACATTGCTTCCTAAGGGGGGAGGAATGATCTACGTGGATGTTGGTGGCCACCCACCTATCCCACCTGGACCCCCACAAATGTCTCTTTTAGTTTTTCGGTTTCCTTAATTGTAGCACAATTTACAATTTTTAGCAATTTTTCGGGTCCTGAACTTATGGAGCCGTTTTGAGGCCCTAAACAGCTTTTTTTGGAAAATATGGGAGCAACATAGGACCATGGTCCAATATTGATATTTCCAAAGTTGTAGTGCTCAGATAGATCTTTATAACAAGCTATTGTGTGCGTCAAATGGAGATCGTATGCCAAAGTTACGACGTCGGGAAGTTGATGTACCAATTTACCTGAAACGGGGCCCATAGTTTGTTGTTTCATCTCCTAGGGTTAGGTTTTTGGATGTTTATGGTTTTCCATTGTTTCTAAAAAATAAATAGGCCTTCGAGCCTCATTTTAACACAGTTCAGAGGAATGTAACCACCACATCTCTTCTCAGAGATCAGTTACCATCACCCTAGTTATTTTATTTCCATTTCTATTTGTAAGCATATTTCAGTGTTTTACAGTAATGAAATGAAGTATTATTTTCGATTCATCTCTATATTTATGGTTATATCTTTCATTTGTTGCATTCTTCTTTAAGTATGAATCAGTGGTATTAGAGCGGTCTGCTTTTTCTCTATTTTTCATTGCATGTCTCCAATGAGGCCGAGATATAAGGAGTTAGGGCTTGAACAGGTCGAACCTTTGCAAGATCAGCCTCACAAATCCCAACGACCTCTCATGATGGATGAAAAGAAAGACGATGGGGCAGTAGATCCTATCAAAATCTTGTTTGAAGAAGCCCTCGAGCGGCAAAGGAATGTGATGATGGGAAACTTTTCCCAGATCCTTCAGCGGCTACCCAGAGGTAGTGCATTGGCGTCCAACAACTACTCTAGAAATGCCACACCCTTTAAGGTAGAAGTTAATTTCGAAATCCCCATTATCGAGGCTAAAATAGATGCAAATGCCATAGATAAATGGTTAAATATGCTAGAAGGGTATTTTTCTATTCATGATTTTTCCAGTTGGGAAAAGTTTATTTTCGCTCTTCTCAAAGAAACCCCCGACGTCAAGGACTGGTGGGAACCGTACTACGAGTAGAAGGATGAAAGTACGTACTCACTATTCTCAGCATCACCCATTTGGAATTCATTCCAGGATGCCATCAAGGAGCAATACTAGCCTGTGAAAAGCTATGAGGACAAATACATGAAGTGGACCACGCTGTGGCAGGGAAGGAACCAAGATGTGTCAGAGCACACAAACATTTTTCATATCCTTCACACATAGTTGGGTATCAAATATTCTAAGCTACATTTCGTACTTAAACACCGCAGTTCCCTACATAGATACATCCAGGACAATATTGAGTTCTTGAACATCTCCTCTGTCAGCATGGTGTACCGTACACTATCAAAATGGAGAAGAAGTTTAAACAAAAGAAGTGAGACTTTGGATTTGCGAATCTGAAGAACAAAGGAAAAAGCCAAGGCGAGGTGACCCAAGACAACCCATCAAAGCCACAAGAAAATAAAAACACCACAAAGTCGAAGAAGGACATAGGAAAGTGGTTTGAATTCCATAAGAGCCCCACTCACAATGCAAGTGAGTGTCGAACCAAGCAGTCACTGCTGGCCGAGTTGAAGGCTTCTAAATCAGATGCATATTCCAACCCTGAATCAGAACCGATAAGGGGAATGGCAAATGGAAGCAAATCATTGATGTGGAGCCCAATGCCATTGTTGCCACCACCAAGGTCTAGAAGAATGAGCCCAAAGATCCTGAGGAGGGGGATCATCGTTTCCACTCATATATGTGGGTGAAGGGTTTGCCACTGTAATTCATTGTTCACAATGGAAGAACCTCATTTCAGCAGAGGTCGTGAAGTGGTTGGGCCTACGGAATACACCATACCCATAGTTGTACAGTATCAGGTGGCTTCACCAAGGACGAGATCTCCCATTTCGCCAGTAGTGTCATCTTCCCTACAATATCAAGCCCTTCACAGATGAGGTGTTGTGTGATGTTGCACCTCTGGATTTTTGTGATGATTAGGCCAAACATAATTGTGGAGGAAACATGTTGTGTATGAGTAAAGGCCTCACGATGTTATTATTACTTTTGGTAATTCATTATACAGGATATCGGAGGTAGCCCCACCTAACGCCACCTCTTTAATCATTGTTAAGAATTGCAACAAGCTCATCTCCCATACTCGGAAATTCATTTTTTGTCTGGTTCGATCCCAAAGTGAGGGGAATATTGTCACCACATCCATGACTGCCGTGAAGGGTTCCTCCACGCAGCAACAACAACAGAGGGATATGGTCATCCTCTCCTCACTAACAAGGGTGCCATTGCACTATCAAGGCAAGCATTCGTATGATCTAACTTTCAGAGCACCTCTACACAATAGGCTGATCTCTCACCACTCCATTCTGGAAAATACAAAGTACAAGCAGCGACATGATCAACATCAGGTACCACACAAGTTTTAGGTGGGTGACAAAGTTTGGCTACATTTGCAGAAAGAACGCCTTAGAAGAACCCATCAAATGCTCATACCACTCTGACATGGTCCTTACAACATTACCAAGTCTGTGGGAAACAATGCTTTGGAGCACAACATTCCTCCATTCATTCACTTGCACCAAGTGCTCAATGTGGAGCATCCTCAACCATGCTTCCCACCATTACTGGACACATCAAAGATTGCAGAACAACTCACCGGGGACCAAGTTCAGCAGATGGAGGAACTCAACACAATGGGGACCATTGCTTCCTAAGGGGGGAGGAATGATCGAGGTGGATGTTGGTGGCCACCCACCTATCACAGTTGGACCCCCACAAATGTCTCATTTAATTTTTTAGTTTCCTTAATTGTAGCACAATTTACAATTTTTAGCAATTTTTCATGTCCTGAACTTCAAGAGCTGTTTTGAGGCCCTAAACAATGTTTTTTGGAAAATATGGGAGCAACATAGGACCATGGACCTATGTTTCTCTTTCCAAAATTGTAGACCTCAGATAGCTCTTTTTAATGAGCTATTGTGTGGGTCAAACGATGATCATATGCCAAAATTACGACGCCGAGAAGTCGACATACCAATTTACCTGAAACAGGGCCCACAATTTGTCGTTTCATCTCCTAGAGTTAGGTTTTTGGATGTTTAGGGTTTTCCATTATTTCTCAACAATAAATAGGCCTTTGAGCCTCATTGTAGCATAGTTCAGAGGCATGTAACTGCCACGTCTCTTCTCGGAGATAAGCTACCATCACCTTAGCTATTTTATTTCCATTTCTATTTGTAAGCATATTTTAGTATTTTACAGTAATGAAATGAAGTATTATTTCCGTTGCATCTCTATATTTATGATTATATTAGAGCGGTCTGCTTTTTCTCTATTTTTCTTTGCATGTCTCCAACGAGGCCAAGATATAAGGAGTAATGACTTGAATAGGTCAAACCTTTGCAAGATTAACCTCACAAATCCCAATGGCCTCCCATTGCAAATGAAAAGAAAGATGAGGGGGCAGGAGATCCTATCAAAATATTATTTGAAGAATCCCTCGAGTGGCAAAGGAACGTGATGATGGACAAATTTGCCCAGATCCTTCAATGGCTACCCAGAGGTAGCGCATCAGCTTCCAACAGCTACTCTAGAAACGCTACACCCTTTAAGGTACAAGTTAATATGAAATCCCCATCTTCAAGGGTAAAATAGATGTAGATGTCGTAGATAAATGGTTAAATCTACTAGAAGGGTATTTTTTTGTTCATGATTTTTCCAATCGGGAAAAGTTTATTTTCACTCTTCTCAAAGCAACCCCCCACCTCAAGGACTGGTGGGAAACCTACTGCAAGCCGAAGGATGAAAGTACATGCTCACAATTTTCAGCTGCACCCACTTGGAATTCACTCCGGGATGCTATCAAGGAGCAGTACTACCCTGCCAAAAGCTATGTGGAAAAATATATAAATTGGATCACAATGCTTCAGGGAAGGGACCAAGATGTGTCAGTGTTCACAAACAATTTTCATACCCTTCGCACACAGTTGGGTATCAAAGATTCTAAGCTACATTTGGTACTCAAATACCATGGTTTCCTACACAGATACATCCAGGATGATATATAGTTCCTGAAAAACTCCCCGCTCGGCATTGTTGGTTAGGTAAATCCCCTTTGCGGATAGAGGCAATCCCACTAGCCTAAAACAGAACTAGCCACAATCAAACCACGCTGCTACGCAAGTTCCTAGTTATGCATCAAAGGTGAATTAAGAAGACCAACCTGGAATCCAACGCTATGATTGAAGCAGAGTTGATATTCCCGCTCCCTCACTCCAGCAGATCATAAACGAACACCTGCACATGCAAAGGAAGAGACAGATACCAACATAAAATCTACCAAGGCACAACTATATTTCAGTCAGAAAGGAGATAAATCAACACATCACCATAATAGACAGTGAGATTGGAACTATAATAGCAGTCGCTCATTAATTAATAATAAACAGGAAAAGTTACAACCATGGTTCTGACGTTGAACCTCTCCTGGCTGGGCGAGTAACTATATGTGTCTTGCAATGCATCTCCTCTCCGGCAGCATAACCTCTCTAGGATTCACTAGCATTCCTCCAAGAACTCAAGAACTCAACATCTAGCACTCCATGACTAACGACTAGCTTGTCAAATGCATCAGGACAAGCTTATATAGATGAAGAAGGGAGGAGGATACGATGAACCGGGACACCTATTGTGGATTAACATTATCCCCAAAAGCCATTAAAGATGGAGATAGGATAGAACTCGACATAAGACTGATTTTTTATCCTAAAAAAGCTCCATGTAATGAAGGAAACAACAGTCAGACGTGCATTAAGGCAAAAAGCATGACCAAACTTGGTTGGCACGACTGCTGCTCTAAGACAGGGCGCCAATGGTCGCGCCCTCTTTTGAGGATCTCCATGATTGGCGTGGGAAAGATACTGTGGACCTGCGCCAATGGAAAAAGAGCACTTTTCAGGGATAATTTGTAGAAGGTGTCTTCAGGGAACATGAAGTACATACTCAGGGGAACATAATGCAAGTGTTTTTAGACTTTGTCACTTCTTATAACTCCCGGGATGAGGCCTCCAAAGTACGACAAGAGGAGCAACAGGGATGGTGACAAATTACTGTGTAACAGATGCCCCCTAAAGCATGAAGTCCGAGAGGTGGAGAGGGGTGAAATGCTTTACAAGAACACACAAGAACACATAAGAACACATATAGTTGCTGCCGCCGAGGATCTGTGTTAAGAGACATGACTGATAGTTCAATTACATGATGTGCGTGGTATGGTCGCATCCATCTATAAGAGAGTACATAAATAATCTAGATCCATAGTATGGACGCAACCATTTGGTTAGGATCAATGAATTGACTCAGGTATGGTCGCAGCCATCCAGTGAATGAGTCAAGTATCAAGAATCACGCCTGGATTACAACAGACACAATCCAGGGTCTTGCACTCCATCTCGACCCGAACAAGATTACAAGTTCAAGCATCTGAATATATGAGCTGAAGTCGAACATGCATGAACATCGTCTGATTACCAGTCAATAGTGGAAACTTTTAACAGACGCGAGAGGTACCACCAATAATGACAATGGTCCTCAAGGTACTATAGGTACAATCTACAGCGCGTGAACTAATGATCTGAAGTCAAACGCCCGTAGAATCATTCGATCGGAGGCCAATGATGAAAACCTCACGTCGAACACGAAGAACCTGCCATTGAGGCATGCAGGCTCTAAGGCACCGGAAAGGAGTCTCTAGATCAACTTCCTGGATAATGAGTTGAAGTCGACAGGAAGTGACCTTGATCGAAGGTGGGCCATAATGTTTCCCACATCATCGACACGAGACAGAGAGATAATGTTGTGAATCAAGATTGTGCGAACTATCAGAGGGAGGTTGTTTCTTTGCAGAGGTCAACTTCTCTTGAACATATCGGCGGCACATTAATGGAATCGGCAGTATTTGACATCAATGTATCAAAGGTCATGATGACGAGGCAATGAGTGGATGAGAGGTCAAATAAGGTACCCAAGTCCATGGAAGCAAGTGAAAGATATGAGATGAGATATCCCCACCCCGGACACGAAAGCAGAAAAGTGCCATGTTCAAGAGCGACATACTGCCGTCACGGTAATAATTATGGTTCAAAAATTTTCTTTTCCCCCCGCCATTTCTGGCGAGTACCCCAGTTATTTTTAACAAGCTTGATGGGGATAGCATATGCTTGTGTTGTGACAAAATCCGATGTCATTAAGTTTTAACGAGTCTGACAAAGGAAGAACTCGGCGTCTTTTCATGTTTAGAGAGTTTGAAAAGACAACAGAAAAGGAAACTCCAGGGATGTCCTTTTTCGTAAAGTTGTGTCTCTCGGGCCTGAAAAAGTATAAAATAATACCCGAAAGAACCGCTCGATCATTATGATCGAGGAGTACTTTTCATAATTAGTGATTTTGACCTGAAAAAGTAAAAAAGCAGTCAAAACCACGTCATTTCGTAACCATTAACGAGTTTGGAACGACAAAAACCTGGTAATCTTTTTATGTTTTAACGGTCGACAAAAAGAACTTAAAACGACCGCCCCTTATTAACATTTAACGAGTCAAGAGGAGCGACTCGGCAATCTTTTCCTCTTTAAATGGTCAGAAAAGAGCTGAAAGCAGACCTCCATTTTTATTTTCTTTAACGAGTCAAAAAGGAAAAATACTCGGTGATCTTTTCATATTTTACGAGTCAGAAAAGAGCGCAAAGGCGACTCGTCCTGAAGGAACGAGTGGTATAAAAGGTAGCAACTGGTTCCGGTAATGGTGGAACCTACTCGAAACATGTAAAGGTTAAGAGGCTGGCTAATAAAACCACTCATCGCTGCGGTTCCTTCAGGAAAGGAGAAACATCCAAGTGAAAGCATATGATCGGCCAAAGAGATGGTGGCGATGGAATGAAACAACCAAGGCTCATCTAGCAGAATTTAGCAGATAAAAGGCAATCACGGGGTGTAAATCAGGTATGGGTTCATTTTTTCACAAGCTTGAACCATGGAGAACTCTGCTTGAATTCGGTTTCATGTTTACACAAGATTGAAAGGAAAAACTATGCTTGCTATAAATTTGCATGCCCCCAGCATGATAATACAAATCGAGGTACATGCCCCCCAAGCTTCATGGCATTCACGGAGTGGATGGAATGAAGGTTTACTTGGAATGACTCGATTTTGAAGGAGGATGCATGCCCCCCCGGGCCTCAGTCACACGCCCAGGTCAGCTGCCGTCATCAGAATGACGGAGTGGATGTTGGGGCATTTCTTGTGGAAATAAGACCATTTAGGAATGGTAGATGACTATATGTGAAGTGCGAACCGGGGAATGAAAGTTGGTCTACGACCTTGATCATCCTTCCTTCATGTGGAAAACACATCACTCTGAAGAGTGAGGACACAATTGCACGTATGCGATAAATATAGTCTCGTCCAAGGAGTAAATTGTAATCTAACGGACCTTGGACTACCATGACGCCCATTTGAACAGTCTTCCCTTCTAATGTGATAGGTACATTGGGAAGAATTCCTAAAGGTGGAGTGGTTTCTCGATGGAAACCTGTAAGGTTTCTCATCTCAGGCAGAAGCAGTGGGGAACCAAGTGCTTCCCAAGCTGTTGAAGAAAGGATACTCACAGGAGATCCCTCATCAATAATTGTACCGGCCATAACCATGCGGTAGACTTGGACTATAATTCGAAATGGTATGGAGGCTGGTAACCGAGGATTGCCTAGTTGATCCCAATTGAAGGAAACAACTAGGTTGCTTGGAGGTGGGACTGGATAGACAGCCGGATATGATTCTGATGGACTTTCTTTCTAGTGCGAAGGAATGAGAGGGATGCTCACTTGATCATTAGAGTCTATGTTGATAAATAGAATTTGGATGGTGGGATCTTCATTCTTTGCAGTGATAACATCATCTGAGGAGGTAACTTCGGAAGGCAAAACCGGGTCACTTGCGAGCTGGACCTTTTGACTTTTGTCTGGTTTGGATTCAGATGTAAGATCATCTAAGGATGGAACTTCTGTAGGCAAAACCGGGTCACTTGTAAGCTGGACCTTTTGAAAGACCGGGTCAACTGTAATTTGGAACTTTGGACTTTCGTTTGGTTTGGACTCAGGTGGTTCATCTTAGATGATGAATGTAAATCAACACTCGTTCCGACCAGGGACTGGTTTGGAACAGGCGGAGCATAGGTAGGTTCAGCAAGAGAAGGCTGGACCAAAGAGGAATCATGCTTGATCACTTGGTTAGTGGAGAGATGATCTGCAGTTGCAAAAAGACGCTGATATCCAGCGGGTAGTTGGGGTAAGGGAGCTGACAGACTTTCCAAAAGACGGGAGGCTTCATCCATAAGTGGACAAAGGCGAAGGAGATGATTACCTTCACAAAGTCGACAAGGGAAACGAACCTTCCCTTTTCTCTTACCAACTAGTAAGGTATCGTCGATCTGCGACGACAAGGGGTGAGTCGGGTCACGGGACCATATATCTAGGATCCTGGGAATACCAGGACAATCAGAAAGAAAATGGTCCTCCTTGCATAATCGACAAGGAGACTTAGCCTTCCGCGGAGGAGCAGAAGGTGGTTCCACTTCAGATATTTTCGTGGTAGATGCGACCTTTCCCTTAGGAGACTTCTTCTTTTTGGTCTTCTTCTTCTTCTTCTTAGCCACTTGGTTACTGAAATCCAAGGTTTCACCAGGCGAAGTAGAAGATGAGAACGTAGCAATAGGCGAAGAAGGGAAGGGGTCCACCTTAGAATCAACATGGTGTTGTTCGGGTGAAGGAGGTGGTGGCGGAACAGGAGTTATCACACTCGAGACCACCGAGTTTGAAAAAAACCATACGGGTAAGCCTATGGTCAACCCAGGCAAAGACAATGTTGCGATATACTGAACACTGACATTTCCAACAGGAGGAAATGGACGAGGGTTCCCATCAGGAGGAACACCTTGGCCGGTGGGCGCTGGGAAGGCTGCCATTGAACGAGAAATAATCCTACTCAAGCTAACACAAACAAAATCTAATTGGGTAGATGTTATCGTGGCCAATAAATTTTAAGACACTGAACTTAACCTTTTCATTTTTTAAGAGTCGAGAAAAGGATAAAAGATGACTCTAGTCTCCTTCGAATATTTAATGAGCACGAAGTGACAAGACGCTCACCGGCACCTTTTTGTTTAAGGAGTCCGAAAAGGATCAAAAGTGACTGCTCTGGAATTCTAGGTAGAGGGTGTGCCAAACTTTTCGCAAAACCACAGAATACTTTTTAGGGTACGGGTGGTCAATCTTCATGAATGCTGTGTTCACTGCATTGCGAATCGTAGGGCGGCTGACACAGCTTCCTATGGATAAAGGCTTTATTCCTATAGGGGTCTCCGAATATATACGCGACGGTACGTGGGAGCATAGTCCGTATTGGCACCTATCGTTTCATCGTGGAGGAATCACCCAACCACTTGACGATAAACTACCAGGTTTAAAGACGCCGGAACACGTCTCTAACCTAGACCTCTAGAGTATTTGCGTTATGTTCCAATGCGTTGTTATGTTCATTGAGTTTATTTTAAAGTTTATCTTCAATTATGTTTCAGTTTTTTGGTCCTACCGTATGTGATATCTCAAAAACTTCTTAAATGCAAACTATATGCAAAAATTCTATCATTTGATTCGATGAATTCTATCTACAGGAGGGTTGAGATCTTTACACAAACGAAATGATCACTCAACAAACAACAAAGATCCTAATGCAGCTAATAACAAGAAACGAAATTTTCTCTTTTTCTTTTTAATAGCAACAAATAACAATAAACGCTAACTAATATTATGCAAAAGATATTTTGTTTTTCTTTCCTTTAAGATGGCATGATGCATTTAAACAAATCTTAAGAGATATGCACAATTCAAGTTCACTCAATGAAATAGAACCAACTCTGAAACACCAAAATGAATTATGCAAGCAAGGAAAAACACAAAGGCTTTCAATGAACCATGTAATCTAAGTTCAAATGAAGTCAATTCAAAGAGGCTAGAAGTGAATCACTCAGAGTATAGAAGATCAAGCTTTAACAAATCACTGGATAGGTGCAGGACACAACCAACAAGCTGACTGGATAATCAAGAGACCGAAACTTCCCACAGAAGGCTAGAAATGCAAAGTAACCAGATGTTCTAGGGCTGAGACGAAAATCAACAGAAATAAGAAAACAACTGAAGGATAAAGGCTAAAACCAGTCAAGCAGAGGTTCAACACACTTCCAGAGGCTGTAAGAGATATAAAAAGAGACTGAAAGAGCTTCCCACCCACACACTGGCAAAATTTACAGGGCTGGCGCGACTGTCAGCCTGCAACTTGCGCTACCAAAGGATTGGTGCGAGTTGCTTTTGAGCAACATGCGCCAACTGGCGCGAATGTTAGAGTAATAACCGTGCCAATTAAGCTTGCCGGCTAGAAAAATAAATGATACGACCTCAGGTCAGGTTGACAGTGCTCAAATGGGTCAAACAGTAAAAAATAAACTCAAAACTGACCCAGGAAGCTCATTCACTCAAGCAAGCAGAAGAAAGTTAACATGCAAGACAAATTCCAAATAGCTTCTCCCCAGTGGAGTCGCCAAATTGTTGGTTAGGTAAATCCCCTCTACGGACAGAGGCGATCCCACTAGCCTAAAACATAACTAGCCACAATCAAACCACGTTGCTACGTAAGTTCCTAGTTATGCATCAAAGGTGAATTAAGAAGACCAACCTGGAATCCAACGCTATGATTGAAGCAGAGTTGATATTCCCACTCCCTCGCTCCAGCAGATCATAAACGAACACCTGCACATGCAAAGGAAGAGACAGATACCAACATAAAATCTACCAAGTCACAACTATATTTCTGTCGGAAAGGAAATAAATCAACACATCACCATAATAGACAATGAGATTGGAACTATAATAGCAGTCGCTCATTAATTAATAATAAACAGGAAAAGTTACAACCATGGTTCTGACGTTGAACCTCTCCTGGCTGGGCGTATAACTATATGTGTCTTGCAATGCATCTCCTCTCCGGCAGCATAACATCTCTAGCATTCACTAGCATTCCTCCAAGAACTCAAGAACTCAACATCTAGCACTCCATGACTAACGACTAGCTTGTCAAATGCATAAGGACAAGCTTATATAGATGAAGAAGGGAGGAGGATACGATGAACCAGGACACCTATTGTGGATTAACATTATCCCCAAAAGCCATTAAAGATGGAGATAGGATAGAACTCGACATAAGGCTGATTTTTTATCCTCAAAAAGCTCCATGTAATGAAGGAAACAACAGTCGGACGTGCGTTAAGGCAAAAAGCATGACCAAACTTGGTTGGCGCGACTGCTGCTCTAAGACAGAGCGCCAATGGTCGCGCCCTCTTTTGAGGATCTCCATGATTGGCACAGGTAAGATACTGTGGACCTGCGCCAATGGAAAAAGAGCACTTTTCAGGGATAATCTGTAGAAGGTGTCTTCAGGGAACATGAAGTACATACTCAGGGGAACATAATGCAAGTGTTTTTAGACTTTGTCACTTCTCATAACTCCCGGGATGAGTCCTCCAAAGTACGACAAGAGGAGTAATAGGGATGGTGACAAATTACGGTGTAACGGGCATGACATACCAATATGTTGTCAAAATTGAGCAGAAGTTTAAACAAAATAATCGAGACTTTCGATCTGTGAATCCGAAAAACAAAGGACAAATCCATGGCGGGGTGACCCAAGACAACCCATCGAAGCCGCAATAAAAGAACAACACCATGAAGTCAAAGAAGGAAACAGTAAAGCGGTTTGATTTTCATAAGAGCGCCACTCATAATGCAAGTGACTGTCAGACCAAGCAGTCGTTGGTGGCCGAGTTAAAGGCTTCTGAATCAGATGCATGTTCCAACCTTGAGTCAGAACCCAACAAGGGGAATGACAAACGGAAGCGAATCATTAATGTAGAGACCAACACCGTTGTTTCCCCTGCCAAGGTCCAAAAGAATGAGCCCGAAGATACACGGGAGGGGGAGCATCTTTTCCACTCATATATGTGGGTGAAGGTTTCGCCACTACAATTCATTGTTGACAATGCAAACCAAAAGAACCTCATTTTAGAAAAGGTCGTGAAGTGGTTGGGCCTACCGACTACATCACACCCATAGCCGTACAATAATAGGTGGCTTCATCAAGGACGAGATCTCCGAGTTTGCCAGCAGTGTCGTCTTCCCTACAACATCAAGCACTTCACAAAGGAGGTATTGTGTGATGTTGCACCTTTAGATGTTTGTGAGGATTAGGCCAACCATACTTATGGAGGTGACATGCTATGTATAAGTCAAGGCCTCATTCTGTTATTATTACTTTGGGTAATTTATCATATAGGATACCAAAGGTAGCCCCACCTACCGCCACCTCTTTAATCACTGCTAAGAATTGCAGCAAGCTCATCTCCCATACTAGGAAATTCATTTTTTGTCTAGTTTGCTCCCAAAGTAAGGGGAATATTGTTGCCACATCCAACACCCCTATGAAGGGTTCCTACATGCGGCAACAACAACAGAGGTATACGGTCATCTTTTCCTCACCAACAGGGTTACCATTGCATTGTCAGGCCAAGCATTCATCTTATATGACTTTCGAAGCACCTCTACCCAACAAGCTGATCTATCACCACTCCATTCTAGAAAATGCAAAGTACAAGTAGCGACATGATCAACATCAAGTACCACACAAGTTTTAAGTGGGTGACAATGTTTGGTTACATCACCAGAAAGAACGCCTTACAAGATCCCATTAGAAGCTTAGACCACTCCGACATGGTCCTTACAACATTACCAAGGCTGTGGGAAACAATTTTTTGGAGAAAAACATTCCTCCATTCCTTCACTTGCACCACGTGTTTAATGTGGAACGCCTTCAACTATACTTCCCACAATTACTGGACAAATCAAAGATTGCAGAACAACTCACCAGGGACCAAGTTTAGCAGATGGAGGAACTCAACGCAATGGGGACCATTGCTTCCTACAGGGGGAGGAATGATCCAGATGGATGTTGGTGGCCAACCAACTATCCCACTTGGAACCACACAAATGTCTCTTTTAGTTTTTCAGTTTCCTTAATTGTAGCACAAATTACTATTTTTAACAGTTTTTCGGGTCCTCAACTTTTGGAGCCATTTTATGGCCCTAAATGATGTTTTTTGGGAAATCTGGGAGCACCATGGGTCCATCAATGGATGTGGCTCTTCCCAAATTTGTAGTCCTCAGATATATCGTTCTAATGAGCTATTGTGTGCATCAAACGAAGATCATATGCCAAAGTTACGACCGTGGGAAGTTGATGTACCAATTTAACTGAAATGGGGCCCATAGTTTGGCGTTTCATCTCCTAGGGTTAGGTTTTTTGATGTTTATGGTTTTGCATTGTTGCTCAACAATAAATAGGCCTTTGAGGCTCACTATAACATAGTTCAGAGGCATGTAGCCACCACATCTCTTCTGAGAGATAAGCTACAATCGCCCTAGATAGTTTATTTCCATTTCTATTTGTAACCATATTTCAGTGTTTTACGGTAATGAAATGAAGTATTGCTTCCGCTACATCTCTATCTTTATGGTTATGTCTATCATTTGTTGCATTCCTGTTTAAGTACGAATCAGTGGTATCAAAGTGGTCTAATTTTTCTCTCTTTTTCTTTGCATGTCTCCAACGAGGTCGGGATATAAGAAGTTAGGGCTTGAACAGGTAGAACCTTTACAAGATCAGCCTCGCAAATCCCGACGGCCTCCCATGGCAGATGAAAAGAAAGACAAGGGGGTAGGAGATCCTATCAAATTCTTTTTCGAAGAAGCCCTCAAGTGGCAAAGGAATGCGATGATGGGCGACTTTTCTCAGATCCTTCAGCGGCTACCCAGAGGCAGCGCATCGTCTTCCAACAGCTACTCCAGAAATGCCACACCCTTTAAGGTACAAGTTAATTTTGAAATCCCCATCTTTGACGGTAAAATAGACGCAGATGTCATAGATAAATGGTTAAATCTGCTAGAAGGGTATTTTTCTGTTGATGATTTTTGTAGTTGGGAAAAGTTTATTTTCACTCTTCTCAAAGAAACCCCCCACATCAAGCACTGGTGGGAAAACTACCACGAGCAGAAGGATGAAGGTACGTGCTCACTATTTTCAGCTATACCCACTTGGAATTCATTCCAGGATGCCATCAAGGAGTAGTACTACCCTGTCAAAATCTATGACGACAAATACATAAAGTGGACCACGCTGCGGCAGGGAAGGGACCAAGATGTTTCAGAGTTCACAAAATTTTTTCATACCCTTCATACACAGTTGGGTATCAAAGATTCTGAGCTACATTTAATACTCAAATACCGTGGCTACCTCCACAGATATATCGAGGACGATATGGAATTCTTGAACATCTCCTTGCTTGGCACGATGTAGCGATACACAGTCAAAATCGAGTAGAAGTTTAAACAAAAGAAGCGAGACTTTGGATCTATGAATCCGAAGAACAAAGGACAAAGCCATGGCAGGGTGACCTAAGTCAACTCATCACAGCTGCAAGAAAATAACAACATGACGATGTCAAAGAAGGACATTGGAAAGTGGTCTAAGTTCCATAAAAGCCCCACTCACAATGCAAGTGAGTGTCGGGCCAAGTAGTCATTGGTGGCCAAGTTGAAGGCTTCCAAATCAGATGCATGTTCCAACCCTGAGTCAGAACCCGATAAGGGAAATGGCAAAGGGAAGCAAATCATTGATGTGGAGCACAGCGCCACTGTTGCCACCACCAAGGTCTAGAAGAATGAACCCGAAGATCCAGAGGAGGGGGAGCATCTTTTTCGCTCATATATGTGGGTGAAGGGTTTGTGGCTGCAATTCATTGTTGATGGTGGGAGCCAAAAGAACCTCATTTCAGCAGAGGTCATGAAGAAGTTAGGCCTACCGACTACACCACACCTGTAGCCGTACAATATTGGGTGGCTTAACCAAGGACGAGATCTCTGAGTTTGCCAATAGTGTCGTCTTCTCTACAGCATCAAGCCCTTCACAAATGAGGTATTGTGTGATGTTGCACCTCTAGATGTTTGTGATGATTAGGCCAACCATACTTGTGGAGGAAACATTTTGTGTATGAGTCAAGGCCTCACGTTGTTATTATTACTTTTGATAATTCATTATACAGGATACCGAAGGTGGCCCCACCTATCGCCACCTCTTTAATCATTGCTAAGAAATGTAGCAAGCTCATCTCCTAGACTAGGAAATTCATTTTCTATCTGGTTCGCTCCCAAAGTAAAGGGAAGATTGTGACCACATCCATGACCCCCATGAAGGGTTCTCCGGTGCAACAACAATAGCAGAGGGATACGGTCACCTTCTCCTCACCAACAAGGGTACCATTGCACTGTCAGGCCAAGCATTTGTCTGATTTGACTTTTAGAGCACCTCTACCCAATGGGCTAATCTATCACCACTCAATTCTGAAAAATGCAAAGTACAAGCAGCGACATGATCAACATCAGGTACCACACAAGTTTTAGGTGGGTGACAAAGTTTGGTTACATTTGCAGAAAAACACCTTACAAGAGCCCATAAGAAGCTCAGACCACTCCGACATGGTTCTTACAACATTACCAAGGCTGTGGGAAATAATGCTTTAGAGCACAAAATTCCTCCATTCCTTAACTTGAACCAAGTGTTAAATGTGGAACGCCCTCGACCATGCTTCCCACCATTACTGGACACATCAAAGGTTGCAGAACAACTCACTAGGGACCAAGTTCAACAGATGGAGGAACTCAATGCAATGGGGACCATTGCTTCTTAAGGGGGCTGGAATAATCCAGGTGGATGTTGGTGGCCACCCACCTATCCCACATGGACCCCCACAAATGTCTCTTTTAGTTTTCCAGTTTCCTTAATTGTAGCACAATTTAATATTTTTAACAGTTTTTCGGGTCCTCAACTTCCGGAGCCATTTTGAGGCCCTAAACGATGTTTTTTGGGAAATTTGGGAGCACCATGGATCCCTAGACTAATGTGGCTCTTCCCAAAGTTGTAGTCCTTATATAGATGTTTCTAACGAGGTATTGTGCATGTCAGACGAATATTGTATGTTGAAGTTACGACCGTGAGAAGTTTATGTACCAATTTACCCGAAATGGGGCCCATAGTTTGGCGTTTCATCTCCTAGGGTTAGGTTTTCTTATGTTTAGAGTTTTCCATTGTTTCTCAACAATAAATAGGCCTTCAAGCCTCATTGTAACACATTTCAAAGGCATGTAGCCGCCACATCTCTTCTCAGAAATAAGCTACCATCGCTCTAGCAAGTTTATTTCCATTTCTGTTTGTAAGAATATTTCAGTATTTTACAGTAATGAAATGAAGTACTGTTTCCATTGCATCTCTGTATTTATGGTTATATCTATCATTTGTTGCGTTCTTGTTCAAATTACAGATTATAGTGACCCAAAATCGAACCTATGTCAAGTGAGTATTAGAATTAGACCCGGTTGTGGGTTCTTGTGAATTCCAAAAGAAAAATATATTATTATTATCATTATTATTATTATTATTATGATTATTATTATTATTATTATTATTATTATTATTATTATTATTATTATTATTAGAGGGTCATTGATGTAGCTAATATTATAAAAGGTGGTTGTCGCTAAAATTAAAAGTCCTCTATAAAGTCCCCAGATGCGGGTGCAATTACTGCATGTTAAATACAAGGCATGCAACAGCGGCAGCTGTCCACACACTTGGACGGATCCGGCAGTTTACACAATTCGTTATCAGCTGATATGAAAGGAGCAGAATGTGGAATTAAGGCTCTGGTCACAGCATTTATTGTTCATTCGGTTCGAGATCTTCAGACAAGTGATTTAAACATGGCGTGCTCTCTGGTGTTTGCAGCTGACATTTGCAATCCGGTTTTCCTCTGCTCGTTATGCTTTCCGCACCCCTGCGCGGCTCAGGGTGTATGGAAGCCACTCTGGTTTCTTAACCTGGTTCATTCCGCCTGTGTCTGGTCTATTGATTTGGTTTGTTCCTCCTGTGTCTGGTCTATTAACTGGGTTCATTCTGCGTGTGCCTGGTTTCTCAACCTGGTTTATTCCACCTGTGTCTGGTCTACTAACTTGGTTTATTACGCATGTATCTAGTCCATTAATTGGGTTTATTCCTCCTGTGTCTGGTCGCCTTACCCCCAGCTTTGGCCATCCTATTTATCCAAGCTGCCTGTGCACCCTGCAATGGCTCGTCGACGCGGCGTTCCCCAGCGTGGAAGCAATTTTGGTACTCGTGGAGTTTCTCGGCGTCGTGGTGGCTCTGCCCCTCAAATCATCACTCCTTTAGCCTCTGCCTATCCATCCTCTCCACCCTCTGATCATTCTCGACCATCTCTGAATAGTTCCTTTCAAACTACCTGGTTCAAGTTCAGAAGTAGGCTCAATAAGCCTTTAATCTCGGCCACTATCACTGTTATCTTCTCGGAGGAGGAAGATGAGCTTATGAGCTCGGATGACACCTCCAGGGCCCAGTCTCAGTCTCAGGATACGAGTGAATTTCAGGGTGACATGGCTGGAGTATTCCTCAGTGACAGTTCCAAGCAGCACGAGGGTGGCCTTCAGGAAGACCCTCAACCCCAGCCAGCTTCACCACAAGAGAAAATTCTTGCTTGTGAACCAACGCGCTTTTCTGGAAGCGTGCTTAATATTGTTATTCCCCCAGAAGGCAGTATGATGGGAGCTGAAGACAATTAAATGGTGACTTGGATTGGCTCCCCCAACCAGGAAAACGTGGACACGACAGGCTCTCCTCCGCAGGATTAAAGACTTCTGGCTCAAATGCCATGACAACAGTCCCTCTTCTAATTTTTGGTACTCAAGTTATGTTTCCATCGTTCCTTTTGTGCATGTCTCCGGCTTCTTTTGATATCAGCATGAAATGTTACAATCTTCAGGTCAAAAGTCTAGTTTTGGATCTTTCTGTAATAGCAGCCTTAAAGGATAGTATTTTTGTAAGTGATCAGCTACCTCTGAAGCTTAGATCAACTATAAGACAGTCTAGCTTTTTGTCTCTCAAGCTCACTTCAATTCGCGCTTCTAAAACTCTTAATTATGTAAAAGGAATGAAGTTTTCTATCTGCATAAGTCTCTTTGGTGAGGGGTAGGCTACGGCCCCCTCAGAGGTTTAATCCTCTCTGTAAATATTTTTATCTTTTTTTTTTTAACAAAAACGGTTGTATATTTTATTTATATGTTAAAAATAGAGAGGGACTTTGCCGAGGCAGCCCTACTTACATGGCTGTAATCTTACTTTTGCTGCCTTTGGAAAGAGGCAGTTTCACAAATTTTGATAAAGACTTTCCCCATTTACATTTAAGATTCCTTTGGTGAGAGTGCTGCCTAAGTTCGCCATGCGATCTACTTCTTTGTTGTAATTTCTGAGAATATGATAAAATTTGTATGAATAAAAACTCTGGAGAACCATCTTCAGTCTGTCCATTATTTTGTTGAGCCCAACATTGTTGAAGTATTCCTCTCTAATTAGTTTTTTTATTAAAATTTCTGAGTCCCCGAAAACTTGAATATCTTTGGCTCTTTTCTCTCTAGCAATGTGGCAGGCCTTAAGCAGCCCCAGAATCTCCGCTTGGTTGTTTGTTTTCTCTCCTAGACCCCATGCAAAAGAAACAGTGGAGAGCCCTTCCGTGAAGTAGATGATCCCACCAGCACCTGCAGCTCCACGATTCCCTTTGGATGCTCCATCAAAGAAAATAATAGTTACATTTTGAGCCCTCCACCAGCTTTGAAAGATGTCATCAGTCTCTCTTTTTCTCCAATCTGGGTTTGCTTTCAGCGGTGAGGTTCTATACTTTCGGGGATGCGGATCTCGAGCAAGCCACCTTTTTTCTTCCGGCCTGAGCAGGGGGTCTTCTTTGGAATATTGTTGCTGAGCCGCTTCCAGTAGAAGGGCCTTAGCTTTTGCAGCAACTTGAGATGGGGAGTTCTGCACGTCTTTGAAAGCCTGCTTATTTCTAGTTAACCACAGTTTCTAGCATACAAATTTGGGCAGCGCTATGCAAATCCTACACCAAAAGGACTTGGGGGGGATGCTTTTGGGGTAGCTAGCACACCAAGTCGCAAACAGATCCGAGACAGAGATTTGCTGAGGGAGAGAGATCTGGAATTCATGGAGAAGAAGCCCCCATACCTCCTTGGCAAAGGCACAGTCTAGAAACAAGTGCTGGGAAGTTTCTAATTGACATCTGCAGAGAGCGCATCTATGAGGCCCTTCAAACTTTCTTTTTGTCAGATTGTCCCCTGTCAATAACTTGTTGTGTACCAAGGTCCAAAAGAAAAAATTTATTTTTGGAAGAGCTAATGGCTCCGAAACCTGCTTCCAGAAGGCTGGAGTATGGTGGTTGTTCCTGTATCCCTGAAGTGTCCTATATCCCTCTGCTGAGGTATATACTCCAGTCTTTCCCCATCCCCATCTATCCTTTTTGAATCTACTGACTGGGGTGGCATCTTCTAACAGGTTCTCGAGCTGAATCAGTTGGTCCCTTAGGCGCTCTGGGACTCCATGGAAGTCCCATCTTAACCATTCTCCACAGTCGTCCCAACTTGCTAGATCATAAACTTTGTTGACTCCTGCTCTTTCCAGCCAATTTCTGAGCTCTGTGATGTCCTCTCTTTCCACCAACGGGTCTTTTCCCATAATTCGATCTTTCCATAAATGTGTGTACTTACCATTTCTGGGAATTCTGTACATGTGTTTTTTGAAGAACTCGCTGATCTTACAACAGAGCCTCCATACCTGCGAACTGGTCACTGTAGACTGTAGTTTCATTTTCCTTAGCGCTTCTTTGTCTGAGTATTTGAATGTAAAATTATCCTGATTAGATGTGAGGGATCGCTGATTATTTTCCACAACAGTTTACCGCCCAGTGATTTGTTGACAAGGGAGGGGTCCCGAATTTGAAGTCCGCCCTCGTCCATTGGCCTCTTGACCGTGTCCCATTTAACTAGGTGCAACTTTTTATCATTACCTTTCCCTCCTTGCCATAGGAAATTCCTGAGCAGGGTAGCTATCTGGTCCGTGACATATTTGGGGGTGAGGAGAAATGCTTCCTGATAAATGGGTAGAGCTGAGAGTTGCATTTTTATTAGAATGGATTTGCCGCCTTTTGTTAACCAATATCCTCCCTAGGCAGCGATTTTGGATTTAATTTTGCTGATTATATGAGTCCAAAGACAACTCTTGTTCACCCCTGAGGAAATGGGAAGACCAAGATATCTGAAGCTGTCCCATTTGGCCTGACCTTTGAACCCGAGGATCCTCGAAATATTGATGATCTCTTGTTGTTCAGTGTTCCAACTATAGATTTTACTTTTGCTCTCATTGATAAGAGCTCCAGTCACCGCGCAGTAACTTTTCAGAACATTGTCAAAGGCTTTCGCTATTCTGGTGGAAGTGCCTCCAAGGAGCATTGAATCATCCGCGAAGAGGGCATGATTTAGAGAAGTTGCTGCATTAGAAGGTTTGATCCCCGGGAGGGAGCCGGTAGTTTTTTCAATTGCTAGCTTTCTACTGAGAGAGTCAGCCATGAGGATATACAAGAAGGGAGAGAGAGGGCATCCCTGCCTGATACCTCTCTGGGCTTGGAAGAAGTTGGTAGGGCATCCATTGATGAGAGGGGCAATCCATGGGGATTCTGTGCATGCTTTAATGAGCTCGAAAAAGTGCTGAGAGAAACCAAAAGAAAGCAGGACTTTGCATAGGAACAAATGATTTACTCTATCGAATGCATTTGCCATATCGAGTTTGATCAACATACCTTTCTCGCCTCGTTGTTTGCTTGAATGGATGGTCTCCCGAACCTGAATGACATTGTCCATAATATATCTGCCTTCCACAAATCCTCCTTGGTTGCTGGAGATCAACTTTTTGAGCAAAGGCTTGAGTTGATTTGCTAGGAGCTTGGCTATGATTTTGTAAGAAGCATTAAACAACGAGATAGGACTGAATCTTGCAAAGGTATCTGGATTGGTTTCCTTTGGAATTAAAGCTAGATAGGTGGAGTTGATACCACCTCCTATTTTAGCTTTTCTCATGAAGCCTCTGATCATTTTGATGAGGTCAGTTTTGATAACTTCCCAACATGATTGATAAAAATGGATTGTGAATCCATCTGGCCCAGGGGTCTTATCGGCTTCCATTGACCAGATAACTTGAATAACCTCCTCAATTGTGATTGGTCTGCATAGGTCTGTGTTTTCTTCAGCATTAACAAGTTGGGGAATGGTAGAAAGAAAGTCGTAGATTTCCTCTTCATCACCTTGAATTCCTATGTTGTATAAAATCCTAAAGTGTGCTTCAGTAGCGCCTTTCACCTGATCAAACCCTTTGCAGACATGTCCCTCCAGGGTTTTAATTTCCGCTATATGGTTCTGAGACAGTCTAGCTCTGTATTGTCTGTGGAAGTAAAAAGTGTTCTGGTCCCCTGCCTTTAACCATAAACTTCTGGACTTTAATCTCCAGTATTCTTCTTCCGTTCGGAAGGCTTGGTAGGTGGAGCATTGCGTTTTGACTTCCTCATCCAGAAGCTCTGTTGTAATATCTTTATTCTCCATTTCCGTTTGCATTGGGTGCAGCCTCTGAACTGCCTCTTTTCTTTGGTTGGTTGGATTGGGGTCTGGCTTTTTTATCCACTCCTTCAACACGTATTTAGTTTCCTTCAGCTTCTGTTCCCAAATGTAGCTGGGGGAACCTATGATGGGTTTGACCCATGCAGCTTTCACTGTCTCGATGAAACCTAGTTTCTCGATCCACAGTGGGTTGAAACGGAAGGGAATAGGGCCCAAATATTCTTCATCTTCCAATAGAACCTATATTGGCTTATGGTCTGAAGTCAATTTGGGCAAGATTTTTGTGTTGGCGATCTTTTTATTCAACAAAAGGCCGCTTTGGACCAGAAATCTGTCTAGCCGAGCGGAGATTTGTTCCGACCCAACTCAGTTATTCGACCATGTATAAAGCCCATGGAGTGGAAGGAAGTCTAAGAGATCCCAGCTCTGTACGAGCTCCTCCACCGTGGCCAGCATGGAGTCTCTAATACTAGAGCCTCCCCGCTTCTCCTTTGGCTTTAGAACTATGTTTAAGTCTCTTGCTATGATAATATTGTTTGGGGAATGTTGTTATAGGTAAGTTGATAGAGAGTACCAGCATTATCTTTTTTCTGCATAATTTACCTGAACATACAAATTGAAAAGAGAGACAGTCAACTTACTAACTTTGTGCGTCAATTCGGTGTATATCCAGTGCTGGGTTTCATGATAATTATTGAGCTGGAATGTGCTATTTGACCAAAGAGTAGCCTATCCTCCGGAGGTTCCCCTTGCTCTAACTGCCTTGCCTATATTTATATTCCATTTTAGCGTGCTGATATCAAGAAGAGAATGCCCTTCAATTTTGGACTCTTGGAGCATGAGGATGTCTGAGGGTCCAGCTTTAAGAAGATCCTTGACTGCTTCTAGTTTTGCAGGGCTCCCCAGTCCTCTGAAATTCTAAGAGACAAACTTCATTATTTACCTAATGGAGGGGTGGGACCTCCCTTGGAAGGTCTCGGCCTGGTATTCCGCCCAATGGACATTTCTATTGTGGCTTGGCTCCCTTGGGTTTTAATTCTCTCGGCCTCTTCTTCTCTCATTTCTTTACGGGATTTTCTACCAGCTCTTTTAGTAGGTCGCTCATAGGCTTCATCTTCCGATGATCCCGAACTTTCTATTGTTTTTTTCCTTGTTACTTCTTCATATGAAGGGTTGGGCGGGATGCCCTGTGTGGCTTCGACATGCTTTTCTTTCTCACTTTCTTTGCATGGAGGGGTGCTTTCTACATGCACCAGGTTTTCATGCTCCGGATCTATTGGGTTGATCTATGTGCTTGTTGTCCCTTGTACATTTGCTTCCTCTTCTTGGATGGGTTTGGAGCTGCTTGGCATCCCTGTTTTCTTTCCTTTGCTAGGGCCTTTTTTTGGGTGTGTTGTTTTCTGGACTAGAGTCCATTGTTCCTCTTTCTGTTTGTCTGTTTGCTCTTTTGTCTTCTTCTTGCAGTACTTCGCGAAGTGTTCATGCTCGTGACAGTGTCTGCATTTGAACGGAAGTTGTTCATAGTCCAGTTATTGGATATGCACCGAACCTGCAACTGTAAGTTTGATTGCTTTCGGTAACCCCTCCTCCAGATCGACTTCAACACATATTCGAGCGCATGAATACTGATCTTTTCTTGCAGCTTTGTCAATGTATTTACCCAGGGCATTGCCGATGTTTTCAAGGGATTTTTGGTTCCAGCAGTGGAGAAGCAAATGGGGGAGTCTCACCGATACTGGGACTGCTGAGGGGATATCCTCAGAGGGATCGAAGTCTGGGGACCATTTATTCAGATACAAGCCCTGCGGTCCCATAATATATGGGCCATTTCTGAAGATTAAGCTTCTGTATTTCGGGTTTTCAAACACAAAGACAAACTATCCTTTCCCAACAAAGTAGCTTTTCACACCCTCCTTGATCAGGGGGCTCCATTTTCTCTGTGTCCAATCTTCTACTGACATTGGAGAAGGCCAGAGGCCTGTGAACTGGCCGATGAGGCCTCTCTCTGCCAAGTTCAGAGCTGCTTTACACGTCTCTTCTTCTGAAAGGGCAACTGAGGGGATCTTTTCCATCCTCTTGATAAAATTTTGCTGAGCCACCGATGGGGCTCTCTTCGGGCAAGCTTCGATCAGTGCTTTGAATGCCAAGACATCCGTAGGAGGGGGAGCCGAGCCCCCGTTGGAGTCCATGACCTCAGAAGAGCGCCTCAGGACTGAGCGCAGTGGCGCAGCAGCCTCAAGGGCACGAGAAGAGTTCTCTGTGATCAGTAGGAAGAAGGACAGGCCCTCTGCGGCAAACAGGGGCCAAGGCGTCCGGCAGCCTCTTGCGCAGCGTCGGCTAGGTCAGGGTCGCAGCGCAAAAAAATAAAGCCAAATCTAATATTTTTATCTTTTTTAATAGAATAGTCTTTATCAAGGAAAAAAAAAGTCCTCTATAAAGTGATGTGGAACTCACAACCTAAAAAAACAACATTTTATTATATTATTATTCTAGGGTCAATTCATATAAGAACTATATTAAAAAAAAACCCATAAATTTATATATTTATTATTATGTATTTTAAATATTTATTATATAATTATTTTAATATATTTACGCCGTAAGGCATTTCCATTTGAAATGAACTTTTTTCTGAGCTTCACTATCATTGTTATAGACCATCAGATTAAGTGTTAGATGATTAAAATGTTGCCCTCCGTTGATTTCATAACTGACTCCTCCTTACCCTACTCCTTACCCTCTGTTGATCTCATAATGAACTCCTTACTCTTCGTTGATCTCTTAACTGACTCCTTTTCAGTTGCGTCCTAACTACCCTCACTTCATTATTATTGCTCATTCTCCCCGTTCATTTCTGTGTGTTCGAATCAAATCTAAATTGGTTGCAGCTGCTGCATTATTGCCTTGCACACGCCAATCACATACCCCATAGCTACGTCCCATCACAACGACAACGGTGTCTCAATTCTGTCAATTTATAGCCTGGGAGACTCGAATGACGTCTCAATTGTGTCAATTTACGACCTGGGAGACTCTTTAAGTGAGTCAAAGAATGTAAGGTAGAATTTTATTACATATTTCAGGCCATGAAAACGAATTTTGAATGTTTGTTATTGCTCGCCAGATTATCAACAGAGATCCAACTCCAGCTCTCAGCACATAACCTCTTTATGAAGATCAATGTTGTGATTGAACAATGGTTTTTTTCCTGATACACACTGTGCAGATAGACGATGTAAAGCATTCCGCACCGACACAGTTGGTCCTCTACTTCACTGGGGCCACCAATATACTCTACATTTTTGGTGGTCACATCGTGACAGTGTACATTCCCAATAATTGTTTTCTTCACTTTCATGGGTTTCTACTGAAAATTAAAAGTCTGCCACTTTTAATAGACCTTTAATTTTGGTAACAGGGAAATAATGCATGCCATGTGGAAACCTAAAAAATTTAAGGCAATTTACATGCTGGCAACTTTGTATGTCTTTACTCTGACTCTACTCCTTTGCAATATCAGTTTACTGGACTTCCGAAGACACACTATTGGATCACGCAAATGCCCTTTCCTTGCCTCCCAAGTGAGGCTTTAGTGACCTGGCAGTTGTTCTAATGCTCATTCACAAGGTAAGAAACAACAATTTCCATTATAATTTTTTTGTTGTTGCAGTGTCCGAAGCATAAATGAGAGTTTCGAAATTTGAAATGGTTGTAGTTCATTACCTTTGGGTTCACATGCACCCCCTTATACTATGTGTGGGAAAAGGTTATTGGAATGCACGATACAAAGAGTATTGTGAAGCGTGCACTGGCGAGGCTGCCTATGGTGATTCCCATATGGCTTCTTGCAATCATTTTCCCCTTCTTCACGACTATCAATTCTGCAGGAGGCGTTCTCCTACTTAGCTTTACAGTCTGCATTATACCTTCCATGGCTCACATTTTAACTTACATGACAACTTTCACTAGAAAGGCACGCATATTTAGACATTTTATATACTTAGTAATAATTTCTTTAAAGTGAAATATTTAATGATATCTATATATTGATAATTTATTTTTTTTATAAGTTTTGAGTTTATATATGACCATCGTAGATGACGTTTGACTCTGAATTTATGTAGTCATGAGAGGGATTCTTTTTTTAAAACTTAATTTTTTGACTTATTTAGCCTTGAGAGAGCATGGAATCTTTTATATGAACTTATTTTTTGATAAGAAATTTCGAAGAAATGTTAACAACTTAGAAATTTTCTTAATTTAATTTTTGTGGGTGCTTGATAAAAATAAAATTAAGTTGATTTAATTAATTATTATTATTATTATTATTTTTAAATATTATTTTAATTTTAACTTTAATGTAATTTTATTGATTCAAAATGTTTATATAATATAAGTTTATAGTATCTCTTCCATAATATAATTTTGTAACATTGATATAAAACAAAATTAGGTTGATTTAATTATTAATTATTATTATTATTATTATTATTTTTAAATATCATTTTAATTTTTAACTTTAATGTAATTTTATTGATTCGAAATGTTTATATAATATAATATAATTTTGTAACATTTTCTCAGTATTAAATTAGAAAGCGGTTTGCCTTTCAAACTAGAAAAAATATTTTCCATTCAATTAAAATAATTTAGAAAGTGGTTTACCTTTCAAATTAGAAAAAGACTTTCCATTCATTTAAAATAATTAATATAGAAAGTCGTTTGCCTTCTAAATTAGAAAAAGACTTTCCATTCAATTAAAATAATTAATATATCACTTAAAGTCAATCTCAATAATAAAAAATTCAAACATATTTTTTTAAATTAGAAAGTGGTTTTCCTTTCAAATTAGAAAAAGACTTTCCATTCAATTAAAATAATTAATATAGAAAGTGGTTTGCCTTCCAAATTAGAAACATATGTTCCATTCAAGTAAAATAATTAATATATCACTTAAAATCAATCTGAATAATAAAAATCCAAACATTGTTTTTTAAATAATTAATTAATATATCACTTTAAAAAGTGGTTTGCCTTCCAAATAATTAATATAGAAAGTGGTTTGCCTTGCAAATTAGAAAAAGACTTTCCATTCAATTAAAATAATTAATATATAAAGTGGTTTGCCTCCCAAATTGGAAAAAGACTCTCCATTCAATTAAAATAATTAATATATCACTATTTTTTAAAATAATTAATTAATATATCACTTAAAGTAGAAAGTGGTTTGTCTTCCCATTTAGAAAAAGACTTTCCATTCAATTAAAATAATTAATATATCAAAATGGTCTCCCTTCCAAATAATTAATATAGAAAGTGGTTTGCCTTCCAAATTAGAAAAAGATTTTCCATTCAATTAAAATAATTAATATATCACATTTTTTTTATCAAGTAAGAGTAGGACCTTCTATTAAATTTAGTCAAATATACATAATTTATTAGGAGCCACACCCACTTCGCAAGAGGTTAATAGTCAGCCTGGCAGGCCAAACCAAACCAATCACCCAAAACTAAGAGAACCTGAACCAGAAAACTAGGGAGAACTGCTAAACAAAGCACAAGGAGCCTAGAAAGTCCATAATTCGCCATGGATCCACAAGATGTCCCACCACAAGTGAAATTGAAAACTGACAAATAGAAAAAGGTCCCACCACAAGTCAAATTGAAAACTGACAAATAGACAAACGGACCCAAGGAAGTTAAAGCAAAACACTCTAAACATTTTTCAAGTCCAACCAAAACACACAAACAATCGCCACCAATTATCCACTGATTAAGATCCAATGGTCATCGTGGATATCGGAAGGACGAGAAATGCGACATTTAACTAGCCAATGAGGGTATTTTTCTCTCTCCTTGTTCCACAATATATCACTCAAAGAGTGGAATCAGAGCCAAACACAAAAAAATTGGAAGCTGTATAGACCTCGCCCGATATACCGCTTATGGTATTGGACTGGTTGACTCATGGAAAACAAACACGTCCATTCACCACATTTTGAACCTTAGTTCCTTCCATCAGGAAGTAATTGAGACAATCCCGTTCACCTGGATTCTTTGTCAACCACCACCTAAGCCAAATGATGTGGGATACCCCACCTTGTGGAGCTATCTAAGGCAAACCTTTCATCATTCAATAAGAGGGAATTTGAACCTTTGAAAATAGCCGAACCATGGTGGGTTAGACTGTGTGGAGTCCTCCAACCTCCTGCTGGTCTTCAGGGTTCCTATGATCCAACTTGTTAGTCCATAGTTCCATATCCTGGGTAGGGTGACATAGACAGTCCTCCCACAATTTACCTGGGGGAAGCGAATCCCAAGCATACCAAGAAACCCTGTCCCTGTTTGTGACTCCTTCATTCGCGAAATGATCTGCTAACATATTAGCCTTCCTTTTCACATGAGCAAATCCAACAGTTTTAATGGTTCAGTGGTGAGAATAAATGCGGTAAAAAGCCTGCAAGAGCTTCCAGTGATTCAACACTTTATCTCGAGAGGTTGCATTGCTAATCCTCTTAGCTGCTCTAATAATTAATTCTGAATCTGTTTCAATTATAACATTGTGTGAACTTGAATTCATTATGATTTCCAAGCATTGTTCTAATTCCATGAGCTCAGCCATGTTGTTTGTGGCCTTCCCCAAGTGGCCATAGAAGATTATCTGTATTTGTCCCTGATTGTCTCTTATGGAACCCCTAAAGCCTGTTAATCCTGGTTTGCCCCAAGCTGCTCCATCAATATTAGCCTTTAAGAAACCAAAAGGAGGAGGCTTCCAGATGGTAGCACACTTGTTTATAAGGCTCACTGCCTTCATTATTCTCAGCGGATTGGTAGACTCGAGACCAAAGTGAAGTAAAATTCTCTCCTCATGGGGCAGGGGAGGATATTTAGGAAGGGTCCTCAATAGGCTTCTTACTGTGTCTTTGAGCTGCCATAGAATTTTCTCAATTATGTGTTGGGGCCTGTGTGTTTTGTTTTTTAAGATTCAACTGTTGCGTTCTTTCCACACATGCCAGATGATAAAACCTAGAACCAGAATCCAGGCTTTATTAACTATCTCATTCCCTAAGAAGTTCTTCCTCCAGTTCTTTAGAGTGTTGGATATGCTGAGACTGTCCCTATCAGTTTGTCTAAAAATAACAGCCACCCAGTCCCACACCTTTGGAGTGAAAGGACAAAGGTTGAGAAGGTTAAGTGCCACAAAGGTAAAACCTCGAAGGACCAATGAAGCCTTTCTTGAGGAGATTCTCCCAAGTTAAGATCTTCCTTTGATGCACTAGCCAGATGAATATATTTATTTTCATCCAATTCAGACTTTGCCAAATTTTCATCCAATGTGGACTTTGCGAAATTTTCATCCAAGTCTGATCAGGATTCACAAAGTTAAATCACGTGACTTCCTGTTTGGCCTCCTTGAGGTTAAAGTTTCCTTCAGAGTTCTTTCCCCATCTTAGATGATCTATGGAGGAAGAGACAAGAATCCTTCTATGCTCGAGCTCCTGGGTGAGGGATTCCGCCTTGGTTTTCAACTACTTTTCATCAATGTATCCTAGATCCTTCCACTCCCTCCATTTTCCATTACTCCTTCCCTGATCCTAGAAGTCTTTTACCAGTACCATACCTTTATTGTCTATGCTATTTTTGAGATCTACAAATTCATCCCTATAAAGGTTGGGTTCCTGTTGCCAGTTATCCTCCCAAAATCGAGCAAGATCCCCTGCTCTAATTTCCCAAAAATAGTGGTGCTAAACAATGTTTTTATTATCCCAGACAATGTTACAAATATGGGAGCCCCTGATTTTCCTTGAAATTATAATGTGATCCTTCTCCTGCCAGTGCTTGGCATATTTTTGTTTCCAAATCTTATCCCAGGGGGCATTCGGTTCCTTAATCCATCTCCACCAAAGCTTGGCTCCTGAGACTCTGTTGAGGGTCTCAAGATCATGAAGCCCCAATCCACCATGGTTCTTCGGCTTGCAAACCTTGTCCTAGGCTACTAAAGCCCACTTATTTTTCTCTTCCCCTCTACCCCACAGCAAGTCCCTTTGTATGCTTCTTATTTGTTACATAATACCTTGAGGAGCAGGAAGAGCTGAAAACATAAAAATGGGAATGGTCTGCAAGACTGCCTATGTGAGTACAAGGCATCCTACCAAGTTTAGTGATCTGCATGTTCATTTTCTGATCTTGTCCTAAAGTTTATTTAAAATCTATTCCCACACTTTCTTGCTTAGCGGTTTGTCAGTAAGAGGAATGCCAAGATATTTGGAAGGTAGTTGTTCTCTTTGAAATCCAAGAATTATGGTAATATTTTTCTGAATAGCAATATTAGTGTTAAAGAAAAAAAACTTTGGACTTGTTAAGGCTTACCTCAATGCCTGCTACCAGAGAAAATTCATTTAAGATGTTTTTGATTGCTCTGGCCTCCCTGACTGTAGGTATGGCCTGCAACATAGTATCATCTACAAATTGTTGATGAGTGTTTGCCTCTCCATCTGCAGTGATTTTGATACCCTGAATTATTCCTTCAGCATTTGCCATTTTAATTACTCTACCTATCCCTTCCATCATGAGAACGAAGAGGAATGTTGAAATCTTATCTCCTTGTCTGAGCCCTCTGGAGGGGGTGAAGGCCCTTGATGGAGCTCCATTAATCCGTATGGAAAAACTGGTTGAGGTAACTAATGCCATGACCCATCTTATCCAAATCTTATCAAAACCATAGTCTTTCAGAATTGCTCTTATGTAGGCCCAGCTCAATTTGTCATAGGATTTTGCGAGGTCCAACTGAATGATCATGCCAACTTGTTTGTTGCTTTTGAGAGAGGGTACCACCTCATGAGCTTGGATGATATTGTTGAGAATTTTTCTTCCCTCCACATAGCTTGTTTTCTCCTGTGATTTGAGAGAGGGTAGAAGTGGTTTGAGTCGATTGGCTATTACTTTGGAGATAATTTTATACACCACGTTACATAAGGCTATGGGCTGAAAAGCATCGGGAGTCATGGCCTTTTCTTGCTTTGGAATCAGTGTTATGAATGATGCATTCAGAGCCTTTAGAACCTTTTTGGATCTTCTTGAGTCTTCCACAACCTCGAGGATGTCATGTTTGAAAATTTCCCAATAGGCCTTGAAGAAGTCTACATTGAATCTATCCGGGCTGGGTGCTTTTCCACTCTACATTTCATTAATCACTTCACTAACCTCCTCTTCTAAAACTAGCCTATTGAGATTGTGGTTGTCCTCTCTAGTAACCAGCTGAGGGATATACTAAGTGAAATGGTCAATGAACCTAAATCTGTCCTCCAGAGGCTCCTTTGCAATGTTGCATAAGTGCTGAACAAGGACCGATTCCATATCACTGTGAAAAACAAGCTCAATGCCTTGAGAATCTTTGATCTTTGTGATTCTGTTGTGTACCCTGTGAGCCATAGTGGTTTTGTGGAAGAATTTATGTTTCTTTCTCGCTCTTTAATCCATTGTATTTTTTATTTCTGCCTCCAGAAAAATTCTTCTTGTAAGCATCGATTCTCCCATTCTTCCTTTAGAGAGTGAGTTAATTTTTTCCACTCTTCGGTGAAGCCATCTGAGATGTTGATCTGATTGATATCCTGGAGCTTTAGTTCAGTTTCTCTTTTGGCTTTGAAGAGACCTCCAAATTCATTTTTGTTTCAAGATTTAAGATGGGGTTTGATATGTTTAAGTTTCTGCTGGAGCATGTACATTTTTGAGCCTTGAATATTCAACTCCTCTCTCCACCATTTCTCAACGTTATTAGTGAAATTAGGATGTGAGAACTAGGCATTTTCAAACCTGAAAGTTCTGTTTCTTAGAGTTCCCATAAAGGTGGCTTCCGGCTATAGAGGCCAATGATCTAATCCTCCAAAGGGAAAAATGGAGGTTGTCATGGCAAGTCCTAAGAGAAAGAGGTGCTATGAAATCATGAACCTATCAAGTTTGGAAGCAACTTGATGGGCCCCTCCCCTTTTGTTGTTCCAAGTGAAGGTTTCATTAACTATTTCCATGTCCACCAACCTCATGTTCATAATGAAGTTCTAGAAGGCCATGGAGTCTCTGCCTAGCTGTCTAGTGCCTCCTTTTTTTGAAAGAGATCTTATCATATTGAGATCTCCTGCAACGATCCAGGGCAAAATGGGATGTCTTTCTCTTAGTTCCTCTAGGGAAGTGAGAAGCTTGAGCTTGTCTACTTTCTTTTGAGGTCCATAAACATTTGTAATCATGTATATCTCCTTGTCCCATACAAGTTGGCATATCAAGGAGAGTAGTTCCTGGATGCTTCAGCATCTAGAATTCCCAATTTCTATGGGTCCCACAAAGTGAGAATCGCCCCCGCTGAATGATTTGCCTTAACCTCTAAATACTCATATTTAAATAACCACTTATTATGAATATCTCTCATCTTTTCCATTGAACATTTTGTCTCCTAAATAAAAACCATGTCTGGTTTTTCTTCTTTCATTCTGTTACTAAGATTTCTTTATTTCCTCCTATTTCCTATTCCTCTAATATTCCAGGCTGTGAACTTCATTAAGCAAGGTTAGTAATGGAATAACAAGATCTTTCATCTTACCTGAGTTGATCAATAGTTTAACACATTTGTTTAGTAGTTCATTCTACCTCTTTCTTACTCTTTCCCTACTTGAGTTCTTTAGAGAATGTGCCTAAGTATTCTCCATCGTCTTGACCCCACTTGGCTCCTGGCTATCATGATTTCTTTTGACTCTAGCTCCCTTCACTCGCGACCTCCAGAGAAGGAGTTGTTCTACTCTATCATAGTCCTCTTTTGGTAGGGAGTACACCCCTACCTTTTTTTTTATTCTAGAAATTTCCCTAGATCTAGATTTTCCTAATCCAGAATCTCTTGTAACTCATGGTCCTCTGTTCCTGCTTCACTTGGAGTCATCTCCTAGTCCCTACTGATATCCATTAGGCTTAGTAGAGCATCCTTTTGCTGGTTGTCTACTGTGATATCCTCCATGTCAGCTACCCTATCTTGTCCCTTTGTTACATTCTCCATGTCCTAGACTATTTCCTTCTTCCCTTCTTCTTCCTCCAAGATCTTGAAGCTATTTTGTCGTGTGTGTCTATCCTCATTTGCCTTCTTTTCTGGACACTTCCCCCTTTTCCTTTGCTCACAACTTTGGTGAAACCCTTGTGATCTCTCTCCACAGTGGTTTTTTGGTTATCTTCCCTATTGATTGTGGGGAAGTCCTGATATAGATGCCCATGTTCATGAAATTTGCGGTATCTAAATGGTATGTGCTCATAGTCCATTGTCTGCACCCATTCTTCATCATATACTTCTAAAATGATCGCTTCTGGCAGGGCTCTAGATAGATCCATTTCCACACATATTCGGGAAAAGGAGGTATATCTTTCTTTCAGAGTTGCCTCTAAGATCTTTAGAAAATTTCCCAGCTTGTTGCCTATGGTTTTCAAATATTCTGATAGCCAATAATCCAAAGGAAGGGAATATAGTCTGATCCAAACTGGTACTGATGTGAATGTTTCACGTTCCGGGACAAAGTGCATCATCTAGGGTTGCATGTACAGTCCTGCCACAACATAGAAATAGGGCCCCCTTCAAACACTTTGTCTTTGTCTTCTAGGCTTGCGAACACTACTGTGAAAAAGCCCTTAGAACCCAGATGTAAATTTATTTCTCCTTTTGGTTTCCAATGGCTCCTTATTGATCTGAATTTGAAACTACTTGTAAATGGTTTGCAAGGTATTCAATTCAGAAATATACATGTTTAAAAGATGTCCATGTCTTGCAGAAGAGAAACAAATGAAAATTTCAGCTGTTCATGACCCATTTAAGTATTGCAGATTTATTTCCTTTTACTATTTAACACACTAAAATGAATTTGTTCTGAAAAATAAATCAACCACAGATGCAAAAGAAGTTGATGAAATAGTTCACCCCTCCTAGGCTACATCTGCTGGGTCCAAGGTTTCCAAATGGGCCTGTCCTTGTTTTAATTAAATGCTCAAATTGAATATACAGCTGAATAGAAGCATCTATAGGTGGAATAGATGGTAAAAATGGATTCAAAACACTTGAATCCTTCAGGATTGACTACTGGTTCACCTCAAATGGATACCTGCAACCCTATACAGTTCTCCCAATACTAGGCCCTGCGGCTCCTAGAACTTCCACAGCTCCAAAACCTCTGCAAATGACCTCAGATGGGTATAAGACCTATTCCAATGGCTTCAGAAGGTCGAAAATACCCAAAAATAAATAAAAAAATTCATCCGAAACCGCCTTTCCTAGCCAAAGTTATGGCCATTTACTCCCAACTGCCAGCTGCCCCTACAAAAACTCCAGCTAACTTTAGTTAGAGTCCAGATAGGCCCGCCAAATATGGTGGTCCCACCAATTTTGGCATGCTGCCAATTCCTCCGCCAATCTGACCACCTGTTACGGGTTGCGGTTAGTGCATGTGACCAAAACATTCGGGTGGTTTGCTTGCATGGGATTACGTGCCAGTAGTTTGAAGGGAGCCCATGGTTCCGGGCGGGAGGTCACGTGTATGGGGGCTGGCCCTTAGGGGCTGGCTCCCTTCACGCCACGACCAATTATATTACAACCTTTAAATATAAATTCTTCTGCACTCACAACAAGAACAACATGCGTGGTCCATTGGTAAGTCGTATGCCTTGTGGTAAGGAGGTTGTGGGTTCAAACAACAATTCGACCAAAAAATTTTGAAATGCACCACACATAACTTTGCTGACATCACCCAGGCCACGTGGAGGCCTCCACGCCTGCGACGTGGCAACCTGTGATTGGCTGCCCAAAAAGGAATATTCCTTGGAATATTCCAAAGAATATTCTATGGAATATTCCTTTTTAATTTTTTTTTGAAAAATTCAAAAATTAAGGGTTATTGGGCGATTTTGTTTTTGGCATAACTTTCTCATACGACGACCATTTTTCGAACCATTTGTAGCGCCAGAATCAAGAAGATGAGCACTTTCCAGTTGTTCAACTTTGAACTAGTTCCGAGCACTTTAATGTTTGAGCATTTTATGACACTTGGGACATGAACACCTGATCACGCCTCCCCATTGGGAAGCTTTTGGACCCCAAAAGCTTTCAACTACCTGTTAGAGAGGTGAGGGTATAGCTCCCTCACTCTATCCACCTCCATCCACTTTGCCTTGTTTGGTTTGTTGCCTTTGAAACCAACCCGAACATAATCTACATTGCCCCTCCTTGAAGTGTGTGTTCTTCTGTCAAGGATTGTATCTTCTTTCAGCTCATCTAAGAATTCTGGCGAGAAATCTTCTATAGATGGCAGCTGAGTAGCACTTTCATGATCAACAATCAAAGGAGGTTCATACAAACGTAAGTTCTCCACATTGACAACAGAATACATTTGCATGTAGGAAGGCAAATCTAATTGAAAAGCATTATTTCCAACCTTCTTGAGGATTTTGAATGGACCATAACGAATAGGCTTCAACTTTTTACCTTCTCCTTGCATCCTTTCCTTACTAATGTACAACCATACCTCATCCCCTTCTTGAAACTTGGGATCAACTCTATGTTTGTCGTGTCTTTCCTTGTACTTACCTTGACTCTTCTCAAGCTGTTCTTTAATTTGCTGATGTATTTGCTGAATTCTTTCAATGAATGAACGAGCTTTGTCAATATCACTATGTCCCTCAATGGCGACATCTTTCTCAAGAATGAAATCAAGAGGTGATTTTGGCAAGTAACCAAAACAAGCTTCAAACGGTGAGGTGTTTGTGGAAGAATGCTTGGCACGATTGTAAGCATGTTGTACGTAGTGCAAATGTTCATCCCAAAGCTTGGGATGCTTGCTGCAATAACCTCTCAAGAGGTTCACAATGGTTCTCTTCACAACTTCTGTCTGCCCATCTGTTTGCGGATGGAAAGCAGTACTTTTCTTCAACTTTGTGTCCATCATCTCCCATAGGTTGGACCAAAAATTCCCCACAAATCTGGAATCCCCGTCACTAATAATGGAAGTAGGGAAACCAAAGTGAATCCATAGATGATGAAAAAATAATTTAGTAGTTTTTTCAGCAGTTATAGTTTTCTTACAAGGCATAAGTATACACATTTTGCTGAAACGATCAACTAATACATATAAATAATTATGCTGCTTTCTAGATTTTGGCAAACCTCCTACAAAATCCATAGAGATGCTCTCCCATGGTCTAGAAGGTACCGGCAAAGGAGTATACAACCCAAGCTTCCTATTACTAGGCTTGCTTGTAGCACATAATGAACAACCTCTTATGAACCTTGAAACAGAATCTACCATGTGAGGCCAATAGCAATACCTCTGTAGATGTGCAACTGTTTTGCCTACCCCAAAATGGCTAGCAATAAGAGAAGAATGAGCTTCTCTTATGACATTTATTCTCTCCCCTGTGGTATACAAAACTTGCCCAAATGAAAGAACAAATTGTTATGCATGTGATAGTCATTTTCCTCTACATGATTCCCTTTACTCAAGTTAGAATACACATCTTTAAAGTCGTCATCAGAAGCATATTGTTCTATGTAACTATCATGTACAATGGAATCATTCTTAAGTAAAGTAACAACACCACTAATAGGCCTTGAAATCATATCAGAAAACTTATTCAAAGTACCTTTCTTGTACCTTATTACCAAATGGAACTGTTGCAAGAAGCCCATCCATCTGAAGTGTTGTGACTGTTGTAACTTGCTTTGTGATTGCAAGTACTGTAAGGGCTGATGGTCGGTATGTATAACAGTTTCTTTGCCCATCAAATAGTGTTTCCACTTTTTGATGATTTGTACCAATGCATACAACTCCTTATCATATGTAGAATAATTTACAACAACACCATTAAAAGTTTCAGAATGAAAAGCAATAGGCTTACCATGCCGTAGAAGAACTGCACCCATGGCATAATCACTAGCATCGATTTGTATCTCAAATGGTTGTCTCAAATCCGGTAATGCAAGGACCGGAGATGAACTAATCTTCTCTTTCCAAGATTCGAAAGCTTTTTGCTGCTTACCTACACATTGGAAAGCATGCTTCACACTTGTCACTGCATGCATAGGAGCTGCTATAGAAGAGAAAATAGAGATGAACTTCCTCCAATATTGAGCTGCACCCAAAAAACTTCTTACCTCTGTTATGGATTTGGGAGTAGGCCACTTCAAAATAGCCTCAATCTTAGTAGGATCAATTCTCAAAGCACCTCCTCCTACTATTTGTCCCAAATAAACCAAAGAAGTCACTCCAAATTCACACTTTGACATTTTAAGAAATAACTGGTTCTTCTTCAAAACATCAAGTACTTTCCTAACATGCATGACATGATCTTCTCTAGACTTGCTGAAAATTAAGATGTCATCTAAGAAGACAATAACGAAATCATCAAGAAAAGGACCCAAGACATCATCCATTACCCGCATGAAAGTTGCTGGTGCATTACACAAACCAAATAGCATCACAAGCCACTCAAAGAGTCCTTGTTTGGTTTTAAAGGATGTCTTCCAAATATCACTTTCTTCAATTCTTACTTGATGATATCCACTGCGCAAGTCTAACTTAGTGAAATATCGAGCATCTTTCAGCTGGTCTAGCAAATCATCTATCCTTGGGAGTGGGTAACGATTCTTTACCGTTATCTTGTTCAAGGCCCTGAAATCAACACACATACGCCAAGTGCCATCTTTCTTTGGAATCAATACAATCGGTGACCCACATGGCAAAGTACTTGGCCTTATGAAACCCTTGTCCAATAAGTCATTGTTTTGCTTCTTTATTTCAGCATTCTCCATAATAGACATGCGGTACATGCCTATGTTTGGAAGAGGACAATCTGGATGCAAATGGATTTCATGCTGAATCTCCCTCTTAGGAGCAAACCTATTGGCTCCTGAAATATCTCATGATATGCATCAACTACATCATACAATTCTGACTTAAGTTTTGGATCAAAATTTTCAAATGACTCCTGATTCACATCAACCTTGGGCTTAATCATAAGAAGAACAAAATTCTTACTTGAATTGACCAGCCTTTTTACCTGTCCTGCATTCACCCTCGCTATATTTGTCTTCTTGCGATGAGCTCTAACAATGAACTCCTTGCCATATTTAAAAAGATGATATTTGTTTTCATGGCGATGAAAGATAGCTTTGCTGTCAAACAAGTAAGGAATTCCCAAAACAATTCCTGCTATATCAAAAGGTACCACATCAAGTTCAACCGTGTCAATAAAATGTGCAGTAATTGCAAAGCGCAAGGTGCACTTTCTTGAAACTTGTAAATTTGCATCCTTGCAAATCCATCCAAGTGGATATGGCTTCGGATGTGGAATAGTCTCAAGTTTAAGCTACTTGACCAAGTCCTCTGATATAAGGTTTTCTTGTGACCCACTATCAAAAAGTGTGTCAATCTTAGTATGTTTTGAAATCACCCTCACATGAAACAGTTCAATTCTTTCTTCCTCATTAGGAGCTTGTACATGACAGTTTGAGGTACTAGTGCTGGCTTGAGTTTCAATTTCTTTTCCCTTCAAGTTTTTCAAACCCATGGCTACAATTTTGGTTTCATCACCTGAATCATCCCCTAAATATTGTGGTGTAGATGTAGTAGCATCAGTTTTCTATTTCCCTTTGGATTTGTTAAATTGAGGTCTTCTTTCTGGATGTAATTTCCAATAGTTTTTCTCCTCATGGCTTGGTTTAGAACAATGTTTACAGATCACTTTCTCACTCTCCTGTTTGATAGTTGCATTCTTTTTGCCTTTTCCCTTGGAGGTTTTCTCTTTGTTTTTCCCCTTGGGGGGCTTGTTTCTACCCTCTTCAAATGTGTTTTTTCCCCTTGCCTCTAAATGGGTAGCTTGGACACAAACCTCGTCCAGGCTAGTAGGGTTAAACATCAAGATGGTGTGTCTAAGGTAGCTATGCAAGCCACCAATGTATTTCAGCAAGGTTTCCTGAGTCTGTAAATATACCCCTAACAAGAGAGCTCTTCCCCTGAATTCTTGGGTGTAGTCTTGGACACTCTTACCCTTAAGTTGTCTGAAATTTTGCCAGTTCATAATGGCTTTCTGCATTTGAGCAAGAGGATAAAACTGTTTATTAATGGATAACATAAATTCAGGCCATGTTAAGGTAACCTTACCAAATTTCTTGATCTCCTCTTTAGTCTTGGCCTCCCACCAGACCAATGCTGCTCCATCCATTCTCAAAGAAGCCAACTGAATCTTGGTCACATCATCATGCATATTCTGGATCCTCAAGTAAACTTCCAACTGCCTAATCCAGTTGTCAATCTTTTCTGCATTCACCTCACCATTAAACATAGGTAATTCGAATTTTACATCAAGCTTCAAAAAAGGACTTTTTCCAGAGGATCTATGCTTATGCATAGAAGAAGAAGACAAGGATGAAGAGGAAGAAGGTGATGATGGGGGTGGTGGATCACCATTTCCTCCATGTCCTTTCTTGGAATGATCATCATCCTTCTTACCTCCTGAAGAGCCCTCTCCTTCATGTGGATGTTTGGACCCTTCTCCAGCCAATTTCTCATTTCTTTCTTGGTACAATATCCTCACCATTTCAGTGAGGTCCAAGAAAGCCTTTCTGAAGACTCTTTCTTCTTCTTTTGGATCCATGTCTGCAGGAATTTCTCCTTCATGTGCAGACATTCTTGAAGCTTTTGCTGAGACTCTTGAGGGTGAAATTGAAGGTGGAGGTGATGGCTCTCTGGCCTTCGTTGACTGAGGATTCTCTCGTTCTCTAGTCAATTGTCCTTCCCCTCTTTTAAGTTTCCACCTGGTAAGCATCAATACTTGCAAGACAGTTAGAATATCTTTGCACAAAAACAATCAAAAGACAACTACACCAGAGATTGACTGAAAGAGCATTTATCTACTTTTCAATTGTATAAAAAGAGCATTTTGAAGGCTTCCTGGCTCGTTTCAAGCTCTGTCTATAGCTTTATTTGACTGCTTTTGATACAAAGAAACAACAACATAGCTCTGATACCAACTTGATCTGAATTTTAAACTACTTGTAAATGGTTTGCAAGGTATTCAATTCAGAAATATACATGTTTAAAAGATGTCCATGCCTTGCAGAAAAGAAACAAATGAAAATTTCAGCTGTTCATGACCCATTTAAGTATAGCAGATTTATTTCATTTTACTGTTTAACACAGTAAAACGAATTTGTTCTGCAAAATAAATCAACCACAGATGCAAAAGAAGTTGATGAAGCAGTTCACCCCTCCTGGGCTACGTCTGTTGGGTCCAAGGCTCCCAAATGGGCCTGTCCTTGTTTTAATTAAATGCTCAAATTGAATATACAGCTGAACAGAAGCATCTACAGGTGGAATAGATGGTAAAAATAGATTTAGAACACTTGAATCCTTCAGGATTGACTATTGGTTCACCTCAAATGGATACCTGCAACCCTATACAGTTCTCCCAATACTGGGCCCTAGTGGCTCCTAGAAATTCCACAGCTCCAAAACCTCTGCAGATGACCTCAGATGGCTGTAAGACATGTGCCAATGGCTTCAGAAGGTCGAAAATACCCAAAAATAAATAAAAAAATTCGTCCAAAACCGCCTTTCCTAGCCAAAGTTATGGCCATTTACACCCAACTGCCAGCTGCCCCTACAAAAACTCCAGCTAACTTTAGTTAGACTCTAGATAGGCCTGCGAAATATGACGGGCCCGCCAATTTTGGCACTCCGCCAATCTGACCACTTGTTACGGGTTGCAGTTAGTGCATGTGACCAAAAAATTCGGGCGGTTTGTTTGCATGGGATTATGTGCGGCGGTTTGAATGGAGCCCATGGTTCCGGGCGGGAGGTCACGTGTATGGGTGCTAGCCCTTAGGGGCTGGCCCCCTTCAGGCCATGACCAAATATATTACAACCTTTAAATATAAATTCTTCCGCACTCACAACAAGAACTTTGTGTGTGGTCCATTGGTAAGCCGTATGCATTGTGGTGAGGTTGTGGGTTCAAACCACAATTCGACCAAAAAATTTTGAAATGCACCACACATAACTTTGCTGACGTCACCCAGGCCATATGGCGGCCTCCAAGCCTGCCACGTGGCAACCTGTGATTGGTTGCCCAAAAAGGAATATTCCCTAGAATATTCCAAGGAATATTCCAAGGAATATTCTATGGAATATTCTTTTTTAATTTTTTTTTGAAAAATTCAAAAATGAAGGGTTATTGGGCAATTTTGTTTTTGGCATAACTTTCTCATACGGTGACCGTTTTTCGAACCGTTTATAGCGCCGAAATTAGGAAAACAAGCACTTTCCAGTCATTCAACTTTGAACCAGTTCTGATCACTTTCATTTTTGAGCATTTTACGACACTTAGGACATGAGCACCTAATCACTTATCCAGACATGTAACGCCCTCTCCGTTGGGCATAACCCCATGAACTTACATATGATTGCATGCTGTGTCATATGCTGTCTATGAGCTTGTATCGTTGGGTCGCTAAATACAACCCTAGGAATAATGCCTAGCTTGGGTTTGCAAACTCAAGTACTCTTTTTGGAAGCCGATTTTTCACTACTGCCTCCATTCTCCTTTTCTTTTCTCGTTTCCTATTGATTCCCTTCTTGATCCTAATCTCTACTTCTTCTAGATGTCCCTTGACTTCTCGGTTCTGAGATCTTATCCAGTGGTTTCTGAAATGATTCTTTCTCGTGTGCTGACTTCCTCCTGTGACTGCTTGGCTATACGAAGGAGCAACAATCCCCCCTGCACTCCCTGCCATAGTACCCTGAATCCAAAACCCTGTCTTCAACTCTAATCCTAGCTCACCAAGTGAATCGACAGGTCCGAGGATCAAATCCACCCAATTGAGAGGACAAGCCATTAATATATCACTTAAAATCAATCTGAATAATAAAAGATTCAAACATTTTTTTTAAATAATTAGTTAATATATCACTTAAATTAGAAAGTGGTTTGCTTTCCAAATTAGAAAAAGACTTTCCATTCAATTAAAATAATTAATATATCACATAAAATCAATCTGAATAATAAAAAATTCAAACATTATTTTTATTTAAATAACATATTGGGAATTTTGGAATTTAGAATCAATTTGCATTTATACTAATTTAAGTGTTATATCCTACCAATAGGAAATTTAAGATTAACATGGATTTATAATAGTGTTTATATAAAATCTCACTAATCCTAAATTGGAGGTGAATATAAAATTTTACTCATCATAAAATTGGATTGTAAATTAGGTATTTTTATTTAAATAACAAATTTGGAATTTAGAATCAACTTGCATTTATACTAATTTAAGTGTTATATCCTTTTTTATTTAGCCTAGCTGTACAACTTAATAAATCTGAAATTTAAGAGTAACCAATAGGAAATTTAAGATTAACATGGATTTATAATAGTGTTTATATAAAATGTCACCCATCCTAAATTAATGAACCACACTTGGCCACACTTTTTGGCACTTGACCACACTTGTTGTTCAATATGAAATAAATATGAAATTTAAGATTAACCAATCGGAAGATTAAGATTAACATGGATTTATAATAGTATTTATATAAAATCTCACCCATCCTAAATTGATGAACCACACTTACCAGAGTTGTCGGCACTTGACCACACTTGTTGGTTCAATCTGAAATTTAAGATTAACCAATAGGAAATTTAAGATTAACATGGATTTATAATATTGTTTATATAAAATTTCACCGATCCTAAATTGATAAACCACACTTGAACACACTTGTTGGCATTGACCACACTTGTTGGTTCAAGATTAACTAATCGAAAATTTAAGATTAACATGGATTTATAATAGTGTTTATATAAAATCTCACACTTGTTGGTTCAATTTGAAATAAATATGAAGTTTAAGATTAACCAATTTGAAATTTAAGATTAATATGGATTTAGAATAGTGTTTATATAAAATCTCACCCATCCTAAATTGATGAACCACACTTGAACACACTTGGGAATTGACCACACTTGTGAAGTAAATCTAAAATTTAAGGTTAACCAATCTGAAATTTAAGATTAACGTTGATTTAGAATAGTGTTTATATAAAATCTCACTCATCCTAAATTGATGAACCACACTTGACCACAATTGTTAGCACTTGACCACACTTGTTGGTTCAATTTGAAATTTAAGATCAACCGATTAGAAATTTAAGATTAACATGGATTTATAATAGTGCTTATATAAAATTTCACCCATCCTAAATTGATGAACCACACTTACCAAGCTTGTTTGCACTTCACCACAGTTGTTGGTTCAAAACGTGTCATCCAAAAAATTTCTCTTATGTGATTTCTAGAAGGACTTTACTTAATGAGATCAATTATCTATCAAATTTTAGAATATTCTCAAAATCTATAATAAAAATGTTTTAAAGTAGACATCTTACAAAGTATTTCGGTAATAATCACATAAAAGAAATTTTTGGCTAATGCTCTTTGAACCAACAAGTGTGGTTCATCATCATCTAGTACTAATGATGAACCACACCTGACCACACTTGTTGGCACTTGACCACAAACCACACTTGGCCACAGTTGTTGGCACTTGACCACACACCACACTTGGCCACACTTGTTGGCACTTGACCACACTTGTTGGTTCAAAACCTGTCATCCCTTATGTGATTTCGACTTTTCTTAATTAGATCAATTATCTATCAAATTTTAGAATATTCTTAAAATCTATAATAAAAATGTTTTAAAGTAGACATCTTACTCACTCACTATCTACTAAAAGACTTTGCTTAATTAGATCAATAATCTATCAAATTTTAGAATATTCTCAAAATCTATATTAAAAATGTTTTAAAGTAGACATCTTACTCAGTCACTATCCTTCCTTTATTTTCACATTAACATAACTCAATAAATTATTGATTGTACCTTGGGAAGGTTTTATACTAGTAATTTTTTTTGGATCTTGATGGTTGATTTTCATAATGCTGTGGAAAAACCACCCTAACCACCTTTCTAGACAGTGGTTTATCTAGTGAACATATTTGTGGTGATTTGGGTGTTGATAGTAGGGTAGCGAGACGAATTTCGTGCGTCGGGTTGACTCATTTGGTCTCTTTGAAAAGTGTTATCAATGTCCTCCCCATGCACCATCTGCTTCAAAATCACATCTTCCTCCTCCTCACAAAACCTGAAAATTTGAATGGAAAATCTTTGAATTTAAGAGGGGAACAATATAAATTCTCTATATTTAAGAGGGGAACAATATGGGATTATATAGAATATGTTTTAAGCATGGGGTTTATTCTCTAACATAGAAGGCAATGAGTAACAATGGAGGATGGAGTTGTCAAGCCTGAGGGAGGCTCACAAAATTCATACTTTTCACATATACCATACCCGAAACTGCTTGAAAGCTTACATGCCCACAATTATTTACAGGCAACAAACGAGTTTATTAAGGGAACTACATTGTAATTGTAATTTATGCCTCTGCATGTCTACCTTAGGGTTAATTTTGTCTACTGTACTATACTGGGTTGTGGCTTTGGATTCAAAGGAATGGAGACAACAACAATAGCACTCCATTTATCTTGTTAATGGAGAGTGACACACTACTTAAGCTTATTGCCACTGCTATGCAGGGCTTGTTATTCTTACTCGCCCTCTCTTGTTCTCCCCAATTATTTTGTATCACCATAATGTATGTTGTTGCCAACCTATGATTTTCTGGTTATATGAATGATTGATGGAAAAGAGTGTTGAACTACCAAAATTGTTTACAATGGTTTCTCTTATTCACCCTCTGTTGTTCTCCCCAATTATTTTGTATCACCATAATGTACGTTGTTGCCAACTTATGATTTTCTGGTTATAGGAATGATTGATGGAAAATAGTGTTCAAGTACTAAAATTATTTACAATGGTTTCTCTTAAAATTTAAATGTCGTTGAACTAGATTTATTAAGTGCACTCATTGCACTAACAAGTTTGGATTTATTATGTTGCTTGCATTTTTAAAGAAAGAAATGGAAATAGTAGATAATGGTAAATGTTAATCACCTTTTAGTTTTGACCACAACATTTTTGAGGAATACATGGTTTTTCCATATAATATTGGTGTGGGATTTAACTTAATCTAAATAAAAGTATATTTTCCAAAAGCCACATAGTAAATAAATATACATAATAGATGAATATCTCCTTTAATTTAATGATTATAAACCACATCGTAAATAAATACACATAATAGATGATTATATCCTTTAATTTAATGATTACATTTTTCAACAACGTTATTCAAAGAGGATATATGTTTTTTTATGAGTATTATGCATTATGAGTATTGATTGGACTATATTGGTCAATTTTAATGGACTACTCTTCCTAGAGTTGACCATATACAGAATGAACTCATGGGATATAGATGAAGTGTCCACTCTATGTATAAAGAATCATTCATAAAGTTGTGATGCAATTTCAAATGTGGAAATACCACCATCATGTTGTTCACTTCTTAGAAGATGAAGAACCAATCTTTATTACAAGCGTTATACTATCTATAAACTTCCGATAATGTAAATAATTTAGCTTTATCTTCCACCTTTACATGCAATTTTCTTTATTAATTCTTATTTTAATGATCATTTACTTGTCAAGCTTGTTCCTCAATTTATGCCTTACGACGTTTCCTTTGCAACATCTGTTGCAAATGCTAGTTTATAAATTTTAATAAATTTTATTAAAAATACCAGAAGAACAAAAATAAAAAAATCAAAAATAAATCAAAAATCAAAAATAAAAAATAAAAAATCTACACCATCCAAATGCTCCAGAAGTTATCAAAAAGTAAATTCACTTTTACCTGTGACAAATTTCCTAAAATTTACATCTCAATATTCTCACAGTTTACGGTACGTTTCAATATTCTCACCCTTTACGGTACGTTTCAATACTGATTAGCTATAAAATTAAGTGTCTTGTTACTGGGTTGAAGCTGGAGTTATTGGGATTGGGGATGATCCATTCTTGTATTAGAAATTAATTGGTTGGAAATTTGAACTGTAAGAACATTTATTATAATTAATGACCATTCAGACACCTTCACTAGTACTAAATGAGATCAGTCACTATCTCACTGAACACAAGCTAGAACACCGTTCTGTTCTGACCGAGCTTCTGCAGACTCCAAGTATTGTTGGAGTAACACCTCTGATATTCTTTTCATAAAGGATTGGTAAAAACTTCAAACTCAAGTGAACAGCGTTTAACCTAAACACACAACTACTCGTTGGAGTAACAACTCTGATATGCTTTTCATAAAGGAATGCTAAACAATTCAAACTCAAGTTAACAACATTTAACCTAAACACATAACTCCTTGTTGGAGTAAGACCCATGAGATGCTTTTCATAACCTAAAATTCAAACTAAACAACATTTAACCTAAACACAGAACCTAAGACCACATTTATGGAGGTCAGGACTCACACATTGTGGGTGTGAAGCGGATTACCAGGCTTCACACGCGCAAAGGAGAGAAAGCATGACCATGGCCGCACACTGCCGACGTTTCGGATCAGAGATGCTAACATCATCGATTCAGCAGCCCCGTCGTGGCGTCCATAGCGAAAGACACGTATATTCAACGGGTAAAGGACAGAATCCAGACGAGTAGCATTCATGTTATGTCGGGATTCTCACGATCATTCACTTTTATTTTCAAGTTCATTTTAGTCCCTGTTCAAGGTTCCTCAATGTACCACGGGATCCTAGAGATTGGTCCTTTTTTCACTTATTTGGTTACACAGTTCTTGATCAGCAAGACGCCTGTTAGACGATTAGTACGGTTCTCAGCTGCAGATCGGCGTAGGGATTTTCCATACGCCTTTTCAAGAGGCCGGGGAGAGATCCCATATGCATTTCCAAGAGGTTTGGAATGAAATAATACATGAAGCCTGCTGGCAGGGATTGCCATGGGTTGCCATTCACATGGTTGAGAGTAACAGGTTGGTAGTTTAGTTGCAAGGATATAGTCCAATAGTTAAGTGGAGGGGTTTGGTTTTCAAAAATTTTGTAAGAAATTGTTTTAACAATTTCGGATCATAGAAAAAATTGTTCCCATGGTTGAGAATAAACAAACTTACAAACAAACTTACAGTTATACCAGCAATTGGAAAACCAACCGACTTCGAATGGTTGCACCGTCAGAATTTCGTTCAGGGAGAACCAGAGGTTTCTTGAATGGAATTTACGTTGAGGAAACGATATTGGGCCGAGCCCATAGCAATGGACGGGATTACTGGCTCTAAGGTAGCTCTAACGTATTGTTTTTCCTTTTGCTTTGCTTTGGATCACACTGCAGTTAACCGGGAAAAAACAATAGATAAGTATAAGTAAGCATACAGGGAAGGCCAGGCATTTATTTTTATTTTTCTTATTCATATTTTGAAGCAAGATTTCCTCGTCATACGAACTTCTCGAATCTGTGGAACTTTGTAGTTTTTCATATTGTTATGATAGGGATTATTCATATAAAAATTGGAATCCGAAGCAGCTATTGACTTCCGTTGCTTCTTTGTGTTGAATAACCTTTTTGTTTCGCTGCCTCTGGTACTGTATATTTTTGTTACACAACAGTGATTAGTCCTGATGGTGCAATGCTGTGTATGAATCGTGTTGTGTGTTTTTCTGCGAAATACAGACACGGGTGTTCAGGACCTTGTAATTTTTTCTCGAAGAAATGAAATTATTTTTTAATTTTTGATGGGGCTGAAAGGTTTATTTTACAGAAGTATGAGGTTAATGTGTGATTTATTCAGGTCTTTTAACTTATATTTTCTAAATATAAACAAATGTATGGATAGTTTTTACTTATAAATCATAATTTATAATAAAAAAAAGGAAAAATAGAAAAGAATTGATCAAAAACTATTAAAAAAATTCAGAAATAATTATTTATAATTAATTTTAACAAATAATAAATAATAAAAATACCAATATAAAATTTAGATTAATTTTTTATATTTTAAAAATATTAAAATACAAAAATAAAATAAAATTGATTAAAAAATATTAAAAAAATAGAAATAGCTATTTATAATTATTTTAAGAAAATAATAAATAATAAAAAGACTAATAAAATTAATTTTTTATTATATAAAAAAAAATTAATAAAAAAAAATTCTCTATATAAATTATAAAAAAAAAATTAATAAAAAAAAATTCTCTATATAAATTAAAAATATTTTTTTTATATATTATATTTATTAGTCTAGATCTATCTAACCCTAAATTATTTATAAATTAAAAAAAAAAACAAATTCTTAAAAATACAATTTTTTCGTAAAGGGTAAAATCATTGAAATATTTATACCTCAAAAAGTTTGATCTCTGAACTCATTATCAATCCTAAATTACATAAATAAAATTGCAATTTTTTACTAAAGTGTAGAATCTTTGAAATATTTATACCTCAAAAAGTTTGATCTCTGAACATCCTAAATTACATAAATCTAAGTTGATATTAATTCACAGTAAAATGTTTTATATAATTGGATGGGTGATAAATGATTGGATGTCTGGTATGTAGAGTATATTTATATTTTTTTGTTGGCTGTCTATTTTTAAAATGGAACAATAGAAGTTTGGTAAAATTTTGAAATCTTTTTAGAATCTAAATATTTATTTTTAATATATAATATGTTTTTTTTAAATACTAAAACATTTATTTTGGATATACAGATTTCACGATTCAAACTCTTACTTTCAACATTAAAATAAGATATACTTTTCAGCATTTATTTAACATATGGACATATTCGGTGAAAGGAATCAAATTTGGTCGAAACTGCCCTCCCTAAGTCTGCAGCAGAAGAAATGATTAAAGTGTAATTTAAAAATGAAAAAATGAGTTTCACTACAGAAGGCAGCAACCACTGAAAACCATGATAACAACAAACGACTGTAATGTAATTCAAGCTTTTATGGCCAGAGAAAAATCACTTTTAGGATCAAAGTGAGCAACCACTGGAAAACAGAACAAGAACAGACACACAGTACCAACGACATAACCATTCAAATTACAGATATTCATGCATGTTTCTTCATCGGAATGGTCTTTCTTGTTTTAATTTTTGAAGGACAGCTTGGATTCGACGTGGGCTTTAAGTCTTTTCTGAGTACAGGTGCAATGAAGGTCAGTGATGGACTCGTGCTGCATATCCTTTTGTTTTAATCAGCGCAAACTCTGCAACCCCCAAAACTAAATGTACTGCGTAGTGGCTACAACCCTTTCCCCTAATTCTGATATGGTCTATGGTCATGGATTTCTATCTAGATGCAACCACAATTATGGACTGAACTCCGCAGTCACACAACCTCGCAAGTGAGAGGAATAAGTATAATTAGCTTTACTAACTATTCATGAATTATAACTGAGATGTTTTAGTTATTTTTTTGGTTTAAGTAATTTTTGCGTTCATATGAAATTAATTGCTCACTGAAGTTAATGATACAGGTTTGGAAATTGAACGAGACTTTTAAGTTTTTCATCCACGAGAAACCACAATATGGTATTAGAGTTTTGGCCCACATTCAATTCTCCATATTCTATTGAACTAACTACCACCTTAAACTTCAACATTTGTACTCTTATATATAATAATAATACTACGAAAAACAATCCATTAAAAACTAATATGTAAGTGTGGAACCGAAAACCTCAGCATTGTTATAACCAATGCCGAAAAGGATAACTCAGCTCATTTTTTATATAATTTTACATACATTGATATGATTCTAAATTTTCTTTTTTCCCTAGATTTATTGGAATTTATAAATATAAATTTTGTCATTCTATGTTAAAGGTATAGGTAGATTAACTAATTACTAGATTTTTAATGGTTAACTCTGGACAATGATTATTTATTCTTTCAAATCGAGTGATTTCTCCCGTTGTCAGAGGATTAACCACATTAGTTGATTCAAAACATGACAAATTTATTCTTTTTTTTCTAGATTTATTGGAATTTATAAATATAAGTTTTGTCATTCTATGTTAAAGGTATAGGTAGATTAACCAACTACTAGATTTTTAATGGTTAACTTTGAGCCGTGATTATTTATTCTTTCAAATCCAGTGATTTCTCACTTTGTTGTGAGTATGAACCACATTAGTTGATTTTAAAAGTGACAAACTGATATCTAAAAAAAATATAAACATTTAGATCAGAATCCCTATTACTCTTATAACTTTATAGATCTGAATCCCTATTACTCTTATAACTTTATATAAAATAAATATTAAGCTGTTTTTATTTCTAAGACAAAATAATAATTTTGCTAAACTTATAAAAATATTTATTTTGAAATATAATTTTTAAAATTTTAATTTAATTATTAAATGGATAATAAAATTTAATTTCCAAAATATAATTATAATAATAATAATAATAATAATAATTATTGCGTTCATATCAAATTAATTGCTCACTGAAGGTAATGATCCAGGTTTGGAAATTGAATTTGGAAATCGAATGAGACTTTTAAGTTTTTCATCCACGAAAAACCACAATATGGTATGAGAATTTTGGTCCACATTCAATTCTCCATATTCTATTGAACTAACTACTACCTTAAACTTCAACATTTGTACTCATATATAATAATAATACTACGAAAAACAATCCATTAAAAACTAATATGTAAGTGTGTAACCGAAAACCTCAGCATTCTTATAACCAATGCCGAAAAGGATAACTAAGCTCATTTTTTATATAATTTTACATACATTGATATAATTCTAATTTTTTTTCCCTAGATTTATTGGAATTTATAAATATAAGTTTTGTCCTTCTATGTTGAAGGTATAGGTAGATGAACTAATTACTAGATTTTTAATGATTAACTCTGAGCAATGATTATTTATTCTTTCAAATCTAGTGATTTCTCACCTTGTCCCGAGGATTAACCACATTAGTTGATTCAAAAAGTGATAAACTTATCCTTTTTTTTCTAGATTTATTGGAATTTATAAATATAAGTTTTGTCATTCTATGTTAAACGTATAGGTAGATTAACCAACTACTAGATTTTTAATGGTTAACTTTGAGCAATGATTATTTATTCTTTCAAATCCAGTGATTTCTGAGATTGTCCTTAGGATGAACCACATTAGTTGATTCGAAAAGTGACAAAGTGATATCTAAAAAAATATAAGCATTTAGATCTGAGTTCCTATTACTCATATAACTTTATATAAAATAAAATTTATATTAAATTAGCTGTTTTTATTTCTAAAACCATTTTGTTAAATTTATAAAAGTATTTATTTTGAAATATAATTTTTAAAATTTTAATTTAATTATTAAATGGATAATAAAATTTAATTTCAATAATAATAATAATAATAATAATAATAATAATTATAATTATAATTATAATTATAATTATAATTATTTCATTTGTAAAATTTTACTTACATTACCAAATAACTTTCCTACTCAAACTAGCTAACAGCATATCAGAAAACAAAACTATGATCAGTAATACAAAATTGCTCCTTGGAATGGACATAGGAACAGTACAATCAGTTAAATTATATGCTAACTTATATGATCTCCAGTATATACCAACACCATCATTGGGGAGAACTGGCCTTGGAACCTAACGTTTACGTTGACCGTTAATAGTTAAGTCATTTCAAGCAATACAAACATATTGCACTAGAGTCAGCAGTGTCCTGATTGGTTTTTATGCTTCATAGTGTGTTTTATATATAGCAGATTTAGTTCTTCTAAAATTTCCAGAATAGTCTAAGTATAGGTATGCAGATTTTACAGTTCAAACTTCAAACTGTGGTGATTTCAATAATTTGATTTCCATTTAGTTTTCTCATATAAATAAAAAACATAGCATATGAATATATTATCTGATCATTATTTCATAGCATAATGAGAAAACTGAAATGAGGTAGAGTGGTAGGTTGAGGTAGATAATTATATGATCTATGTTTATGGAACTCCGTGTAGTTGCAACAACAATTCTGGACTGAACTCCGCAGTCGACGCAACGTCGCAAGTGAGAAGCATGATTTGCTTTGCTCAGTATTCATACCGTTTTTTCATTTTTCTTGAAAGAGTATTTGTAGATTTTCTTATTTTCCGAGTGATCTATTGAAATCATGAATATAAAGTTTTGTTTCTTTCCCAAAGGGATGACCTCGCTCTTTATCACTTATATAATTTTAATTTTAATTTAATTTTCAATAATTATTAAGTAGATGATAGAAGTTTAACATGCATAAAATATCACTGAATTTATTTAATAATAATAATATGGATAGAGGTTTGACATAGACACACTCTCATCATTTTTCAGTTTAATTTAAAAAAAAATTGTTATGTTTACTCATTTCCATTAAGATTTTATATCTATCATTAAATTCTTATTGGTTATTGATATTTTAATACATTTAATTTTTGTGTGTAAGGTTTGATATTTAATTATTGTCGAAAATGAGTACAAGCAGTTCCACTTGGCAATAAGGGTTGCCCCACAAGGTAACCAATCCAAAACCACCAATTTAATGTCTTAAGATTACATATACTAAGTTTAACTAGGATGTTTGACACAACCATAGGCAGCATGAGAGTGCTTTACAAAAAAATATATGATGGCTTGCATGTTGGCCTCTAGCCACAAAACTAAGAGTAATGGTTCAAAACATCACTAAATTAAACTAGATAAAAAAGACAAGAATTGACATAGTAATTAGCCATTGAATTGGCCAAGTTTGGATAACTTGGGACAACAGATTTGCCGGGAAGAGACACTAACCACATGCTATGTCCATGGGCTTTAGACACCCCAAGCCTTTCCTCCAACTCCTCTGGGTCACGGACAACAAAATTACTACCAACACGACCCACAAATGACCTGGATGCAGTGAGAAGCCAAACATCAACCCACGAGCATTCGATGAGTAGCCAACAGACCGTCATGCTCTTCTATGTGCTTGAACTTGTCCCTCTAACTGGTAGGCTGGCGCATATCATCTCGGTGTGACCATGACATAACCATAAGTATTCCTTCATGCGACCAACATAGCTACCAAGAAGCAGTGATGCATGGCTTTTGTCCTTCAGTAATTGTCTAGGATGATGAACCATAAGCCATTGATAAGTATGATTGGGAAAATTGGGCCAAAGAATTTCCCTCCCAAGCTTACAAGACGAAAAAAGTTGACCAGGGCGCCTCGTTGACCAGGGTGCCTCATTTTCGAAACCAATAATCCTTCTCATGCTAAAGCACCACATGGATGACTAAGGGGACCTGCAAAGACCCATTGTAATTACCTGAGAGAGTGGTCAATTTACCTTGGTCCTGGAAGAGAATCATAATTCAAAATTGGATCCTCTGGGTAGCCAAAGAAATTCAACAGACCTCCCAATTCCCCATTACTAGTGTATTTCTAAACCCAATCTCCTAGTTAATGAAAAGATAAATATTCTGAATGTCGGCATAATCGTTCGCTGCCATAGTACTACAAAGATGAGTGACATTGTAGTGGACATACACCATGGCTCGACCGACAACCCAAAATAGTTTGGTAGTCTCAGTGAATACAGTGAGATGTATACTCCCTTCAAATGCAGGGGCATTAATCCTTCTCAAATTTCGTTGAGGACAGATGACCATGTAATGATCGAATGTCATCATAATCCTAAGGTTGATGTACTGACTCGCAATGGTGGAGAGGGATATTTACATGATGATATTAAAATTATCATATGTCTGCGATGTGATCAATGCATGACCTCCCAGCAAGAGAGCCAAACTGCCATGAGCATTCGTGTCAACTTGGTTTCTTTGTGTAACAACCTCAAGTTAAAAATCCATGTAATAAAGTTAATAAAGGAAAAATAATACCAAGGTCATAAGACATGTCTTCTAAGCTAAATGTTGGGGAAAACATCCTAGCAGGTGTTCATTTGGTTTATTATGGCTAAAGGGAAATTTGCAAAGGCAATGGAAAAGGCTACGAAAAGGCAAGAGCCATTAATAGGCATTTTGTTTATGAAAGTAATGGAAATTAGGATAAAACGAAGGTGAAAGCTCACAGGTTGCATATGATCAGGAAAATGGCAGAAAATAATGGAAATGAAGAAAATAGAGGCCTTGTTGATAAAAAGGCTTCTGAGGATTAGTTCACAACCTTTTGTCAGTTTTAGCTTGGAGCACTCTCTATTCTCTCTACTCTATATTAATCTTGCACACTTAGAGGATTCTTGGTGCACGTTAGCATTGAAGAAAGGAAGGAAAAGGAAGGAAAAGAAAGAAAAAGGAAGCAAATATTAAGCAAGGAATAATGGGATCAAGAGGCTACAACATGATTACTTGTAGGTAACGAGTTCCATGTATGATTTCCTTGCTATTTTTGGCATGCATGGTATATGTATGTGTGTATTTGATTCTTTCGTTATCATTGGCATGGGCTTTTCCACATGTGACAGTGGTTTCAACGTTGCCTTGCCATTTCTCGGTAGCCATGGTGTGATGGGGTTCTTTCATTTAGTTGAGTTGGATTATGAGATGGTTTCAAATCTGCGTGAGGTGGTCTCAAGAAAATTCCAAAAGGCCTAGAAATCTGTGGACAGTAAAGGTGGGATATATAGTAAAGAGTGCGGGTGGATATTGGAAAATTCATCATGGTTTAGGTGGAGAGATCCTCAGACATCAATGCTTGTATAGGCATAGTGGTCCCTCAACCGGTATATTGTGGGATTGTTGTAAAGATGGGTAGTGTGTGTTTCTTGTTTGGGCATAGGAATCATTGACCAGTATATGGCAGGACTGCGGTAAACCCTGAGGAAGCCTTTTTTATTTTGTTGTGCATCCCACTTTTATGCATGGAATATGGCATGAGGGTGACTGGCTTAAAGAAAGATTTGGTTTAGCCTAGTCTATGGTCAGGTGATATGTGGAAGTCCCTGATTTGATTGAAATTGCATATATTAATAAAGCTCTTTTCCTCTTTTGTATTATGTGTAAATGCACTTGTCATTATGTGGCTTTAATGGTTATTCTATCATTGATATTTCTCTTGTTATATGTTGGTTATAATCATGGTTTATGACAACCTTGAGTTATGGCTCTCATCATGTTTTTGGTAGTATATGAAATGTTAATGTATGAATGACTTAATAGATGATGATGCAGATATTGTGAAAGGGCATCTGACCTTCTTAACAAATCACAAATAAGTATGAGGCCCCTATGTTAAGATTTGTTTCATGACCTATACATTATATCTTCATGATGTGTTTGGCGAAATGTCTGTCATGGTTAGGATGAGTTAGGTCATTTCCTTGTTCAATTTTTGTATTAGAGGCCTTGTCTTCTTGTTATTTATCACTTTTGAGTGTTTCATCAAGTTCTAGGTGGAGGCATGGGTCCTACCACTGAAAAAGTGGCTCAAGTCCTATAATCGCTGGCATAAAACTTGCTGAAAATTTTTGCAGTTGCATTGAGGCCTTGTTGTGGGAGCAACGAGAGGATTTTAGTTGCATGCAGGGCTTGTCATGGGAGTGATTGGGAGTTTATTTTAGTCAAAAAGCAGGTTGAATCAGGGGTTGACCACCTGGAGTGGTTGGTTAGCCTCTAGGGGTCCTATAGCTCCTAAGGAAGGTCAGTTTGATTTTGGTTTATCAATTCCACTTCCATAACTATACTTGGGGAGTTGAATCATATCATAGTAACTCTTTGTCTCATATTTACCATGGTGGAATGATTAGCTTGGGTAAGTGTGGGAGGACAATGTTACACTCTATAGGCTCCATTTGTAGTGGGCAAGAGAGAGGAAAACTACTTACTTAGAAGTGTAGAGTCTACTAGGGAGGGTCAACAAGGGCACAGGTCATAGTTGCAGTTGGCAAAGATGCCTTACTTTGGTTTAGATGTGTGTCGTGCTCTTTGGAAGTGAAGCCTTTCTTAGCTGGGCATAATTAATATTTACAGTGGATGAATGTTACCTGCAAGAGTGCATTTATCAAGGAGAGAAGGATTAGCTCGAAAATAGCTAAGTGATAATCAATAAAAGTCAATAGCATAGTAAAAGTGAGACAAAAAAGATGCAAGTGTTTATATATCTTGTCACAATCATGACTAGGAGGTGAAAGATCATGGAAAACAATGTAAAATTTGAAACGGGACTGATACTATTACCCATTTCATAGAAATAGAAAAAAAGTGACCTGATTTTGAAAAGGTGTGATGTAGAACGAACATGTTTTTTTTAGAACATAGTTTTTGGAAGGAATGTCATGGGGAGAATAGTTTTATGTACATTACATTTTTGAATGGTAGTGATTTTCATGCTGATTTAAAAAAAGTGAGTATTCTGCATCACCCCCTATTTTTAACAGCCCTGTTTTTTGGCTTTCAATTTTCTAATGTATAAAAGGTAAATAATTATTTTGTAAATTTGATCATTTTTTAAGTGGTTGTTTTCTTCACATTTTCTTGTTTTTTATTTTAGTTTTAACTTTTTTTTAGTCAGGTTTTTATTGTTTCGCATTTTTAAATTAGGAGGTCGATATTTAGAATTTTCGATATTCTACATGTTTATACATCCTTAATTAATTTTTCGCTCCACATGAAATAATCGTTTCTAAACAACAATATTTTTTAACAATGGACATAAAAATAACCATTTTTAACATAAATATAACTAAAAAACTACACGTTTTGATAATTCTTTGCTAGAATTCACATGTCAAAATCACAATTTTTATACGATAATTTTAAGTAAAAATGGTTAAATAATAGCTTTTTTTATGAATTTCATGTCAAAAAAATAATAATAATCACTTTATTTTTCAAAAAATAATGATTAACTTAAAAATCAATGGGAAAATCACATATTACAAATATTGAACGTATAACAACCCTAATTGAGTGTTTATTCGTCTCATAAAATGTCAAAGTCAAAACATTGCAAATCTTGATTTCCAAGCATAACATAAATTTAATCAACAATGTCACGTAATCCAAACTCTTCGTCCTCTAGAGTTTCATCATTGTCTTCTTCCACAATACTTTTTGTTTCCTTTTGCTCATTTTCCTCTTCTAATGGGTCTTTGATGTCTGTGAATCTCCCAATGTATGTCTTTCCAAACATTCCAGTAATGGTGGTTGGGGTTCCTTTGCCTTTTTTTCCACACGTGATTCAATAAATTCCCCTTTCTTCAACCCAATTTCTTGCCTTGCATCTGGAAGAAATTGAAGAGCATTAATTCTTTGCTGAATGAAAGGCTGAAATGTTTAGAAATTTTCTTGAATAACTATTTCAAATACCATTTACGAAAATATGGTAATGCAAGAACATACTCAATGCCCATGTCACCTCCTCAACGCCCATGTCACTTTTATAAAATAGAATGTATTTATCATTCTACTCAACATTCATTTTTATCCAAATTCAATATTTTCACAAACATGAAATCACTTTAAAACATTTTATATCAATTTTATACCAATTTTCAAAATTAATAAAACAAACTCAACTAATTTAATAATGGTGAATTGTAATATATAAAAAGAACTCACTACATATCATCCACTACCAATGTTAATCAAGTCAACAAAAAACACTATAATTCATCCAAAGACAATTAATTTTATATTTATTAAAAAAAATAAAAAATTATATATGTTCATGTCTACATGTGAAATTCATTTATATGATTAAGACTTTCTTACAGACTTGTTTCCCTTGTAATGAATTCATCTCAACAGAATTATCAACGAAAACAAATCTTATCTATGCAAAGAGATAAATGATAAGCTTCTTCGAAAATATTTTTTATTTCCACCAAGCGATTTGTCTATTTATCAATTTAATAATGAAGTGTGGAATTAAAACATATCACTTTATTAGAAATTATTGAAATTTTTATTTATTAACACCAATCTAGTCAAAACGATCCCAAATCTCCCAAAAACGACTGTTTTAACCTCATGCATTCAAACAAAATGAGCCTAACAGACCCTAAACAAAATGGATTAAGTGAGTTGTTGACTGAGCCTAACAAACCCTAACTGACATAGCCTGATCACATTCCAACTTCAAGTCATTAACTAAAATAGTCGAAAGACCCTCACCCTATATCTCAAGTCTTGAAGCACTTGGTTGCCTTCATTTACCAAACATTGCTTGCGTACGTTTGGACTTGATTTGGTTTATAACAATTTTCTTAGCCAAAGAGAGTAGGGAATCCATCTATGATTATTTACAAATTTGCAAACGGAAAATGCAAACTATTTTATGCAATCAACGAAGAATTGCAAGCTGCAAATTACAGATTTGCAAATGAAATATATAAACTATTTTATCTCATTAGAATATAATTGCTCAAATTAAAGTCATATATTATGATCAATTTACCAAAAATTTGTGTCATCCATTATGTTTAATCTATCAAGAAGTTTCAAAATTTTGAACTCAAGTCATACATCATGTTCAATCTATCAAAACTTGTTTACTTCAAAATTTATAATTTACGTATCAATTTTCCCTATGTTTATTTTTTATATAACATAACATATAAGAATATTTTACAAAGCTCCCAAAATCTAGGTCTGACTACTTTGATTATTAATCAAAAGTAAAACCAAAATATATTGTTTTGTTTAAAAATTAATCTCGTAGCAAATGTTTCCATCAGAATCGACCTTAATTTCTTGAATACACTCATCAAATTTTGACGGCTCCAGCTTCTCCCCGACGCTAGTAAGAATATGACGGAGTTCCCTAGCATAAATCTTGTCGGTGCCCTCTTTATCGAGGGTTTTAAAGGCATCCCTGAGTTGAACATGCAAGCTCCCTCCCTTCAAGTTTTGTTTCATCACGTCCACGAAGCGAGGGAAGTCGATGGTGCCGCTGATCTCTTCAAATTTAATGATCTCTTTAAGCTCTGCCTGAGTGGGATTATCCCTCAAGGATTACATCATTGTTCCGAGTTTGGCCGCCGTAATGTACCCATCACGATCGGTGTCGAATAAGCTGAACGCCTCCTGCATTAGAGCGATCTTCTCTTCACACCAGATCAAAACTGAACTTTTACTAAAAAACTATTTTGTTTGTTCCTACCAAAATTAATTAACATCAAAATTCCCTCTAAAATCCGCTTAATATCTTATTGGATGCCCAGTAAGCATTGTTTGGGGCGATTCGTAGCAGATGGGATGATTCTAAGAATCGCCCCACCACCCGGCGATTCTCAGAATCGCCCCATCTACTACGAATCACCCCAAACAATGCTTACTCGGCATCCAATATGATATTAAGTGGATAAATCCTAGCCCTGCAAAAGATCTGCGGTGATGGCATCGCTGGGAATTGAACTGGGGCCGCCTTGGGTGTTATTGCAACAGGGGGCGATGTCATTGTTGGTGATGGAGAGGCTAAGCCCATCAATACCATGACAAAAATGAATATGAATCTAATGCTAATGACTTCACAACACACCCTATTACCAACTATCTTATATCGGACATTTAGTCAGTAATTTGATCTTATATATATCATTTAGTCATTAATTTGATTATTTTCTTATTATTTAGTTATATAATTATATCATATTATGTTTGATCCTAAATCAAATATCTATCAGAGTGAGAAAAATCGGTCCGTAAAAGATATATTACTTAGTTTTTTAAATTTACGACAGGATTATCCATTAATTCAATGTAAAAGATATATTACTTAGTTTTTTAAATTGACTTCCGCTTAATATCCATTTGCAGTTTTCGTAAAGAAAAACTTGGCGGAAGTACCTAAAATAAGTGGTGAATTGTGAGAGGAATATGTACAAGATCTGCGGGAGTCTTATCTTGCTGAACGGACACACCGTAAGATGTATCACACCTCATCTCTTTTCTCATTGAACGTCATTGTCAGTATTAATATGAAAACAACATAGAAACAATTATATCCATAAACAATAAAACTGCCAGCCGCATACTACCATATCATTTCCCGAATATTATTACTGTTATACCATTTCTGCCTCAACTTTATGCTTAAAAATTCCATGGTATTTCCCCAATATTATAGATATGATACCATTTCTACCTCAAATTTAAAGGTACACACTACAAAATATCCACCTCATTCACCCTTTCCCACAACAGGCCCATGATTGTTAAGTATCAGCTTTGTTCATTCAATTCCATATGATTTGATTTCAAATTCATAATGTGCCAAATGACACCAGCAATAACGTGCACTTGTTAACTAGTTCAATTTCCACATTGTAATGAGCTTTCAAATTGATCACTAAATTCTTAAGTCTAAAATTCCAAACCAAGAGAATAATAATGAATCTTGAGCAAAGTATTATCACCTACTGAAAACAAGAATCACATTTCCACTGCAGAAGACAGCAATCTCGCTAAAAAATTGACAAATGAACCAAGTAAACAGAAGACCAACTGCAACTTCTTTAATCTGCTCGTGATTGGCCAACTCGAGAAGAAAGTATAATACCAACTATAAGGTCGTAGAGTGCAAGTGCTTCTGCAAAGATCAATATGAGGATCATACCAACAAAGAGCTTTGGCTGCTGTGCATTTTCTCTGACACCCGCATCACCAACAATACCAATAGCCATTCCTGCAGCAAGACCCGAGAGCCCGCACGCCAGTCCCGATGACAGATGCATGTAACCATCAAATAGATAATAGGACTTTGTCTTGGGGTTAATTCCTGTGCTCATAATCACAACAATAATCAAACCATAAATACCCAACACTATAGCCATGACGACTGGAACAATCAATTTCATCACAAGCTCCAGCCTCATCAGACCCACGGAGGCTGCGCCCATGCCACTCTTCGTAGTTCCATATGTAGCTCCCATGGAGAAGAACACGAGTGTTGCAGCGGCCCCAAGGAAGCCGAAGAATGGAGTAGTCTCATCACCCCTGAATACGTCCACCATTTTAACCAAGATCTCGGATGAGGTTCAAGCTAGAACATTGAAGGTTTTTTAGAGTTTCAGAGCCTCCAAAGAGATTGAACCTCGAAGCTGGAACCTGCAAGTGCCTAGCCCAATCCAGATGCAATCTCAGAGCATTAAAAAAAGTCATTCAATTCCATGTCAAACTTGTAAATGGAATTAGGTATTAGGAAATGGATTCTGAACTGCACATTGAATTAATGGATAATCCTGTTGTCAGTTTAAAAAACTAATGTGGTGGGCCGCCACCACCCCACCACCACCACTGGTGGCGGGGTGGTGGCGGGGCGATTCTGAGCACCTGATTCCTCGAATACTCTAATAGTTGTTGTCAAAATTTGTATATACAATTGAAGCCATAGTATATATGTGCAACAGAGATATATACTATATGCAATGTGTTGTATTGAGTGAGTGTGTTATGCGTATGTTAGCTTATTTGCATACAACTCCAAAATTATTCACTTTAGTATGTTGATTCATTATACTATGGTGTGTGCGTTGGAGGGTTTGGAGTCATGCCATATGTGTGGTTGACGTATTCTTGTTTGATTGTCAAAGTTCTTTGTGCATGTATACGGCATTTCATAAGATGAGCTCCGCAAACCCATTTCCTGTTCTCTTTTCTTCTACTTTGATGGAAGTTGCTTGGGCTATTAGAGTATTCGAGCAATCGGGTGGTGGGGTGATTCTGAGAATCACCTCGTCACCACCCCGCCACCACCACTGGTGGCGGGGTGATTCTCAGAATTTCCCCACCACCCGATTGCTTGAATACTCTAATAGCCCAACCAACTTGCCTCAAAGTAGAAGAAAAGAGAACATGAAATCGGTGTGTGGAGCTCATCTTTTGAAATGTCTTATACATGCACAAAGAAATTTGACCATCAAACAAGAATACACTGTCCACATAGATGGCATGACTCCAAACCCTCCAACGCACACAACATAATATAATGAATCAACATAGTAAAGTGAATAATTTTGGAGTTGTATGCAAATAAGCCAACAGACGCATGACACACTCACTCAATACAACACATTGCATATAGTATATATCTCCGTTGCACATATATACTACAGCTTCAATTGTATATACAAATTTTGATGACAACTATAGAGTTTAATTGACAACAACTAGGATACAAAAACTTCACAATGCATAGCACTATGTCAACACTCCATTCCAAGTAACACTTCAACACTAGTGTACATACCTCCACACAACTAAATGAAATCAATGTCGGGTTTAAGTTTTCAATGTTGTTAACCAAATTCACAATGTTCAACACAATTTGATGTATACCACCCACATATTACGGATAGACATAATGGGGAAAATATTACGCATCCAAAGGACATATCCATCTAATGGGGAAAATAAATATTCAATCAACATTTGGACTATTGGAAAGTTCCTTTTAGATGATTGATATTCCATGGCACAATACTTTAAGAGGTGTATTGTGAAAATAAGGAAATATGGGTATGATAAAATAAGGGGGTGGAAGCCTAAGAAAACCTAGAAGTGATAATATCTAAGGAGAAAAAAGAGGATGGGACAAAACTAATGTTCAAGATTCAAAAAGAAGGTAATGAAATAAGAATAGAGGAGGGCAGAAATTTGATTTTCATAAATGGTGAAAATGTCAAATATTTATTTATTCAAGAGAAGAGAATTTGAAGAGCCCATAAGCATCTTAAAAGGAAGCTAGATACAATAAATCAATGAAACACAATATGATTTATTAGTCTCGTAAATCCATTCTTTGTTGATTTTGGAATATGGTGAGAATTTCATGGATAAACCCATAGATTATACAACATGGAAAATCGATTTGGATAATTTAAAGATTACACATACACCTACTGATTTCTCAGTAAGTGTAGTCTCAATCTAACTGTAAGGTAGTTTTGTTTTATTTTGGTGAGTTAAATTGCATTGTAGTTTTATTTTATTTTGATCAATTAAATTGCATTTTAGTTTTGTTTTATTCATGTAGGTTTCCCATTTATTTATTGTAGTTTCTGGTGAGTATTGTTTGGAATATCTTTTCCTCACTCTGATAAATATTTGATTTAGGATCAAACATAATATGATATAAGTATATAATTGAATAATAAGAAAATAATCAAATTAGTGACTAAATGACAGATATAAGATCAAATTAATGACTAATTGTCAGATATAAGATAGTTGGTAATAGGGTGTGTTGTGAAGTCATTAGGGTTATTATTGACTCCTTAAATATGACTCAAGGATTTCTAAAAGTATTCTTCCAATATTAATGAGTTTCTATGTCTACAATGTAATCACCACAATGAGATAATAAGCATTTACTACCAACTAGATGTTCATAGTCCCATAAAATGTTTTTATATCCCTCATTACTTCCCCCATTGGGGTGCTTTTCGTTTATTTTATTTCTCCCTTTTCTTTTATTTAGATATGAGGATGGGTAATATCTAATTCATAATAGTGGGGGAAGGAACGCACTGCATAACCATATTAATAGGGGTGTCTCCTTATATTGGGTGTAAATTCTTGACCTAATTGAATTTTTAGAATTGTTGCCAAGGGAGATGTTTTTATGTTGTTGTTAAGATATTCACTATGAATTTGATAAATGTAATCCTTTCTTAGTGGTAATTGATGTTAATAGAGGTCCAAACTTAGTTTTCTCATTTTGGTTGTGTTTCCCATTGTGGTATTAGCGTCCATGTGCTCCTCATGAGTCACCTGCAACAAAATAAGACAAACACAAAATACCATGTAACTATATTTAAAACACCATCAAAGTTATTATTGTGGTTCATAAGATGACAGTGACAGTGACCTTCCTTTAAAGGTTTGGAAAGAAATTAAAATAGATTATTATTATGGCCTTAGATACTCTAATCAAAGTAAATCGAGTGGTCGTAGGTAGCTCATCGTATTCTCCCTACATGTGGGGTATGATTTCACTGATGATGCATTATTAGGATTGTGATTGACACTAGAGTTATCTTCTGGGAACTTGCTTGTTTTTTCCAATTATTTCATTCTTGAGAGAAAATCCTCTGGCATCTAGGTTTGGGATTTATTGATAGCAAATGAAGTTATCCTACCTTCATTTCTCGGGAACACATTTATGAGGGAGTAATAAGGTTCTTGAGGTGTAACTGAGTTGCTTTAGAACAAATGAGACTTGCTTCTTGGATTCCTTGTGAAATTTTTGTGAACATATTTTATGGAGAGGGTGATCAGTATAGCGAGGGTCATTAGAGGAGATTCACTGTAATATGACTCCAGTTCCTCTTTTTAGCGAAATCCTGGCCTCCTATGAATTTGTCATGCTCAAAATTAAAATAAGGATAATCAGGAAAATGTGCTTGATGTGATATGGTAAATTTGTCCATCTATGTTTAGGTGCAATAACCATAGCATGTAATGGTTGAAAACATGTTGAATTTATACTTAGGAAAGAAAAATGATATTCTACCAAAAACAATAATGTGTTTTTTTCCTCATAAACAACTTTGTTTGGCACATAAAAATTTGGTTTTACTAGTGTTTTTTAAAAAGTTTGAAAATTGACCCTAAAAAAAAAATTCATCGTTCTAGTATCATCACTTTTTCATTTTGAAGCTATATTTTGCACGAAAATTTTATATAAATTTCGTAGTCACTGCCATTTTTAAAACATGTTCAAAATTGACCCCTAAAAAATAAAATCATCGTTCCAGTATACACACTTTTCATTTTTAGCAGTGTTTTTGATGTTTTTTTGGGATTTTTTGGCCAAAGTTCCCGTTTTGAGTTTATAGTTCCCGTTTCAAAGTTTATATTTTTGGAATACAAAGAGTTAATAGAAATCCCACATGCAACAACAAGATGACACTAGTAGGAGAAAGAATAGATAAAAATGACACTTAATATGAAAAATATATATTAAAATGCCACTAAGGAAAGCAAAGTGCCACTAAAAAAGACAAAAGCAAAGAAAAGTGACATTTTGCAAAACTTACCAAGTATGGCTGCAATTGTGACAAAGAGTGAGAAAAAATCCTTGCAATGAGAGAATTCACTTAGTTCAAAGTGAATAGTGATTGTGAGAATGAAAAATGAACTAGGGTCCTAATAAACAAAAAATACATGCAAGATGAGATTAGGGTTGTTGTTACAAAATTGAGTTAGATGAGGGAAGTGGGAGATGATACCTATTTTTTAGGAGTGTGATCTGCATGCATTCAAGGAAGTGCACATGTGTGAAAGACATGGAGTGGGCATCTGCTAGAGACAAGGAGTGTGCACTTGCTGAAGACAAGGAGTGTGCTCAACTATGAGAAAGAAGTGCACTCTAGTAAGAAACGAAAGTGTGCTGTACATGCATGAGGACACAATTTTCTCCAATAGTGCATGTGTGGTAACTAAGCTTGTAAAATGTGCTCTCACTAGGGAATAAAGATGTTCTTTTTTACTTTGGTGTGGTATGCATGTTAAGTGAAGAGAGTTTGGCTAAGTCAAAGAAATGCTAGTACTTTTTCTATCTTTATAAGGAGACATGACAACTTCTAAAAATATGAAACTTTGACGTAGGAGGAAAAGTGACATGTAGACATCTCAATAAGGTTAATTGACACTTAGGAAAAAATAAACAAATGACAAGATGACATAATATAGCTTAGAGCGATAGCTCATGCAAACATATGTAGGCTGCAAAATTAAATGAGGCACAAATTTTGGAGGGCTATTGTCACAACAACAATAAGATGATACTTGAATGTGATACTTGTTTCTACCTAATGAGAATTCAATAGCAGGAGGGATGTGTATAATTTTTTTATGATCTCTAGTTGATGCAAGCGTTTCATAGAGATGAGGAGGTCATCTGAATTTTCGTGTCTATCCAATAATATTTTCCCCAACAGAAACTTCATGAACCAATAGATCAGGACCACAACGCAAATATATTTATTGTATCTTCCTCATGTGTGTGACTTGCATCAGGAATACAATTAGCTATATCCACCAAAACTAATGAGCCTCATAAATGGGTAATTATATGAGCTCATTTTACCTCCTAACCTAGTCAAATCAACCATTCTCTTAGCTTATCATATGATTGTTCTATTGTATTTATGCTTATATGGTGAGTTGAGTTAGTTATTATGCCATGTGGTCTAACATGTATTTAATGCAGATTATTAGTCAAATTCATGGTCAAATTCAAGGATCTAGTGGTCAAACTGTAGCAATAACTCGAAGTAGATAGAGGAGAGGACTTATAGGATGGAATCCCCCTTATTTATTACTCCTCACTTCGAATTCCCCTTCATTCAGCTTGGAGTACAAGCAGTCGAATCATGCACTAGAAGGCAACCGAGCAAGTGGAAGATGATTGATAGTTATCTCGAGTTTTGGGAGCCAAGCCTCCTTGATCTTAAGGAAGTTGTTGGTAGCTTCAGATGTATAAGTAGAGAGGCCTAGGGCCTCACTAGGGTCAACCTTTTTCTTGTGTAAACTCTGCTCAAATTTCGAGTTTAGTATTTTATGACAGTTTTATGTAATCTTGCTATTTTTTGATAATGAAGATGGAATCCTTTTTGAGCTAGAACCGAGTTACCTCTGAGGTTTGAAGCTCTTGGGTTAGGGCCCAATCCAAGCAGCCAAGCTTCTCTTTACTTGTATTTGTATGCTTTAATTCAGTTTTTATATTAGATTGCTATTAGATGTATTTCTCTTATGGTTAAGAATAGGTTTCTTTTGATGATTTAGTATCTTGCCTCCATTTGTGCTTTCTCTAGCAGGTTAAGCAGTGATTAGAGAAGATTCAAAATGCTAGGAATAGTGCCTTGGGTTCTCTTCCTCCCTCTAGGACCATGATTCGAGGCAAATACTCTCTTGCTACCCCAAAAACATAGATTTTCCTCATTCCTAGGACATCTAGTGTTTGCAACTCTCTAGTAGGTTCATAGTCTAGTTTTTATTTTCTTTAGATCTTCTTTATCATGTTCACTTACTAATTTTCAATAGTCCTTTTGCATGCTTTCCTTTCTTACAACATTTCCCAGCATTTCCTTCTATACATCATAGTTCAGGCCATTTTAATGCAAAATTTTGTTTTTCCTAGGATGCATTGATTTCATTGGTTGCTTGATTTTCTTGGTTGACTGTCAGTTTCTATGCAACAGATCTCTTCCAGTAGTAGGCTAGATTACCAGAAATCACACTCTCCATCTGATCCATGCCCTATAGGTCTCCCAAACCTCACCTCAATTCTACCCTATTTTCCTTCATTTTTCATAGAACTTCTTCCTCTCTCCTTGAGAAAACCCAATCATCTTTCTCTCTCTTGGTGATTCATGGTATACCTTAGGCACCCTAACACATCATTCCAACCTTCATCCACCTTTTCCACCCACTTTCACACCATCAAAACAGTGAAAATTTCTCTTGGCCTCGTCTTGTAGGCCTCCTGTAGTTTCCTTATTTCCCTCCTTTAGTTTTCCTGTGTCCTCCTGTAGTTTTTCGTGTAGGCTTTCTTTTGAAGACCGAGTGTGGGAAAAGCCTCTAGAAGGCCACCTAAGACCTCCTAGGACCCATCGACACCATCCTACATCCTCCCAATCTCCAAAATCACCCTGTAACGCCACATGTTCGCTACCATACTCACACACAATAAATTAGATGCATGTTAAATTCACAATAAAAACACATAAAAATCCAAAAATATGTTTTTTGCTTATTTACTTCCAGAAATAGCATGGTTATAAGTTTCTTACTTCCTTGAGTAGGTAATGGCATTTCTTTGATGGTTTTCATAGTTCTTTGGGAAAAAGTAGAATTAGCTTGTTAATTAGGGTCTACTAGGTTTTGCTTTATAATCTAGTCTTTCTCCTTTCTGTAGTTAGAATAACATCTGTAGAATAATATTTCATTCCTTTCATTACACATACAGCTTCTTCTAAAATCTATAGAAGTTGGCTTGATCTCCTAGTGATCTCGCGCCAACTAACCAAGTGACAACCTGCAATGGGAACTAGTACTTGTGCATATAACACCGATGCTTCCAAGTTTGTTATCAACTACTAGATTGATAAAAGTAATGTTGGTAGCCCAGGAGTTGTATCATTTTTGCTGCAATACTGGTGCTCACCACTTTTTGGCATAGTTTCCGTGGAAGTGTCAGAGTATTCTGTGATTACTGCTTTCTTCTATTTCCTATTACAACATTATGCTAATAGCTTATTTTGGCAAAAGTAGACTAGTCATTTCTTTTCTTTCAGTTCTGCATTTCCTTGCTTTCCTTTTCAATTCTACAAATTTCCATTTAGCAAGTTCATTTCACCTAGTTGCAATTTGTTTTGTTCAATCACAATTTCAGTTTCTGCAGGTAGTTTCAGTGTGTTGAAAAAGAAACAAAAAACCAACCAAAAATATTTCCTTTCATGCCTCGTAGGAGTAGAGATAACTTAGCAAAAATTTTGCCCAACACCCCCACTGCTTCACACAACCAACCTTCTCTCTTCTTCGATGCCTGCAATGAAGAAGAACCCTTAGGTGAACATCCAAACATATTTGAAGAACCTATAGAGGAAGAAGAAGAAGAAAGAATTCCTCTGGAGCCAATGGCTTAAAACAAAAATGCTAGGGGAAATGGAGAGGGAATAGAGGGCACATTACCCATGCAGGAGACCAATGGGGACAACAAAATGAAGAATATAACTCCTTCAGCTCTACCTCGCTTCCATGGTCTAACTACAGAAGATCCTGACACTTTCTTGTTCGAGTTTTCTGTCATATGTCAAACTTATGACTATGCAGATGACAAGCAGAAGTTGAAACTGTTCCCTTCTACTCTCAAGGACACAACACTGCGCTGGTTCATGGGACTACCTGGCAATAACATCACAACTTTGGCTCAGATGCAACAAGCCTTTAACAACAAGTATCGAGATTATTGTAGGTCAAAAGATACTAAAGAATAAATCTTCCAAATGACCATAGGAAGTGATGAGTCCCTGGAAGACTATGAAGAGAGGTTCCAGCTCAATTACAAAAGGGCCAACTGTACACTTGACCCTGAGTCTCTAAAATTGGTCCTGCTCAAGGGAATTCGGGAAGACCTTTTAGACACCCTCCATCTACTGGCTGGGGAAGACATCTACCAACTATCCTATGAGGATGTAAAGACTGTTTTTAGAACCAATCTAGAGCAGCCAGAAAGAAAGGCAGGGGGAGTCAACCCATAGCCAGTACCTCTCCTTCTAATTCATCCGTTAAAGGTGAAATTGGAAACATGCTGGAAGACTTCAAGAGTGAGATGATGGAGACTCATGCCATGCAAATGGATACCTTACATATCAAAAGAAAACAAGAGGAAGTAGAGAGGGCTTCGGCCATTTTTTGCCCTAGATGCACCAGGAGGCATCCTAGGAATGAATTCCCATTGAACTTTATAGACGTTTGTTCAGTCTATGAAGAATATCATTCTACATATAAGTGCCCTTCCTTTCCTGGACTTAAAGTTGTATACCAAGGGACTGAATGAGTCACTGAATAAATCTATTACATAAACCAAAGGAGGTCGCATGGACCTAGACCATACTAGCAGGGGATGCAAGGGATATCTTAGGCATACCAAAACTGCAAAAAAGTCACCTCCATACCTTCTTGGGTCCCCCTTGCTCATCCTTCCTAGTCCACGCCTCCTACTTGGTCCTTCACATCTCAATATCATGCCCAACTAGCCACCCATTCATTTCAATGATACGCTCAGCTGCAACCTTAGTGGAATACATCTCATCAGGGGTGGAGGCCCCAACAAAAGTTTCTTCCCGCTCTTTTGCCTCCAACCCCTACCCAACCATAACCATTACCTTCTGCGCCACCAAGGCAACCCCAAATGCCTGCCCAGCCAAATCCGAACCCGAACAATAGACAGGCTCAGCAAGTGTATAGTGGGGAACCATGATGCCCAACTTATGTTGTGGAGATTCAAGAAATTAACTTGCGATCTTGGAAAGTTCTCCCAGATAGCTAGCCTCCACCTAGGGAAGTTGAGGAAGATAAAGAGGAAAGAAAACCTAAAGCAAACCCACCCTTTCCTGAGAGACTATCCATTACTATCCACCCTACCCCATAAGAGACTGAACTCCTAGGAGAATTGAAACATTGACGTGTGAAGATACCACTTCTCCAAGCCTTAAAAAATGTGCCTATCTATAATAGGTTGATCAAAGAGAAGTGCCTTAGGAATCCAAGAAGGTGTAAGAGAGATGCTCCAGTCATCAATGTCAAAGGACAACTGTCTGACCTGAAGTTGGGGCAAATAATCTGTCCAAAATATCTGGACCTTGGAAACCCAGTAGTTCATGTTCACATCAATGGCACAATGGTCCCACATACCTTGATTGATCTGGGAGCTACCATTAATGTGATGAAAAAGGAAAGAATGCTCAAACTTAACCTCCAAGGCTCCTTGAGGAAGACCACGATAGTGTTGTAGCTAGCAAACCAATCCACAGTGACTCCTGAGGGGATTATGGAAGATGTGATGGTCTCCATTGATTCTTGGGAGTACTCTGCTGATTTCTTAGTTCTCCAACCAAAGGAAAAGATAACTGGGTATCCTCTCATTCTGGGAAGACCGTGGTTGGCTACAACTGATGCCTACATCAGCTGTCGAGCTGGGAACATGACCATAAAGTATGGGCACATGTCCAATCAGTTAATCCTATATCCTCCTGCCCAACCCTTGCTAGAACATGATCTACCTCTCTGGTTGGAGGAGGAGGATGAGGATGAATTTTATTCTACACCACTTTGTACATTAGAAATCGCCATGGGGTGGAACTGCAAGATGACGATGATATGATTGAAAATTTGATTCAAAATCCACCTCTCAGTGTATCACTATTAGAAGACATAGTAAGAGAAACCCAAAAAAACCCATTAACTGAACTCTGTGTGGCCAACCCCACTTCTCTCCATGTTAAAAATATAGAGTCTAGTCCAAAAAGAACATTGAAAATCAATCCATCCCTATCTACTTCCCAAGAGAAGGATCTATACAACATACTGACAAAACATCTAGATGCTTTCACCTAGAGTTATAAGGAGATGAAGGGAGTGCACCCTTTAGTATGTACTCATCATATGTACATCAAGGAAGATTGCAAGCCAGCCACGTAGCCTCAAAGGAGGATGAACCCAACACTTAAAGATATTGTTAAGGAAGAACTGCAGAAATTGCTTGATTCAGGATTCATCTATCCCATCTCTAACAATGAATGGGTCTCTCCTTTGGTGCTAGTGCCAAAGAAAAATGGTAAGTGGAGAATATATGTCTACTATTAGGAATTAAACAAAGGCACTAAAAATCACCATTTTCCTTTACCTTTCATCGATCAAGTGTTAGACAGTCTGGCAGGGAAAAAGTTTTTCTCCTTCCTAGATGGGTTTAACGGGTACAATCAAATTCAAATCAACCTGGAAGACCAAGATAATACCAATTTCACATGTCCTTGGGGTACCTTTTCATACCGGGTCCTTCCTTTTGGTTTGTGTAATGCTCCAACCACTTTCCAAAGAGCGGTATTGAGTATATTTTCCGAACTGCTTCATGATGCAGCAGAAATATACATGGATGATTTTACTCCTTATGGCTCTGACTTTCAGGAAGCTTTATCTAACCTAGGAAAAGTTCTAGATAAGTGTATTGAGATGAGCCTGTCCCTCAATCCGGAAAAATGCAATTTTTTGATGACTGAAGAGACCGTGCTAGATCATGCAATATCTCAACACGGACTGTAGGTGGACCCCAACAAAATTGCCATCATCCAAAGGGTCCCACCTCCTGAAAAGGTGAGAGATGTCAAAAGCTTCCTCGGATTAGATGGATATTATAGGAGATTCATTAAAGACTTCAGCAAGTTAGCCTCTCCTTTGTTTTCCCTCCTAGGTAAGGATGTTGAGTTCATATGGTCAAAAAACTATCAACAATCCCTAGATACCTTGAAGAGCAAGCTAGTGACTGCCTCAATTCTCAGAGGCCCAAACTGGGCCCTACCCTTTCACATTCACAAAAATGCCTTGAACAAAGCAATAGGAGTAGCCTCAGGACAAATTGATGAAAATTTACCTTATGCCATATACTTTATAAGCAAAAAAGTATCAAAGGTAGAGTTAAACTATACAATGACCGAGAAGGAACTACTAATTATCATGCATTCCTTAAACAAATTCAGACATTATATCATAGGCTATCAAACCTTTTTGTACACTGATCATGCTGCAATTAGATATTTAATGAACAAACCAAATTTAAATTCTCGCATTATTAGATGGTTGCTTTTACTGTAGCAGTTTGATCTAGCTGTTATTGATAAGCCTGGTAAAGAGAATGTTGTTGCTGACTTTTTGTCTACAGTAAATTTGCTTGCAGGTGAAGAAGGAATGGTGGATGACCAAATGCCAGATGAACACCTATTTGCTATATTAGTACTCTCTCCATGGTTTGCCGATATAGCAAACTACTTGGTTTCAAGACAGTTCCCACCACACCTATCCTAAAAAGAGAAGAGCAAGATAGTAAGGAAAAGCACCCCTTTTGCCTGGATTGGAGGAAATCTCTTCAAACTTGGCCCAGATCAGATCTTGAGAAGGTGTGTCAGGGAGTAGGAAGTCTTTGACATCTTCCTGACCTGTCATGATGGGCCTTGTGGAGGTCATTTTGTAGTAAAAAGAACTGCCTTAAAGGTATTGCAAGCACACTACTACTAGCCCACTCTTCATCAGGATGTGAGGAGATACATGAGCCAGTGTGATTAGTGTCAGAGGATGGGGAAACCCACTCCAAAGGATGAAATGCCCGTGCAACCTCAAGTGACCTTTGAGCCATTTGAGAAGTGGGGCATGGACTTTGTGGGGCCTATCAACCCTCCTTCAAAGCAAAAACAGTACATCATTGTGTGCATCGACTACCCGACAAAGTGGGCAGAGACAAACGCAATCAAATCTGCGACAGAGGAAAAAGTAGTTGAGTTTTTGAGGGAAAACATATTCTACAGGTTCGGGTATCTAAGAGAGTTAGTCACAGACCAAGGCAGTCAATTCACTTCCAACATGATTGAAGACCTTCTCACATATCATAAGATCAAGCACAGGATTTCCACCCCTTACCATCCACAAGCCAATGGGAAAGTGGAGGTCACTAATAGAGCATTGGAAGGGATCATGAGCAAGGTAGTGAGCAGTAGCAGAAAATACTGAAAGGACAGATTAGTTGAGGCCACTTGGGCCTACAACACAACATGGAAGACCACCACCAGGTTCACACCCTCTGAACTAGTCTATGGGAAGAAGGCTTTGCTGTCAATAGAGTTTGAATTCAATACCCTGAGGATGGCAACTTAGCTAGAGCTAGACCTCAGCCATGCACAAAAGGAGAGATTACTTTAGCTCACGGAGAAGTAATTCTAAGAGGGAGATTGGGTAGTACTCTGTGATTCAAGATATAAGGATTTCAAAAGCAAGTTGAGGACAAGATGGCTGGGACCCTATACTATGGAGAAATGCAATGACTATTGTTCAATTCTGATTAGAACCATTGATGATGAAGCCATTCCCATGCTTGATAATGGACATTGGTTGAAATTCTACAAGAAAACCCTCTCCAAGTGAGACTTTATTGAAGATTTGAATAAAACAGTGATGGTAGTGGAGCATGTCTTAGCTTCCACTTCACCCACTCACTAAAGAAAAAAGAGAAAAAATAAGGAATCAAGTGAAAACCTCCATGAGGCGCTTGAGTCCCATCATTGGGTTGAAAACCTCTTCTGAGGAGGCCCATTGATGTCCCAAAAAAGGGGGAAAAGAATAAGATCCCTGGTGAAAACCTACCTTGGAGGTGCCTAGGGTAGGAAATTAAGGTGAAAACATCTCTAAGGAGCCGTAGCTATTTTCAAAAAAAAAAAAAGAGCAAGAAAAATAATTTTTTATTGCATTGAAGGTTTGGAGGAGGACTACAGGGAGCAAAAGAAGGTTCCAAACGGACCCTGACATTCATACCAACATCCATATCATCTTCTCCACGCCTTCCTTCATCATTTTTCGCATCTCTTTCACCCCATTGTAACCCTTCTTCCAAAACTATGTTTTCCATAGGAGGCTTTGTTTTTTCTACATGAGGCTCCTGTAGGAATTACAGAGAGCCAAAAGTGTCTACAGGAGGTAGTGTGATGGACAAGAAAAGCTTCATTAGAAACCTACAATCCCTCTTACCATCTTCAAACCTCCTTTCCATCATTTCCAAGCCTGCATCACACTCCAAGCATTATTATTATTATTATTTTCCTTTCCAAGAAAAAACATAGAAAAATAGTTTTTCAGTTTTGAAAAAAAAAAAGAAAAAAAAAGGAGGAAAATGCACCATTAACTTTACCTGAAGCTTATCTACTATCCCTCCATCATTCATCTGCACCTCTGGCATCATTCTCCAGCTCCAAGCATAGGGAAATAGCCGAATTTTCAAGGGGAGAAATAGCTACAGGAGCTCCTGTAGGAATTCCTGTAGCAGTTGATCCCATAGAAGTTCAATACCAGCAGCAAGGGATAGCACATGTGAAGGTTGAAAAGGCACATGCAGCTCAGCTCTAGCAAAAGAAGAACCTACAAAAACACACAACAACACATCGACAAGTAGAGACAACATGCATGAAGGAAATCGAAGGCATCTAGCAGAGAAAGCCACAACACCTCACAGTGGATGGCAGCAAATACATTTGGGTTATAGGTAAGTAGCTAAGCCACTCCTCTATCTACATTTGTGTAATTAGGAATCATATGAAGGAAACGAGATGGTTGAAATCAAAAGAGGGAAAGGTGGCCAGTTAACTTAGCCACCTTCATTTAGTTGACTCCACTTAACTGAGATATCACCCACATGTGTGCACAATCAACTCAAGGAAAAGACGCAAAGGATAGGTAGTGGGAGGAAGAGTTAACTCCGTTGAAATAATGAGGGGATGATTACAAGGGGATTAACGATGACCAGGCAGGTGGGGACCAACGGTCCTAATCTGGGCAACGTACACCTTGCTAGCTCAGCACTCATAACCGAAAACAACCATAAAAGGTAATGAGTACTCCTCCCTACGCATTCTGACCACCTTTTCTTCAGTTTCTCCTCATAACTCAGCCACACAATAGTCTTCTTATGCCCCCACAGCCTCCTATCGACCATCCTCCATCGATTTCCTCCATATTTTTTCTCTCGGCATCTTATACAGGAGCCCTACAGGTTTTCTATAGGAGCACCTACAGGAGGGACAACTGGCTTCTACAGGAGGGGCAGTGAGTCATTTTAAAGGGAGGAAACGTGATTTTTTGCACAAATTTCAGTCTGAAGAGGTAGGGTTCATGAATTTCCTTTGTTGAATATCAAAATTTGAAAGAGCTGGTCTCAAATTGAAGATAAAATGAGTCTTTAAGGGGGTAGAAATACATAAAAAAAAATCAGTTTTTAAAAAAAAGAAAAAAGCACAATCCCCTCTGTTTTTCCATCTCACTCAAAATTCTTTTTCTCCACTTCCATATCTGGTTTTTCAAAAGAATTATAGGTAGTATGATACGGGGGTTTATGAGAAGATATCCCACTAACTCCACTAGACTCCATGCACATCCTCAAGTGGTGGAAATATTTACAAGGGAAAACTGGATGAATTCCTTTGAGAAGTTTAGAGGGTTGGATGATGAAATTTCCCATGAATTTTCTCTCTCTCTGGTCCATCACAAAATAACTCATGCTATTATAGCCATTAGAGGCCTCTCCATTGAAATAACCCCTGAATTCATTAGTAGGGTCACTACCCTTCCTCTTGGGCCGCCTCGGAGTAAAAATGAGAAAATAATTGGCCAGTCTGCGAAGAGGATTTTTTTCCAAGATAATGAAACCCCTGTGAAGACAAAAATGGAATTCGGAGGGCTAGTGTACAATATCCCTGGGATAAGGTTAGCTACCAAGTGATCAAATACATTTCTTGTGAGGGGAGGCACAACATTGTTTATGGATATCATTTCAGAATCCTCCAAGAATTGAGAGATGGCATGCATACCCTAGCACATCTAAAGCCCAATATCGCTTACTTTCTCCTTCAGTCCCTCATTAACTCCAGCACCAAGGTACAAGAATGAAATTCACAGCAGCTAGCTCACCATGGCCTAATCAAGATCCTACTAGAAGAAGCCCTCCATACCCTTACAATCCCTATAGCATGTGAAGTTTTCATAAATATGACACTTGAGGATGACATCAAGGCATTAACCTATTATGTCGGTCTTACTGTCAGTGAGGAGGGAGAACAACAAGGAGGAGAGGATGAAGCCAATGGTGACATAGCAGAGCAAGAGAGGAAGGAGGAAATAAAATAAATAGAGGAGGGGAGAGTTGAAGAGACAAAACAGGAGGTAGAAAAAGAGACAGGGCAAGAGGAGGAAAAAGAAACATAAGAGGGAGAAAAGGAGGCATAGAGGGTAGAGCAAAGAGAAGAGTCCCCTAAAACTTTGGAAAGAGAAACAACAACTACCCTCACTGCCCTTAGTACACCAGTCAAGCAGAAGTACACGAGAAAAAGAAAAACCTCCATGTATTTCAGGGCAAGGAAGAGTACCAAAATTAAAATAGGCAAACCTTAGCCCTCATCAAAGACTCCCATTAACATTGAAGGTTCATCATCTACCAAGGCGAAATAATCTCCTTCCAAGACACCCATAACCTATGAAAGGAGGACTACAAGATCTTCTACATGGAAAGGAAAGGCAATTCTACAGGACCCCAAACCAGACCTATAGGAGGTTAAAATAGTCCTACAGGAGATATTGTCCAAACTACAGGAGACACAAAAACTTGAGGAAAGGATAAGAGGAGAGCTAGAGGTGAAAGAGGAAGCACAAGAGCTATAAGAACCTAACCCCCACCTAATCTTGACTCCTATTACATATTACTTGAGGGAGGCAAGATAATCCCATAGAAATTTGCAATTCCATTGTTTTCTGAATTGGAAAAGGAGCGTGAGAACGCATAGGTGGATGCAGATAGCCAAGTCCAAAGGAGTTGAAGATATTGGCCACATGGAAGACAAACTCAAGGAAATGGGCAGGGAATTGAGTGCTCTCAGAGACATAGAATCCATTATAAGAGGCCACCTTGAGAATGAGAATGAATTACTAAGGAGGAAGCTACAGGAGAAAGAGACTCATTTGGCATACATGGCTAGCTTATCCATAGAAGCATTACAATGGAGAACACCAGCCAAATCTTATGGCCTCTATCTGAAGGATCAATGGCTTCAATTCCAAAAAAAAAACATTGGCACAAAGAGGCATAATGCCTTTCCAAGACTACATGCAGTTCATGGATTTGTGTGACCAAAGCACCTCCGAGGACAAAGCAAAGATGGCATAGTTTTATCTACACAAAATGGCCCTCACAAACCTGAATGTGTGGGACCCCAATGCTAAGCTAGGGGATCTTCAATTAATGGCCATGGCGTCATGGATGAACCATAAAGAGTTGAGGGCAGCAGAAATGCAAATATTGTTAATAAATGAGCAGAATGAACCATTGATGATAAGATCTGAGCTATCAGATCCTATGGCACTCATCAGCACACAAAAAATGCTTGCCAATGACCCTTAGATTGCCCCTAAATATCTAGCCAATACGGAAAAATCCATTGCACACTTTGAGAATATGCTTTGGCTACTTGGGGATGACTGTGTGCATGGATGCATGAGAAGGTGGAACACCCTACCCCACAACTTGCATATTAGAGAATACCATTCCCCCATGAGGCTGAAAGAGGCATTGAAAAGAGTACCAATGTACAAGAACTCCATCCAAAGGCTGAAGGTCAACTGGATTTTCCTCAAACTGAGTCCTCCACTCATATTAGGCATGCTAGAAGGTAGAAGAGAAGAAGAAGAGAAGGTGTAGTGGAAGGACATAGATAGAAAGGCATGATTTTATGGAGAAATGGGAAGACCACATCAGAAGCCTGGAATGCTAGGGAGGCCTTTAGGGCCATGAAAGACCAAGAGATTGACTGAGTTGCTCAGAGGATGAGCAAGAACTTAAATAGGGGGGTTATGATGAGCCCCATAAATGGGTAATTATATGGGCTCATTTTACCTCCTAACCTAGTCAAATCAACCATTCTCTTATCTTATTGCATGATTTTCTAATTATATTTATGATTATAGGGTGAGTTGAGTTAGCTATTATGCCATGTGGTCTAACATGTATTTAATGCAGATTATTGATGGATTTCGAGGTCAAAGTCAAGGAATTAGTGGTTAAACTACATAAATAACTCGAAGTAGATAGAGGAGAGGACTTATAGGAGGGAATCCGCCTCATTTATTGCTCCTCACTTTGAATTCCCCTTCGTTCAGTTTAGAGTACAAGCAGTCAAATCATGAAGTAGAAGGCAACAAAGCAAGTGGAAGATGATTGATAGTTATCTTGAGTTTTGGAAGCCAAGCCTCCCTAATTTTAAGGAAGATATTGGTAGCTTCATATGTATAAGTAGAGAGGCCTAGGGCTTCACTAGGGTCAACTTTTTTTCTTGTGTAAACTCTGCTCAAATTTCGAGCTTACTATTTTATGACAATTTTATGTAATCTTGCTATTTTTTGATAATGAAGATGGAATCCTTTTTGAGCTAGCACTGAGTTACCTCTGAGGGATGAACATCTTGGGTTAGGGCGCAATCCAAGTAGCCAAGCTTCTCTTTACTTGTATTTTTATGCTTTACTTCAGTTTGTAGATTAGTTTGTTGTTATTTGTATTTCTCTTATGGTTAAGAATAGGTTGCTTTTGATGATTTAGTGACTTGCTTCCATTTGTGCTTTCTATAGCATGTTAAGCAATGATCAGAGAAGATTCAAGGCTAGCAACAGTTCCTTGGCCTCTCTTTCTCCCTCTGGGACCATGATTTGAGGCAAAGACTCTCTTGCTGCACCAAAAACATAGATTTTCCTCATTCCTAGGACTTCTAGTGTTTGTAGCTCTCTAGTAGGTTGATAGTCCAGTTTTTCTTTGATTAAATGTTATTTATTATGTTCAATTCCTAATTTTCAATAGTCATTTTGCATGCTTTCCTTTCTTACAGTATTTCCCTGCATTTCCTTCTATACATTATAGTTTAGGCCATTTTAATGCAAAACTATGTTTTTCCTAGGATGCACTCATTTCATTGGTTGCTTGATTTTCTTGGTTGATTTTCAGTTTCTATGTAGTAGATCTCTTCCAACAGTAGGCCAACTTACCAGCAATCACACCCTCCATCTGATCCATTCCCTATAGGTCTCCCAAACCTCACCTCAATTCTACCCTAGTTTCCATCATTTTTCATAGAACTTCTTCCTCTCTCCTTGAGCAAAACAAGTCATCATTCTCTTTCCTGGTGATTCATGGTAGACCTTAGGTGCCCTAACACCTCATTCCAACCTTCATCCACCTTTTCCACCCACTCTCATAGCCTCAAAACAACGAAAATTTATCTTGGCCTCCTCCTGTAAGCCTCTTGTAGTTTCCCTATTTTCCCCCTATAGTTTTCATGTGTCCTCCTATAGTTTTTATTGTAGGATTTCTTTTGAAGGAAAAGTGTGGGAAAAGCCTCTAGAAGGCCACCTAAGACCTCCTAGGACCCATCCACACCATCCTACATGCTCCCAAGCTCCAAAACCACCCTCTAATGCCACCTGTTCATTGCCACACTCACACACAATAAATTAGATGCATGTTAAATTCATATAAAAACACATAAAAATCCATAAATATGTTTTTTTCTTATTTAATTCCATAAATAACATGGTTAGATATTTTTTACTTCCTTGAGTAGGTAATGGGATTTCTTTCATGGTTTTCATAGTGTTTTTGGCTCTACTAGAATTAGCTTGTTAATTAGGGTTTACTTGGTTTTTCTTTACATTCCAATCTTTCTCCTTTCTGCAGCTAGAATAGCATCTGTAGAGTAATATTTCTTTCCTTTCATCACACATAGAGCTTCTTCTAAAATCTATAGAAGTTGGCTTGAGCTCCTAGTGATCTCGCGTCGGCTGACCAAGTGACAACCTGTAGTGAGAACTAATACTTGTGCATATAGCATCGACGCTTCCAAGTTTGTTATGAAATACTCGGTTGATAAAAGTAAAGTTGGTAGCCCAGGAGTTGCAGCATTCTTGCTACTGGCGCTCACCAAAAACCTCCATATCTAAGAGACGTTGTCATTAATTGGATATTTCTCTCTAATATTGTGAGAGATATTCTTGGATTGAATGTGGGGTAAGTTCCCGAAAATGTATTATTAAACCTTCAACCTTGAGTTGATTAGATGTATATCTCATATTGCTATGTTGTTGATAATATACTGCCCCCTGCAAACATGAGTCTACTAATGGGGCATTTTGGCTAGACAAGGAGAGAGACTATTACAAAAGGTGAGGGGATAATTGTCAGAGATGGGACGGTGGTGGGAGGATAAGGAGTTATACATTGAATGGAACTATTGAGGTAATAAATAATATAAAGGGGAAGGATTACGAGAGGGCTTGACAAGATGTTAGTTTGCAAGGATTAGAGGAGATCAAAATGAAATAACCCTGTAGATATATGTGTGGCTTGAAAAATTAGAAACCTAAAAGAGGTAGTTCCCAATAAATCAATAATAGGGAAAATGGACACTGAACTAAGGAAAAGGTGAGTAAAATAAATTAAGGAAAGATGAAGGCTTCCTTGATAGGAGGAATGGCAAGATCAAATATGAGACAATAATCCAATTTCCCATAACTCAAGTGCTAGCCTAGAAATATTAGATCTTTCCTAGCCTAGAAGTGAAACTCAACTTCTGACTCTAACTACAGTGTTGTGCAAAGAATGTAAAATGTATGAGAAATGGACTGGTGCTCATCAAAAAGTTGGCTTTCCGCATTGAGAATTTTGCTCAGAGTATTGAGACAAATAAAGGTCAGTGGTAGCAATAGAGTATCACATTTTCTATGGTCTGGTGAACGATTTTTAGGAAAGCCAATTCTAGTGTTTATGTTTCTACTCCATAGAAATAATTTTTCTAATTTTATGTAGTCTGCATTTTAACAATGAGTTACAAACTACCTGGCCAAATGCCTTGCTTCCCCGCTATGTCACCAGTTGTGATGTGAATGGTGGCTATCAAATTGGAAATTAAGGTACCCATCAATGGCTTCTACATAAAACTAGTTGCATGAGGTAACTACGGTAGATGAGAAAATGAGAGGATTTGTTGCCAGGGTGAGAAGACCTTTAGAGGAATGAAATTTTAGATCATGAGTGCGATGTACTAGGTGTTGGATGGTGGCATGAGGGAATCCCCCATGAAGAATTCAAAATTCATTACAAAATAATTAAGGAGTGTTGCCATATCTCCTAGTCATGTTTCCAAGTGGGATGACAACAATCCCACCCCCACGTTTTGATGTGTGCAACACCCAATCTAGGGATTGCAATCATATTATGCTATTTTTTATTTGATATATACTTAATTCAAAATGAAAAACTTGTAAAATAGTAAAACACTTTCCTCCAAATCAATTAAAAATGAGATGCTCGATGTTTATAATTTATTTACATTGTAGATTTATTAGGTGTCAAGAAGGATTAAATAAGGAGGAAATATTTCCTTATTAGTTGTATTAGAAAAGATGTCTATATCGGAGATATTTGATCCATCTCTACACCTATAAATCCATGATTCAAATGTGTCTATTTTAAATACCATTTATCTAACTCCATATTGAATACCAAATGAACTACACTTCTTTCATACAAAAAAGTAAAAGTGATCATTAAAAAAATTATATTACTATGTCCTTTATATAAAGTGTTGTTATAAAAATAAAATAAAATAGATTTATTTTACTTATAATGGACATTAAAATATTTTATTTTTATTATTAATACATTTATAAGTATAAATATTATTTTATTATTTCTAAATCCATTAAATTTTCAAATTCACTTATAACATGTTTTTCCCTTGACATATAACTAGCATAAGAAAGAGTAGCATAGAAGAAAGAAATTATGATATGTTATGCGATTTAACTAAATATTTAAATTATAAATATGAATTATTTTATTTAGAAATAAATTTTAGGTTTGGAGAATTGTTTGGATAAAGAAATTTCTTTTTTGTAGCATAAGGTCAATATAGATAGTATATATAGTATATTCACTTAACGGCACAACACACTGACTATATAAGGAGCGTAAATAACCTTTTTGGATTCAGACTTTTAGCTTAAGGGTTGAGCTATATTACAACGAGAGTTGGTGCAATAGGGAACATATGACTAGGTGTAGTGTCCCTTTTTCACAATGAGTTAGTAGATATTTCCTAGAAATGTAGGTGTTCATAGCTTGTGATTAATGTTGTGTTAATGTTTTTTTGTCATGGATTCTATTACTTTCCACTTTATTCAATTCTATTTGCAAGCTTAAATCAGCATTTTAAATTTGTGATTTATCATGACCAAATGGTTTAATTATATTGGATAAGAAACTTATCTTAATTTCTCTCATTCCCTTATATCAATGAATTTTGATTTAGAGCAATGATCATTGGCATATGGAATGAATATGTTTGATTTGCAAGCATGGAGAAAGACAAGCATTGGTTGCATTTAATGGTCATGTTCATCCTATTGATCCTTCTTGTCATTTGTTAAGAATAATAATGTTCATAAAATTGTTGTTTTTGTGTGGGAATGCTCAATTACAAAAGATTGTTTGGTATGTATTGACATTGCTTAGTTATAAAAAATAATGAAGCAACATCAACCCATTGTTAATGGATACTCCTAGCATTTGCTCAGTAGGTTTTTCTAAGACTAAAATTAGCATGAACTATATCGGAGCATAAGTGGCTACTACTATAGATACCAGTATAGAGGAGGAAAAGAAGAGTTCACTATATTTTTGGTTTATCCTCAACATTTAGGTCCAATTTATTCTACACACCAATATTGAATGTATATCAATATTGAATGTTTCATCAATCCCATAAAACTTCCTTAGCACCAATATTACTAGATAGGTTGCATCTAAACAGATGGATCAGAATGGGTTGTATTCCTCTTGCATACCCTATAACTGCACCTTGTAGTGAAAAAATTACTTCAGTATTGCGTCACGAGGACCAAAAACAAATGTATTTTCTAGAGTTTTCTCCACTTTCTATAATCCCTGAGGAGACTAAGCCATAAACCCTCGACACTCTAATTAATTACTGCAGGCACTATATATTTATAATTTGTTTTCCTATACTGCGTCATTCCCAGAATTCTTTCCCTAGTCTAAGAATATGAATATTTACCATGTAATCTATCCACTCTATATTCCTAACATCAATTCTGAAACTCGTTCCTCCAGATAGAGCCCCTTGGACAACTTTTCAGAATTTGATTTCTGAAAGGACACATAACAAAGAAGGAATTAATAGCCATAGAAGAAGAAAGGTATATCATGATCAAAATGCGAGAAGACGAGACAGAAGTAGAAAGTCTAAACCTGCCAGCATTGGACACTAAAGACTATATAAGAAAGGCAGAAATTGTTGGAGTCACGATTGCCGTTACACCAAAACCCGCAGGTGTTAGTAAATAGACACATCGCTAGATTTAAGCACATGCCACGAAACACATGGGGAGTTTTGGATTATCCTTCTACACCGCCATTAATGGGGAGCGCAACAATCTCCCCCCCTCAACGCGAGCTAGTTGTGTTTCGAACTCAAGACCTTTTTCTCTGATACCATTTGTTGGAGTCATGATTGCCATTACACCAAGACTCGCAGGTGTTAGTAAATAGACACATCACTAGATTTAAGCACATGCCACGAAACACAGGGAGAGTGTTGGATTATCCTTCTACACCGCCATTAACGGGGAGCCCAACATAAATCCAATACAGATAAGTTAAAAAAAAATATCATGTTTTTTTTTGTTTTTGTTTAAAATTTAGTACAAATTTTGGTTCAGCTACTATAAATAAAACACATGAGGAATGCCAACTGTATACTAAATTACGGAATATGTAAATGTCCTGTGACATATCTAGAGCCTAGCTATCTCTTTGATAATTATGTGATATATTTGTAGCTATGACAGAGAAATCATAGTTCCACAATTCTCGCAAATTGTAATCTACAGTTCAGTGGTATATATGTAGAATATTTTCTATCCCATGTAATCATGTTGTGGATTCCACAGTACTTATTAGGATGATTTGTCCTTCATAATTATGTACTGTTTTAACATAATATAAAACAAAGAGTTCTTTCTGGTTAAAAAAAAAAAAGACTTTTCAAAATTTGAGATATCATATCTACAGAAATATTTTAAGAATTTGCTCATCTATTTATCCGCGGAAATTGGTGGTTTATAATAATAATTTTCGGCATGGAATTTTCACTTGTCAACAACTCACCTTGCTTTAAAGAATGGGTATAGCTCCTAGATTTTGGCCATGTATTTCAATTGCTGCATGGTACTCTGACGAGAACCCATTTATCTGCAACAACACCTTGAGTTTATAATGTGTCGAGTTTACTAAGTTTTGATTTTGTGATTTTTCTAAATGTATACTATATCAAAATATTCTAAGAAATTGGAATCCGATTTAATTCATAAGCACATTGGTCGTTAAATACAAAATAACTTTGCAACTTACGCTGCTAGGGGCATCCAATGTTATGTCCAAAGCCTGCCTGTATTTCTCCATAGTATTAATACACGTCATTTCTTTCGGTAATCTGACTGGCTTTCGATTGTGGTCAATGTATGGATTACATTTAAAATGTTCAAATATTATTTTAAAAATTTATCTCAATCTTAATGGATTTTCCACGGAAAAAGCAATGCGATAAATGTTTACACCTGGCTTTCCTGTATGCTTTTCCATGGCTGCTAGAGTTGCATTAAAAACCATGTCTGCGAGTATCCATGATTTGAATTCAGAGAAAAAAAAATTAATTGAAAGAAGGGAATCTCAAAGGATTGGGAAACAATTCTGCACATTATGTTATGGATACTGACTAGATCTATCACAGTATCTGAATCGCCCAACAAGGTACTTGACCTTTGCCATGGTACGCAATGACTGGATCAATCCTTCTGCAATTTGAATAGTCGATTTAGCTGCTGGTGTCAGATAACATTAACACTCACTTAGATTCCACAAATGGTTATACTTATCGATGACATTCAATCCATTCAAGAAAAGTTTGCTTGCTTGTGCTTTCAATAACAGTGGGACGACCAATAACTACTGGTAAATCTTCCCTCGCATTAACTATTATCATCTCGCCCATTGCCTTGCTGGATGCATATGTATCTTGCAATCCGTATGATCTTGCCCTGTAAAACAACATTGTCATCACTATAGAGGTAGAAAATTTGAACACTCAAATTGAACCATTTAATTTAATTCCAATAATGATAAAATTGATAATTCTATTTTTTTTTGAAGCTTGAGATTTTTTTTTTTTTCCTTTTTCATGTTCAATTTCAACTAATAGCATGTTAACATTTAACTAATAACATATTTAACTCATAAGTATATTAATTTAGAATCTTTGAAATCTTTTTTCCATGCTCAATTTCAACTAATAACATGTTAACATTTTACTAATAACATATTAACATATTTAACTTATAAGTATATTAATTTAGAAACGAACAAGAATGTTAAGAAATATCTTAACTTTATTTAAAACTAGACCGTAATATTTTAAATTTCAGCTATTAACATTATATTGATTTGAAAAAATCTTGAACATCTTGCCTTTTCTTCAAAATTAGGCTAAATAATACATTAATAAAGCTTAAAAAATTATGAATATGTATTAGTTTAAAAAATTATAAATATGTGTTGAACTATATAAATGTATATTTCAAAAATATTTCTGAATTTAGGACCTATTAACTAAATCAATTATTTAAACATTAAATTATTCTTATTTATTAAATTCCAAAATAATTCATAAATTCACTAACTATTGAAAAAGGGTATTCAGTACACTATAAGTAACACAAACAAAAATCTTTATAATGTTACATTTACATTCCCAAATCTTTCATCCTTTGAGCGACTTTCGCTTTTTTCAAGTACATTTGAAAATTCATTCCCAAAATCTTGGAGAGCATTCTTTGCCCAATGAAATTCAGCTTGGATGTCCAGAGTTGGAAGAGAAAGGCTATATTGTACCCCGTCTGAAACGAACCCTCTAGTGATTGAATTTGTAACTGTCTATTGACATATGCTGTAATGAAATGAAGATTTACATGTCAGTGCAACGGATGATGAGATCCATGAGTTTCTAAAATTTAAAACCGAGATGAAATCTATGGGTTACGTGTAGAGATGTGCATGGAAAATTGGGACTTCTGCAGAATTTGCCAAACTCCAAAAGGCGAGTAATTTCTTTTGTGTTCGTTTCGAAGGCTACATGATATCTGTAAAAAAGCATGATTTTAATTGTATATGTGGTGAGAAGATTGCACCTAACATGAAGAGTAAATGCACAGACAAAACAATGATATATATATTTTTTTTATAAACTCACATTCACCGAAATCGTTTTTATAACATGAAAATCTGATATATAATTTTGTTAGAATAAAATGGTTATGTATAACTTTTATATATATATATATCATTTTTTTAAAATAATGCAAATACTTTTAATAAAATTTTGTGGTGGATAAACTCTGATAATGTTTATTGTTTCATTGATCAAATGTAATTACATATATACATGCACACACATTGTTGGTTGCGGAAATCTCTCAACCACACACTAAACTAGGAAATGGATCCTAACTACTAGGAACATACTCTTTTACTTAGTATGAATCACAATTAGAGACAAGTAGGAATTAGATATTCCAACACTCCCCCGTAATGAGTACTTGTCTCGATATCAGTTTGCAGAGTCTACATCTGGTCCAATTTGGTAATCACACCTTGTACCTTGTTCATTTAATTGTAGGTGTTCATATAAATGAATAACCATCTACCGGAATGCATGGGTCCCAACCGTTGCAACTGCCTGTCTACTAGGAAGTCCTTCACATACGTGGTTCATCCACCTCTTAATGAACTTCCTTTGACTTGGTCCATTACACTATGAGATATGTTACATCTCTCAATTTCCCATTAATCGAAGACTCAATTCTCTCATTACATTTCAAGCTTATATACGAGTACACCTGCCACCCTTGTATCTACCTAGTGGTTGATTCCACAATTTGATGTCTCTAGGGAACACTTAACAAAGGGGTATGCATGCCTCTCCAGGTCTTACAATCATATGCCCTTTTTAATATACTCCAAGCTTAAGAAGATGCTAGGTACACAAAACATTTCAGGGACCACAACTGTCCAATGCGTGACTCACTTTATCACAATCATGAGTCTATTCTACAAACTCAAACAACCTACTCAAACAAATTAGGTTGTTCATCAGCCTTTAATCGCTTCATGTTCGTGCACCTCATCTTTTGATTACATCTTGGGCATCTTTGTCTTTGTCAATTAAATATTGAATTCTATGCTTACCCTGTCATTTGTTAGAGTCGCGAATGCTAACAAAATAAACTTACCTAAATTGAGCTAACTAGCCTCAATAAAGTGTAATGATTTAATTCAGGATTCAAATGAAAAAATAAAATAAAATAAAATTTTTACTAAGATATCAACATATTGTCATAGCTCCGATAGGCTGGCCATACCTATTAAGCTATGCACAAAATCGCCTCTTTCAAAGAAATTCCAAGATGGGATTTTTCCCATAGATGGAGACCTGATTCGAACTTACTAGAAAAGATAGCAGCTTCAACATATTTATCGCGCGCAAGAATTTGACACAGTTCCCAATAAGATCCTACGTTCCCCAAAAATATCACTCCTGTACTCATCCTCCATAATGGCACAAATGCTAATATGGGCAGTTCCTATTTCAGACCCTATAGAAACATAAATGAGTGCTAAGTACCTGTGACAGGACATTCGTGCATCTGAAGGCATGCTACATATACATGAAAGCCATACATCTCCATGCATATTCCGGCAACTCGATCACCCTACCTCTGGAAAGCTCTAGTATTCAATGTATCTGCGACCACTGTCAGACCTGTCCCGTCTCCTCCTGCAACCTCCGTTGGCTTCCTCATCTACCACTATTTTCCAAATTCCATTTTATTTTGAATTTAGTAAAGGCACTAAAGGAATTCAAATTCAAATTTTGAATTTGTAATTTCGTTCCGTCCATATTTTATTTGGTTAGAAGGCAGCTTTTTGGCTCGTGGTTCATGTTTGTTTGGCTTGTGGTTCATTCTGTTACTCCATTCTGCTGCCATTTATGCACCGAATCACACTTGTTGTGATCCACATCGTCTGATGCTAGGATTTCAATAGTGTGGTCCAGGTTTCTCTAGGACGGTTAAGGGCAACCATCCTTCCCTCCAACCCCATGAACGCATTGCTCCTCTACCTCCCATCGAGTTCTACTCTGCAATGTCTTGCTAGGTTTCCTCTTCAGTGAGCTTTGTCTAAATGGTAAGATCACTTACTGCTTTTCTTGGTTCACAGTTGTTTAGTGTCATTATGGTTTTGCCGAAGTATTTCATTGTAATCATTCTATAGCCACAATGGCCGTTCTCAGCAATGGTAACTCAACGACGGTGCAAGTTGTTCCTTCCACAAAGGTAAATATTAATGTATTTTTTTATTTGTTATCTTGTAGCTCGACAAGGTGTTCAATATTTTTCTTGCTTTCAATGGTCTTGAGGGTGTCAGGGTTCAACTTTCCCTACAGGTATTACTCTTTTAACATTTCCCAAGTTAAGTATTTCAGGTGGACGCTCTGAGATTATTTCTAATATGTCTCTTTATTTGTTTGCAGGTTTGGAAGGATTCTCGATTTTCCTTCTTATTTTCTAGTGGTCAGCTCAATCCGTCCTCTATTAATTCCAAAATGTTCCTTGTTCTAGGTTAGGAGCCTGACTTGCATGGCTTACTAGCTCTCTACATGTAGTCTTAGGTTGATGTGCCATCAAATATATCTTCCAATTACTTAAATGGATTATGTATATTTTTGGTTGAATTTTAACAACCATACAAAAATCCCTCTTGGGGTTTCTTTTACTTTTACTCCCCTTGAATGTTTCTATCACGGTCTAAGTAATTTTTTAGGGTATTTAAATGTGGTATTGTTACAGAATTAAACACATATTTTACTCATGTGGATTCTTAGTATTCAAGTTTTGATTAAAAAAATGTATTTGTAGTAGAGGTTATCTTTCCTGTTAGTTAAGAAACTATTTGTTTTCTTAAGGAATTATATGGACAGGGATTATCAAGTTCATATCAAGAATATTACTTATGATTCATGCATTTTTTACTCTTTCCATTTTATATTGTTGGTAAATGGTTAAGTTGTTTTCCTTCTTAAATAGTTACCATCTTGTTCTGAGTTTGATGGGTTTCCCCTAGACTCGTTCGAGGGTAATATTGTTTGCAGTCTTCTATCTTGGCCTTACTTGGGATTCTTTACCCATCCATGATTCTTCTCTGTGGTAACAACAATTTTTTTTGGTAACTGCATAGGAAATTGTTCTCTGTCACTTAGGGTTATATGTTTATATATTGGCTACAAACATTCTCTATTCTGTATTGTGTGGTTTGCTAGCACATATTTTAGGAATTCGTTGCTTTTTTTTACCCGCAATGCAGGGTGTTGGATCTCTGAGTTTCTTTTGAAATATTCACCTGCATGTTTGTTCTTATTATTGTTATTGTTTTAATCTTCTACTTATATAGATGCTACAGAAAAAAACCACATACATTTCCTCAGTTTGGTTCCACATGACTCTGGTGTAGTTACTTATTAACGTGGAGAGGGACTATTTTCCAAGGAATCCATTGGCTCACCATGGGAAAATTAACCATCGAAACCCTCTATAATTATTTTCAACATATTTTGGAAGTCATGTATCCTGGTACATGAAAGAATTAGTTATTACGATTATTATTTTAATTTTCAGATATTTGTCTCCCTCGTATTTCATTACTTGAGTCTAAGTTCTTCTTAATACCGACTCTTTCTTTTAATATCCAGAAACTCAACCAACATAGAGAGTTAATTTTACCGAAGAGAGGAAGTATATCTCACAAAATAAGTCTACTGGCCAAATTTTATATGCAAATACAGAAAGGGTTTATGGCATATTCTTAACCCTTGTGAACATTTATTCTCAACAATCAACTTGGTTTCTTTTTGTTTACCTAATAGTCATAAGAAACAATATACCAATCTGTTTAGACTTCCTTTCTTTTACAAGGAATAACACATAGATTATCATTTGTAGATACAGCTTGATTGGGCCTAATGGTTAAGAGCATGTGTTTCCTCCTAAGAGGTCATGTTTCAAAACCATAGGGGGGTAGAGTATGTATGCCTTCGTATACTTAAGCAGTCAAATCGCTACTCGAAGGTGGGTCCCTTGTCCCACAAACAAGGGGGTCTCATATACCAATTTGATGTGGCTTGGTTGTGACCTTAAAAATGGATATTATTATTATTATATAAAGATCATGAAAAAATTCAAATCAAAGTAGTTTTGGTTAGCCTCTAAGAGAATAGAACCAAGGTGGGACTTTAGTATCCTCCCAATCATTTGTTTTCTTTAACCTGTAAGAGAAGAGAACCAAGGTGGGACTATAGTATCCTCCCCACCAACGTTACTAGCAATTATGTCCAAGTCTGCCCCTAAATCTCTTTAGTTTCCAAGGTAATAAAAATCTCTTTAGTTTCCAAGATAATAAAAAACAACAAACTTTTTATGACCTCACGAACCTATGTCCAATCCAAAAATTCTTATAAGGTTTCCACTAGCTACAATCGACTCAAGAAGACCTCCATTGCAATACAACTGCAGCTTGAACAACATCTATTCACAAGCACTTCTTTTTCCTCTTTCCTCAGGCCACTTGTGGCCTCATCCAACTAAGAGATTTCTTTTAATCCCAGTAAAAAGATAACTGTCTAGCTGCCTAGAAACTAAAGATTTTCCTTTTAAAATCTTTTCCCCTATAAAATAACAACACAATGAAATAATGATAAATATACTTTTGTTTTCAAGTTCGTTTACCAACCTATAACGAGTTACCATGTCTTTGCATAATAAAAAAAAGTAAATAACTGTTATTTACATAATCAGTAGTGTCACACCATCCATTTGACAAATTTACGTGAGCATTCTTCACCATTATGTTACACCAATAAAAAGATCAAATTAAAATTTTCTTTTATCATCCGTTTCAAAGTACATTCTTAGCTCATCCAATTAACAATGCGAGAGGAAATGACAAGTTTGTTTTTGCAAAGGAGAAAAAGAATATCGTGGACAAATATTTTATGCTTAACAGAGAACTATTTTTGAAGTTAATACACCAGTAAATGACAAGAACCCATTAAGAGTAGAGTTAAATATTGAAATCTCACCTTTTAAAGGAGATGTAAATGACAAGAACCCATTAAGAGTAGAGTTAAATATTGAAATCTCACCCTTTAATGGAGATATTAATACGAAAGAATTTAGAAACAAAATTATAGTCATATTTTTTAATAAAGAAAAGCTTGTATTATTAATTTAAAATGTGTGAAGTTACAATTTGAAAATATAAATATCAAATTTAAAAATGGTAAAATATCGAATTTTAATATACAATATAAAATTAAGTAAAAGTACATATGTAATATTACTAATTTAAAAATTCATAATTAATTATTCATTTATAGATTTTATAATTATGTGGTTTATTTTGTAAATAATATATATATATCTATATATATATATATATATATATATATATATATATATATAATGTTTTGAATTTAAAATATCATTGGAAAATCTAAACTCTTTGTATACTTGAAAATCAATACTATTTAATTATTTTTAAACCAATATTATAACAAATTAAATTAACTACAAAGATATAATGCTCTATATTAAGGAGGGAAAAACAAAAATTAACACCTTTACCCATCTACGAATAATAGAAGTTATACTCTTTTACCCAAAAGGATTTTCATTATTTTACTCATGTAAAAAGAAGATAATGATTACATTAAATTTCAATGTTACGCATTATTTAAACCACTTTCTTCAAAAGTTTTTTATAATAAATTTCCATGTACCACATTATTTAAACCATGAAATATTATTTACACTTTCCTTGAGTATTAATAAGTATTGTAGCTATAATTGAAATTATAAGTTTATTTTATTTATATTTAGGGAATATTTTTCAATTATATGTATGTTAAGTATTGTTTGATAAAATTAATAATAACTAAAATTATATTTTTATATTAGATATTTTAATTTATTTATTTTGAAAACTTTAACATATTTTTACTATTTATTTTATGTATAATTATTGTATAACTATTTTAGGATGGATTGTATAATCCACAATAAGTGGATGTTGTATTATCACTATCCTACTAGAGACTCAAGAGAGTAGACATGGAAATGCATCTTTCCAAATGAAACATTTAGTACTCCTCCCATGGTTTTATATGGCTTTTAATTGTTTTATGATGGTGGAGGATGCTCATTTCGATATTGGTTTAATGTGACATTTCACTTAGGGATTTATCATATCTTGGTTGGGATTGTTATGTTTTTCTTGGTCACTAAATGTCCCAGTTTGGCCTAGCCTTCGCATATGTATTAGTCATTTCAGAAGGTGGAAAACACTCATGCTACATGGTGCTATCATCCTACATAGGAGAAGAACTTATTTTCACATGGAAAGAGATTTACAATGAGTTTTATGGTTCCTCATGAAAAGGTTCAGTTCTATATATTCAATGCCACATCAAGTAGTTCCTTAGACTTCCTTTATATATCTTCTAGTTATAATAATTTCGAATTTTTGCTTCCCTAGCTCTTTGGGAAAACCAATTAACCCTTTTTATTTTTCACATCAATTGTCTAGAAAGATTATGTGGTCGGGATCGGGGAATTCTATTGGGAATCACGATTGTCGTTAAACCAAAACCTGCAGGTGTTAGTCAACGATCGCATCGCCAGAGATAAGGATCCACGAGACGCTGTTAGTCCATGCCGCGGAACACTCAAGGAGCGTTGGTTTATCCAATGTCCAAAAAATTCCTCTCTACCCTATGTCACAAACTCATATTTCCCACCACCCTAGTTGCATCTTATGAATTTTTCTACTTCTAACTCCTCACAGAATCTCACATATTCTAGTATTCCCTATTCCAATCCTCACAAATGTGCCTAGTTTGTAAATGCTCCTTCCCCAACCACTCCATGCATTTACTTTATCGATCACTCAACTCAAACATGGAAAAGTATTTTCTTCCTAAATATGCCCTATCAACAAGTTTGAAGTCGCAAAGGAGTGGCATAGTTCTAAGAGAAAGGTGGCTCTCACACCCAATAATGGGTTGAGTTGTATAATTTAGGTGATATAATTGCAAATGCTTAAGAAATTTTAATCTAAATCAAGATACATAACTCTACTCTACTAATCTGTGGAATTTAATTCATAATTTAGAACAACATTCACAAACATGCAATAAGAAAAAATACACATGCAAGGTATTTTTTTCTAGGGGAACCGAACAGGGAAAAACTCCTCAAGACTCTTTGCATTAATCATAGGAATAGAGATGTATTACAATTCCTTGCCCTCTCTAAGCACAACCTGCAAGTGAATAACCTCTCTCTCTACTCAATGAGAAGCTCTAACCCAGACTTAGTCAATTTCTTCCTCTTCTTGAGCCCTTATTTCTTTGCGCAAATCTTGAGGGATTAGTGCCTATTTTTAGGAGTTTTCCTCCAATTGATTGTGAAATTCCCAAGGATTGATCATTTGGCTACATGCAACACCTGTACACTCAAACTAGTTTATAACTGCTTGTTACATTGCATTGGAATCTCCACCACAACTGGGGAACTTGAATTCCTAGCATACACTAGCTATTTTGAGATGATTGATTAGTTAACTAGATGATTATTGAGTTAGACTACTATCCCGCTACACAACTGACCTTCCGCTATTTCCATTAACTATTAGAACTAGTTTAAATGAATACAATGGGATATAACTGAACTGGATTACTAAAATTTAGCAATCACGCATGCTTAACTGAACTCCAAGACCTCCTACTCGAATTTACTAAGCTAACTAAGTGACAAGATCCATGTCACACAAGTTAACTACCTCCAAGTTGTTTGTTGATGTGGAAATTCAAATTTTCTCAATTTGACAAAGGCAAAGTCAAATTGATACTTTCTTGCTACACTTCTCAACACTTTCTCTTAGAAAGAAAGGGATTATCAGCCACCACCATCTTGCATCTATGGAATTCAAACTTCCCTCTTGACAAAGCCTTGGTCAAGATGTTAGCATCTTATTCCTCTATCACAATGTATTGTAGCAATATTTTCCGCCTCTACACGCAATCCTATATATGGTGATATTGGATATCTATATGCTTGTCTCGATCGCGAAATACCAAGTTCTCAGAGAACTGAATGAAACTTTGATTATCACAATAGATCACAGTTGGATCCAACATATGACAAAACAATCTCGCAAGTATCTTTCTCATCTAGATCGCCTCACATATTGCTTGAATGACAACCATGTATTTAGCTTTTGTCGAGCGGAGCACCACAGATCTTTGCTTCTTGTTGTACTAGGAAATTATTGTTGACCCAACATTGAAAATTCCACCTGATGTACTCTTTTAGTTGGATGGATTCTCTGCCCAATCTGCATTCGTGAATCCACACAACTTCACTCCCTTTGTCCGTCTGCACCATAATCCATATTGGGTAGTGCCTCTGACGTACAGTAAAACATGCTTCGATGCCTTCCAATAAAATTTGGCCGGCCTAACCATAGCTTAGCTCAAATCGTTGACTGCATAGCACATATCTGGTCATGTTTTCACAAGATACATCAGTGAGCCCAATAGTTATCAGTAAATGGTAGCATCAGTCCCTTCACCTAAAGTGGCTTCCTCCTTCCTCCAATTGGTCATTAGATGTGTCTCCATGGGTTTATAAATATCCATGTCAAATCTCTCCAGTATATCGTTGGCATACTTGCCTTGAGACACAAAAAATTCCCTATCGCCTTGCCATACTTCCAACCCGAGGAAGTAGTGCATGAGACCCATGTCCTTCATTTCAAATTCCCTTGCAAGATCCACCTTGTAAGAGATGATAAGTTGCTCATCACCTCTTAATATTAAATCATCAACATATAAACAATAATAAGAAATTTACCTTCTAGAAAAATAGAGTTTCGCATCCTCTTCACTTTTGGTGGAGCCCAAACCAATGAGATAACTGTCGATCCTAGTGTACCTAGCTAAGGGTTCCTATTTGAGACCATACAATGCTTTCCTGAGTCTACACACACGAGTCTCCCATTCATATGTCTCAAAACCTTCTAGTTTCTTGATGTACACCTCCTCCTCAATAACACCATTGAGAAATGTTGTTTTTACATCCATTCACTGGATCTTCCACCCCATCTATGCAGCCAGTGTAAGAATTGATCTAATGGATGAATACTTTGCTACAAGAGAAAAGTTTTACTCATAGTCAATTCCCTCAACTTGATGGAATGCTTTGGTTACAAATCCGGCCTTATACTTCTCCATGCTTCTATATGATGCATGCTTAACCTTGAAGATCCATCTCGAACCCACAACTGATTTAACTGCTGATCTTGGGACCACTTTCCAAACATAGTTCTTCAAGATGGATTTGTATTCTTCCGCCATTACATCAACCCAAACATGTTTCTCTACTGCTTCCTCCAAGGTGGATGGCTCAGTATCTACAAGCTCAGTCATTAGAGCCATGTAGCTAGTGTATCTCTTAGGTGACCTGATTTTCCTGCGCGAATTTGGAGCTCTCACATTCTCCCTCACATCATACACTAATTTATTGACTTCCTTGGTTCTTTTTCTTCCTTCTGTTGGGTGTGGGATCCCCCAAGGGAAGTTTTGGGGCTTAGAGCCCAGATTTTGGTCAATTTTGTAATTCCAATGTAAAGTCTCTACATTTTGTGGGTGTGGAGCGCGTACTTTGTTAAAGAGTCATAGGGTTGTGTGCCCTTATTTTAATAATGTAATGTCAGCTATAAAAGATCTACCCATGGTTCGCAAACCATGGGATTGTATAAATAGAGAAAAGCTCTAAGTAGTCAAGGCATCAACCATTGAATTTCTAAGGAAGAATGGCTTATGCGAGATAGATCTCTGAAGTGTAAAGTCTAGTTTTGGGTAGTAGCATAGGAAGAGGCTCCGCAGCTGAGTGCACGAACCCTTGCAACTGAGTGTGCAGGGCGAGTCGAGTATGTAAACAATGGAAGTATTAATAAAGATAAATTTCTATCAATTCCACGTCTTTATTTCATGTTTTATGCTTCTGTTATATTGGGTATGAATTTCACTTTTCATGCTTATATGATGTGTGAATGTGTATAACTGTATTAACTAAGTGAATTCAAGATGGAATATATGTTTATGAGAAGATAATCAAGACTTGTTAATAAGATAAGTTAGATACTTGGCGTAGCTTAGGAGATATTGCAGTCCGCTACCTTAGTAGCGCGAAGGACTTCATCCCCTGGTTAGGTTTGCGCCAAAGTCAATTATAATAAATCATGAAGGTACTGAAGGGTAGAACGGTGCAAAAAGCAACCTGCGAGATGGAAAGTTTAGTTGGACTAAACGTGGACTAAACTGACATCACATCCATCTCAAGGGTGTGGAAACTTGGTTCTAGCATCCCCCCATACTGCTTCGCGTGAGACTTCAGTCCACGCTTCGTGGGCTGATGCTGAAAGGGCCAATAGTTTAGGTATTTGTTTGGCTAAATAAATCTGAACCTAGGTTAGGCCCCCATAAGCTAAAAAATGGTTCTGTTGTTGGGACAAGAATCTGCATGAGAGATGTGTGATCTCGTACCATTGGAATCCAACTAAGAAAGAAATTGAAGGCTGGTTCGATAGAAAAATTCATGAGTTCGCGGTGCAGGAAAACAAAAACTCGTGACTATCAAAAGAAGAGTGGCCAGACAACTACGTATATATAGATATCCACAAAATATTTTTTGCGTCCTTCCCTACTGAGCTATACGAGTGGACCGCTAAGTTAGAAGATAGCCAAAGAAGGTGGAAACTTGACGGTCATATTGTGTGGACCCAAGAGCTAGTGCAGAGATTGGAAGCATCGGAGGATAAGATCGTACACATCGTCGATCATTTACTCGATGGTATTATAGGAGGATTCGTTACTAAGTTCTTGGTTGACACCTCAGTCAGCTATAGCGAGGCAAAGTGATGCTTTCTCAAAGGACCGTGAGGTAAGTACGTAATGTCTTTGAATACTTGGATTAAAATATTGTTCTGTGAAAAGCAGGTTATGCAGTTACGTTGATGTTCGGGGCTATCCAAAGCAGAAAGGTTTACAGGAACGAAGGAAATAAGGGTCCATAAAATATCCCCTTGATTTCACCACCGCGAGGAGATAAGGAAGAGCTCACGAAGGTCTCTACGCGAAGTGCTATTCATCTGATGAGACAAAGAATTCTGCGAATACCACCTCCACCCACACCACCACCAGCTTCACCTCCATCTTCACCCTCACCAACTCGACCACCACCGCAATTCAATATGGCAATCACAATGAATTTTCCTATGTTCAAAGGTTTGGGAAATGAAGATCCGGACCAATTTTGGTTCATTGCAAGAAATATATGGGAAGCGAAAGGTGTTACATATGACCATATAAAGAAGGTGACACTGGTTAACACCCTTCAGGATCGCGCGCTGACCTGGTATATTAAGTACTCCAACGATAACCCGAATGCTAGAGTCATGGATATCCAAACAACGCAAAAGAGAAAATTTAGCAGGCGTAAGTCTGAAGCGTAGTCGATCATTGGATTTAACGAGATTATGATGCTACTAGGCGAGACTCCTTGGGAACTAGATCAGAGGCTAAAATGTACGATTCGTGAAGCATATATGAATCTGACAGATGGACAACATCGCGAGTGGATTGTAGCTTCGCATATGCACAAATTCAATATATAGAAATTGCGCATATATGGAAACTGTGCATATATGGAAGATATGCGGATATATAGAAATTTCGCATATACAGAAGATATGCGCATGTCTTCCGTATATCCCTAGCTTTCCTGTATGTGCATATCTTCCGTATATCCCTAGCTTTCCTGTATGTGCATATCTTCCGTATATGCACGTCGTTCATGTGTCTGTGTTGCAGATGCGCAAATTCCATATATAGAAATTGCGCATATACGAAAACTGTGCATATACTGAAGATATGCCCATATCGTTCGTATATGCACAGTTTTCGTATATGCACAATTTCTGTATATGGAATTTGCGCATCTGCGATGCAATACATGAACAACATGCATATACGGAAGATATGCACATACAGAAAAGTTAACGATATACGGAAGACATGCGTATATCTTCCGTATATGCCCAATTTCCGTATATGCGCACATCTTCCGTATATGCACAGTTTCCATATATGCACAATTTCTGTATATGGGATTTGTAGATATCTTCGTTTATGTATCTGCATTCTATATGCACAAATTAAATATACAGAAATTGCTCATATACGGAAACTGTGCATATACGGAACATATGTGTATATACGGAAGATATGCGCATGTCTTCCGTATATCCCTAACTTTCTTGTATGTGCATATCTTCCGTATATTCACATCGTTCATGTATCTGCATCACAGATGCACAAATTCCATATACAAAAATTGTGCATATACGGAAACTGTGCATATATGGAAGATATGCGCATATACAGAAATTGCACATATACGATGCAGATACATAAACGATATGCATATACGTCATATATGCACATATAGGAATGTTAGGGATATACGGAAGATATGCGCATATCTTCCGTATACGCACAATTTCTGTATATGCGCATATCTTCCGTATATGCACAATTTGCATATATGCGAAATTTCTATATATGGAATTTGCCTATATACGATGTAGATACATGAACGATGATATGCGCAAATTCTATATACGGAGATATGCGCATATCTTCCCTATATCCCTAACTTTCCTATATGTGCATATATTCCGTATATGCACGTCGTTTATATATCTGCATCGCATATGCGCAAATTCCATATACAGAAATTGCGCATATACGGAAGATATGCACATATCTTCTGTATATCCCCAACTTTCCCATATGTGCATATCCTCCGTATATGCACGTCGTTTATGTATCTGCATCGTATATGCATAAATTTCATATACAGAAATTGCCCATATACAGAAATTGCGCATATAAGGAAGATATGCGCATATCATCCGTATATCACTAACTTTCCTATATGTTCATATCTTCCATATATGCACGTCGTTTATGTATCTACATTGTATATGCACAAATTCCTTATACAGAAATTGCGCATATACGAAAATTGTGCATATACGGAAGATATGCGCATATCTTACGTATATGCACAATTTCTATATATGGAATTTGCGCTTATACGATGCAGATACATAAACAACGTGCATAGACAAAAGATATGCACATATAAGAAAGTTATGGATATATGGAATATATGCGCATATCTTCCGTATATGCACAGTTTCCGTATAAGCACAATTTCTGTATATGGAATTTGTGCATCTACGATGCAGATACATGAACGACGTTCAGATACGGAAGATATGCACATACAGGAAAGTTAGGGATATACGGAAGATATGCGCATATCTTCCGTATATGCTTAATTTCTGTATGTATGCATATTTTCTGTATATGTACAGTTTCCATATATGCACAATTTCTATATATGGAATTTGCGCATCTACAATCCAGATACATGAACGACGTGCACATACCGAAGATATGCACATACAAGAAATTTAGGGATATAGGAAGACATACGCATATCTTCCATATATGCGCAATTTTCGTATACGTGCATATCTTCCGTATATGCACAGTTTCCGTATACGCGCAATTTCTGTGTATTAAATTTGTGCATATACGATGCAGATACATAAACGACGTGCATATATGGAAGATATGCACATACAAGAAAGTTAGGAATATACGGAAGATATGCACATATCTACCGTATATACCCAATTTTCGTATATGTGCATATCTTCCATATATGCAGAGTTTCCATATATACGCAATTTCTGTATATGGAATTTACGCATCTATGATGTAGATATATGAACGACGTGCATATATGGAAGATATGCACGTACAGAAAAGTTATGGATATACGGAAAACATGTACATATCTTCCATATATGCCCAATTTCCATATATGCGCACATCCCCTGTATATACACAATTTCTGTATATACGCAATTTCTGTATATGGAATTTTTGCATATACGATGTTGATACATAAGCGACGTGCATATACGTAATATATGCACATATAGGAAAGTTAGGGAGATACAAAAGATATGCGTATGTATTCTGTATATGCGCAATTTTCGTATATGCACATATCTTCTGTATATCCCTAACTTTCCTATATGTGCATATCCTCCATATATGCACGTCGTTTATGTATCTGCATCGTATATGCGCAAATTCCATATACATAAATTGCGCATATACGGAAGATATGTGCATATCTTCCTTATATCACTAACTTTTTTATATATGCATATCTTTCATATATGTATGTCGTTTATGTATCTTCATCGTATATGTGCAAAGTCCTTATACAGAAATTACGCATATACGGAAATTGTCCATATACGAAAGATATGCGCATATCTTCCATATATGCACAATTTCCGTATATGCGCAATTTCTGTATATGGAATTTGTGCTTATACGATGCAGATACATAAACGACATGCATATATGGAAGATATGCACATATAGGAAAGTTAGGGATATACGAAAGATATGAGCATATCTTCCGCATATGCGCAATTTGAATATATGTGGATATCTTCCGTATATGCACAATTTTCGTATATACGCAATTTCTTTATATGGAATTTGCGCATATACGAAAACTGTGTATATACGGAAGATATGCGCATACATGGAAATTGTGCATATACGGAAAATATGCGTATATCTTCCGTATATTGCTAACTTTCCTCTATGTGCATATTTTCCGTATATGCACGTCGTTTATGTATCTGCATCGTATATGCGCAAATTCAATATACAGAAATTGTGCATATACGGAAGCTGTGTATTACGGAAGATATGCACATATGTGAAAATTAGGCATATACGGCAGATATGCACATGTCTTCCGTATATCCCTATCTTTCCTATATGTGCATATCTTCCATATATGCACGTCGTTCATGTATCTGCATCCCAGATGTGCAAATTCCATATATAGAAATTGCACATATACGGAATATATGCGCATATCTTCCATATATCCCTAACTTTCTTATATGTGCATATCTTCCATATACGCACATCATTTATATATCTACATCGTATAAGTGCAAATTCCTTATAAAGAAATTACACATATACGGAAGATATGCGCATATCTTTCGTATATGCACAATTTCTGTATATGGAATATGCGCTTATATGGTGCAGATACATAAACGACGTGCATATACGGACGATATGCACATATAGGAAAGTTGACGATATACGGAAGATATGCGCATATCTTCCGTATATGTGAATTTCCATATCTGCGCATATCTTCCATATATCCACAATTTCTGTATATGCGCAATTTCTGTATATGGAATTTACGTATATTTTCGTTCACGTATCTACATCGTATATGCACAAATTCCATATACAGAAATTATGCATATACAGAAGATATGCGTATATACAGAAGATATGCGCATACCTTCCATATATCCCTAACTTTCCTATATGTGCATATCCTCCGTATATGCACATCGTTTATGTATTTGCATCGTATATGCGCAAATTCCATATACAGAAATTGCGCATATACGATGCAGATACATAAACGACGTGCATATACAGAGGATATGCACATATAGAAAAGTTAAGCATATACTGAAGATATGCGCAAACATTTCATATATCCCTAACTTTCCTATATGTCCATATCCTCCGTATATGCACGTCGTTTATGTATCTGCATCGTATATGTGCAAATTCTATATACAGAAATTGCGCATATACGGAAATTGTGCATATACGGAAGATATCCGCACATATTGAAATTGTGCATATACGGAAGATATGCGCATATTTTCCGTATATCCCTAACTTTCCTATATGTTCATATCTTCTATATATGCATGTCGTTTATGTCTCTACATCGTATAAGCGCAAATTCCATATACCGAAATTGCGTATATACGGAAATTGTGCATATACGGAAGATATGCGCATATTTTCCGTATATGCACAATTTCCATATATGCGCAATTTCGGTATAAGGACATTGCGCATATACGATGCAGATACATAAATGATGTGCATATACGAAAGATATATATAAAACAATTAGGGATATACAAAGATACGCGCATATCTTTCGTATATGCACAATTTCCGTATATTGAATTTGCGCATATATGATGCAGATACATAAATGACGTGCATATACGGAGGATATGCACATATATGAAAGTTAGGGATATACGGAAGATATGCGCATATACGGAAATTGCGCATATACAGAATGTATGCGCATACCTTCTGTATATCCCTAACTTTCCTATATGTCCATATATTACGTATATGCACGTCGCTAATGTATCAGCAGCATATATGCACAAATTCCATATACAGAAATTGCGCATATACGGAAATTGTGCATATACGGGACATGTGCGCATATACGGAAATTGGGCATATGTGGAAGATATGTGCATGTCTTCCATATATCCCTAACTTTCTTCTACGTGCATATCTTCCATATATGCACGTCGTAAATGTATCTGCATCATAGATGTGCAAACTCCATATACAGAAATTGCATATATACGAAAACTCTGCATATACGGAACATATGAGCATATACAGAATTGGGCATATACGGAAGATATGCGCATACCTTCCGTATATCCCTAACTTTCTTGTATGTTCATATCTTTCATATATGCACATCGTTTATGTATCTGCATCGTATATGCGTAAATTCAATATACAGAAATTGCACATATACAGAAACGGTGCATATACGGAAGATATGCGCATATACGGAAATTGCGCATATACGGAAGATATGCGTATGTCTTCAGTATATCCCTAAATTTCTTGTATGCACATATCTTCCGTATATGCACGTCGTTCATGTTTCTGCAACGTAGATGTACAAATTTCATATACAGAAATTGTGCATATACAAAAACTCTGCATATACAGAAGATATGCGCATATCTTCCGTATATCCATAAATTTCTTGTATGTGCATATCATCCGTATATGCACGTCATTTACGTATCTGCATCGTGTATGTACAAATTCCACATACAGAGATTGTATATATACGGAAACTTTGCCGATACGGAAAAAGTGCACATATATGGAAATTGGGCATATAAGAAGATATGCGCATATCTTTCGTATATCCCTAACTTTCCTGTATGTACATATCTTCTGTATATGCACGTCGTTCATGTATCTGCATCGTATATTTGCAAATTTCATATACAGAAATTGTGCATATACGGAAACTGTGCATATATGGAAGATATGCGCATATACAAAAATTAGGCATATAGAAAGATATGCGCATATTTTCTATATATCCCTAACTTTCCTATATGCGCATATCTTCTATATATGCACGTCATTTATGTATCTGCATCGTATAAGCGCAAATTCCATATACAGAAATTGTGCATATACGGAAATTGTGCATATACGAAATATATGCGCATATCTTCTGTATATGCAGAATTTCCGTATATGCGCAATTTCTGTATAAGGACTTTGCACATATACGATGCAGATACATAAACGATGTTCATATACGGAAAATATGTACATATAGCGAAGTTAGGGATATACAGATGATATGTGCATATCTTCCGTATATGCGCAATTTTTGTATATGGAATTTACGCATATACAATGCATATACATAAACGACGTGCATATACGGAGGATATGCACATATAAGAAAGTTGGCGATATATGGAATATATGTGCATATCTTCCGTATATGCACAATTTCTATATATCCGCAATTTCTGTATATGGAATTTGCGCAAATGCGATGCAGATACATAAACGACGTGCATATACGAAATATATACACATATAGGAAAGTTAGGGATATAGGAAAGATATGCGCATATTTTCCATATATGCGCATATCTCTGAATATGAAATTTGCGCATATCTTCAATCATGTATCTATATCGTATATGCGTAAATTCCATACACAGAAATTTCGCATATACGGAAATTGTGCATATACAGAAGATATGCGCATATACAGAAATTGTGCATATACAAAAGATACTCACAGATCTTCCGTATATCCCTAACATTCCTATATGTGCATATATGACGTATATGCATATCGTTTATGTATCTACATCATAATGTGCAAATCCCATATACAGAAATTGCGCATATACAGAATTGTGCATATACGGAAGATATGCACATATCTTCCGTATATGCACAATTTCCGTATATGCGCAATTTCTGTATATGGGATTTGTGCATATATGATGTAGATAGATAAACAATTTCTTCCGTATATGCACAATACGAAAGATATGCGAATATCTTCCGTATATGCACAATTTCTGTATATGCGCATATCTTCCGTATATCCCTAACCTTCCTATATGTACATTTTCTCCATATATGCATGTCGTTTATGTATCTGCAACGTATATGCGAAAATTCCATATACAGAAATTGCGCATATACGAAAGATATGCGCATATCTTCTGTATATCGCTAACTTTCGTATATATGCATATCTTCCGTATATGCACGTCGTTTATGTATTTGCATCGTATATGCACAAATTCCTTACACAGAAATTGCGCATATACGGAAATTGTGCATATACAGAAGATATGCGCATATCTTTCGTATATGCACTATTTTCGTATATGCGCAATTTTTGTATATCAAATTTACGCATATACAATGCAGATACATAAACGAGGTGTATATACGAAGGATATAGACATATAGGAAAATTAGGGATATACTGAAGGTATGCGCATATCTTCCGTATATGCCTAAATTTCCTATATATGCATATCCTCCGTATATGCACGTCATTTATATATTTGCATCGTATATGCACAATTTTTGTATATGCAATTTCTACATATACGACGACGTGCATATATGGAGTATATGCACATATAGAAAAGTTAGCGATATATGGAAGGTATGCGCATATCTTCTGTATATGCGCACTTTCTGTATATGCGCATATCTTCTGTATATGCACAATTTCTGTGTATGCAAAATTTATGTATATGGAATTTGCTCATATACGATGTAGATACGTGAACGAAGATATGCGCAAAATCCATATACGGAATTTGCGCATATACCGAAATTGTGCATATACGGAAGATATCCTCATATACGGAAACTGTGCATATATGGAAGATATGTGCATATCTTCCGTATATCCCTAACTTTCCTATATGTGCATATGTTTCGTATATGCACATCGTTTATGTGTCTGCATCGTATAAGCGCAAATTTCTTATACAGAAATTGCGCATATACGGAAATTGTGCATATAGGGAAGATATGCGCATATCTTCCGTATATGCGCAATTTTTATATAAGAAATTTTCGATTATACAATATAAGTACAAAAACGACGTGCATATACGGAAGATATGCACATATAGGAAAGTTTGAGATATACGGAACGTGTGCGCATATCTTTCGTATATGCATGATTTCTGTATATGGAACTTGCACATCTGCAATGCAGATACATGAACGACGTGCATATACGGAAGATATACACATACATGAAAGTTAGGAATATACGGAAGACATGTGCATATGTTCCCTATATGCACAATTTCCATATATGCACATATCTTCCGTATATACACAGCTTCCGTATATGCGCAGTTTCTGTATATTGAATTTGTGCATATACGATGCAGATACATAAACGACGTGCATATAAGGAAAATATGCACAGAGAGGATACTTAGGAATATACAAAAGATATGCGCATATCTTCCGTATATGCCGGACTTCCGTATATGCGCATATCTTCCGTATATGCACAGTTTCCGTATATGCGCAATTTTTGTATATGGAATTTGTGCATCTACGATGCAGATATATGAACGACTTGCATATACGGAAGATATGCACATACAGGAAAGTTAGAGATATACGGAAGACATACGCATATCTTTCATATATGCGCACTTTCCGTATATGCACAGTTTCCGTATATGCGCAATTTTTGTATATGGAATTTACGCATCTGCGATGCAGATACATGAATGACGTGCATATACGGAAGGTATGCACATACAGGAAAGTTAGGGATATACAGAAGATATGTGCATATCTTCCGTATATGCGCATATCTTCCGTATATGCACAGTTTCTGTATATTCAATTTGCGCATATACGATGCAGATATATAAACGACGTGCATATATGAAAGATATGCACATACAGGAAAGCTAGGGATATACGAAAGACATGCGCATATCTTTTGTATATGCCCAATTTTTGTATATGCGTATAGCTTTCTTATATGCACAGTTTCCATATATGCGCAATTTCTGTATATGGAATTTGCACATTTACGATACAGATACACGAACAAGGTTTATATACGGAAGATATGCACATACAGGAAAGTTAAGGATATACAGAAGACATGCGCATATCTTCCGTATATGCGCAATTTCTGTATATGCGCATATCTTTCGTATATGCACAGTTTCTGTATATGCGCAATTTCTATATATTGAATTTACGCATATACGATGCAGAGACATAAACGTGCATATACGGAAGATATGCACATACAGGAAAGTTAGGGATATATGAAAGATATGCACGTATATTCCGTATATGCCCAATTTCCGTATAAACGCATATCTTCCGTATATGCATAGTTTCCATATATGTGCAATTTCTGTATATGGAATTTGCACATCTGTGATACAGATACATGAACGATGTGTATATACGGAAGATATGCACGTACACGAAAGTAAGGGATATACGGAAGATATGCACATATCTTTCGTATATGCTCAATTTCCGTATAAGCGCATATTTTCCGTATATGTACAGTTTCTGTATAAGCACATATCTTCCGTATATGCTCAGTTTCCGTATATGCGCATATCTTCCATATATGCTCAATTTCCCGTATATGCGTAATTTCTGTATATGGAATTTTCGCATCTGCGATGCAGATACATTGACGACGTGCATATGTGGAAGTTATGCACATACAGGAAAGTTAGGGATATATAGAAGACAGGCGCATATCTTCCGTATATTCACAATTTCCTTATATACGCATATCTTTCGTATATGCACAGTTTCCGTATATGCGCAATTTCTGTATATTGAATTTGCGCATATACGATGCAGATACATAAACGACGTGCATATACGAAAGATATGCACATACAGGAAAGTTAGGGATATACGGAAGACATCCGCATATCTTCCGTATATGCCCAATTTCTGTATATGTGTATATCTTCCGTATATGCACAGTTTTCGTATATGCGCAATTCTTGTATATGGAATTTCCGCATCTACGATATAGATACATGAACAACGTGCATATACGGAAGATATGCACATACAGGGAAGTTAGGGATATACGGAAGACATGAGGATATCTTCCGTATATCCGATATTTCCGTATATGCGTATATGTTCCATATATCCACAGTTTCTGTATATGAACAATTTCTTTATATTGAATTTGTTCATATATGATGTAGAGACATAAACATCGTACATATACGGAAGATATGTAGCTACAGGAAAGTTAGAGATATACGTAAGATATGCGCATATCTGCCGTATATGCCCAATTTTCGTATAAGCGCATATCTTCTGTATATCCACAGTTTCCATATATGCCCAATTTCTGTATATGGAATTTGCACATCTACGATGTAGATACATGAACGACGTGCATATACGGAAGATATGCATGTACAGGAAAGTTAGGGATATACGAAAGACATGCGCATATCTTCCGTATATGCCCAATTTCCGTAGATGCGCACATCTTCCGTAAATGCACAATTTCTGTATATGGAATTTCCACATCTACTATGCAGATACATGAACTACGTGCATATACAGAAGATATGCACATACAGGAAAGTTAGGAATATATGGAAGACATACGCATATCATCCGTGTATACCTAGTTTCTGTATATGCGCACATTTTACGTATCTGCACAGTTTCCGTATATGCAGACTTTTTGTATATGGAATTTGTACATATACGATGAAGATATATAAACGACGCGCATATACAGAGGATATGCATATACAGAAAAGTTAGAGATATACGGAAGATATGCGCGTATCTTCCGTATATGCCTAATTTCTGTATGTCTGCATATCTTCTGTATATGCACAATCTTCGTATATGCACAATTTCTATATATGGAATTCGTGCATATATGATGCAGATACATGAACTATGTGCATATACGAAATATATGGACGTACAGGAAATTTAGGGATATACGGAAGACATGCACATATCTTCCGTATATGCACAATTTCTGTATATGCGCATATCTTCCGTATATGCACAGTTTCCGTATATGCGCAATTTCTGTATATTGAATTTGTGCATATATGATGCAAATACTTAAACGACGTGCATATACGGAAGATATGCACATACAAGAAAGTTAGGGATATACAGAAGATATGCACATATCTTCCGTATATGCCCAATTTCCGTATATGCAGAGTTTCCGTATATGCGTAATTTCTGTATATGGAATTTGCACATCTACAATGCAGATACATGAACGAGGTGCATATATGGAAGATATGCACATACAGGAAAGTTAGGGATATACAGAAGATATGTGTATATCTTCCATATATGCCCGATTTCTGTATATGCGCACATCTTCCGTATATGCACAGTTTTCATATATAAGCAATATCTGTATATAGAATTTGCACATTTGCGATGCAGATACATGAACGACGTGCATATACAGAAGATATGCACATACATGAAAGTTAGGGATATACGGATGACATGCGCATATCTTCCGTATATGCCTAGTTTCAGTATATGCGTACATCATCCGTATCTTCACAATTTCTGTATATGCGCAATTTATGTATATGGAATTTGTACATATATGATGCAGATACATAAACGATGTGAATATACAGAAGATATGCACATACAGGAAAATTAGGGATATAGGGAAGATATGCGCATATCTTCCGTATATGCGCATATCTTCGGTATATGCACACTTTCCGTATATGTGCAATTTCTGTATATGGAATTTGCGCATCTATGATGCAGATACATGAATAACGTGCATATATGGAATATATGCACATACATGAAAGTTAGGGATATACGAAAGACATGTGCATATATTCCGTATATGCACGTCATTCATGTATCAGCATCGCAGATGCACAAATCCCATACAAAGAAATAACGCATATATGGAAACTGTTCATATACAGAAAATATGCATATATACAGAAATTAGGCATAGACGAAGATATGCGTATGTCTTTCATATATCCCTAAATTTCTTATATGTGCATATCTTCGTATATGCACGTCGTTCATGTATCTGCATCGTAGATGCCCAAATTCCATATACAGAAATTGTGCATATACGAAAACTGTGTATATATGGATGATATGCGCATATATAGAAATTAGGCATATACGGAAGATATGCGCATATCTTCCGTATATCAATAACTTTCCTCTATGTTCATATCTTCCATATATGCACATCGTTTATCTATCTTCATCGTATAAGCGCAAATTCCATATACAAAAATTGTGCATATACGAAAATTGTGCATATACGTAAGATATGCGCATATCTACCGTATATGCACAATTTCCGTATATGTGCAATTTCTGTATAAGGACATTGCGCATATACGATACAGATACATAAACGATGTGCATATACGGAAGGTATGCACATATAGGAAAGTTAGTGATATACGAATGATCTGCGCATATCTTCCATATATGCACAATTTCTGTATATGGAATTTGCGCATATGCGATGCAGATACATAAACGACGTGCGTATATGGAATATATGCACATATAGGAAAGTTAGGGATATAGAGAAGATATACGCATATATTTTGTATATGCGCATATCTCCATATATGGAATTTGCGCATATCTTCATTCATGTATCTACATCATATATGCACAAATTCCATGTACAAAAATTTCGCATATACGAAAATTGTGCATATACGGAAGATATGCGCACATACAGAAAATGTGCATATACGGAAGATATGTGCATATCTTCCGTATATCCCTAACATTCCTATATGTGCATATATGACGTATATGCATATCGTTTATGTATCTGCATCATATATGCGCAATTTCCGTATATGCGCATATCTTCCGTATATGCACATATCTTCGGTATATGCACAATTTCTGTATATCGAATTTGCGCATCTGCGATGCAGATACATGAACGACGTGCATATACGGAATATATGCACATACAGGAAAGTTAGGGATATACGGAAGACATGCGCATATTTTTTGTATATGCGCAATTTCCATATATGCGCATATGTTCCGTATATGCACAGTTTCCGTATATGCGCAATTTTTGTATATTTAATTTATGCATATACGATGCAGATACATAAATGAAGATATCTGCAAATGCTATATACAGAAATTGCGCATATAGGGAAACTGTGCATATGCGGAAGATGTGCGCATATACGGAAACTGTGCATATGCAGAAGATGTGCGCATATACGGAAACTGGGCATATACGGAAGATTGCGCATGTCTTCTGTATATCCCTAACTTTCCTATATGTGCATATCTTCCGTATATGCACGTTGTTATGTATCCGCATCGCAGATGCGCAAATTCCATATACAGAGATTGCGCATATACGAAAACTGTCTATATACGAAAGATATGCGCATATCTTCCGTATATGCACAGTTTCTGTATATGCGCAATTTCTATATATTGAATTTGCGCATCTGCAATACGTATATATGAATGACGTGTATATACGGAAGATATGCACATACAGAGAAGTTAGGGATATACGAAAGACATGCGCATATCTTTCGTATATGTGAAATTTCTTTATATCCCCATATCTTCCGTATATGCACAGTTTCCATATATGCGCAATTTCTGAATATTGAATTTGCACATATGCGAAACTACAATCCACTCGCGATGCTATCCATCTGTCATATTTATATATGCTTCACGAATCGTACATTTCAGCCTCTGATCTAGTTCCCAAGGAGTCTCGCATGGTAGCATCGTAATCTCGTTAAATCCAATGATCGACTGCGCTTTAGACTTAGGCCTGCCAAGTTTTCTCTTTAGCACTACTTGGATATCTGTGACTCTCACATTCGGGTTATCGTTCGAGTACTAAATATACCAGGTCAGCGCGTGATCCTGAAGGGTGTTAACCAGTGTCGCCTTCTTTATATGGTCATGTGTAACACCTTGCGCTTCCCATATATCCCTTGCAACGAACCAAAATTTGTCCGGATCTTCATTTCCCAAACCTTTGAACATAGGAAAATTCACTGTGATTTCCATATTGAATTGCGGTGGTGGTCGAGTTGGTGAGGGTGAAGATGGAGGTGAAGCTGGTGGTGGTGTGGGTGGAGGTGGTATTCGCGGAATTCTTTGTCTTATCAAATGAATAGCACTTTGCGGAGAGACCTTCGCGAGCTCTTCTTCGTCTCCTCGCGGAGGTGAAATCAAGAGGATATTTTCTGGACCCTTATTTCCTTCGTTCCTATAAACCCTTCTGCTTTTCATAGCCCCGAACATTAAGGTAACTGCATAACATGCTTTTCACAGAACAATATTTTAATCCAAGTATTCAAAGACTTTACATACTTACCTCGCAGTCCTTTGAGAAAGCGTCGTTCTGCCTCGCTATAGCTGACTAAGGTGTCAACCGCGAACTTAGTAACGAATCCTCCTATAATACCATCGAGCCAATGATTGACAATGTGTACGATCTTATCCTCCGATGCTTCCAATCTCCGCACTAACTCTGGGGTCCACACAATATGACCGTCAAGTTTCCACCTTCTTTGTCTATCTTCTAACTTAGCGGTCCACTCGTATAGCTCAGTAGGGAAGGACGCAAAAAAGATTTTGTGGATATCTGTATATAGGTAGTTGACTGGCCACTCTTCTTTTGATAGCCACAGGTTTTTGCTCTCCTGCGCCGCGAACCTATGAATTCTTCTATCTAACCAGCCTTCAATTTCTTTCTTAGTTGGATTCCAATGGTACGAGATCACACATCTCTCATGCAGATTTTGGTCCCAACAAGAGAACCATTTCTTATCTTATGGGGGCCTAACCTAGGTTCAGATTTATTTAGCCAAACAAATACCTACACTACTAGCCCTTTCGGCATCAACCCACGTACCGTGTGCTGAAGTCTCACCCGAAGCAGTATGGGGGGATGCTAGAACCAAGTTTCCACACCCTTGAGATGGATGTGATGTCAGTTTAGTCCACGTTTAGTCCAACTACACTTGCCATCTCGCAGGTCGCTTTTTGCACCATTCTACCCTTCAGTACCTTCATGATTTATTATAATCAACTTTCGTGGAAACCTAACCAGGGGATGAAGTCCTTCGCGCTACTAAGGTAGAGAACTACAATATCTCCTAAGCTACGCCAAGTATCTTACTTATCTTATTAACAAGTCTTGATTATCTTCGCATAAACATATATTCTATCTTGCATTCACTTAGCTAATACAGTTATACACATTCGCACATCATATAAGCATCAAAAGTGAAATTCATACCCAATATAACAGAAGCATAAAACATGAAATAAAGACGCGGAATTGATAGAAATTTATCTTTATTAATACTTCCACTGTTTACAGACTCGACTCGCCCTGCACACTCAGTTGCAAGGGTTCGTGCACTCACCTGCGGAGCCTCTTCCTATGCTACTACCCAAAACTAGACTCTACACTTCAGAGATCTATCTCGCATAAATCATTCTTCCTTAGAAATTCTATGATTGATCCCTTAACTACTTAGAGCTTCACTCTATTTATACAATCCCATGGTTTGCGAATCATGGGCACATATTCTATAGCTAACATTACATTATCAAAATAAGGGCGCACAACCCTATGACTCTTTAACAAACTACGCGCTCCGTGCCCACAAAATGTAGAGACTTTACATTGGAATTACAAAATTGACCAAAATATGGGCTCTAAGCCCCAAAACTTCCCTTGGGGGATCCCACACCCAACAAAAGGAAGAAAAAGAACCAAGGAAGTCGATAAATTAGTGCATGATGTGAGGGAGAATGTGAGAGCTCCAAATTTGCGCAGGAAAATGAGGTCACCTAAGAGATACACTGGCTACATGGCTCTAATGACTGAGCTTGTAGAGACTGAGCCATCCACCTTGAAGGAAGCAGTAGAGAAACATGTTTGGATTGATGTAATGGCGGAAGAATACAAATCCATCTTAAAGAAATATGTTTGGAAAGTGGTCCCAAGGTCAGTAGTTAAATCAGTTGTGGGTTCGAGATGGATCTTCAAGGTTAAGAATGCATCATATAGAAGCATGGAGAAGTATAAGGTCGGATTTGTAACCAAAGGATTCTATCAAGTTGAGGGAATTGACTATGAGTAAAACTTTTCTCTTGTAGCAAAGTATTCATCCATTAGATCAATTTTTACACTGGCTGCATAGATGGGGTGGAAGATACAGTGAATGGATGTAAAAACAACATTTCTCAATGGTGTTATTGAGGAGGAGGTGTACATCAAGAAACTGGAAGGTTTTGAGACATATGAATGGGAGACTCGTGTGTGTAGACTCAGGAAAGCATTGTATGGTCTCAAAGAGGAACCCTTAGCTAGGTACACTAGGATCGACAGTTATCTCATTGGTTTGGGCTCCACCAAAAGTGAAGAGGATGTGAAACTATATTTTTCTAGAAGGTAAATTTCTTATTATTGTTTATATGTTGATGATTTAATATTAAGAGATGATGAGAAACTTATCATCTCTTACAAGGTGGATATTGCAAGGGAATTTGAAATGAAGGACATGGGTCTTATGCACTAGTTCCTCGGGTTGGAAGTATGACAAGGTGATAGGAATTTCTTGTGTCTCAAGGCAAGTATGCCAACGATATATTGGAGAGATTTGACATGGATATTTATAAACCCATGGAGACACATCTAATGACCAATTGGAGGAAGGAGGAAGCCACTTTAGGTGAAGGGATTGATGCTACCATTTAATGATAACTATTGGGCTCACTGATGTATCTTGTGAAAACACGACCAGATATGTGCTATGCAGTCAACCATTTGATATAAGCTATGGTTAGGCTGGCCAAATTTGATTGGAAGGCAGCGAAGCATGTTTTACGGTACCTCAGAGGCACTACCCAATATGGATTATGGTACAGACGGACAAAAGGAGTGAAGTTGTGTGGATTCAAAAATGCATATTGGGCAGAGAATCCATCCAACTAAAAGAGTCCATCAGGTGGAATTTTCAATGTTGGGTCAACAATAATTTCTTTGTACAACAGGAAGAAAAGATCTGTGGTGCTCCGCTCGACAGAAGCTGAATACATGGTTGTTATTCAAGCAATATGTGAGGCGATCTAGATGAGAAAGATACTTGCGAGATTGTTTTGTCATATGTTGGATCCAACTGTGATCTATTGTGATAATCAAAGTTTCATTCAGTTCTCTGAGAACTTGGTATTTCACGATCGAGACAAGCATATAGATATCCAATATCATCATATACAGGATTGCGTGTAGAGGCGGAAAATGTTGCTACAATACATTGTGATAGAGGAATAAGATGCTAACATCTTGACAAAGGCTTTGTCAAGAGGGAAGTTTGAATTCCATAGGTGCAAGATGGGGGTGGCTGATAATCCCTTTCTTGCTAAGAGAAAGTGTTGAGAAGTGTAGCAAGAAAGTATCAATTTGACTTTGCCTTTGTCAAATTGAGAAAATTTGAATTTCCACATCGACAAACAACTTGGAGGTAGTTAACTTGTGTGACATGGCTCTTGTCACTTAGTTAGCTTAGTAAATTCGAGTAGGAGGTCTTGGAGTTCAGTTAAGCATGCGTGATTGCTAAATTTTAGTAATCCAGTTCAGTTATATCCCATTGTATTCATTTAAACTAGTTCTAATAGTTAATGGAAATAGTGGAAGGTCAATTGTGTAGTAGGATAGTAGTCTAACTCAATGATCATCTAGTTAACTAATCAATCATCTCAAAACAGCTAGTGTATGCTAGGAATTCAAGTTCTCCACTTGTGGTGGAGATTCCAAGGCAATGTAACAAGCAGTTATAAACTAGATTGAGTGTACAGGTGTTTCATGTAGCCAAATGATCAATCCTTGGGAATTTCACAATCAATTGGAGGAAAACTCCTAAAAATAGGTGCTAATCCCTCAAGATTGGCGCAAGGAAATAAGGGCTCAAGAAGAGGAAGAAATCGACTAAGTCTGGGTTAGAGCTTCTCATTGAGTAGAGAGAGAGGTTATTCAATTGCAGGTTGTGCTTAGAGAGGGCAAGGAATTGTAATACATCTCTATTCCTCTGATTAATGCAAAGATTCTAGAGTAGTTTTTCCTAGTTCGGTTCCCCTAGAAAAAAATACCTTGCATGCATGATTTTTCTTATTGCATGTTTGTGAATGTTATTCTAAACTGTGAATTAAATTCCACAGATTAGTAGAGTAGAATTATGTATCTTGATTTAGATTAAAATTTCTTAAGCATTTGCAATTCTATCACAATAATTATACAACTCAACCCATTATTGGGTGTGAGAGCCACCTTTCTCTTAGAACTATGCCACTCCTTTGCGACTTCAAAGTTGTTGATAGGGCATATTTATGAAGAAAATAATTTTCCATGTTTGAGATGAGTGATCGATAAAGTAAATGCATGGAGTGGTTGGGGAAGGAGCATTCACAAACTAGGCACATTTGTGAGGATTGGGATAGGGAATACTAGAACATGTGAGATTGCATGAGGAGTTAGAAGTAGAAAAATTCATAAGACGCAACTAGGGTGGTGGGAAATATCAGTTTGTGACATAGGGTAGAGAGGAATTTGTTGGACATTGGATAAACCAACGCTCCTTGAGTGTTCCGTGACATGGACTAACAGCCTCTCGTGGTTCCTTATCTCTAGGGATCCGATCGTTGAATAACACCTGCAGGTTTTGGTTTAACGACAATCGTGATTCCCAATAGAATTCCCCGATCCCAACCACATAATCTTTCTAGACAATTGATGTGAAAAAGAAAAAGGGTTAATTGGTTTACCCAAAGAGCTAGGGAAACAAAAATTCAAAATTATTAGAACTAGAAGATATATAAAGGAAGTCTAAGGAACTACTTGATGTGGCACTGACTATATAGAACTGAACCTTTTCATGAGGAACCATAAAACTCATTGTAAATCTCTTTCCATGTGAAAACAAGTTCTTCTCCTATGTAGGATGATAGCACCATGTAGCATGAGTGTTTTCCACCTTCTGAAATGACTAATACATATGCGAAGGCTAGGCCAAACTGGGACATTTAGTGACCAAGAAAAACGTAGCAATCCCAACCAAGATATGATAAATCCCTAAGTGAAATGTCACATTAAACCAATATCGAAATGAGCATCCTCCACCATCATAAAACAATTAAAAGCCATATAAAACCATGGGAGGAGTAAAAATGTTTCATTTGGAAAGATGCATTTCCATGTCTACTCTCTTGAGTCTCTAGTAGGATAGTGATAATAAAACATCCACTTATTGTGGATTATACAATCCATCCTAAAATAGTTATACAATAATTATACATAAAATAAATAGTAAAAATATGTTAAAGTTTTCAAAATAAATAAATTAAAATATCTAATATAAAAATATAATTTTAATTATTATTAATTTTATCAAACAATACTTAACATAGATATAATTGAAAAATATTCCCAAAATATAGATAAAATAAACTTATAATTTCAATTATAGCTACAATACTTATTAATACTCAAGGAAAGTGTAAATAATATTTCATGGTTTAAATAATGTGGTACATGGAAATTTATTGTAAAAAACTTTTGAAGAAAGTGGTTTAAATAATGCGTAACATGGAAATTTAGTGTAATCATTATCTTCTTTTTACATGAGTAAAATAATGAAAATCCTTTTGGGTAAAATAGTATAACTTCTATTATTCGTAGATGGGTAAATGTGTTAATTTTTTATTTTCCCTCCTTAAGATAGAGCATTATATTTTTGTAGTTAATTTAATTTGTTAATTTTTTTTTTTTCCGAGGAAAAAAGCAAAACTTTTTATTAAGCATATAAAAAGTTTACAATCTGATAATATCTTTTACAGGCCTGTTGGCTCCCATGTGTGCTGTTTTGTACTTCTAAAGAGTAAAAAACCAAGCATAAAACTCAGTCCTTTTACGACTGATTGTTCTGTCCTGAAACTTGCTGATAGAAACATGTATGGTCTTCCTCCCTACAGGAGGCTTTAAATACAAACCAGATTATGCATACTCCGGGGTCTCCTTCGGAGAAGGAAAACAACCCCATACAAAAATATATAAAGTGTCTTTTGATAAAAAACTGAAAGCTGTACAGAAAGGATTGTTTTACTGTTTGAAGAGCTACATATAAAGATAACAGTAAAAGTAGACAAAAAACTGAGTACAAAAATTTCATTTAGCCTGCGGGACTGCTGACAAAAAGAAGAAAAGTATTGCCTCGGTCACAGTGGTGGAGCAAAAGGGGCCTGATGAGAAGAGAATGTCTACCCCTGTCTGGTTTCTACTATTGACCATACGCCCAGATCTTGCTGTAGACCAGCCTTAGAATGCTGGTCTGCTTCCTCGTTCTTCTCCCTGTAGATGTGGCAAATAGAAAAACCGTTAAAGGATGTCTTTAAAAACATGATTTCTTCTACAAGAGTCTTCAGGATCTGGTTTTTATAGGATGCATTTCCATTAACCCATTTTATGAAATTCAGAGAGTCTCCGAAGATTTGAATTGTGAAGATATTTCTTTGAAGTAACTAACATAGGAGAAAGGGCAAAGCAGACAGCTCAACATAGTTGTTTGTACCAGGTCCTAGCCCTACAGATGCCTTTAGAGTATGATCATGGTTCAAGTGAATGCACAGGCCTGCCCCGGCCTTGTTATTCTGGGATGCCCCGTCGAAAAAGGCCCAAGGAATGCCCTCCAAGATAGAAACAGGCTTTTGTTTCTTTTGAGTATCTTTAGAAACAGGGATCGGGATGGCAGAGTAAATGGCAGCACAATTTATGGCAATGGTGGCACTAATTTAATTTGTTATAATATTGGTTTAAAAATAATTAAATAGCATTGATTTTCAATTAGTAATTTTTTTTATAGACAAATATGGATTTATGAAATAAATTAACAATGAATAATTATCGTACACAAAGAGTTTAGATTTTCCAATGATATTTTAAATTCAAAACTTTATATATATATATATATTATTTACAAAATAAACCACATAATTCTAAAATCTATAAATGAATAATTAATTATGAATTTTTAAATTAATATTATGAATTTTTAAATGAATAATATTACATATGTACTTTTACTTAATTTTATATTATATTTTAAAATTCAATATTTTACCATTTTTAAATTTGATATTTATATTTTCAAATTGTAATTTCACACATTTTAAATTAATAATAGAATCTTTTCTTTATTAAAAAAATATGACTATAATTTTGTTTCTAAATTCTTTTGTATTAATATCTCCATTAAAGGGTAAATTCTTTTGTATTAATATCTCCATTAAAGGGTGAGATTTCAATATTTAACTCTACTCTTAATGGGTTCTTGTCATTTACATATCCTTTAAAAGGTGAGATTTCAATATTTAACTCTACTCTTAATGGGTTCTTGTCATTTACTCGTGTATTAACTTCAAAAATAGTTCTCTGTTAAGCATAAAATCTTTGTCCACAACATTCTTTTTCTCCTTTGCGGAAACAAACTTTTCATTTCCTCCGGCATTGTTAATTGGATGAGCTAAGAATGTACTTTGAAACGGATGATAAAAGAAAATTTTAATGTGATCTTTTTATTGGTGTAACACAATGGTGAAGAATGCTCGCGTAAATTTGTCAAATGGATGGTGTGACACTACTGATTATGTAAATAATAGTTATTTACTATTTTTTATTATGCAAAGACATGGTAACTCGTTATAGGTTGGTAAACGAATTTGAAAACAAAAGTATATTTATCATTATTTCACTGTGTTGTTATTTTATAGGGGAAAAGATTTTAAAAGGAAAATCTTTAGTTTCTAGGTAGTTAGACAGTTATCTTTTTCCTGGGATTAAAAGAAATCTCTCAGTTGGATGAGGCCGCAAGTGGCTTGAGGAAAGAGGAAAAAGAAGTGCTTGTGACAAGATGTTGTTCAAGCTGCAGTTGTATTGCAACTGAGGTCTTCTTGATTTGATTGTAGCTAGTGGAAACCTTATAAGAATTTCTGGATTGGACCTAGGTTCTTGAGGTCATAAAACGTTTGTTGTTTTTTATTATCTTGGAAACTAAAGAGATTTTTATTACCTTGGAAACTAAATAGATTTAGGGCCAGACTTGGACATAATTACTAGTATCGTGGGTGGGGAGGATACTATAGTCCCACCTTGGTTCTCTTCTCTTACAGGCTAACAGAAACAAATGATTGGGAGGATACTAAAGTCCCACCTTGGTTCTATTCTCTTAGAGGCTAACCAAAACTACTTTGATTTGAATTTTGTCATGATCTTTATATAATAATAATAATATCCATTTTTAAGGTCACAGCCAAGCCACACCAAATTGGTATATGAGACCCCCTTGTTTGTGGGACAAGGGGCCCACCTTCGCGTAGCGATTTGACTGCTTAAGTCTATGAAGGAATACATACTCTACCCCCCTCTGGTTTTGAACCGTGACCTCTTAGGAGGAAACACATGCTCTTAACCATTAGTCCCACTCAAACTGTATCTACAAATGATAATCTGTGTGTTATTCCTTGTCAAAGAACGGAAGTCTAAACAGATTGGTATATTGTTTCCTATGACTATTAGGTAAACAAAAAGAAACCAAGTTGACTGTTGAGAATAAAATTTGGCGAGTAGACTTCTTTTGTGAGATATACTTCCTCTCTTCGGTAAAATTAACTCTCTATATTGGTTGAGTTTCTGGATATTAAAAGAAAGAGTCGGTATTACGAAGAACTTAGACTCAAGTAATGCAATACGAGGGAGACAAATCTCTGAAAATTAAAATAATAATCGTAATAACTAATTCTTTCATGTACCAGGATACATGACTTCCAAAATATGTTGAAAATAATTATAGAGGGTTTCGATGGTTAATTTTCTGATGGTGAGCCAATGGATTCCTTGGAAAATAGTCCCTCTCCAGGTTAATAAGTAACTACACCAGAGTCATGTGGAACCAAAATGAGGAAATGTATGTGGTTTTTTTCTGTAGCATCTATATAAGTAGAATATTAAAACAATAACAATTATAATAACAAACATGCAGGTGAATATTTCAAAAGAAACTCAGAGATCCAACACCCCGCATTGTGGGTAAAAAAAGGCAACGAATTCCTAAAATATGTGCTAGCAAAACACACAATACGGAACAGAGAATGTTTGTAGCCAATATATAAACATATAACCCTAAGTGACAGAGAACAATGTCTTATGGAGTTACCAAAAAAATTGTTGTTAACACAGAGAAGAATCATGGATGGGTAAAGAATCCCAAGTAAGGCCAAGATTGAAGACTACGAACAATATTACCCTCGAACGAGTCTAGGGGAAACCCATCAAACTCAAAACAAGATGGTAACTATTTAAGAAGGAAAACAACTTAACCATTTACCAACACTATAAAATGGAAAGAGTACAAAATGCATGAATCATAAATAATATTCTTGATATGAACTTGATAATCCCAGTCCATATAATTCCTTAAGAAAAAAATATTTTCTTAACTAGCAGGAAAGAGAACCTCTGCTGCAAATACATTTTTTTAATCAAAACTTGAATACTAAGAATCCACATGAGTAAAATATATGTTGACTTCTATAATAGTACCACATTTAAATACCCTAAAAAATTACTTAGACCGTGATAGAAACATTAAAGGGGAGTAAAAGTAAAAGAAACCCCAAGAGGGATTTTTGTATGGTTGTTAAAATTCAACCAAAAATATACATAATCCATTTAAGTAATTGGGAGATATATTTGGTGGCCCATCAACCTAAGACTACATTCAGAGAGCCAGTAAACCATGCAAGTCAAGCTCCTAACCAAGGACAAGGAACATTTTGGAATTAATAGAGGACGGATTGAGCTAACCACTGGAAAATAAGAAGGAAAATCAAGAATCCTTCCAAACCTGCAAACAAATAAAGAGACATATTACAAATAATCTCAGAGCGTCCACCTGAAATACTTAACTTGGGAAATGTTAAATGAGTAATACCTGTAAAGACTGAGAGAGGAACTATGTAGGGAAAGTTGAACCCTGACACCCTCAAGACCATTGAAAGCAAGAAAAATATTGAACACCTTGTCGAGCTACAAGATAACAAATAAAAAAATAAATTAATATTTACCTTTGTGGAAGGAATAACTTGCACCGTCGTTGAGTTACCATTGCCGAGAACGGACATTGTGGCTATAGAATGATTACAATGAAATAATCAGCAAAACCATAATGACACCTAACAGCTGTGAACCAAGAAAAGCAGTAAGTGATCTTACCATTTAGACAAAGCTCACTGAAGAGGAAACCTAGCGAGACATTGCAGAGTAGAACTCGATGGGAGGTAGAGGAACAATGTTATGAAACCAGCTCAAGAAAAGATAGAAAAGATAGACCAATGCCTTAGAATTCAGCCTCTTCGAGGGGGAAACCTACTTACATTACATAAATGAACAATTCTTCGATGATTCAAATGACAAATCCTCCTTTCTATACATAGGAGTCTAAGGAGTCACAATATAATCCAGCCGACCTTACAATAATAATATAAAGCCACAAAAATAACAATAGAGGGATTCCATGGGCCACATAAATAACAACATGGGGGTAATAGGGGCACAACAATATAAATAAGGGGTATAACTACAATAGTAATGGGGTAATCACTAGTATTATAGGGACCCAACATGCCCCTCTCCTTCAAAAAAGTGTTGTCCTCAACGCTTGAGTAGTTCTGGATACTTCTGCATAAAATTCTCATCCTCCCATGTGGAATCTTCAGCGGATAAGTTCTTCCACTTGATAAGATACTCTGAAATTGATCGATTTCGTAGCTGTCGAGTTCTTGTTTCTGTGACTGCTTCCGGTTCCAATATAATTTTTCCTTCCTCGTCAAGTTCTGGCAATATTGTTTGAACTGGGAGCTTGTCGCCTATAACCTTCTTTAAACATGAAACATGGAAAACTGGGTGCAATCGAGAAGCTGCAGGAAGCTCCAATTTGTATGCCATAGTACCAATCTTTTGCAACACCTTGTACGGACCATAATACTTTGGTGATAATTTATTATCCTTCTTAGCTTGCTTTAGGGACATTTGCTTATATGGTTGTAGCCGTAGGAATACCCAATCACCTACATCAAAACTTCTTTCACTGCGATGTTGATCTGCCTGTTGTTTCATTCTATTTTGTGCCAACACGAGGTTATCCTTTAAGAGTTGGAGGACTTGTTGTTGATGTTCGATGTGATGTTCCACTGCCTGAACCTTAGAATTTTCTCTTAAATATGATGTGATGGATGGTGGTTGATACCCATAAAGTGCCATAAATGGGGTCATTTTTGTTGTTGTATGGAAGGAAGTGTTATACCACCATTCAGCCAGAGGCAACCATTTGACCCATTGTGTCTGTTTATCAGATACAAAGCAACGAAGATATCCTTCCAAACATTTGTTTACTATCTCAGTTTTCCCATCAGATTGAGGATGATAAGATGAGCTATGAGCTAACTGAGTACCAAGACAAGAAAATAATTCTGTCCAAAAATTTCCAGTGAAAATGGGATCTCTGTCACTTACAATAATCTTTGGGTTTCCATGTAGCTTTTGAATTGTTTCCATAAATGCAGTAGAAACTGTACTGGCTTTAAATGGATGTGATAATGCACAAAAGTGTGCATACTTGGTAAGTCTGTCAACTACCACCATGATGACACTCTTTCCCTCAGACTTGGGTAAACCTGTGATAAAATCCATTGAAACCTCCTCCCAACGTTGGCTTGGAATGGATAAAGGTTGTAATAGACCCGGTGTCTTAATTGTTTCAACTTTATTTTGTTGGCAAACCAAACATTCCGCCACAAACTTTTGAATATCTGATTTAAGGCCATCCCAAAAAAATTCCTTCTTAACCCTGTGGTAAGTTTTTAAAAATCCTGAGTGCCCTCCTAAGGGAGAAGTGTGCAATTCCATAAGAATCTTTTGTTTTAGCTGGGAATTCTTACAGAGGTATAAGCGATCTTTGTACCATAACGAATCATTTTTCCAGCTAAATGTATCAGACATACTGGAATCTTGTTGTAGCTTTCGAATAAGTGCCCACACTTCTTCGTCATTCTTCCATTCCTCCCTTGCTTCGTTTATCCAATCTGGTTGGATAATAGAAATGGCGCACAACAATGCTTCCACATCCTCATCCTTTCTTGAGAGTGCATCTGCCACCACATTTTGCTTCCCTTTTTTGTAGATGATTTCAAAGTCATAACCCAACATCTTTGTGACCCACTTTTGTTGCTCTTCAGAGGATAATCTTTGTTCTAAAAAGTATTTAAGGCTATCATGATCCGTTTTTACCTTGAAGTGTCTTCCCATTAGGTAGGGTCGCCATTTCTTAAGTGCATGGAGTATTGCCAACATTTCCTTCTCATAAATAGCTTTGCTTAAAAACTTTCCCTTGATTGGACGACTTTCAAAAGCAATGGGTCTTTCATCTTGCATTAGAACAGCACCAATTCCATTTCCTGAAGCATCACATTCCACAATAAAGGTTTTTGTGAAGTTCGGTGTAGCTAAGACCGGTGCTTGGCACATTGCCTCTTTAAGATGTTCAAAGGCCTTTGTTGCTTCCGGAGTCCATGAAAATGCATCTTTCTTCAATAATGTTGTTAGAGGTGCTGCTATTCTCCCATAATTCTTAACAAACTTGCGATAATACCCTGTCAACCCAAGAAATCCTCGCAGATGCTTTATGGATGTGGGGATTTTCCATTCCTTAATGGCTTTAATTTTGCTAGGGTCTACCTTAACTCCTTCATGAGATACAATATGACCCAAATATTCCACCTCCTGGACTCCAAAGAAACATTTGGATCTTTTTGCATATAATTGTTTCTCCTCCAATAGTTGTAGCACCTTGTCAACATGTTCAACATGATCCTTCCAAGACTTGCTGTAGATTAGTATATCATCAAAAAATACTAACACAAATTTTCTAAGGAATGGTTTGAAAATTGAATTCATCAAACCTTGAAATGTTGAAGGTGCATTGGTAAGGCCAAAAGGCATGACCAAAAATTCATAATGACCCTCATGAGTTCTAAATGCCGTTTTCGGAATGTCTTCAATCTTCATTCTGATTTGATGATATCCGAACGAAGATCCAACTTGGTGAAGTAAATTGATCCATGCAATTCATCCAGTAATTCATCAATGACAGGAATGGGGAACTTATCTTTAATAGTGAGCTTGTTGAGCTCCCTATAATCCGGACACATGCGCCATGATCCATCCTTCTTGTGCACCAATACTACTGGAGCAGAGAAAGAACTTTGACTTGGTTGAATTATACCAGCCTCTAGCATTTCTGCAACCATACGTTCAATTTCACTTTTTTGGACATAGGGATATCTGTACGGCCTGATGTTTGGAGGAACACTTCCTGGAATCAGATGAATAGCATGATCATGATCACGCATAGGTGGGAGACCTTTGGGAGTCTCAAATACCTTGGAATGATTGTCCAGGACTTTTTGGAGATCTGGAGAAATAGATGATTCCAATGTGGAAACATCTAGCGAACATAATTGTGCAATTACACCTCTTTGCTCCTTTTTTAGAAGCTTTGTCATACCATTAGAGCTGATTATCTTTCCTGGTTTCCCTGCAATACCCCTTAATTCAACTTCCTTTCCTTCCGTAGAAAATTTGATGAAAAGTTCTTGAAAATTAAAAGCTATTGTACCCAAGGATTGTAGCCATTGGACTCCTAGTACAACATCAGCACCTCCCATTGGAATGGAAAGCATTGGGCTAGTCAATACATATTCTCCCATGGATAGCTTGATATTATGGCACTTTCCAGAGAAATTTATTGTTCCTCCATTTGCAATCATCACTTGACACTCTGGTGCTGGATATAGGAAGCAATTCAATTCTTTTGCTACCCTACAATGAATAAAATTGTGGGTGCTTCCTGAATCAATCAACACTATTACCTTTTTCTTCTTGATTTGTCCTTCTATCTTGATGGTTTGAGGAGTGGTAATTCCCGCCAATGCATTACAAGATATGGTCGGATTTATTTGTTCTTCATCTAGGCTTTGTTCCTGGAGTATATCTTCTTCTTTTGACCTTTCTTGCTCCTTTTCTTCTTCCTCTTCACAATCTATGTAGAATAATTTCTTCTCAGCACACTTATGACCTTTAGTGTATTTGCTATCACAACTGTAACAAAGCCCTTTTGCTCTTTTTTCTTCCAATTGTTTTGGTGTCAACCTTATAGGTTGTGGAAGACTAGGGGCAACAACACTTCCATCTTTATAGTTGTGAGTGGTATGCTTCCTGGTTGCCATAATTTTGCTTTCCATTTTTCTTGCTAACCTGAATGCCTTCTCTAATGAATCAGGTTCCCAAAGGCGAACATCATGTTGGATATTATCCTTTAAAGACCCTATGAACACATCAATCCTATGCTCCTCTGGAATATCTTTTACCCTTATGTTCAATTTTTGGAACTCCTCAATGTGCTCCATTACTGAACCCTTTTGTTTGAGACTTATCAATTGGCTAAAAAAAGTGTTGCTTTTTGTATCTTCATAATGTGCTATCAATTCTTCCGTAAAAATTGCCCAAGTGATAAATTGTTTACGAGAGCAAAGCCATTGATACCATACAAAAAGATTTGGTTCCAAATATACAGTTCCATACGTACCTTTTGTGTGTTTTGCACATTATTGAGATCGAAGAATTGCTCCATCTGTAATATCCATGTGGCGGGATCCTTGCCATCAAACTTCCTCATATCGATTTTTGGAATATGGTGAGTCTTCGATCCAACATTAGCATCTATGGAATCATGATTAACATTTCTTTTGTTCTCATCATGAGTTTCCTTTAGTACCCTTTCACCCTTAGGGACCATTTCTTGTAGCAACTTATTCATATTTATCTTCAATTCGTCCATGTTTGTCTTCAAATCTATCTTCATATCATCCATCTTAGCTTCCACGTCATTCATCTTAGCTTCTACACCTTTCTTTAAACAGTCCATCTTAGCTTCTACACCTTTCTTTAAACCATCCATCTTAGCTTCTACATCTTTCTTTAAACCATCCATCTTAGATTCTATTCCTTTTTGTGCAAGGGACAGTTGTTGCACTTGGTCTTGTAATTTTGATATATCATGTTGCATTTCTTCTTCTTCTTCATGAGTCATGATAGAGCTTTCAGGTTCCTTACTAAGTGTTTGCATTTTCTTTCCTCGAGGCATCAGTTACCGATAATAATGCTCCACTATGCCCTTTGAATTCCTTCAAAATAAATTTTCAAACCAAGCTTAAGCAAAAATTTAGGAAAATCTAGACACCTTTTTTCACTTTGTAGGAGCTCGATATTGCCTCTGATGTATCTATGTACTTTCCAATCCTCTACTTATGAATTTTTGAGCTATAGTAGCCCTCTATGTCCTCTTTCTAATGCCACAAGTCTGACCCAAATTGGATTCTCCAAGGAAGAGTTATGTGAAATCTCCCACAGTGACTTGCTTATAGACTAGTTCAGTAGAGTGAACTTGTACGACGTGCCACAAGTCACTGTTTCGACATTTGGATCTGAAACATACATAAAAGAAACTAAAGTCCATCCTCTTTCTGTACCTTCTGACGAAATTTCAATCTGATCCCCAGAGAGAAAGTTATGACAATTTTCCCTAGGTCACCTGTTTTGAATGTAATTCAGGAGTCTGAAAAAATACCAACTTCCTCCGATCATATCTCCGCAAATATCGCGTGAAAATCTCTGAAATTCGCACCCAAGGTTCAGCGTGAGTTCTTATCAAATGCGTTTTTTTGCGACTTCTGAAATGTCAGAGAAAAAAAAGTTATAGCGAAAATGCCACGATGACCTGTTTGGAGCAGCGAAACCCTAGAATCCAAAGCTCTAATACCAAATGTTATGAAACCAGCTCAAGAAAAGATAGAAAAGATAGATCAACACCTTATAATTTATCCTCTTCGAGGGGGCAACCTCCTTTATATTACATAAATGAACAATTCTTCGATGATTCAAATGACAAAACCTCCTTTTTATATATAGGAGTCTAAGGAGTCACAATATAATCCATCCGACCTAACAATAATAATATAAAGCCACAAAAATAACAATAGAGGGATTCCATGGGGCACAAAAATAACAACATGGGGGTAATAGGGGCATAACAATATAAATAAGAGGTATAACTACAATAGTAATGGGGTAATCACTAGTATTATAGGGACCCAACAAACAATGTGTTCATGGGGCTGGAGGGAAGGACGGTTGCCCTTAACCGTCCTAGAGAAACCTGGACCACACTATTGAAACCCTAGCATAATACGATGTGGATCATAAAAAGTGTGAGTCGGTGCATAAATGGCAGCAGAATGGAGTAACAGAATGAACCACGAGCCAAACAAACATGAACCACGAGCCAAAAATCCGCCTTCTAACCAAATAAAATATGGACGGAATGAAATTACAAATTCAAAATTCAAATTTGAATTCCTTTAGCGCCTTTACTAAATTCAAAATAAAACAGAATTTGGAAAACGGTGGTAGACGAGGAAGCCAACGGAGGTTGCAGGACGAGACGGGACAGGTCTGACAGTGGTCACAGATACATTGAATATTGGAGCTTGCCGAAGGTAGGGTGATTGAGTTGTCGGAATATGCATGGAGATGTATGGCTTTCATGCATATGTAGCATGCCTTCAGATGCACGAATGTCCTGTCACAGGTACTTAGCACTCATTTATGTTTCTATAGGGTCTGAAATAGGAACTGCCCATATTAACATTTGTGCCATTATGGAGGATGAGTACAGGAGTGATATTTTTGGGGAACGTAGGATATTATTAGGAACTGTGTCAAATTCTTGCGTGCGATAAACATGCTCAAGCTGCTATCTTTTCTAGTAAGTTCGAATCAGGTCTCCATCTATGGGAAGAAGCCCATCTTGGAATTTCTTTGAAAGAGGCGATTTTTTGCATAACTTAGTAGGTGTGGCCAGCCTATCGGAGCTATGACAATATGTTGTTATCATAGTAAATTTTTATTTTTATTTTTTTTGTCATTGGAATCCTGAATTAAATCATTGTACTTTATTGAGGCTAGTTAGCTCAATTTAGGTAAGGTTATTTTGTTAGCATTCGCGACTCTAACAAATGACAGGGTAAGCATAGAATTCAATATTTAATTGACAAAGACAAAGATGCCCAAGATGTAATCAAAAGATGAGGTGCAGGAACAGGAAGCGATTAAAGGATGACGAACAACCAAATTTGCTTGAGTAGGTTGTTTGAGTTTGTAGAATAGACTCATGATTGTGATAAAGTGAGTCACACATTGGACAGTTGTGGTCCTTGAAATGTTTTATGTACCTAGAATCTTCTTAAGCTTGGAGTATATTATAAAGGGCATATGATTGTAAGACCCGGAGAGGCATGCATACCCCTTTGTTAAGTGTTCCCTAGAGACATCAAATTGTGGAATCAACCACTAGGTAGATACAAGGGTGGCAGGTGTACTCGTATATAAGCTTGATATGTAATCAGAGAATTGAGTCTTCGATTAATGGGAAATTGAGAGATGTAACATATCTCATAGTGTAATGGACCAGGTCAAAGAAAGTCCATTAAGAGGTGGATGAACCACGTATGTGAAGGACTTCCTAGTAGACTGGCGGTTGCAACGGTTGGGACCCATGCATTCCGGTAGATGGTTATTCATTTATATGAACACCTACAATTGAATGAACAAGGTACAAGGTGTGATTACCAAATTGGACCAGATGTAGACTTTGCAAACTGATATCGAGACAAGTACTCATTACGGGGGAGTGTTGGAATATCTAATTCCTACTTGTCTCTAATTGTGATTCATACTAAGTAAAAGAGTATGTCCCTAGTAGTTAGGATCCATTTCCTAGTTTGGTGTGTGGTTGAGAGATTTCCTCAACCAACAATGTGTGTGCATGTATATATGTAATTACATTTGATCAATGAAACAATAAACATTATCAGAGTTTATCCACCACAACATTTCATTAAAAGTATTTACATTATTTTAAAAAAATGATATATATATATATATATATATATAAGTTATACATAACCATTTTATTCTAACAAAATTATATATCAGATTTTCATGTTATAAAAACGATTTCGGTGAATGTGAGTTTATATAAAAAAAATATATCATTCTTTTGTCTGTACATTTACTGTTCATGTTAGGTGCAATCTTCTCACCACATATACAATTAAAATCATGCTTTTTTACAGATATGATGTAGCCTTCGAAGCGAACACAAAAGAAATTACTCGCCTTTTGGAGTTTGGCAAATTCTGCAGAAGTCCCAATTTTCCATGCACATCTCTACACGTAACCCATCATTTCATCTCGGTTTTAAATTTTAGAAACTCATGGATCTCATCATCCGTTGCACTGACATGTAAATCTTCATTTCATTACAGCATATGTCAATAGACAGTTACAAGTTCAATCACTAGAGGGTTCGTTTCAGACGGGGTACAATATAGCCTTTCTCTTCCAACTCTGGACATCCAAGCTGAATTTCATTGGGCAAAGAATGCTCTCCAAGATTTTGGGAATGAATTTTCAAATGTACTTGAAAAAAGCGAAAGTCGTTCAAAGGATGAAAGATTTGGGAATGTAAATGTAACATTATAAAGATTTTTGTTTGTGTTACTTATAGTGTACTGAATACCCTTTTTCAATAGTGAGTGAATTTATGAATTATTTTGGAATTTAATAAATAAGAATAATTTAATGTTTAAATAATTAATTTAGTTAATAGGTCCTAAATTCAGAAATATTTTTGAAATATACATTTATATAGTTGAACACATATTTATAATTTTTTAAACTAATACATATTCATAGTTTTTTAAGCTTTATTAATATATTATTTAGCCTAATTTTGAAGAAAAGGCAAGATGTTCAAGATTTTTTCAAATCAATATAATGTTAATAGCTGAAATTTAAAATATTACAGTCTAGTTTTAAATAAAGGTAAGATATTTCTAAACATTCTTGTTTAGAAATATGTTAAATATGTTATTAGTTGAAATTGAACATGAAAAAGGAAAAAAAAGGATCTCAAGCTTTCAAAAAAAATAGAATAATCAATTTTATCATTATTGGAATTAAATTAAATGGTTCAATTTGAGTGTTCAAATTTTCTACCTCTATAGTGATGACAATGTTGTTTTACAGGGCAAGATCATACGGATTGCAAGATACATACGCATCCAGCAAGGCAATGGGCGAGATGATAATAGTTAATGCGAGGGAAGATTTACCAGTAGTTATTGGTCGTCCCACTGTTATTGAAAGCACAAGCAAGCAAACTTTTCTTGAATGGATTGAATGTCATCGATAAGTATAACCATTTGTGGAATCTAAGTGAGTGTTAATGTTATCTGACACCAGCAGCTAAATCGACTATTCAAATTGCAGAAGGATTGATCCAGTCATTGCGTACCATGGCAAAGGTCAAGTACCTTGTTGGGCGATTCAGATACTGTGATAGATCTAGTCAGTATCTATAACATAATGTGCAGAATTGTTTCCTAATCCTTTGAGATTCCCTTCTTTTCATTAATTTTTTTTTCTCTGAATTCAAATCATGGATACTCGCAGACATGGTTTTTAATGCAACTCTAGCAGCCATGGAAAAGCATGCAGGATATCCAGGTGTAAACATTTATCACATTGCTTTTTCCGTGGAAAATCCATTAAGATTAAGATAAATTTTTAAAATAATATTTGAACATTTTAAATGTAATCCGTACATTGACCACAATCGAAAGCCAGTCAGATTACTGAAAGAAATGACGTGTATTAATACTATGGAGAAATACAGGCAGGCTTTGGACATAACGTTGGATGCCCCTAGCAGTGTAAGTTGCAAAGTTATTTTGTATTTAACAACCAATGTGCTTATGAATTTAATTGGATTCCAATTTCTTAGAATATTTTGATATAGTATATATTTAGAAAAATCACAAAATCAAAACTTAGTAAACTCATTATAAACTCAAGGTGTTGTTGCAGATAAATGGGTTCTCGTCAGAGTACCATGCAGTAATTGAAATACATGGCCAAAATCTAGGAGCTATACTCATTCTTTAAAGCAAGGTGAGTTGTTGACAAGTGAAAATTCCATGCCGAAAATTATTATTATAAACCACCAATTTCCGCGGATAAATAGATGAGCAATTTAAAAAAAAAAATCTGTAGATATGATATCTCAAATTTTGAAAAGTCTTTTTTTTTAACCAGAAAGAACTGTTTTGAAAAGTCTTTTTTTAACCACAAAGAACTGTTCGTTTTATATGATGTTAAAACACTACATAATTATGAAGGACAAATCATCCTAATAAATACTGTGGAATCCACAACATGATTACGTGGGGTTGAAAATATTCTACATATATACCAGTGAACTGTAGATTACAATTTGCGACAATTGTGGAACTACGATTTCTCTGTCATAACTACAAATATATCACATAATTATCAAAGAGACAGCTAGGCTCTAGATATGTCACAGGACATTTACATATTCTGTAATTTAGTATACACTTGGCATTCCTCATGTGTTTTATTTATAGTAGTTGAACCAAAATTTGTACAAAATTTTAAACAAAAACAAAAAGAAACATGGTATTTTTTTTTAACTTATCTGTATTGGATTTATGTTGCGCTCCCCGTTAATGGCGGTATAGAAGGATAAACCAACACCCTCCGTGTGTTTCGTGGCATGTGCTTAAATCTAGTGATGTGTCTGTCTACTCACACCTGCAAGTTTTGGTGTAATGGAAATCATGACTCCAACAAGTGGTATCAGAGCCAAAGGTCTCGCGTTCGAAACACACCTAGCTCGCGTTGAGGGGGGGAAATTGTTGCGCTCCCCATTAGTGGCAGTGTAGAAGGATAATCCAACACTCCCCATGTGTTTCGTGGCATGTGCTTAAATCTAGCGATGTGTCTATTTACTAACACCTGCGGGTTTTGGTGTAACGGCAATCGTGACTCCAACAATTTATGCCTTTTTTATATAGTCTTCAGTTTCCAATGCTGGCAGGTGTAGACTTTCTACTTCTGTCTCGTCTTCTCGCATTTTGATAATGATATACCTTTATTCTTCTATGGCTATTAATTCCTTCTTTGTTATGTGTCCTTTCAGAAATCAAATTCTGAAAATTTGTCCAAGGGGCTCTATCCGGAGGAATGGGAGAGTTTCAGAATTGATGTTAGGAATATAGAGTGGATAGATTACATCGGAAATATTCATATTCTTAGACTTGGGAAATAATTCTGGGAAGGACATAGTATAGGAAAGCAAATTATAAATATATAGTGCCTGCAGCAATTAATTAGAGTGTCCAGGGTTTATGGCTTAGTCTCCTCAGGGATCATAGAATGTGGAGAAAACTCTGGAAAATACATTTGTTTTTGGTCCTGGTGACGCAATACTGAAGTAATTTTTTCACTGCAAGGTTCAGTCATAGGGTATGCAAGAGGAATACAACCCATTCTGATCCATCTGTTTAGATGCAACCTATCTAGTAATATTGGTGTTAAGGAAGTTTTATGGGATTGATGAAACATTCAATATTGATATACATTCAATATTGGGTGTAGAATAAATTGGACCTAAATGTTGAAGACAAACAAAAAAAAATACGAAGTCTGGTTTTCCTCCTCTACATCCGATTGGACCTAAATGTTGAGGATAAACCAAAAATATAGTGAACTCTTCTTTTCCTCCTCTGTAGTGGTATCTATAGTGGTAGCCACTTATGCTCTGATATAGTTCATGCTAATTTTAGTCTTAGAAAAACCCACTGAGAAAATGTTAGGAGTATCCATTAACAATGGGTTGATGTTGCTTCATTATTTTTTATAACTAAGTAATGTCAATACATACAAAACAATCTTTTGTAATTGAGCATTCCCAGACAAAAACAACAATTTTATGAACATTATTAATCTTAACAAATAACAAGAAGGATCAATAGGATGAACATGACCATTAAATGCAACCAATGCTTGTGGTAGAGTCCCTAAATTCCAGAGAGTAGATTAGAATTTAGATTTTGCAAAAATACAATGTGCATAGTTGTTAAGTTGTAGATCTAGATATAAAATACCAATGGTAATCCAAAATTTATAAGCTAAGCCTCAAATATTTGAACAAACAAGGATAACATTTGACTTATTAAAGCCAATAATGATAACTTTCATGGATGTTTGTCTTTCTCCAGGCTTGCAAATCAAACATGTTCATTCCATATGCCAATGCACATTGCTCTGGATCAAAATTCTTTGATATAAGGGGATGAGAGAAATTAAGATAAGTTTCTTATACAATATAATTAAACCATTTGGTCATCATAAATCATAAATTTAAAATGTAGATTTAAGCTTGCAAATAGAATTGAACAGACTGGAAAGTAATATAATCCATGAAAAAACAACATTAACACAACATAATCACAAGTTATGAACACCTACATTTCTAGGAAGTATCTACTAACTGATTGTGAAAAAGGGACACTCCACCTAACCATATTCTCCCTATTGCACCAACTCTCGTTGTAATATAGGTCAACCCTTAAATCCAAAAAGGTTATTTACGCTCCTTATGTAGTCAGTGTGCTGTGCCATTAAGTGAATATACTATATATACTATGTATATTGACCTTATGCTACAAAAAAGAAATTTCTTTATCCAAACAATTCTCCAAACCTAAAATTTATTTTTAAATAAAATAATTCATATTTATAATTTAAATATTTAGTTAAATCGCATAACATATCATAATTTCTTTCTTCTATGCTAGTTATATGTCAAGGGAAAAACATGTTATAGGTGAATTTGAAAATTTAATTGATTTAGAAATAATAAAATAATATTTATACTTATAAATGTATTAATAATAAAAATAAAATATTTTAATGTCCATTATGAGTAAAATAAATCTATTTTATTTTATTTGTATAACAACACTTTATATAAAGGACATAGTAATATAATTTTTTAATGATCACTTTTACTTTTTTGTATGAAAGAAGTGTAGTTCATTTGGTATTCAATATGGAGTTAGATAAATGGTATTTAAAAGAGACACATTTGAATCATGGATTTATAGGTGTAGAGATGGATCAAATATCTCCAATATAGACATCTTTTCTAATACAAGTAATGAGGAAATATTTCCTCCTTATTTAATCCTTCTTGATACCTAATAAATCTACAATGTAAATAAATTATAAACATCGAGCATCTCATTTTTAATTGATTTGGAGGAAAGTGTTTTACTATTTTACAAGTTTTTCATTTTAAATTAAGTATATATCAAATAAAAAATAACATAATATGATTGCAATCCCTAGATTGGGTGTTGCACACATCAAAACGTGGGGGTGGGATTGTTGTCATCCCACTTGGCAACATGACTAGGAGATATGGCAGCACTCCTCCTCAATTATTTTGTAATGAATTTTGAATTCTTCATGGGGGATTCCCTCATGCCACCATCCAACACCCAGTACATCGCAATCATCATCTAAAATTTTAGTCCTCTAAAGGTCTTCTCACCCTGGCAACAAATCCTCTCGTTTGCTCATCTACCCTAGTTACCTCATGCAACTAGTTTTATGTAGAAACCATTGATGGGTACCTTAATTTCTAATTTGATAGCCACCATTCACATCACAACTGGTGACATCATGGGGAAGCAAGGAATTTGGCCAGGTAGTTTGTAACTCATTGTTAAAATGCAGACTCCATAAAATTAGAAAAAATTATTTCTATGGAGTTGAAACATAAACACTAGAATTGGCTTTCCTAATAATCGTTCACCAGACCATAGAAAATGTGATACTCTATTGCTACAACTGACCTTTATTTGTCTCAACACTCTGAGCAAAATTATCAATGCCGAAAGCCAACTCGTTGATGAGCACCAGTCCATTGCTCATACATTTTACATTCTTTGCACAACGATGTAGTTAGAGTCAGAAGTTGAGTTTCACTTCCAGGTCAGGAAAGATCTAATATTTCTAGCCTAGCACTTGAGTTATGGGAAATCGGATTATTGTCTCATATTTGATCTTGCCATTCCTCTTATCAAGGAATCCTTCATCTTTCCTTAATTTATTTTAGTCACCTTTTCCTTAGTTCAGTGTCCATTTTCCCTATTATTGATTTATTGGGAACTACCTCTTTTAGGTTTCTAATTTTTCAAGCCACACATATATCTACAGGGTTATTTCATTTTGATCTCCTCTAATCCTTGCAAACTAACATCTTGTCAAGCCCTCTCGTAATCCTTCCCCTTTATATTATTTATTACCTCAATAGTTCCATTCAATGTATAACTCCTTATCCTCCCACCCCCGTCCCATCTTTGACAATTATCCCCTCACCTTCTGTAATAGTCTCTCTCCTTGTCTAGCCTAAATGCCCCATTAGCAGACTCATGTTTGCAGGGGGCAGCATATTATCAAGAACATGGAAATATGAGATATACATCTAATCAACTCAAGGTTGAAGGTTTAATAATACATTTTTGGGAACTTACCCCACATTCAATCCAAGAATATCTCTCACAATATTAGAGAGAAATAGCCAATTAATGACAACGTCTCTTAGATATGGAGGTTTTTGGTGAGTGCCAGTATTGCAGCAAGAATGTTGCAGCTCCTAGGCTACCAACTTTACTTTTATCAACCAGGTAGTTCATAACAAAATTAGAAGCGTCGATGTTATATGTACAAGTACTAGTTCTCACTACAGGTTGTCACTTGGTCAGCCGACGCGAGATCACTAGGAGCTCAAGCCAACTTCTATAGATTTTAGAAGAAGCTCTATGTGTGATGAAAGGAAAGAAATATTACTCTAGAGATGTTATTCTAAGTGCAGAAAGGAGAAAGATTGGAATGTAAAGAAAAACCTAGTAAACCCTAATTAACAAGCTAATTCTAGTATAGCCAAAAACACTATGAAAACCATGAAAGAAACCCCATTACCTACTCAAAGAAGTAAACAATATCTAACCATTCTATTTATGGAAGTAAATAAGCAAAAAACATATTTATGGATTTTTATGTGTTTTTATATGAATTTAACATGCATCTAATTTATTGTGTGTGAGTGTGGCAATGAACAGGTGGCATTAGAGGGTGGTTTTGGAGCTTGAGAGCATGTAGGATGGTGTGGATGGATCCTAGGAGGTCTTAGGTGGCCTTCTAGAGGCTTTTCCCACACTTTTCCTTCAAAAGAAAGCCTACAGGAAAAACTACAGGAGGACACATGAAAACTACAGGGGGAAAACAACGAAACTTCAGGAGGCCTACAGGAGGAGGCCAAGAGAAATTTTCGTTCTTTTGAGGCTGTGAGAGTGGGTGGAAAAGGTGGATGAAGGTTGGAATGAGGTGTTAGGGAACCTGAGGTCTACCATGAATCACCAGGGAAGAGAATGATGATTGGTTTTGGTCAAGGAGAGAAGAAGAAGTTCTATGAAAAATGATGGAAACTAGGGTAGAATTGAGGTGAGGTTTGGGAGACCTATAGGGAATGGATCAGATGGAGGGTGTGATTGCTGGTAAGCTGGCCTATGGCTGGAATAGATCTACTACATAGAAACTGACAATCAACTAAGGAAATCAGGCAACCAACGAAATGAGTGAATCCTAGGAAAAACAGAGTTTTGCATTAAAATGGCCTAAACTATAATGTATAGAAGGAAATGTTGGGAAATGTTGTAAGAAAGGAAAGATGCAAAATGAATATTTCAAATTAGGAATTGAACATGATAAAGAACATCTAAAGCAAAGAAAAACTGGACTATCAACCTACTAGAGAGCTACAAACACTAGAAGTCCTAGGAATGAGGAAAATCTATGTTTTTGGTGCAGCAAGAGAGTGTTTGCCTCAAATCATGGTCCCAAAGGGAGAAAGAGAGGCCAAGGCACTATTGCTAGCCTTGAATCTTCTCTGATCATTGCTTAACATGCTATAGAGAGCACAAATGGAAGCAAGTTACTAAATCATCAAAAGCAACCTATTCTTAACCATAAGAGAAATACAACTAACAACAAAATAATCTACAAACTGAAGTAAAGAATAAAAATACAAGTAAAGAGAAGCTTGGCTACTTGGGTTGGGCTCTAACCCAAGAGCTTCATCCCTCAGAGGTAACTCAGTGCTAGGTCAAAAAGGATTCCATCTTCATTATCAAAAAATAGCAACATTACATAAAACTGCCATAAAATAATAAGCTCGAAATTTGAGCAGAATTTACACAAGCAAAAAAGTAGACCCTAGTGAAGCCCTAGGCCTCTATACTTATACATTTGAAGCTATCAATATCTTCCTTAAAATTAGGGAGGCTTGGCTTCCAAAACTCAAGATAACTATCAATCATCTTCCACTTGCTCGGTTGCCTTCTACTGCATGATTTGACTGCTTGTACTCTAAACTAAACGAAGGGGAATTCAAAGTGAGGAGCAATAAATGAGGGGGATTCCCTCCTATAAGTCCTCTACTCTATCTAATTCGAGTTATTTATGTAGTTTAACCACTAAATCCTTGACTTTGACCTCGAAATCCATCAATAATATGCATTAAATACATGTTAGACCACATGGGATAATAGCTAACTCAACTCACCCTATAAGCATAAATATAATTAGAAAATAATGCAATAAGCTAGGAGAATGGTTGATTTGACTAGGTTAGGAGGTAAAATGAGCCCATCTAATTACCCATTTATGGGGCTCACCATAACCCCCCTATTGAAGTTCTTGCTCATCCTCTGAGCAACCTAGTCAATCTCTTGGTCTTTGATGGCCCTAGTGGCCTCCCTAGCATTCCAGGATTCTGATGTGGTCTTCCCATTTCTCCATAAAATCATTCCTTTCTATCTATGTCCTTCCACTACACCTTCTCTTCTTCTTCTCTTCTGCCTTCTAGCATGCCTAATATGAGTGGAGGACTGAGTTTGAGGAAAATCCAGTTGACCTTCATCCTTTGCATGGAGTGCTTGTACATTGGTACTCTTTTCAATGCCTCTTTCAGCCTCATGGGGGAATGGTATTCTCTAATATGCAAGTTGTGGGGTAGGGTGTTCCACCTTCTCATGCATCCATGCACACAGTCATCCCCAAGTAGCCTAAGCATATCCTCAAAGTGTGCAGTGGATTTTTCCTGATTGGCTAGATATTTAGGGGCAATCTAAGGGTCATTGGCAAGCAGGTTGTGTGTGCTGATGAGTGCCATAGGATCTGATGACTCAGATCTTATCATCAATGGTTCATTCTGCTCATTTATTAACAATATTTTCATTTATGCTGCCCTCAACTCTTTATGGTTCATCCATGATGCCATGGCTATTAATTGAGGATCCCCTAGCTTAGCAATGGGGTCCCACACATTCAGGTTTGTGAGGGCCATTTTGTGTAGATAAAACTCTGCCATCTTTTCTTTGTCCTCGGAGGTGCTTTGGTCACACAAATCCATGAACTGCCTGTAGTCTTGTAAAGGAATTATGCCTCTTTGTGCCAATGTTTTTATTTGGAATTGAAGCCATTGATTCTTCAGATAGAGGCCATAAGATTTGGCTGGTGTTCTCCATTGTAATGCTTCTATGGATAAGCTAGCCATGTATGCCAAATGAGTCTCTTTCTCCTGTAGCTTCCTCCTTAGTAATTCATTCTCATTCTAAGTTGGCTTCTTACGATGGCTTCTCTGTCTCTAAGAGCACTCAATTCCCTGCCCATTTCCCTGAGTTCGTCTTCCATGTGGCCAATATCATCAACTCCTTTGGACTTGGCTATCTGCATCCACATATGCGTTGTCACGCTCGTTTTCCAATTCAGAAAACAATGGAATTGCAAATTTCTTTCAGATTATCTTGCCTCCCTCAAGTACTCTATAATAGGAGTCAAGATTAGGTGGGGGTTAGGTTCTTGTAGCTCTTGTGCTTCCTCTTTCACCTCTAGCTATCCTCCTATCCTTTCCTCAAGTTTTTGTGTCTCCTATAGTTTGGACAATGTATCCTGTAGGACTATTTTAGCCTCCTGTAGGTCTGGTTTGGGGTCCTGTAGAATTTCCTTTGCTTTCCATGTAGAAGATCTTGTAGTCCTCCTTTCATAGGTTATGGGTGTCTTGGAAGGAGATTATTTCACCTTGGTAGATGATGAATCTTCAATGTTAATTGGAGTCTTTGATGAGGGCTAAGGTTTTCCTATTTTAATTTTGGTACTCTTCCTTCCCCTGAAATACATGGAGGTTTTTCTTTTTCTCTTCTACTTCTGCTTGACTGGTGTACTAAGGGCAGTGAGGGTAGCTGTTGTTTCTCTTTCCAAAGTTTCAGGGGACTCTTCTCTTTTCTCTACCCTCTATGCCTCCTTTTCTCCCTCTTCTGTTTCTTTTTCCTCCTCTTGCCCTGTCTCTTTTTCGACCTCCTGTTTTGTCTCTTCAACTCTCCCATCCTCTATTTATTTTATTTCCTCCTTCCTCTCTTGCTCTGCTATGTCACCATTTGATTCATCCTCTCCTCCTTGTTGTTCTTCCTTCTCACCAGGTAAAATTTTAAGAACCCCCCCAAAATCTACATATATAATAAATGGGCGAATCTCCATGGTATATAGGAAAAATGGAAGGCGATTTTATCAATAATATGATATGTATATATAATTTTTTGGCGAATCTCTCACCAGTCATGGCGAATATTTTACTCAATTATAAAATCTTGTGTTTATTGAATACACAATGAAATCATTGCATTTCTTTAAAATATCTTTTGAAATCAAAATTACCGAAATTACATATCGATAACCTAGTGGGTGTAGGATAAAATTCACCCGTGCCATTCACAGAAAGCATGAGAAAAAACCTAATACTATATATAGAACCAAGAAAAATTCAAATTCATCACTTCTAGGGACCTCGTAACCACCCTGCCAATACACAAGTATGTTCCTATTTGCAATTAGAAAAATTACCCAAATTACAATCTATTTACTCCAGCATATGTTGGAAAGTTATAGAAGGATTACTAGTGCAATCAATCCATTCCTTTTAGCACTGGATTTGTTTCAGTTTAAAACAAAAGTATACAAATATACTTGTCCAATGTCTATGCTTTAACCATTCACCTTAAGAAGTTTTTACAATATAATTTCCTAAGTCTATTTAATATCTTAATTATCATAAAAAACAACTTATATCCATCTTAACTCCACATCTACCACTCTTAGGGGGATGAACTCTATTTATCCCTCTGAGCACTTGGTAGACCCAGAATTAAGATGGATCTAAGATGATAGAATTTCCCCTTTAAATAGTCTATGCTCACATGAATACCATGATATTACCATGGGTCAATACCATGGGTTATCATAAACCTGGAGCTTAAAAATTACTATTAGTAATTCATAAAAAATAATAAAATTAATAGTTGATTTTTATTTTATTTTTTATTTTAACCAAGCTAAAATGTTTAACATACATTAAATTACAACATCCATTTTTACTCATCGCATCAAATATTTTTTCACTCTATGCTAGTTTGCATATCACGATATTTGATACCTCTCGGGGGTTAGTAGATCCAGAGTAAAGATGGATCTATGCTGGTTTAATTCCCCCATTTAAATAGGCTACATTCTAGGTGAATACCATGGGTCAATACCATGTGGCATTTTGGTGAATACCATGGGTCAATACCATGTGCCATTTTTATTTTTATTAATACTAATATTAGGGTTAATAATGTTTTTTTTGCATGGTATTAATAACAATCTAGTCCATGGTACTTGCCCCATAGTATTTTGCCCATAGGTTTCACCTAAATATAACGTATTTTTTGAGTTTTTGTAAATATAAGGTGACTTATGGAGTAAATATAAAAAAATGTTTTATTTGTTTACCATACCTCTCATTTATTTATATTTTTATTAATTTACCATACCTCTTTTACAAATATAGTATTTGGCCCATAGGATTCACTTAAATAAAACCTCTTTCTTGAGTCTTCATAAATAAAGAGAGGTTTTATTTATTTACCATGCGTCTAGTTTATTTGTATTCTTATTTATTTACCATACCTTTTGAATAAGTATAAAAAGATGTTTTATTTATTTACGATACCTCCACTTTACTTATATTTTTATTTGTTTACACCCTTGCATGTATATAAGGTGACTTATGGAGTAAATATAAAAAATGTTTAATTTATTTACCATACCTCTCATTTATTTATATTTTTATTAATTTACCATACCTCTTTTATAAATATGGTATTTGGGCCTTTGGCCCATAGGATTGACTTAAATAAAACCTATTCCTGAAAAATGGGCGAATGGATTCACTTAAATAAAACCTATTCTTGAAAATGGGCAAATGGAAGGTTGTAACTCCTAATTTCAAGGGCTAAATTTACCTTTTTTACCCTCTCCCTTAAAATAAGGTGGGCTATTTAAGGTGATTTGTAAAAATGTACTATGATACAAAATATTCGCCCACTACAAATTTAAAACCCCTTAATTTCGCCAAAGGGTGAACATTCGCCCCTAAAATTTTCTATGCTCCTCACTGACAGCAAGACCAACATAATAGGCTAAAGCCTTGATGTCATCCTCAAGTGTCATATTTATGAAAACTTCACATGCTATAGGGATTGTAAGGGTATGGAGGGCTTCTTCTACTAGGATCTTGATTAGGCCATAGTGGCCGTGAATTTCGTTCTTGTACCTTGGTGCTGGAGTTAATGAGGGACTGATGGAGAAAGTAAGGGATACTGGGCTTTGGATGTGCTAGGGTATGCATGGCATATCTCAATTCTTGGAGGATTCTGAAATGATATCCATAAACAATGTTGTGCCTCCCCTCAAAAGAAATGTATTTGATCACTTGGTAGCTAACATTATCTTAGGGATATGGTACACTAGCCCTTCGAATTCCATTCTTCACAGGGGTTTCATTATCTTGGAAAAAAATACTCTTCGCAGCCTGGCCAATTATTTCTCATTTTTACTCCAAGGCAGCCCAAGAGGAAGGGTAGTGACCCTACTAATGAATTCAGGGGTTATTTTAGTGGAGAGGCCTCTAATGGTTATAATAGCATGAGTTATTTTTTGAGGGACCAGAGAGAGAGAAAATTCATGGGCAATTTGACTATCAAACCCTCTAAACTTCTCAAAGGAATTCATCCAGTTTGCCCTTGTAAATATTTCCACCACTTGAGGATGTGCATCGAGTCCAATGGAGTTAGTGGGATATTTTCTCATAAACCTCCCAGTCATACTGCCTGTAATTCTTTTGAAAAAGCAGATATGGAAGTGGAGACAAAGAATTTTGAGTGAAATAGAAAAACAGAGGGGACTGTGTTTTTTTCTTTTTTTAAAAACTAGAATTTTTTTTTCATGTATTTCTACCCCCTTAAAGACTCATTTTATCTTCAATTTGAGACCAGATCTTTCACATTTTGATATTCAACAAAGGACATTCATGATCTGTACATCTTCAAACTGAAATTTGTGCAAAAAATCACGTTTCCTCCCTTCAAAATCACTCACTGCCCCTCCTGTAGAAGCCAGTTGTCCCTCATGTAGGTGCTCCTATAGAAAACCTGTAGTGCTCCTGTAGAAGATGTCGAGAGAAAATATGGAGGAAATCGATGGAGGATGGTCGATAGGAGTCTATGGGGGGTATAAGAAGACTATTGTGTGGCTAAGTTATGAGGAGAAACTGAAGAAAAGGTGGTGAGGATGCGCGGGGAGGAGTACTCATTACCTTTTATGGCTGTTTTCGGTTATGAGTGTTGAGCTAGCAAGGTGTACGTTACCTATATTAGGACCGTTGGTCCCCACCTGCCTGGTCATCGTTACCCCCTTGTAATCATCCCCTCATTATTTCAACGGAGTTAACTCTTCCTCCCACTACCTGTCCTTTGCGTCTTTTTCTTGAGTTGATTGTGCGCACATGTGGGTGATATCTCAGTTAAGTGGAGTCAACTAAATGAAGGTGGCTAAGTTAACTGGCCACCTTTCCATCTTTTGATTTCAACCATCTCGTTGCCTTCATATGATTCCTAATTAAACAAATGTAGATAGAGGAGTGGCTTAGCTACTTACCTATAATCCAAATGTATTTGCTGCCATCCACTCTGAGGTGTTGTGGCTTTCTCTACTACATGCCTTCATTTTCCTTCATGCATGTTGTCTCTATTTGTTGATGTGTTGTTGTTTATTTTTGTAGGTTCTTCTTTTGCTGGAGTTGAGATGCATGTGCCTTTTCAACCTTCAGATGTGCTATCCCTTGTTGCTCGTATTGAACTTCTATGGGATCAACTACTACAGGAATTCCTACAGGAGCTCTTGTAGCTATTTCTCCCCTTGACAATTCAGCTATTTCCCTATGCTTGGAGCTGGAGAATGATGCCAGAGGTGGAGATGAATGATGGAGGGATAGTAGATAAGATTCAGGTAAAGTTAATGGTGCATTTTCCTCCTTTTATTTTTGGTTTTTTTTTTCAAAACTGAAAAACTATTTTTCTATGTTTTTCTTGGAAAGGAAAATAATAATAATAATAATGATGCTTGGAGTGTGATGCAGGCTTGGAATTGATGGAAAGGAGGTTTGAAGATGGTAAGAGGGATTGTAGGTTTCTCATGAAGCTTTTCTTGTCCATCACACTACCTCCTGTAGACACTTTTGGCTCTCTGTAATTCCTACAGGAGCCTCATGTAGAAAAAACAAAGCCTCCTATGGAAAACATAGTTTTGGAAGAAGAGTTACAATGGGGTTAAAGAGATGCGAAAAATGATGAAGGAAGGTGTGGAGAAGATGAGATGGATGTTGGTATGAATGTCAGGGTCCCTTTGGCACCTTCGTTTGCTCCCTGTAGTCCTCCTCCAAACCTGCAATGCAATAAAAATTTATTTTTCTTTCTCGTTCTTTTTTTGAAAACAACTAGGGCTCCTTAGAGAGGTTTTCACCTTAATTGCCTACCCTGGGCACCTCCAAGGTAGGTTTTCACCCAGGGATCTTATTATTTTCCCCCTTTTTTTTGACATCAATGGGCCTCCTCAGAAGAGGTTTTCAACCCAATGATGGGACTCAAGAGCCTCATGGATGTTTTCACTTGATTCCTTATTTTTTCTCTTTTTTCTTCAGTGAGTGGGTGAAGTGGAAGCTAAGACATGCTCCACTACCATCACTATTTTTTTCAAATCTTCAATAAAGTCTCACTTGGAGAGGGTTTTCTTGTAGACTTTCAACCAATGTCCATTAACAAGCATGGCAATGGCTTCATCATCAATGGTTCTAATCAGAACTGAACCATTGTCATTGCATTTCTCCATACTGTAGGGTCCCAGCCATCTTGTCCTCAACTTGCTTTTGAAATCCTTATATCTTGAATCACAGAGTACTACCCAGTCTCCCTCTTAGAATTACTTCTCCCTGATATTTTTGTCATGCCATATCTTTTTCTCTAAAGCTAAACTACCTTTGGATGGAGAAGTTCTTGCAATTTATATTCATCTAATCCATTGAGCTAAAGTAATATCTCCTTTTGTGCATGGCTGACGTCTACGTCTAGCTGAGCTGCCATCCTCAGGGTATTGAATTCAAACTCTATTGGCAGCAAAGCCTTCTTCCCATAGACCAGTTCATAGGGTGTGAACCTGGTGGTGGTCTTCCATGTTTTGTTGTAGGCCCAAGTGGCCTCAACTAATCTGTCCTCCTAGTATTTTCTGCTACTGCTCACTACCTTGCTCAAGATCCCTTCCAATGCTCTATTAGTGACCTCCACTTGCCCATTGGCTTGTGGATGTAACGGGTGGAAATCTTGTGCTTGATCTTATGATATGGGAGAAGGTCTTCAATCATGTTGGAAGTGAATTGACTGCCTTGGTCTGTGACCAACTCTCTCAGACACCCGAACTTGTAGAATATGTTTTCCCTCAAAAACTCAACTACTTTTTCCTCTGTCACAACTTTGATTCCTCTACAGAAACGAGTAATCTCAATTATATTGAAGAGAATACTTATCTTCATTCATCCATCTTTTTAACTCAGACATGGAGTCATCAACCTCAATTATCAAATACAACTTTCCCACCTCTCATTGCATACTCTGCATTTTTTCTATCAATGCTTCACATATAAAGAAATAACATTCATATGTCCTGTAAGCTTTCAAAATATGCTTGAGGTGATCCAAGAACGAACTATAACTGACTATCATATTGAATTGTAAGTAACTAATAACGGTCTTCAACCCAATGTTGTCCACTATTTCTATCATGTAGCACTAAATTAAGTGACTCACGATGGCACATGTGGCAAGGGAGAGAATTATGTTCAAAGAGAAATGCCTCAAAGCTTAATTAATTTAAAATAAATTTAAAAAATACATTCTAAAGCTATAAGAAACCTTCATCCATACCAATTAAAAATTAAATGTTTTAGGTTTATAATTTTCATGTTTGTTATTAATTGTTACAAGGTTTATCATTGCCCTTTGCCCCACTCAGCGCCATGTTAGGGGTTTTGAACAGATCTTACATATGAAACATATCTGAAATTGGAATTGGATCCACCATTTAATTTCACGCCTGTGTATATTTTGAATAAACTCCACAATGGAAGAGCAATTGTATTAATGATAAAATCACATATTTATACATGTGCAATCTAGGTATGAGACAATTTTGTCTCGGTAAAAATAGAATATGAACCTAATTACATATTGTCCAATAACAATCTTGAAGGATTGGTTAACATTTCCCCCTTAATTTGAAGGGACATCTGACATGTCGAGTAACATTAAGAACTTTTCAAACTTTTCACGTTCTAGTGCCTTTTTAAATATGTTCATGATCTACTCTGAAGTAGGACAATGTGTCACATGAATAACTTTGACCTCTACATATTGTCGAATCAAGAGATATTTGGGGTTAATATGCTTTCTTGGCCAACTGAATTGCAAAAGATTTGTCAACAAGTAGTGGAGTTGAAGCCTTTTGTTTCTTGTGCAAGTCTTCAAGTATTTTGCAAAGCCAATGGTTTATTTTGTAGCTTGAGTTGTTGCAACATACTCAACTATGGTGGTAGAATTAGTGGGAATAGATTGCTTGCGTGATCTCCAACTTATGGCTGCTTATTGTTGGCATGAAAGAGTCACTAGGGAGAAAATACCCTAGGTTTGGGTGCAAAGGGCCAATAATGGTCCGGTGTAGTCTAGTACAACGCTGACATTTTCACCTTACCCAAAGGGTAATGAGTATCACCCGAGGTGTGCCACAACTAGAAGTAAGAATGGTTCAGCATGGGGTCAAGGGAGCACCAACTGAGGCATCATCCAATAATAAGAGTATATCCATTACATGCGAAACATAGATAACATCATAATGATTACTCAAGAACTACTAAATACGTGCATTCGATGGAACATTTAAATTTTTTAGAAACTCATCATAAGAGGGGATCCATACATATCATGATTCACAACCAGTCTAACTTTCTTTCTATTAACTTAACAATAAAACAATACAACATATCTTTCGCATTCACCACAAGAAACTACAAGGAATACCTGGATCAAATCCATGGGTTTGATCTCAACCTCAAGGGCCCAATTCACATGGATTCCTGCGTCCTACTACCTATCTACCACAACCAGATATTTTTCCGCTAGTTCCAATAGCCTTGCTAACTATCCCATTCACCACCCAACCTCTCTTATTTTCTGGCCCTCTGCTTTTATATTCTTTTATTCCACCTAAACTGACAGTTCTTGCTCAGCTATTCTTTCACCTTCCCACCCACTGAACTACCTTTGTCTTCCACTCCCACCTTGCCGCAAGTCTTGCGCAACTATCTGTTCCTGTCTTGTTGTGCAGTTAACTCTTCCGCAAGCTAACCGTTGTTGCCACCTGCTTCCTGCTCATCCCTCGGTCAGCCAAAATTTCTCAAAACCTTTTCAAAATTAAATGAAGGCCCCAACAGGCCTTGACCACAATCCTTTGACATGTCCCTGAGTCAATTCATTTCGACCTCAATTGTTTTCGTTGGTATTTCCATTGGTTCTACGGGTGGTGGTTGTACTATCAACTACACTAGTTCTATTGATGGTTGGTCTAGTGCTTCTTTTACCTTGGCCATTGCTCACGAAGTGGCATCTGTCTCTACTACCCTTTCTTGCATCTGAGGGTCCCCCAATCCAAATGAAGGCTCTAACTCCAAAACACTAGCCATGGTATGCTGCCTGAACTCTCTATACCTTTGAATGGAAGTGTCCCATCGCATGAGGATTGCGTCAACACAATGAGCAAATTCCTCATCCGATTTCGACATTAGCTCTGTGGGCCATTGGTTTTGCAGGTCGCTCCATTGTTGTCCGCTGGAGTCACACACCTCCTTTGGAGTTAGAACCTGCATCTGAACTGATGGCTACAGATCTCTGATTACCTTCTTCCTCTTTGCAGACTCTCCTCAATGTAATCAACTTGGATGTGAATGGCATCAATTTGGTCATTGATCTGCTACAGTTCAGCGGGGTCTGTACAATCCTTTGTGCTGGCAAATAGGGTCTATATTTTCTCTCTCATCGGATAGACCGAGTGATTCTTCAGCATGAAGCTTCCTGGTCAAACATGGACTTTGTTCATTAGAGCATAGCCGTCGACAAGGGTATCTGCTAAGGCCTGTTTCTTTGCTTCTCCTTACGCAATTTTTCCCTCGATTGTTCTTATGTACATCTCCACTAGGTCTAGCAGTGCAAACCTCACCATCCCTAGCTTCTTCTTCATGTCTTTATTGGTCGCTACTAGGTTCAAGCATTTCACCTGGATGTGATCACAACATTTTACCCACATGCACGTCGTGATGTCCGCCAATGCCTTTGTGTTTGCCTTAATGATTGTTGGCCACAATGTCTGGAACGCTATGTGATTTGATCAACCTGGGCTTACAAATCTGATTTTTCTTGTTGCTGGTAATCACGCTCTTTTGTTACTTCCTGTAACTTCCTTGCTTGTTATTCATGTCCCTTGGCCAGATCCTCATGGATCCTTTCGGCCCTGTGCACTACTTGCTATATAAATGTAAATAACTGGGGTGATGACCAGTGCTGAAGTGTGTCAACCTACATTGTATTGGCTTCAGGGAACTGTTGTTGAATGGGTAGGCCGCTGACAATGGATTTGTTAGAGTGGGATGCAAGCGAATGAGCTTGCTGTGACTGCGGAGTGAATTGTGGAGTGGCTGGAATGATGATAGGGTTTGGGACTATTGTGATATATATAGGGAAAGGTGGTAGGTATGGTTCAATCCTTGTTTCCTGCATAATAATATCTATGCTTCCTCCTTGTGGTGGGTCTGACCCAAGCGTTGGCGGTGAAAGTGATGTTGGTTGCGTTCCATTCACAAGAGTGGTTCCCTCTGTCCACTTGGCTGACTAAACTTCCATTTCCTCAGTCTTCTTTTGCCGGCCTACCGGGAGGGTCTCTGACAAGGCTGCAGAGGTGGAGGTTGTGTGCAGGGAAGACTCTCACGACTGAGGTAAAGCGGTGGAAATGGAGGGGATATCCTCAACTATGGGCCCTGCAGAGATTGAATGCTCGGTCTCACCAGTAAGGTCGACAATGAGGGCTGGTGTGACAGTTTTTGGCTTTTTGGCTGTCGGACTGTAGACAACTTGTTTTTCTTTAACTTGGGGACCGTTGGATGGGAGCAAGCCTAGGCTACTCCAGTGGGGATTTTCATGCCTAGCAGGGTTGTTATAATAGGAGAAAGCATGGTAGAGCCTTGAAATTGGGCAGGATAATTTCTCTCACTTGATTAGAAACTGACAATTGTTCATTTGAGTTCGAACATATTCTCCTCCATCTAAAGCACTATCGGCTAGATTTCATGATCAGGTGGCTGCTTCCTATTGCTCTCCGGCACATCTCCACCTTATGCCTGTTGCTTCAAGGCTCTGAAAAGATATTTGTATTTCTTGTCCATGATTTCAGAGGCCACTCCCACCCATGATCCCACCTCTTCGTGCAGTGCTTCTTCTGTTAGTACAAACCTCTGAGGCCTCATCTTAAACTTCTTTGGGTGAACACACTGTAGCCTCAGATAGGTGTGCGGATGTGAGGCCCCAAACAAGAGCTCTTCTGAGAATTCATCTACAAGAGTCTTTCGTATCCTCTCCGTCGACCTTATGGTCTCCAACATCTTCTGGTTCCAATCCTTGAAAGATATTGGTTGGCCTTCGACGATGGTTACCAATTCCCTCTTCTTTGTCGACCTCCACTTCCACATTGCCAATGACATCAAAATGTACCCAAACACAAAACTAGTACCCCCCCTGTACACATCTTCATTAGCATCAAATAGCTCGTTGAGGACAAATGTGGACCAATTCAGTACCTCTCCCCAGCAGCAATGTTCTGCCACCGAAATGGTGCCCAATGTGCATTTGTTCTTTGTAAAGTGACGCATTGTTTGGCCTGCTATGAGGTAGCAAGAAAACTTGATGTCAACCTTGTTGATTATATCCAACTTCCATCCTTTCCCACCCTTCTCAGTCCCATATATATCATAGATATTATCCTCAAACTGCTTCTTGGCTCTCTTAGCCCCTGTCTAGAATGTTGAACTAATTGTGTTCCCTCCCGCATACAGCGCTATTAGTCGACTAATATCCTCCACATTGATGGGATAGTCCTTGTCCAACCACAGTGATCCTCTGTGCATCTTGCTTGCTAAAATTTTGGTACACTACATTGCGGCGCATTGAGTGTTGAACACAGGTAAACTCCTCAAATGGAGTAACGTCAATCTCTGTAACCCTTTAAACTCCTCCCTAGACCCAGAGGTCTTGGTGCCATTGTCCTTCTGGAAATGCTTTGTATAAACTTCTCTTTTCATGGATGGAAACTCAAACAGCCTGTAAAATCATTTTCGACCAAATTCACCTTCTCATATTCTACATATAGGTTACTGACCACTACAATTCTTTCATCTAATGTGTCCTGTGGGATGGATACAATTCCTTTCACCATCTCCTTTCGCATGTGATAAAGAATCTACACATGAGGTTTCCTGCTTGTCTGTCTCTGCAACTGTTATTCTCAGTGGCCCTATAATCCTTCTACTATTTGCAATTGAAGTTCTGGAATGCCCCTCATTATCTTGTGAATTTAAGTAGCTAGACCTGACATGACGTTTCCTGACTGACTAGACCTTAGCAAGTAATTTCTCCGACAACTTTCCCATATGTTCTAGCTATACCTTGCCACCGTTGTGTGACCTGGATTTGACAACCATGACGTGGACTAGGAAAGTACAAGTGGGCCGCATGGCGTATTTATGTTTCCATGATGGGGTTATTTATTATCTAATTGTGTACTTAATGGGGAAAGATTTTGAGGCTCTTACTTTGACAGTTGCATTATTAGTTACTTAGCAGGGGAATGACTGTTGGTACGACAGAAAGGATAGGTACAACGTGTGATAATAATGTCTGGAAAAGGTGCATGCCTACGTGTACCTTTTTTATGGGGATTGCATGTGTAACTACTAACTCTACTTCTTCTTTCCCACCTCGACCAAAAATTGGTTGTTGCTGATCAGCCCCAAAAATGGATAATTATATGGGCTCATTCAACCTTCTAATTCGACTTAATCCACCATTCCCATTAGTCTATTGCATGTTTTTTATTATATTTATGCTAATAGAGTAAATTGGGTTAGTCATTATGCCAACAAGTCTAATGGGTGCTTTGTGCAGATTTTTAGTCAATTTTGAGACAAAATCAAAGGTTTTAATGAGCACTTGGCAGCCAAATTTGTGGAAGAACAAGGGAGAGGATTTGTAGGAAGGTGTCCCCTTCATTTATGGGCCCTTACCTTGAGCTCTCCACCATCAGGTCAGAGTTCAAGGGCCACCAAATCAATTATCACAAGGGCAGCTGAGCAAGTGCTAGTAAAAGTGTTGTTAACTAAAAGTTTTGGCAACCGAGTTCCTAAAGTTTATGAGGGTTGTTCGGGTTCTCAATTTGTATAAATAAGAGGGCTTAGAACTTCATTTCAGTTAGTCACTTTGTAGGTAGAAGTTAGCTATTTTGTAGTTCGATTTTATTCATTTTTTAGGCAGTAGGTTAGCTCTGCATTTCAGCACATTTTCATGTTTTCCTTGTGGACAGTTTTTGGAATGTAACTATTATTTTGATCAATAAAGATGAATCCAGCGTTGCACCAGCTTTAAATCTCTCTTAGGAGGCTATAGCTCTTGGGGTTGGGCCCATCTCAAGTGCCCAACACCTCCTCTGTTTATCTGTATGTGTTTTTGTTGCATTCCTAGAATAAAATCTGCTATCTAGATTTAAATCTTGCTTTGTTAGTTAGATTGATTTTGATGATTAAAAAGGATTTTTATCTTTAGATTAAGTTGATAGGTTATTAATAGGGAATATCTTCATAAAAAGGCCATCAAGGACCTCTGATCTCACCTCTCCCTCAGTGGGATCAGGAGCCGGGATCAAGGTGACCTTGCTGCCAACAAAAACAGAGTCTTTGCTTTGCACGCAAGTATTAGTGTTCGATTTTTATTTGCAGAAGTTGGTTACATGTTTTGAGTCTTGGTTGCTTTGCTGCATAGTTGTTATATATGGTTTCAGTGCAAATAAACTTATGTTCCATTTCTTTGCTGTTATCTAGGTCAGATTAGGTCAAAGTAATTAGCTTCTTGATTTTCCAAGTCTTCATTTGTCTAATTCGCAAGATAACATGCAGAGCACCTGTAATACCACTCCATCCACCTGTACTCCATTAATCACATCTGCTCCATCCCCTAACTTAGATTCTTGCCTCTCATTTGGTACGTTTTCACGCTCTTGCCTAGTTCCTATACTCTCACACAACATTGCTTCTCTTAGCTTTTAACCAACCCAATTGCCTTAGCCACTCTTCAGCCTCATTCACCGAGTCCTAGACATCCTCGCACCCCTATCTCACCTCCATACCCACTCCTTCATCTTTCTTCCTCCATCCATCCTCCAAAATCCCATTTCTGAACATCCTGTAGAAAAATTACAGAGATCCTATAGAAATTCCAGAACATCTTGTAGAACCCCTGCAGATTTCCTGTAGAAGCTCACGAATGAGGTTTCTTGATAGCCAAACTCTGTGAAACTCTCTGGAAGGGTGTTAGGGACCCCTTAGGCCCTCTTTGAACCTTCCCGACCTCCTCCAAGCATTTCCTCTTGCCAATCCACCTCTGCACAGTCAAAACCAGTTAAAAGCACATGCGTGATAATTCTAACAACTTATTCAAAAATACGAAAAGATGTTTTTTTAGATGTTACTGTAGAAGTAGCTTAGACACATGCATTTTACCTTCCTAGAAGTCAATGGAATCTCTTTCAATAGCTTGCATCCTCTTTCTTGCATCAGTAGGGCTAGCTGGTAAAATTAGGGTTTGCTAGGGTTTACGTTTCATTTCAGCTTTCAATTTCTTTCTGCAAGTAGATTAGCCCATTTGAGTTAGCTTTCATCCATCAGTTAAAAAGCTTCTTCTAAGAGCTCATAGAATTTGGCTTAAGCTCCTAACGGACTTGTGCCAACTGATCAAGTGATAGTTACGGCAAGAGCTAGTACTTGTCCATATAGCACCGTCATTTCCAAGTTTCTTACGAACTACCGGGCTGACAAAATTAAAGAAGGGAGCCCTAGGAGTTGCAGAATTATTGCTACAATACTGGGGCCCACCATCTTTTTGGTTTCGTTGCCGGGGAAGCGTCAGAGTATTTGTGATTGCTTCTTTTCTTCTATTTTCCTACTCTAACCTTCTGCTAAGTAGTTTATTTCAGTTCCATTCTACAATTTCATTTCTCCAAAAGTAAATTAGATATTTCTTGCTTTCATAGATTAGCATTTCAATTCCTCAAGTTCAATTCTGCAAGCGTAGACTAGCATTTCATTCCTGCAATTTCATTTGAGAAAAATAGATTGGTCCTTTCTTGCTTTCATTCCAATTTGCATTTTCATTTCAGCAAGATAGTTAGTTGCAGTTCAATCTATTTTAGTTTTGTAGGTACAAGCAAAAAAAAAAGAAGCAAAAATCAACCAAGAAGATTTCCTTTCATGCCTTGTAGGAGTAGAGATAATTCAGAAAAATGATTGCACATCACCTCCACTGCCTCACACAGCCAACCTTCTCTCTTCTTTGATGGTTGTGATTAAAGAACCCTTAGGTAGACAGCAAGACATATTTGAAGAACCTCCAGGGGAGAAGAAGAAGAAAACATTCCTCTGGAACAAATGGCTGCAAACAGAAATGTTGGGAGCAGTACCTCATCCCAAAATGAATTTGCAAATCAGATGGAAGATTTTAAGAGCGAGATGAGGTAGTTTCTTTCCATGTAACTGGATACCTTGCAGATCCAGAGGAAGCAAGAGGAAGCCAAGAGGGCTTTGCCAATCTTTTGTCCTAGGTGCACTAGAAAGCATCCTAGGAACGAATGTCCAATGAACTCGCTATGTTTCGTCTGTGAAGAATACCATCTTATGGATCAGTGCCCTTCCTTGCCTGGACTTAAAGCTACATATAAGAGAGCCAAAGGAGACACTGAGTCACTCTATTATCTGAACAAAAGGAGGCCATATGTACCCATACCTTACCAGCAGGGAATGAAAGGGACATCCCAGACCTACTATGACCTCTATCCAGCCAGTTGCATGCCTTCTTAGGGTCCCCCTACTCATCCTTCCTAGTCCACACCCCCTCCTTGGTTGGATCAATCTCCATATTATGCCCAATCAGCTGGTCATTCATTTCACTCTTATGCTCAGCCACAGCCTCAGTTGAATGCACCTCATCAAGGGTGGAGGCCCCAGTACAACTCTCCTCCCAATCCTTTGCCTCCACCACTTGCCCAACCCCAATGCCATCCACCTCCATCTCAAATATACACCCCCACTCAACTACCCATACCACCATTTCCAAAACCTGGACATTAAAATAGCTCAACCCAATTGCAAAGCTAAGGCACAACATGTCCAAACAACTCTGTTACACTAAAATTTGTCACCATGACTATTTGCAGTTAGTATGGCTCCATCAACTGTCATACTATCCTCCTTGGCAAGTATTATACCTCTGCTCTTCATGTCAAACTCCAAGAAAGACAGAAAGTCTTTAAAAATCTATATAACTCTGGGTACGCAGTTTCTCTTAGCCTTACCTGCGTGTGCACACCTCAAGTTCACATTCCATGCGTACTTGTACACTCTGTTTGTAAAGGGGTGGGTGCGTACCCCTGTAAAGGTCAAAAGGCACGAGTTTTACTTCAAAAAAGTTACTTATGGTCGATTCTAGAGCATTCTAGAAGTTTGTTTGACGTGTATTGAGCGCCTCCAGATGGTTCATGTATCCCTATGAAAGAGGAACTTATCCCATCAAGAGGGGAGCTATCCCATTCAAAGAGGGGCTTATCCCATTGATTGTGGACCTGATTAACTTCCTCTAAAGAACTATAAATACAAGCATTGGGCCAGAGGGAGGAGAGGTTGAAAGCTGAATATTCCTAAGGGTAGATGCTGCTAGAATTAGGACTCCCTTATAGAGCTTGAGAGGAGAGATTCCCATCCTTTCTTAGCTTCATTTGGAAGTGGGTGAGCTAATCAAAGTAAAGGAGAACTCTTGCTGGACCCTGGGAGGGACCTACACAACACCAAGGCTCAGGTTGTAATGGTTTCTTTTGTTTCCACTTAATACAATTAAACTCATTTTTCTCAACAGGTTGTTATACATGATTTGTTTCATATACTCCTTGGTCTGTATGATGAATATGTTTTATTTTATGAGTTATTGAGGTGCTATGTAATATTTTTCTTGTTAGTGAATGCAGGTTTCGAAGAAAAGGAGGAGCTCATCCGGATCGGCGAGGCTGGACTACTACAAAGCGTTGGACTAAAGGTATGTTATAAACACCTGATTACTTGTATTCTAAATGTATATTTAGAGAAAGGTAGTGTTTAATTGTCTTGTTTGTCACTAGAAAGCCTTAGCTTCTAGGGAGGTCGGTTTTGTCCGCAAAATTGACTCTTTCCGCATGACAAACTCCTCTTCAGCTCTAGGATATTCACCATAGCTCAAGAAGAGTATTCGAGAAAAGAGATTATATTGACAACACTGAAGGATCACATCCAGCAAAAGAAGATTCAAGAGAGGAGATCAAAGGACCATGGGCTGCACTTGATGAAGAGAAGAGATCAGAAGCAGAGATCGAGAAAGCTCCCTCATGGTTACCATCAAATCCTCCATGTAGTCAAAAGAAAAATCAGCAAAAAGAGGAAGATGTGAAGGTCATGATAGAAGGTGACATGAAGAATGATCCAGATCAATAAAAGGACCAAGGATATCAGAGCTATATTGAAATATGGTTTCAGATGGTCACTGAGTTGCAGCAATACTCTCTTCCTCAGCTATGTTTGATCCCTTCAAAGTCAGATCATTTGGTCTCTGAAATCCAGATAGCTGTCAAAGCATGCATTTTAAGCCTCCACATCATCTTGTCTCTAATCTCGATGTGCACAGGGTTCCATTAGAAGTATTGTTATACTTGAAAAGAATTTTGTTTTTCAAGTAGGGTAGGGTAGAAAAAAGAGAAAAAAGAAAAAAGGAAAAAAGAAAAAATGGAAATAAGAGGAAAAATCTAAGGTGAAAACCTCCTCGGAGGCGTCTTAGATTGGGTCATTGATTGAAAACCTCCATGAGGCGGTCAATGGGGTGAAAAAAAAGAAGAAAAAAAGAGAAAAGAAAAAGAGAATAAGATCCCTGGGTGAAAACCTCCCTTGGAGGCACCCAAGGCAGGAAATTAGGGTGAAAACCTACATGAGGCGCCCTAGTTGTTTTCAAAAACGAAAAAAGAAGAAAAAAAAGAAAAAAGAAAGCAGGACTAATCTCTGTGAAAAATTGAAGGTTTCAGTGAGTACTTTGCAGGAAAAGAGGGGCGTGAAAAATGAGGACAGGACTCCGTACCAGGCTCCAGGACATCCCTTCAGACACTCCCTCCATGGCCACGCACCTCTCCTAGGATTTGGTCACATTCAGGTCAGGGTTTGGCTTTCTACAAGAAGTTCCAGGCTTTTCTACAGGAAGTTCCAAGCGTTTCTACAGGAAGTTCGAAACGTCCTGTAGAACCTTCGAACAAACCAAATTCAATTTTAAAAGGGAATATGATGGTTGGAATCTATTGGTTAGGCATGCAAGCACCCCTGTTTCCATCCCTCACCTTTCTCCATCATTTTTTCCACCTCATTGTACTTCTACAGGAATTTCCTGTAGAAATTAAAGGTAGCTAGAAATGGATTTCAAAAAGGTAGTATGCGAATATGCTAGCTTCCTCAAGGGTTCAGAAGTCCTCCTGCTATCTTCAAACTCTTCCTCCATCGTCTCCATGCCTGCATCACAGCCTAAGCTCATTCTTTCTACCATGCAAAAGCTTACAAAATGCTTTGAAGAAAAAATACATAGAACATAATTTGTTTTTTTTCTAGCTTGAAAACCATGCATCCATTTGTAAAATTGTTACAAGGGGAGTTGTATAGGGACAATGGAAACATGCCCAAGCAGTTTCAGCCCATTCTGGTGCACGGTTTCCAAGAAACCAGCCTCCATCACCTTCAACCATTTTCACATTTTCTCCATATCCGTGCATCCGTTTCAAAACCTGTTTGATGGGGAGATGCACATGGGTGATAGTAGCGTACCCAAGTAGTTTTAGCCGATTCCGATGCACGGTTTCCGAGAAATTGTTCTCTGTAATATTCCACCATTTTCTATTTTTCTCGAAATTTGTGCATCCATTGATCATAATTTTTCTATGGGAGGTGCATAAGGATGATATGAACATGATCAATAAGTTTCATATCGATCCGATCTATCGTGCGGGGGCAATGGCGAAAAAAAGTTTCGGTCCTGTGAAAATTTGACATCAGCAGCTTGAGGGTGCAGATCTGAACGAGAAGCCAGCTCCTACAGCATGGATCCAGCCAGAGGATACCTGCACAAGAAAAAATAGCCATGAATCAGCAACCAAGCCACCATGCAACCACAGAAACCAGTGCATGTAGCAAATGAAGGGCCACAGCACCTCACAGCAACCATTCGACTTCCAGGTACGTGACTAAAACTCATTCCTCTGATTGCATCAATGTAATTTGGAAACTACATGAGCAATGAGATGGTTGGGATTAAAAAAATCGGTGGCCAGCTAACTGGCCACCCTCATCCAGTTCAATAGCACTCGGTGGGTGAATGAGACACGTGCGCTCAACCATCTCAAGAGGAAATCGAGAAACAGGTAATGGTGACTGTTTGACCTTCAACGTAATTGATGGAGTGATCACATGTAGGAAACATGATGTTTCATGATAGCACCACCATCTGCATGGGCCAGTGTGCATGTTGGCCACTTCACTCCCTCACCGCAAATCACGCAGCAACTAAAGAATGCTCGGCTGACTCTCACCACCCGCTAATTAATTTGCACTGGTAGCGTTCTTAGCTGAAGTACGTGTCCTCTACTCCAACAATCTTTAACCCGTCGTCCTCCACAAGCTTTTCAGCTTAGTTCGATATTCTTTTGTGTATCGGTACAAGAAGACGTTCTACATGATGTACAGCATATCCTTCCGAAGCAGAGAAGCTTAGACTTTTCTTCATCGAGTTTGGAGTTCTGAGAGAGGTAGGCTTATAAAAAAACTCTTCCATGCATGATACATTCGAAAGGTGGTGAACTAAACTGTTTTGAATAAGAAAGTATGAAACAAGTCTACCTGTGAGTCAAAAAAATAGCAGCTACCTGTGTGTGACATGAAATTTCTCAGTCAATTTTGTGTCAAAATTCTCCTCCATAGTGCTTGTTAACAAATTCCTTCTGTAGAAACAATAAACCACTGTAAGGGCTAACCTGTGCATAAAGAATGTGACTTTTATGTGGTTGGGGATGAAAATTAAGCTCTGCACTCTGTCTGTGAGAGCTTAATTCCCTTTTGACGGTCGAGTTTTGGGCAGCAACACGATTATAACCAGGGAATTGTTGTTCATTGATATCAAACAGCTGAGGAATTCTTCCTTGAGTCTAGGTGGAAACTATAAAAAACATTTCCGTTTCTAACCAAAGCATAAGAAAAAGGGAGCACTCTCACCATGCCAGGGGGATTCATAATTCAACATTATCCATGGTTATCATTTCAGGTTTCTGTCTCAACTTACACTTCATCCAGCAGTGAAAATAGGGAACACATTGAGGCAGAAGAGAAAGCTAAGGGTAAGGAAACCCAGGATAGACCACCACAGAAAGAGCAAGAAGAGAAATAAGAGAAAGGCCAAGCTGCTGAGCCCAAAACTGTGGGTGGAATAAAGGCACAAACGCCAGGGGAGAAACGGTTGCAAATCAGGGCAGAGAGAACTGAAAAAGTCCAAGCAAGTGAGGGCACACCCAAGGCAACCATAGCAAAATTAAAAGAGAAGGCACCCCCAGCCAAGCAAGCCAAAACAGTGAAAACCATTTCTATAGGAATCCAGAAAACCATTTCTACAGGAAGCCAAAAAACAATCAACACAGGACTTTCTACACAAAGTCTAGAAACATGGCAACAGAAGGAAAAATCACCTGAGATTTTAGCCAGGGAGGCAACAGTTGTGCTGGCCACCTTAAGCACATCTCCAAATCAGAAAGGGAAGCGAAAGAGGGAACCTCCCATGTATTTTAAGGCAAGAAGGAGCATGCGGGTAAAAACTGACAGACCCCAACCACAGTCAAAAGAGCCAATTACAATGGTAGACACCCCAACTACACAAAAGGAGAGGTCTCCCTCCAAGGCATCCATCACCTATGAATGGCGAAGCCCGAAGAAATCCACCCGGAGAGAAATAATGAAAATGTTGGACACAAAGGCCTCTCTACAGGATGCTGAGACAGTTCTACAGGAAACTGAGAATTCTCTAGGAAAAGGAGCACAGGCAGTGGGAAGAAGCAGAGAGAAAAGCATGGTTTCATGATTGAGAAGAGGACATCACTTCAGAATCTTGGCATGACAAGGAGGCCAGCAGGGCCATCAAAGATGAGGAGATAGATTAGTTGCTCAGAGGATGAGCGACACTTTCAGTAGGGGGTTGATGATGAGCCCCAAAAATGCATAATTATATGGGCTCATTCAACCTCCTAATTCGACTTAATCCACAATTCTCATTATTTTATTGCATGTTTTTTGTTATATTTATGCTAATAGAGTGAATTGGGTTAGTCACTATGCCAACAAATCTAATGGGTGCTTTGTGCAGATTTTTAGTCAATTTTGAGACAAAATCAAAGGTTTTAATGAGCACTTGGCAGCCAAATTCATGGAAGAACAAGGGAGAGGATTTGTAGGAAGGTGTCCCCTTCATTTATGGGCCCTTACCTCGAATTCTCCACCATCAGCTCAGAGTTCAAGGGCCACCAAATCAATTATCACAAGCGCAGCTGAGAAAGTGCTAGTAAAAGTGTTGTTAACTACAAGTATTGGTAGCCAAGTTCCTAAGGTTTAGGAGGGCTGTTAGGGTCCTTAATTTGTATAAATAAGAGGGCTTAGGGCCTCATTTCAGTTAGTCACTTTGTAGGAAGAAGTTAGTTAGTTTGTAGTTCGATTTTAGTCATTTTTTAGGGAGTAGGTTAACTCTGCATTTCAGCACATTTTCAAGTTTTCCTTGTGGAAATTTTTTGGAATGTAACTATTCTTTTGATCAATAAAGATGAATCCAGCTTTGCACCAGCTCTAAATCTCTCTTAGGAGGTTGTAGCTCTTGGGGTTGGTCGCATCTCAGGTGCCCAATACCTCCTTTGTTTATCTTTATGTGTTTTTGCTGCATTCTTAGAATAAAATCTTCTATTTAGATTTAAATCTTGCTTTGTTAGTTAGATTGCTTTTGATGATTAAAAAGGCTTTTTATGTTTAGATTGAGTTGATAGGTTATTAATAGGGAAGATCTTCAGAAAAAGTCCATCAAGGACCTCTGATCTCACCTCTCCCTCAGTGGCATTAGGAGCTGGGATCAAGGTGACCTTGCTGCCAACAAAAACATAGCCTTTGCTTCGCCATTCAAGTATTAGTGTTCGATTTTTATTTGTAGAAGTTGGTTACATGTTTAGAGTCTTGATTGCTTTGGGTCAGATTAGTTCAAAGTAATTAGCTTCTTGATTTTCCAAGTCTTCATTTGTCTAATTCGAAAGATAACATTTAGGGCGCCTGTAATACCTCTCCATCCACCTGTACTCCATCAATCACATCTGCTCCATCCCCTAACTTAGATTCTTCCCTCTCATTTGGTACGTTTTCACACTCTACCCTAGTTCCTATACTCTCACACAACATTGCTTCTCTTAGCTTTGAACCAACCCAATAGCCTTATCCACTCTTCAGCCTCATTCACCAAGTCCTGGACATCCTTGCACCCCTATCTCACCTCCATACCCACTCTTTCATATTTCTTCCTCCATCCATTCTCCAAAATCCCATTTCTGAACATCTTGTAGAAAAATTACAGACATCCTGTAGAAGCTCACGAATGAGGTTTCTTGATAGCCAAACTTTGTGAAACTCTCTGGAAGGGTGTTAGGGACCCCTTAGTCCCTCTCTGAACCTTCCCGACCTCCTCCAAGAATTTCCTCTCGCCAATCCACCTCTGCATAGTCAAAACTAGTTAAAAGCACATGCATGATAATTCTAGCAACTTATTCAAAAATACTAAAAGATGTTGTTTTAGATGTTACTATAGAAGCATCTTAGACACATGCATTTTACCTTCCTAGAAGTCAATGGCATCTCTTTCAGTAGCTTGCATCCTCTTTCTTGCATCAGTAGAACTAGCTGGTAAAATTAGGGTTTGCTAGGGTTTACATTTCCTTTCAGCTTTCAGTTTCTTTCTGCAAGTAGATTAGCCCACTTGCGTTAGCTTTCATCCATCAGTTAAAAAGCTTCTTCTAAGAGCTCATAGAAGTTGGCTTAATCTCCTAGCGGACTTGTGCCAACTGATCAAGTGACAGCTGCAGCAAGAGCTAGTACTTGTGCATACCGTCACTTCCAAGTTTGTTACGAACTACCGGGTTGATAAAATTAAAGAAGGGAGCCCTAGGAGTTGCAACATTATTGCTGCAATAATGGGGCCCAACAATTGCATGTTGATGTTTTTGTCACAACATTATTGTCCTTTTGCTCATTTTTATGACATGACTAGACTGAACTTAGTGGTCTTTTTCTTTTTGAATTATGCATTGTAGAAGGGTTTCAGGCGTGCACCATTCACCCATCCATGTAGTAGGAACTTCTGGAACTTGCTATCATATAGGAGTACATGTTCCCCTATTCCAAGATACTTCTTCTTGATATGCTTATCATGCCAAGATTTTTGCCTTCTGCTCCACTTATTGATGAAACTTGGCCAAGAAGCGGGTTTCGTCAAGTTCCAACAGCTGACTCAGTCTGTCCTGCAAGGCTATGCTGCTTGAAATTCCTGTGGCTTCAGATATGAGCATACTTGGTAATATAAATTATGCTGGAACCACAACTTCCCTTCCATATTCTAGCGGAAACAGAGTTTTCTTATGAAGTCTCTTTACTGTTGTCCTATACGCCCATAGAGTTGCGGGTATTCTTTCATCCCAATCATCCCTGTTAGCCTACACGACTGTTGTTATCCTTTTATATAGGATTTTTTTGAATGATTCCACTGCGACGATGGCCTATAAGTGATAGGGACTACTCTTGTTATGCTGAATCATGAAGTTCCTCAGCAGAGTCTCAATGGTTTCATTCAGAAAGTGCATTCCCTGGTCACTTGTGAGGCTCGTCGAGCATCCAAACCTCAAAATTATGTTCTCAAAAATAAACTATGTAGCTGTTTCCACTGTACAGTCTTTGATGGCTACTGCTTCTGCCCACCCAGTGCGGTATTCTGTTGCTGTTATTATGTACCTTTCTTGCGAGTGCCTCGTCGGTGGTGTAATGGGTCCAATGAAATCTACTGCCCATTTATCAATGATTTTCACTGTGTGGACAAGGTCTAGGGGAAGCTCATCCCGTCGCGAAGGCTTTCTAACCCTTTGATAGACATCACAACTCTTGGAAAATTCTTTAGAATCTTTATGAATAGTTGGCCACTAGAACCTTGTGTGTAGTATCTTTCTTGCGGTGGCTTTACCTCCCACATGGCCTCCTACAACCCTAGCATTGTATTCCCATAGCACATCATTTCTTTGATGCTGGAGGATGCAACACCTCAGTATTTGATTGAAGCCCATCTTGTAGAGGTGTCCTGCGATCAACTGGTAATCTGTTTCCATTACTACCAAGTGTCATCTTTGTACCACTGTATATCCTTCTGGGCAATGACCTATTGTTAATAATGTGGAGATGTCTTATAGGTGGTTTGGGATTGCCGTTATTCTGAATAAGTCGGCGTCAGGCAACCGATCATCCACTACTCCTTCATTCTCCTCTGTCTCTAGTAGCGAGAGGCGGTCTAGTCCCACATTCAGTCTATCAGGTTTTATGACCACCTCGAAAGTGAATTTCTGGAACAACAACGGCCATCGTCATATTCTCCTTTCTAGTACTATCTTGTTTACCATGTATTTGAGCACGTATTGGTCTGTAAATAATTTGAATGGTGCGCCCAATAAATAATTCCTAAAGTTTTGGATAGAATATACCATTTCCTGGGCTTCTCTCTCGTTGTTGTGTAGTTACTCTCTGTAGTTGAATGCTTTCTGCTACCATAGTACACTGGGTGGTCCATATTCTTCTCCCTTGGCTATGCTAAGACCACTCCCAATGCTATACCTGACGCGTCAATGTGCACATGGAACATTTCGTTCCAATTGGGATATACGAGTATCGGTGCACTTACTAGTCTTTCCTTTAACTTATTTGAAGTTGTCTGATAGTCCTAATTCCTAACGAACTCTATTTTCTTCAGCAATTTTTCCAATGGAGCTGTGACTGATGCATAGTTCCTGATGTATCGCCGGTAGTACCATGTGTGACCTACAGTTGATCTTAGTTGTTTTAGTTTGCATGGTGGTTCCATGTGGAAAATTGTCACAACCTTCGTTGGGTCAACACATACTCCATCCTTGCAGACGATATGGCCTAGTAGTCTCCCAAATATGACTATGACGATACATTTCTTGAGGTTTAAAGAAATCTGCAGTTGCCTACATCTGTCAAAAATTACTCTTAATAAGACAGTGTGTTTTTTTAACAAACTATACACTGTCCATTAATAGATGTACACCTCTAGAAATTTGTGAATATAGTCTCGAAATGCAGCTATGACAATCCTTGAGAAGACTACTTGTGCATTCTTTAGTCTGAAGGATATCACATTGTATGCATATGAACCCCACTCAGTAGTGAATGTTGTTTTTCTTTTATTGTCTTCAGCTATTTGAACTTGGTGGTACCCCAAATTATCCATATGTGAACAAATATGCTTCGTTTCTCGCTACATTTTCTAGGACTTCATCACTAAAAGGCATCAGGAATGGGTCATGAAAACATGCATTGTTAAGGCTTCTGTAATCAACACATAATCTGATCTTGGTTGCATCCTTTTTGTTCTCTATGACTATAGGGCTTATCCACTCAGCTTCATCTACCAAAAATATAATTCCTGCTTCTAACATTTTGTCGATCTCTTTCTTAACTTTCTCCTTCACCCTTGGGTTTAATTTGTACGATTTATGCTTTACAGGTCGGGCATCTAGTCTCAATACAATATCCATTCCCCCTATATTTCGTTTTATCCCCTTCAACTCTGCTACTTAGGCTAGGAACAGGTCCTGATATTCTTGTAATAGGTCAAAAATATCTTTTGTGGTATGTCTATCCCAATAGTCTCCCATAGATGTTATTTCGGGCTTGTCCTCCATTCCAACATTACACAAATGGACAATTCCTAGATGATTCAAATGACAAAACCTCCTTTCTATATATAGGAGTCTATGGAGTCACAATATAACCCAACTGACCTAACAATAATAATATAAAGCCACAAAATTAACAATAGAGCGATTCTATGGGGCTCAGTAATAAACATATGGGGACAATAAGGGCTCAACAATATTAATAAGGGATACAACTACAATAGTAATGGGGTAATCACTAGTATTATAGGGACATAACATGGCCCTCTCCTTCAAAAAAGTGTTGTCCTCAACACTTGAGTAGTTCTAGATGCTTCCGTATGAAATTCTCATCCTCCCATGTGGAATCTTCAGCGGATAAGTTCTTCAACTTGATGAGATACTCCGAAATTGATCGATTTTGTAGCTGTAGAGTTCTTGTTTCTGTGACTGCTTCCAGTTCCAATATAATTTTTCCTTCCTCGTCAAGTTCTGGTAATATTGTTTAAATTGGGAGCTTGTCGCCTATAACCTTCTTTAAACATGAAACGTGTAAAATTGGCTGCACTCGAGACGCTGCAAGAAGCTCCAATTTGTATGCCACAGTACCAATCTTTTGCAACACCTTGTACGACCCATAATACTTTGGTGATAATTTATTATCCTTCTTAGCTTGCTTGAGGGACATTTGTTTATATGGTTGTAGCCGTAGGAATAACCAATCACCTACATCAAAACTTATTTCACTGCGATGTTGATCTGCCTATTGTTTCATTCTATTGTGTGCCAACACGAGGTTATCCTTTAAGAGTTAGAGGACTTGTTGTTGATGTTTGATGTGATGTTCCACTGCTTGAACCTTAGAATTTTCTCTTAAATATGATGTGATGGATGGTCGCTAATATCCATAAAGTGCCATAAATGGGGTCATTTTTTTTGTTGTATGGAAGGAAGTGTTATACCACCATTCAGCCATAGGAAACCATTTGACCCATTGTGTTTGTTTATTAGATACAAAGCAACGAAGACATCCAAACATATGTTTACTATCTCAGTTTTCCCATCAAATTGAGGATGATAAGATGAGCTATGAGCTAGCTGAGTACGAAGACAAGAAAATAATTCTATCCAAAAATTTCCAGTGAAAATGGGATCTCTATCACTTACAATAATCTTTGGGTTCCCATGTAGCTTTTGAATTGTTTCCATCAATGTAGTAGACACTGTACTGGATTTAAATGGATGTGATAATGAAAAAAAGTTTGCATACCTGGTAAGTCTATCATCTACCACCATGCTGACACTCTTTCCCTCAGACTTGGGTAAACCTGTGATAAAATCCATTGAAACGTCCTCCCAATGTTGGCTTGGAATGGATAAAGGTTGTAATAGACCTGGGGTCTTAATTGTTTCAACTTTATTTTGTTGGCAAACCAAACATTCCACCACAAAATTTTGAACATCCGATTTAAGGCCATCCCAAAAAAATTCCTTCTTAATCATGTGGTAAGTTTTTTAAAATCTTGAGTGCCCTCCTAAGGGAGAAGTGTGCAATTCCATAAGAATTTTTTGTTTGAGTTGCAAATTCTTACAGAGGTATAAGCGATATTTGTACCATAACGAATCATTTTTCCAGCTAAATGTATCAGATGTACTGGAATCTTGTTGTAACTTTTGAATAAGTTCCCATACTTCTTCATCATTCTTCCATTCACCCCTTGCTTCATTTATCCAATTTGGTTGGATAATAGAAATGGCGCACAATAATGCTTCCACATCCTCATCCTTTCCTGAGAGTGCATCTGCTACCACATTTTTCTTCCCTTTTTTGTAGATGATTTCAAAGTCATAACCCAACATCTTTGTGACCCACATTTGTTGCTCTTCAGAGGATAATCTTTGTTCTAAAAAGTATTTAAGGCTATTATGATCCGTTTTTACCTTGAAGTGCCTTACCATTAGATAGGGTCGCCATTTCTTAAGTGCATGTAGTATTGCCAACATTTCCTTCTCATAAATAGCTTTATGTAAAAACTTTCCCTTGATTCGACGACTTTCAAAAGCAATGGGTCTTTCATCTTGCATTAAAATAACACCAATTCCATTTCCTGAAGCATCACATTCCACAATAAAGGTTTTTATGAAGTCCAGTGTAGCTAAGACCGGTGCTTAGCACATTCCCTCTTTAAGATGTTTGAAGGCCTTTGTCGCTTCTGGAGTCCATGAAAATGCATCTTTCTTCAATAATGTTGTTAGAGGTGCTGCTATTCTCCCATAATTATTAACAAACTTGCGATAATACCCTGTCAACTTGATAAATACTCGCAAATGCTTTATGGATGTGGGGATTTTCCATTCCTTAATGACTTTAATTTTTCTAGGGTCTACCTTAACTCCTTCATGAGATACAATATGACCCAGATATTTCACCTCCTGTACTCCAAAGAAACATTTGGATATTTTTGCATATAATGGTTTCTCCTCCAATAGTTGTAGCACGCTGTCAACATGTTCAACATGATCCTTCCAAGACTTGCTGTAGATTAGTATATCATCAAAAAATACTAACACAAATTTTCTAAGGAAGGGTTTGAAAATGGAATTCATCAAACCTTGAAATGTAGAAGGTGCATTGGTAAGGCCAAAAGGCATGACCAAAAATTCATAATGAGCCTCATGAGTTCTAAATGTTGTTTCTGGAATGTCTTCAGTCTTCATTCTAATTTGATGATATCTTGAACGAAGATCCAACTTGGTGAAGTAAATTGATCCATGTAATTCATCGATTAATTCATCAATGGCAGGAATGGGAAACTTATCTTTAATAGTGAGCTTGTTGAGCTCCCTATAATCCTGACACATGCACCATGATCCATCCTTCTTGTGCACAAATACTACTAGAGCAGAGAAAGAACTTCGACTAGGTTGAATTATACCAGCCTCTAGCATTTCTACAACCATATGTTCAATTTCACTCTTTTTGGCATAGGGATATCTCTACAGCCTGATGTTTGGAGGAACACTTCCTGGAATCATATGAATAGCATTATCATGATCACAAATAGCTGGGAGACCTTTCAGAGTCTCAAATACCTTGGAATGATTGTCCAAGAGATTTTGGAGATCTGGAGAAATAGATGATTCCGATGTGGAAACATCTATCGAACATAATTGAGCAATTACACCTCTTTGTTCCTTTTTTAAAAGCTTCGTCATACCGTTAGAGCTGATTATCTTTCCTAGTTTCCCCGCAGTACCCCTTAATTCAACTTCCTTTCCTTCGGCAAAAAATTTCATGAAAAGTTCTTGAAAATTAAAATCTATTGTACCCAAGGATTGTAGCCATTTGACTCCTAGTACAACATCAACACCTCCCATTGGAATGGAAAGCATTGGGATAGTCAATACATATTCTCCCACGGATAGCTTGATATTATGGCACTTTCCAAAGCAATTTATCGTTCCTCCATTTGCAATCATCACTTGACACTCTGGTGCTGGATATAGGAAGCAATTCAATTCTTTTTCTACCTTATAATGAATAAATTGTGGATACTTCCTGAATCAATCAACACTATTACCTTTTTCTTCTTGATTTTTCCTTCTATCTCGATGGTTTGAGGAGTGGTAATTCCAGCCAATGCATTACAAGATATGGCCGGATTCATTTCTTCTTTATCTAGGCTTTGTTCCTGGAGTATATCCTCTTCCTTTGACCTTTATTTCTCCTTTTCTTCTTCCTCTTCACAATCTATGTAGAATAATTTCTTCTCAGCACACTTATGACCTTTAGTGTATTTTCTATCACAACTATAACAAAGCCTTTTTTCTCTTTTTTCTACCAATTGTTGTGGTGTCAGCCTTATAGGTTGTGGAAGGCTAGGGGTAACAACACTTCCATATTTATAGTTGTGACTGGTATGCTTCCTGGTTGCCATAATTTTGCTTTCCATTTTTCTTGCTAACCTGAATGCCTTCTCTAATGAATCAGGTTCCCAAAGGCGAACATCATGTTGGATATTATCCTTTAAAGTCCTTATGAACATATCAATCATATGCTCCTCTGGAATATATTTTACCCTTATGTTCAATTTTTGGAACTCCTCAATATGCTCCATTATTGGACCCTTTTGTCTGAGACTTATCAATTGGCTAAAAAAAATGTTGTTTTTTGTATCCTCATAATGTGATATCAATTCTTCCATAAAAATATCCAAAGTGATAATTTTTTTACGAGAGAAAATCCATTGATACTGTACAAACTGATTTGGTTCCAAATATAAAGTTGCAATACGTACCTTTTGTGTGTTTTTCACATTATTGAGATCGAAAAATTGCTCCATTTGTAATATCCATGTTGCGGTATCGTTGCCATCAAACTTCCTCATATCGATTTTTGCAGTATGGTGGGTCTTCCATCCAACATTAGAGTCTATCGAATTATAATTAGCATTTTTTTTGTTCTCACCATGAGTTTCCTTTACTACCCTTTCACCATTAGTGACCATTTCTTGTAGCAACTTATTCATATTTATCTTCAATTCTTCCATATTATCATCCATGCCATCCATTTTAGCATCCGTGCCATTCATCTTAGCTTCCATGCCATCCATATTAGCTTCTACACCTTTCTTTAAACAATCCATCTTAGCTTCTACACCTTTCTTTAAACCATCCATCTTATCTTCTACATCTTTCATCTTAGATTCTGTTACTTTTTGTGCACATGACACTTGTTGCACTTGGTCTCGTAATTGTATATATCATGTTGCATTTCTTCCTCTTCTTCAAGAGTCATGCTAGATATTTCAGGTTGCTTACTAGGTGTTTGCATTTTCTTTCCTCAGGGCTTCAATTACCAATAATAATGCTTTATTATGCCCTTTGAATTCCTTCAAACTAATATTTCAAACCAAGCTTAAGCAAAAATAAAAATAAAAAACTACACACATTTTTTCACTTTGTAGGATCTTGATATTGAATGTGATGTATCTCTGTAATTTTGGATCATCCAGCTCTGAAATTGTGACCTATAGTAGCCCTCTTCATCCTCTTTCCAATGCCACTAGTTTAATCCAAACTTCATTCTCCATGAAAGATTTATGCACAATCTCCCAAGATGACCTGATTATAGACCTTTCCATAAGAGCGAACTTGTATGAAGTGCCACGTGTCACTGTTTCAACCTATGGCACTGAAAAATATAGACAAGAAACTACAGTTCGTCCTCCTTCTATACCTTCTTACAAAATTTCAATCTGATGCTTAGAGAGAAAGTTATGACGATTTTCCCCAGGTCACTTTCTTGGAATGTAATTCAGGAGTCTGCAAAAAGACCAACTTTCTCAGATCATATCTCCGCAAATATAATGAGAAAAGCTCTGAAATTTGGACCCGAGGTCTAGTGCGATTTTGTCTCAAATGAGTTTTTTTTTCGCTTCTGAAACATCGCAGAAAAGAAGTTATAGTGAAAATGGCACGATGACCTATTTGGAGAAGTGAAACCCTAGAATCCAAAGCTCTGATACCAAATGTTATGAAACCAGCTCACAAAAAGATAGAAAAGAGAGATCAACGCCTTAGAATTCAGCCTCTTCGAGGGGGCAACCTCCTTTACATTACGCAAATGAACAATTCTTGGATGATTCAAATGAAAAAACCTCCTTTCTATATATAGGAGTCTATGGAGTCACAATATAACCCAGCCGACCTAACAATAAAAATATAAAGCCACAAAAATAAAAATAGAGGGATTCTATTGGCCACAGTAATAAAAATATGGGGACAATAGGGGCTCAACAATATTAATAAGGGATACAACTACAATACTAATGGGGTAATCACTAGTATTATAGGGACCTAACATATTTACATAAAGGTTTATAAAAATAAAAACTTTTCCATGAAAAAAATTCATGTGGTATTTGTCTTTTTTTACCATTGAGTTTTTATTTGAGTGAAAGACCATAAGATGTGATTTTTCATGTAGGGAAGTAGGAGAAATTGTTACTCTATTAATTGGGCATAAGGCACTGGTATGATTTTTCTTCTATTTTATTAATTATTTATTGCATCTAACTTCTCCTCCTTCCTTTGTTTTGTAGGTACTTTCATTCACATATCTGGATTTGAAATATTAACTAGGGTTGGAGTCATATACACAAAAAAAAATTCATTGAATTAGTGTTCAACTTTAGCCCACCAATTGCTTCGTTACCAGGTGCACAATATAGTTTTGTGTTGCATTTTATTTCAAGCAATTTTTATTTCTAGATTTCTAATCTTCCAAGACCATAGATGTTGAGAAAAACTAGGGAAAGCATAATTAGGGTTTCTTTTATAATTATTTCTCTTGTTATATTGACAGTTCATGTGATATAATGTTAGTTCTTCATCATCATTATTCTTTTGTGCTCATCATCAAGCCAATGGAAATAAAGATGATCACGATGCAAAAAAGAACACTAGAATAAGCTCCACACCAGGCAAAAACCCCTCCATAGGGGAAAAACCCAAAATCTTATCTTCTTATAGAAATTCGAGGAAGACTTCCAAGACCTTTGATCGAGACAACTCACCAAGTGATAGGCAAGCCACCTAAGCAACAATGTTTCTCTACATAACTTAGTCTGTTGCTCTTCTCTGGCTCAAAATCTAAACACAGATAGCTTTATTCCCATACATGCAAGCTTGCCAAATAAAGAATTGATGCACAAGCCAAACAAATAGACATTCTTTCTTTCCTCGCTATCCTTCTCCTCTTTCCTGCCTTGAATTCGCCTCAAAATTCTTGAAGAAAGATAATTAATTGTGTGAGTCAAATGAGGTTGAATACCTCTCCTTCATATAGTCTTTTGGTGGGGTTCAAATGCCTCTTGTGGGGCCGAATTGATGGGCTGGCCAACCACACTCAGGGAAAACATTTTCCCCTCAAGAACACTAAGTTATGCAAGATAAACGAAGAATTGGAATAAAACCAACAATAGAATATGTTTTACTATATGGTTTTTCTCGCCCACTGTACTTTTAATTCTTTGACAAGGGAGTTTAGTTTTGAATTACTCAACCTAATTCAAGAGCTAACTAACATAGTGACTCAAAATTCAGTATGATTTAATAGAATTTCAATAATATTTCCATATAATGCTATTTTCCCATCCAAAAATATCCCATGCAGGTCTCATCTATATGTCAAATATGTAACTTTAGCAATCTAACCCCTGTCAAAAAAATTATATTTTCTAATTTCCTAAAACTAGTCATTATTAACCACCTATGTGGCATGCTTTCCTTTCTTTCAATGTAATTTTTGGACAAAGGATTTGTCAACATCCCTATGTGTCACTTTTTGGATATTTCCAAATAAATATTCTTCCTAACTACCAAATTAAATAATAATATATTAATTTTCTCTTCAAAAATGGGTAATTTTGAAGTTAACTAATATAGACAAGTCTGCTTACATTTGTACTAGTTCAAGTATAATTTGGAAGGATTAGTGTTGGGGAGCAGGGATTACATACCAATAATGAATTTCCTATATCATAACTATGAAATAAGGACTCCATCCCCTTACTCCCATTATTCTCAAGGCAAAGGTATTCAATTCACATGTTTTAGAAAGTGGGACTCCTTTCGTTTTTCAATGCATCCTAATTATGTGCCACACCCATATATTGTCAACATATCAAAGCTTTGACCTATGCCTTGCACATTCATGAACCCACACATGTCAAATATATTGAGGCATAACATATCATATTTACACTTCAATTTATTTTGATCACAAATTATGTTTTATGGATATTGTGATCACACTCCCACCTTGGGGTTCTCCCCAACAATTATAATCACATGATTGGTTCTTGCATCATAAATATTAATGTAGTTGTATAATAACACGAGCATGTATAAATTCATGTACCCATCAACATGTCATCAAATAGTACTATGGTTATTTATCATGATTCCACATTCTGCAATTAGCTCTACAAAGGAGTTTTACATGTATCCTCAACTTTCCACAGCTCACACTCACTTAACATAACTATTAATCAATTCTCACATTGTGATTAAAATGACACCATCTAAGTATATAAGTCATAAATCGTTAATTCATAAAGTAAAAAATATTGTCATCGTCATTACATTGAAATACTTAACTCAATAAGTATGAATACAAAATACTTCTCATTAACAAATAACATTCCTTGTCATATGTATAGATAAAAAATTAATATGATGACCTTAGAACTTAAAAACCAACCATATATTAACCTCATAATACCATAAAAAAAATTAGTTACAGAAGAAGAGGAATTATATTTACAATCCGAATGTATGATACTGTTGTTGGGAAAGGTATCCAATTCAGAATGCCCCTATCCCACTCTAAAGTGTGATAGTGCCTTAGCAACAAACAAGGTAAACTAATTGAGTATTCTTCTTTATGAAATGTAATGAGGAAGAAGGATGTAACTAACCTGTGTCTTCCGCTAGTTTGTTGATCCAAATCACTCCTCTCTTCAATAGCTCCCAGCTTCTTGCTCCTTCACCGGCTCAGCTTCACCGAATTCCTGCAAGATCACAAGAGAGAGAAACTACACAAAGATACAGACATACATTCATAAAAAGCTCAAGATCAGATTAAGCTAAACATGTAAGCATAACAAAACATCATTGGTACACAGCATGTAGGAGAAACTCAAATATTTTATTGATAGAATAAGAAAGTCCAGGAGGAGATACAACCAAGTGAGTTCCGATCCAGCATCTACCTCCCAGCAAAGGAATCCCTTCCTCTCCTCCAACAAAGCATAAATCACCCAATGTACTAATCTCAATCTCAAACCAACAACAATTCTCTGCAAAATACAAAATTCCAGCCCCCTAAACCTCTGGGTGAGAGATCCATATATAGATGTAAGCAGAGAGGATCAATCAGCTTATGTTTTGAATTGTGTCTTCTCTCTGTCAGTTCTTGCTTCCACTTGGAGGTTGAAAGCCTCTTACTCATCACTAGTTGAATTCATTGAGGCAAGTGTCATTGGAGAAGATTCTGGAAGCTTCCAGGGTCTTTCCACCTCGTTGAATGAGCTTGCCATTTGTCATTTCCTGCTCAGCGCACCCTGGTAGTGCTTCCACCTGCGTTGCAGTGCACCTAGCCAGTGTAACCTCTACATTTCAACGCAGGCAGCTAGTGGAGCCTCTGAATTGATCCTGAATTGACTGTTTTTGAGTTGTTTTTGGTGGAGAAGTTCTGGGAGAAGCTGTCATTGGTTGACCTTGTTCCTTTAGGGGCAGGAACAACTCTTTTAGGGACTTTGGATCCCTTGGATTATGGACATTTCATGCTCAATGTTGTAAGGCACAAAAATGTCTATAACAGTTTCCCCCTAAAGTATGAGGCCGTTTATCGGGTGAAATGCTTTATTAGGAGGATCTGAAGTTCATTCAATGCTGGGAGGAGACCTGTAATAAGATACAATACAATACATTATTTTTCATACTGTTTTCATGATCTAGCAGAGGCGGGCATTCCCATGCTCAGCTTTATAAATTCATTCTTATGTACATACGACAGACAATTGTCTGATGATAGACTGATGATCCTGCTGAAATCATCATCCTTTGGTAGGATGATTTTCTGTGCTGCAATGCTGTACATGTCAATGTCTTTATTTTTCCTGAATATATATCGCAGCCCGGATGGATGAAACTAGATCCGGGGTCTTCAAACTCGTTCGATCTTCACTCTAAGTACAAGTCGATCCATGTGAGAAATGTTCTGAAGTCGAACATGGAAAGACATCGCTTGATTACCAGTCAATTATGTAAACCGTTAACAAGCGCGAGATGAATCACCGATAATGATAATGACCCTCAAGGTACTGCAGTACAATTCACGTGTTGTGAATAAAGGACTTGGCGTCGAATACCATGCAAAATCTTTCGGTCGAAGGTCATTGATGTATACCTATCATCGGAAGTGAGAAACTTGCCATTGAGGCATGCAAGCTTCAAAGTACTGAAGGGGTTGTTCAAAGTACAAGAATCGATCCATCAAAGGAGGGCCTTGATGTATCCCACATCATTGACATGGAACGGAGCAAATGATTTTGATGGAGGTGAAAACGATCTGATGATATATGGTTTAGGGTGGCGGTCATGAAAGAATGAAGGATAATGTATGGTAGTGGACGGGACACGGTTGACTTCTCTGGATGACTTCTTTTGAACATATCGGTGACACTTGTGTGATGGATTGGTAGCATTTACCCCTAAGGTGGATGGTATGGCGAGACCATGGTGATGTGACCAGTGAATGAAACAACCCAACCCGACTGTGGCACGGAGTGGAAGTGTCATGTTCAAGAGCGACTTGCTATCAATAAAGTTCTTTGAGTTTCTTCCCAATTTTTCCCCAGTCATTGCTGACCAGTACCTCTTTATTTTTTTCAAGCTTGAGGAGGATAACATATGCTTGTTCTATAATTTTCCCTTCGGGCAAACCCATCGCTATGTTTTAACGAGCCTAGCGATAGTGAAACTCGTTCTCATCTAAAGACAATTTTGTCGCTATTTAATGTTTTTAACGAGTCTAACGACAAAGATAACTCGGTCCTTTTCATTTTTAGAGAGTCTCAAAAGGTATGTAAAGTCAACTCCAAAAGTCCTTTTTCGTCATCTAATCCCTTAAGTCCGAAAAAGTATAAAACAATACAGAAGGGATGAGTTTTCGATAGTTTTAATGAGCCGAACAAAACAAGCACTCGATCTTTTTGTGCAATAATCCCTCAGGTCCAAAAAGATTAAAATCTAGAGGAGGGATAGCTCTTCTGGTCACTTTAACGAGCTGGGAGGCCAAAACTCGACAATCTTTTCATATTTTATGAGTCAGATGAAAAGAGCTTAAAGAAGACTCGTCTTTTGAGGAACGAGTGATAAAACGGGTTAGCAGCTGATTCCAGGTAAGGGTTGGAATTTTCCAATCACGACAGTGTCACAAGGATGGCTAGTGAAATCACTCTTCGCAGCTGTTCCTCAAAATGGGTAAACAATCAATATGGAGGTGAATGATCGGCCAATGGAAAAGTGGAGGTGACGGTGCAAACACGGCCAAGGCTTTAGTGGCTGATAATGTTACATTCACGGTGGTTATTTACTGGAGGGCAGTTCATTTTTTAACGAGCTTAAACGCGGAAAAACACTGCTCGGTCTTATGTTTATTTTTTAATGAGCATGAATTATGTGTTAAAACTGCTCTATTAGTCCAGTCATATGATAAGAATGTCTCATGTAAGATGCCATTTTTTATGGAGCTTCCACCTTACAAAGCTATGCCCCGCATCCTTTCGTTATGCAAGTTCGGAAATGAATAATCCTACGAGTTTAAAGGGTTAGACCTACAGGTTTAAAGGGAGGACCTAAAAATTAAAAAAAAATCAATAGTCTCCCCTTGCTTGCATTCCAAAAGGTTTGCAGGCCCCCAGGTATAAAACAGAGTTTCGAGGTCTCCCTCTATTCGAGCTGACAAAACATTCGTTTTATCAGGAAGGGTCACCCTCTATTCGAGCTGACAAAACATTTGTTTTATCAGGAAGGGTACTACCTCTTACAGGCTACCCAAAGATTGTTCTATTTACAGTGTAAACAAAACACTTCTCCGGCGATGTCTACCGAGATAAACAAAGGTGAGTGACAACGAGCGCCAAACACATAACTTTGACAAAATAATCTTATTCTAGAATAACCCCTATCTCAATCACGGACGGGGTACAGACTAGTCATATTCTCTCGCGGAAACCTACTCTATACCTGAAGTTTTCCTGCCGAAGTAGACCAGGACGCATGCTCCCTGGGTTCCAGTCATATCCTTCCAAATTACTCGCGCTCATCGGGAGGACGGACCGTGGGTTGAGACATTTCTTGCGTGTAGAGACCATTTAGGGATGGTATATGACTATTTGCGATGCATGATCCGGGAAATGAAAGTTGGTCCATGAGCTTGACCACTCTTCCTTCGTGCGGAAAACACATTACTCTAAAGAGTGAGGAGACGATAGCTCCCATGCAATATATATAGTCTCGTCCAAGGAGTAGGTTATAATCCAAGGGTCCTTGAACGACCATCACGTTCATTTGAACGGTCTTCGCTTTCAATGTGATAGGCACATTGGGAGGATCCCTAAAGGTCGACTGGTTCCTTTATCAAAGCCTGTCAGATTTCTCATTTCAGGCAAAAGCGCTGGCGAACTAAGCGCTTTCCAAGAAATAGAGGAAAGGATACTCACAGATGCCCCCTCATCAATGATGGTGCCAGTCATGACCATTCTGTATATTTGGACGATAATTCTGAATGGTATGCTTGCTGGCAAACGGGGTCTGCCTAGTTGGTTCCAGTCGAAGGAAACAACTAGGTTGCTTGGTGGTGGGACCGAGTAGACGGCCGGGTATCGCTCTGACGAACTTCCTTCCTGCGATAAAGGAATGGCGGGATTTCCCCCATGCTCGTCGGAGTCTGTGTTGATGAAGAGAATTTGGATGGTGTCATCTTTATCCTCTTCAGTGACTGTATCATTCGAAGACAAAACCTCTGAAGACAAGACCGGGTCAACTGCCGTCTCGACCTTTTGACTTTTGTCGGGTATGGATTCAGCTGGTTCATCTTCAATGACCGGTGCTTCAGCTGACCACTTGAGCGGGCCAGCTGGATTTTCAACTAACGAAGGACTCAGCAAGAGTTTTTTATATCCAGGAGGAATTCGTAACGGTGAAACCGGACGATCATCCAAAACTCTTTTCGCTTCGTCTAAGAAGGGATAACGGTGGATGGCATGATTGCCTTCACACAGTCTACAGGGAGATCTAGTTCTCCCTTTTTGTCCAAGGACTTCACTTTCGCTAGTTGACGGTAAGCATTCAACATGGCTATCAGAGGTTGATGCCACCGGATTGTGCAAACGGGGAGACCAGTCCCTTAGTATCTGAGGGATGCAGGGACAATCTCTGTGGAAGTGGTCTCCCTTGCATATGACACATGGCGATTTAGGCCTAGTTAGTGTTGTGTGTGGATTTTTGTTAGACGACACTTGTTTGCCCCGAGTCGCTTTTGGCTCCTTCTTCTTCTTCTCTTTCTTCTTCTTTTCCTTCTTCTCCTTAGGAAGTTGGTTTTTTGTTTTACCAGTTCTGTCAAGCGAAGAGGAAGGAAGAGAGGAAGAATTAGAGGAAGTAGAAGGCTGGTGGGTAACTCTGGACTGGTCTAACTGTTGATTCGACTGTTCAAGAATAGTGGTGTTCTGAATGACATTGGTTGAGAAGAGCCAGACCGACAAGCCAATTGTTAGTCCTGGAAGCGACAATTTGGCCATATGGGGCGCACCAACATCTCCCCAAGAGGAGAAGGGACTAGGATTTCCACCAAGGGGAATTCCTTGGTTGGTGGGCTCCATTTTCCCAACCTAAATATCAACGGAGGAAAAAAAAGGGGTGATTGTTCCGTTTAAAATAAATTTTAATGACGCTTTAGACACAAATTGCTTTTTCAATTTTAAAGAGTTGAGAAAAAGCTAAAGATGACTCTAGTCTCCTTCGATGTTTTAACGAGCCCGAAGTGACAAATGCTCGGATGGATTTTTTCCGTTATAGAGTCTGAAAAAGGCCAAAAGGAACTGCTCTGGAGTTCTAGGTAGAGGGTGTGCCAAACTTTTCACAAAACCGCAGAATACTTTTTAAGGTACGGGCGGTCAATCTTCCAGAATGCTGTGTTCAGTGCATTGCGATCAGTAGGGCGGCCGACACGGCTTCCTAAGGATAAAGGTTTTATTCCTATAGGGGTCTCCCAATATATACTCGATAGTACATGGGAGCACAATCCGTACTGGCGATATCGTCTCTCAGGAGGAATCACCCAACCATCAGCGAGATCGACAGTCACCAGGTTTTACGATGCTGGAACACGTCTCTAGCCTAGACCTCTATGTTGTGCATTAAGTTACAAAGCGTTGTTAAGTTCATTCAATTTATTTTAGGTTGATCTTTCATAGAAGTTTGCATTTTTGGATCACCACGAGATGTATGATACAATTCCTAAATGCAGTCTAAAGATGATAAGCAAGATTTTATATCTTTTCAACAATGAAAATCCTAGCTACAAGGGGAAAAGAAAGACACCATCTTTTCTCAAAGAGCATATAGCACACTGTAAATGCACTTTTCCTAGATCAAAGCATGCAAACTATCAAAATGCAAATGCACATATGCATGTATTTGTTTTTGCTTTCTTAATATTGATGCCTAAAAAGAAAGCTGTTGTACAAATTTGAATTCGATTTCAAGTGAAAACATAAACAAGCTCCTTTTTCGAAATCAAAAAGACGATTACGACACTTTATGATTTTAATTAGACACTTCTTTCGACACTAGAAATGCATAAATCCAAACCAAAAGACAAAAGTAAAAGCTTAATCAACTGTGATCGACAAACAAACTCACTCCTAAGATCAAAGCGACACTTACGACAGGTCTAGATCTAAGGGCGACAGTATGACTAGTTTACTTTTGTAATGGGAAACTGCAAATGATGTAACAAATACACAAAGAACAAATACAGTTTCTTTATACAACTGAGGTGGAATTGAGGCAAAGAAAAGGGTTTTCAGATAGGTACACTGACTGATAACAGGCTGCAAGAAACAGAGATAAAAATGAGCAAAAGGAAGTAGGGAACCACAGCTGCACAAGGCAAAGGCTGATTAGTGCACCCTCAGCACAGAGAAACTGAACTTCAGCGCAGGTATCCTTCACGAGACCTGCGTTGAAATGCAGAACCTCTTGACAGAGTCTGCGCTGAAGCAGAAACGAGAATTGTCTCTGGGTTCTGGGTCACGGTTTGCAGTTTAATCTACAGTTTTTTGGCCGGATAAAAGCTATCAATTAGGTACAATTAGGAGGATGATTTAAAGGAGGACTAAGATCTATCACAAAGGGCTGTTAGAGCACTTGTGGATCAGCTGTTCAGATCATAAAAACAGGCCCAGTGAGTGGACTAGAGTGGCAGATCTCTACTTTGCATTTGAAAATGGCAAATGCATTTCGATTCGGCACTCCTGAGTTTATGAGAAGAACAACAATAGAAACACAAATAAACTAACAAGATACGATCCCCAGCGGAGTCGCCAATTTTTTGTTGGGAAAAGTATCCAATTCGGAATGCCCCTATCCCACTCTAAGGTGTGATAGTGCCTTAGCAACAAACAAGGTAAACTAATTGAGTATTCTTCTTTATGAAATGTAAATGAGGAAGAAGGATGTAACTAACCTGTGTCTTCCGCTAGTTTGTCGATCCAAATCACTCCTCTCTTCAGTAGCTCCCAGCTTCTTGCTCCTTCACCAGCCTAGCTTCATCGAGTTCCTGCAAGATCACAAGAGAGAGAAACTACACAAAGATACAGACATACATTCATAAAAAGCTCAAGATCAGATTAAGCTAAATATGTAAGCATAACAAAACATCATTGGTACACAGCATGTAGGAGAAACTCAAATAGTTTATTGATAGAATAAGAAAGTCCAGGAGGAGATACAACCAAGTGAGTTCCGATCCAGCATCTACCTCCCAGCAAAGGAATCCCTTCCTCTCCTCCAACAAAGCATAAATCACCCAATGTACTAATCTCAATCTCAAACCAACATAAATTCTCTGCAAAGTACAAAATTCCAGCCCCCTTAACCTCTGGGTGAGAGATCCATATATAGATGTAAGCAGAGAGGATGAGTCCACTTATGTTTTCACTTGTGGCTTCTCTCTGTCAGTTCTTGCTTCCACTTGGAGGTTGAAAGCCTCTTACTCATCACTAGTCGAATTCATTGAGGCAAGTGTCATTGGAGAAGATTCTGGAAGCTTCCAGGGTTTTTCCACCTCGTTGAACGAGCTTGCCATTTGTCATTTCCTGCTCAGTGCACCCTGGTAGTGCTTCCACCTGCGTTGTAGTGCACCTAGCCAGTGTAACCTCTGCATTTCAACGCAAGCAGCTAGTGGAGCCTCTGAATTGATCCTGAATTGACTGTTTTTGAGTTGCTTTTGGTGGAGAAGTTCTGGGAGAAGCTGTCATTGGTTGACCTTGTTCCTTTAGGGGCAGGAACAACTCTTTTAGGGACTTTGGATCCCTTGGATTATGGACATTTCATGCTCAATGATGTAAGGCACAAAATTGTCTATAACAGATACATCCAATGGAAATATCAAGTACTCCATGTATCTATGTTGTGTTTGTTGTGGTGTATGTACATAATAGAAAGGCCTTAGTTATTTGACGAGATAAGGTAGACAAAGAGTGGATAAAAAAATATTTATGTAGTTATTCCTTTCTTCTTGGAATGTATGCTAACTAAATACTAATTGAAACGTAAATTCAAATGAGAAAACGACTCAATGGGCAGGTGTGGGGGGAGGGGGAGGAGAAAAGAAGTTCTTTATTTACCAATTGAAATACAAGAGAATAAAAAATATATCACTCAAGGGGAGTCTTAGAAAAGTGCTCTCTAATATCTCTCTATGGGAGAGTGATTTTCTTCCCCCAATAGCTTCTCTTTGATTTTATAGCAATCCAACAACATCTCCCATTGTAAAAAGAAAAGTTGAGGGAAAAACTGGGCATCATGAGACAAAGGTAACTCAAATATGGTAAATGGTGTTAAAATTCATAGTGGTATTTTGAGAATTTTTTTCTTCAACAATTCACCATATTGAAAAAAGGTTTATCCCACATGTATCATGGTATTTCCTTTCCTTTCACTCTCTAATATATAATAGAGGTGAAGGAGATTCTATAGTGTGTGTAAGAGTGCAGTGTAATGATCTGTAATACTTGTGTAGGGGTATAGCCTTTTATGGTTGGGAGTTTAACTAGAGATAAAGAAACTACCTCAGTGGATGTTTCTGTACTCTGGGGTTTTACCACATGTATTTCACATAGGATATTAGTCCATGTAGATCTATTATATGTTTACACATATTTTTAAAATATAACATGGCATCAAAGAAAATTATCGAGCTCTAGCTCCTTGAATAAGTTTGTTATTGAAATGTTTATATCATACTTTAGTAGATATATGTTTTTTGTCTTCCCCCTCTTATATATTTGCATTCAGATCTAAACAGGGACATAAGCTAAGTTTTCATTGGATTTGAGCATATTTTTCTATTTTAGGCCATTTTTTTTCACAATTCTGACTTTATTGTTGGCACCAATATAGGGAAATCAAACAAGATCAACTATTCAATTGCTAAACTTTCCTTCCATAATGGCAGAAGTGTCCTCAGAAGTGTAAAGAAGACCAAAATCTTTTGTTCCTTGGATATATCGAAGAACTCTTTTGGCTGCATTCTAGTGGTTGTCTCGTGGTTCCTGCATAAAACATGAAAGAATACTGACTGCATAAGATAGATCAGGACGAGTATTTGTCAAATAAATCAAGTTGCCAATCAACTGTCTGTAAGTTGTATTGTCCACCTTCCCCCCCTTCAAATTTTGAAAGTTTCAAGTCTTGCTCCATGGGGGTAAGAACGGGCTTGCAATCCTGCATGCCAAAACGCTGAAGAACCTCTGTTGCATACTTACTTTGAGAAATGAAAATATGATGTGGACATTGGAAGACTTCAACTCCAAGATTGTAGTGAAGTAATCCCAAATCTGTCATCTTAAAACCTGCATGTAACTCCCTTTTTACCTGTGCAATATGATCATCATGGTTGCCAGTAATGATCAAATCATCTACATACATAACAAGAATTACTAGATATTTTCCCTGTTGCCGCACATACAAAGTATCATCAGATTCACTTCGTTGAAAACCAACTTTCTTAAGGTATTCATCTATCTTTGCATACCAAGCTCGGGGAGCTTGTTTTAATCCATATAAAGCCTTGATCAATTTGCAGACTTTATGTTCTTGTCCTTCAACATCAAAACCTGGTGGTTGGGTCATATACACTTCCTCATGTAAATCCCCGTTGAGAAAATCACTTTTCACATCCATTTGATGAACTTTCCATCCTTTTTGAGCGGCCAATGCAAGTGTTAATCTGATGGTGTTACATTTACCTGTAGGAGCAAAAGTTTCCTCATAATCAATGCCTTCCTGCTCTGCAAAACCTTTTGCGACAAGTCGTGCTTTATACTTTTCAAGTTCACCCTTCTGATTATACTTAATTCTGTAAACCCTTTACAGCCTATGGGTTTAACATTTGCTGGACAATCAAGAAGTTTCCAAGTGTTGTTATCAAGTACTGCTTGATATTCTTCAACCATAGCCTGTTGCCATTCTTTATGTTTTATTGCCTCTTTTTATGTGGAAGGTTCAGTAAAATCATTTGCTATCAAGGCAAAATTGCCTTCACTTCTATGTGCCCTTCTGGTGCCAGTTTTATCCTGTTCATCAGGCTTGACATCTTTCAAAAGTTGAACTGCCCATTTCGGAAGTTGGTGCTCACTTGTTTGTTCTTCTGTAAAGTCCCCATCATTGTAAAGTGGATTAATATAAACTGATGTTCGTCGTTCAGGTGAAGAATGTGGAGAATCACTGTCAGAAGAACTGTTGTTGATTGGAGATACAGATGAACTGCTAGAAGACCCAGATGATGTTGTTGATGTAGATGGACTGGATGACTCATCTTCAGAGGAAGGAAAATCAAGTTCATACCAATTTGGTGAAGTTGGTTGACTTTGCATTTTTTCATATCTTTTACTTCCTTTGGTTTCTAACTTGTGAAGAAGATTTTCAATTTCTTCAGCACTCTTACTCTCTGTTTCATCAAAAATGACATCCCTGCTCACAATGAATTTTCCATTGGTCAAAATACGATACCCTTTCTTCTCATCAGAATAACCAATCATTGTGCATTTTAAACTTCTTGAGTCAAGCTTAGTTCGTTTTTCTTTCGGAACTAAGGCATAACACACTGACCCAAAAACTCTAAGATGTTTAACTCGAGGTTTGAAACCAAACCAAGCTTCATAAGGTGTGATTCCGTCTAAAGAAGCAGTTGGAGATATGTTTCTTAAGTAGATAGTTGTATGAATTTCTTCTGCCCAATATGTTGGACTTAACCTCTTGAAAGTTAACATGGATCTCGCCATTCCTAACAAAGTGCGATTCATTCTTTCGACTACTCCATTTTGCAGTGGAGTGTAAACATTAGCAAGATGTCATCTGATGCCATTTTCACTGCAATAAGTTTTGAATTCATTTGAAGTGAATTCTCCCCCATTATCTGTCCTGAGAGTACCTATCTTTTCTTTGACTTCATTTTCAACAAGTTGGCGAAAAGCTTTAAACTTATCAAATGCTTCTGACTTGTTCTTCAAGAAGCAAACCCAAGTCATTCTGCTGAAATCGTCAATGAATAGTAGGAAATATTTGCAACCACCAAATGAAGTTTGTAGTGGACCACAAACATCACTGTGAACTAGTTGTAGCCGCCTGTTTGCACGCCATGAACTTGTTGGAAAACTTTCTCGATTTTGTTTGCCATAAATGCAAGCTTCACATTTTTCATTTTCCCTTTTGAATGTGGGAAGTCCTTTAACCATTCCTTGTTTCTGCAATTGAAAAAGACTCTAAACATTCAAATGTCCATATCTTACATGCCATAGTCTTATAGGTGAAATACCTATAGTCACTGCCCCTGCAAAATCAGAATGCCTTGGAATAACTGTCCCTTTCATCCGTAACAGTTTTCCATCTTCATAACCTGTCATGACTGTTTTCAAGTTCTGTTTCACTGAATTAATCTTCGCTAAACCATCTTCCATAATCACCTGATGTCCTGCTTGTCCAATCATGACTAAAGAGAGCAAATTTTTCTTGAAACTAGGTACATACCATACATTGGAAATCATTTTTTCTCCAATACCAGGGAGAAAAACTTTTACTAATCCTTTTCCATAAGGAGTATGTTTTGTATCATCAGCAAGAAAAATGGAATTAAGTTGGCAATCTTGAAAATTCCAGAAAAAATCACGTAGACAAGTCATGTGCTGAGTTGCCCCGGAATCCAAGATCCATGCATCTTCATAGTCACTTCTAAGATGGGATGAAATTTGTGATGTTGGTGAGGAAGTAAAAACATATTCTGAGTTATCTTCATCTTGATCATTTGCAAATTGTGCTGAATGTTGCTGAAACTTGGGAATTTTATTAAGTGATGATCGACAATCTTCAGCATAATGGCCAACTTTGTTACATCTTCGACACACAATTTGACTTAAGTCTCTTCCTCTTCCCGAAGATTGTCCTCTGCCTCTGCTTGACCTCTATTTTGAGATTGTCCTCTACCTTGATTATTATATCCTTGAAAATTGCCTCTTCCTTAGTTGTTTCCTCTACCTTGAAAATTATTTCTTCCTCCTCTGTTAAAATTGTTGCCTCTGCTTTGGCTTCAACCTCGATTATGTGCTGCTTGATTCTGATTCCCTCTCCCTCTTCCTTGAGAAGTATCTGGTGATGACTTACTAGTGCTGGCCTCTGTGAGAAAAATATATTCACCAACTTTCTTCTTCTTCCCAAAAGTTTTATTATGTTGACTCAACATTTCACAAAGTTCATCAAACTTTAGTTTTTCTAATTTCCCAGTTACTTGTAGAGTCTCTAAAAAATGCGTATAGGAAGAAGGAAGCCCAGCAATTACAATTGTGACTTTAAAGCTATCATAAATTGTGGGAAAACCAACATTAATAATTTCTTGCCTGATATTCTTAACTCTCGAGAGATATTCAAGAACATCACCGCCTTCAGTTAATTTTTGTTGCAACAATTTTAATTGTAGATCAACTTTCTTTGATTCAGGCTGAGTATCAAAGAGGTCTTTAAAAGTTTTCAAAGCAGTCCATGCATCTATAGCATTTTCTATATGGACATACATTTCATCATTCACAGACGATTTAATAAGAGCTAAGGCTTTAGCATTCTTGATTTCCCATTTTGCTAGTGCAGCTGCATCTGTGGGTTTATTTGGCTTAACATCTCCATCACATATTCCCTGCCATAATTCATTGTAAATGAGTGTGCTTTCGATGAGTCGATGCCATGTTTTATAAGATTTGGTGCCTTCTAGTTTGTCAGAATCAGAAAACAAATTAATCAACTTAGACATTTTAGCATTGAAGCGTCGCACCAAGAATCAGAACAGAAATGACAAGATAGTCAACACAACACACCACGCAAAAACAACACAATCTATCGGGGCTTGGCCTTGACCCTCGAATAGTCGTCAAAACAGGAGACAATCGACTGAGCTTTGCACTTGGCTCTAGTCAATTTCTCAAATTTTTACAAGGCAACTTTCAAAATTTGACTTTTTACAATGGTGCTTTTGCACAATATGGTAAAAAAGAAATTACCCCCCTCAAAGTAAAATTACTTTGAGTTACAATCTCTCCGAAAACAAATTACAACTAAAGTCCCCTTATTACTCCAAAATTTAAAATCCTTAACATTTACAAATATCCCTTATTACTCCACAAAACATAAACTCCGAAACTAAAAAAACATGAGATTTCTTCAAAATACAATATGCATTATATTACAAAAAAAAACTTTATGATCCAAGCTGACAGGCTTCACTCTGGCTTCATAAACAATATTGGCTACAGTATCCCTCTTTATTTGAGTAGCTTCGCCCCTTAAGCCGATGTAATATATTTGGGTTGTTTCAGCTCCAAAATTTTCAGGAAAATGCAAAGTGAGACTTGCCACACCCTGAAATCGAGAATACTTTGTTTGATATTCAAGTTCTCCAACATTTACTGTTCCACTTAATAAACACAATTACTTCAACATCAACAAAAATCTGTTCACAAGACTGACATCGCTCCAGAAATTTTGGCGCTCATTCAATCTACAGGTCGATATTAGAATTGAACCCCTCTGACAATTTCCTCTGTTCAATGCAGACTCTTGCTACGTGACATTCCAATCATAAGTCGAAATCTTCAATTCTGGATTGTTTAAACACACGAGCAGGCAGCATTGCTATCATTATGCATTTCTTTCAACATTCAAACTGTATTTAAATTACCTATGTTCCCATTACATCTCGTTGGTCTTGAACCGAGTCTTCATTTTGTTAAAAAATCTTTGTCGCCTTCAATTGTTTACTATGCGCCCTTTATACAGCAAATGGATTCTCCAACCAATCGATACCATCCTGTAGCTACAACACACTAAACGAAGAGCAAGTACGCATCCCACAATTGACATTCAATAATCTGTGTCTTTGAGATCTTATATCAGTGCTATGTGAATTTTAACAACAACGTTTTTTAAAACGCGCACCATTAACAACAGTTTAATTAGTTTTCACCATCATGTATATGTCTTCATGAGTTCGACTTTCCAATCTGACATGCCGGAATCACACATTTACTGTATTGTTCAATGCTATTCGAGACATATCAAATTTCAATTGAATTCCGACAGAATTTCAACATAACTATGCGCACTTCTATATTCAACTTACAAATTTGAATTGGTTTTCAATAGCCTAAAAAAAAAAATTGATTTTTAGATTTGAAAAATCTAAAATCAATAAAAATTTTCTCTTTTGAACAAAATTTTGGACAAATTGCATACAAATTGCTGAGCAATTCAATGGAGTTTTGCACAAACTTGTAGGGCTAGAATCTCCTCTTCACATCCACTGCAGCATTACTGGAGCTCTGATACCACAATAATGGCAGAAGTGTCCTCAGACACGTAATTTTATTAATCAGAAAAAAAAATTTACATAATTGATTTTGCAAGATTTTACACCCGAACAACACAAACACTCTTGCAATGAGTTATTTATAAGCTCCATGTCCTAAATACCTCTAATTATGGAACACTTTGTTGGTCAGGTAAATCCCCTCTGCGGACAGAGGCGATCCCACTAGCCTATAACAGAACTAGCCACAATCAAACCACGCTGCTACGCAAGTTCCTCGTTATGCATCAAAGGTGAATCAAGAAGACCAACCTGGAGTCCAACTATGATTGAAGCAGAGTTGATATCCCCGCTCCCTTGCTCCAGCAGATCATAAACGAACACCTGCACATGCAAAGGAAGAGATAGATACCAACATAACAGCTACCAAGGCACAACTATATTTCAGTCAGAAAGGAAATAAATCAACACATCACCATAATAGACAATGAGATTGGAACTATAATAGCAGTCGCTCATCAATTAATAATAAACAGGAAGAGTTACAACCATTGTTCTGACGCTGACCCTCTCTTGGCTGGGCGAGTAACTATATGTGTCTTGCAATGCATCTCCTCTCCGGCAACATAACCTCTCTAGCACTCACTAGCATTCCTCCAAGAACTCAAGAACTCAACATCTAGCACTCCATGACTAATCATTATCACTCTAATCCCTCAATCACTCAATCTAGCCCTAGCCTGTCCAATGCATAATGACAAGCTTATATAGATGAAGGGAGGAGGATACGATGAACCGGGACACCTTTTGTGGATTAGCATTATCCTCAAAAGCCACTAAAGATGGATATAGGATAAAGCTCGACAAAAGACTGAGTTTTTATCTTCAGAAAAGCTCCATGTAATGAAGGAAACAACAGTCGGACATGCGTTAAGGTAAAAAGCACGACCAAATTTGGTTGGCGCGACTGCTGCTCTAAGACAGAGCGCCAATGGTCGCGCCCTCTTTTGAGGATCTCCATCATTGGCGCGGGTAGGATACTGTGGACTTGCGCCAATGGAAAAAGAGCACTTTTCAGGGATGATCTGTAGGAGGTGTCTTCTGGGAACATGAAGTACATACTCAGGGGAACATAATGCAAGTGTTTTTAGACTTTGTCACTTCTTATAACTCCCGGAATGAGTCCTCCAAGGTACGACAAGAGGAGTAACAGGGATGGTGACAAATTACTGTGTAACAGATGCCCCCTAAAGCATGAAGTCCAAGAGGTGGAGAGGGGTGAAATGCTTTACAAGAACACACATAAGAACACATATAGTTACTGCCGCTGAGGATCTGTATTAAGAGACATGACTGATAGTTCAATTACATGATGTATGTGGTATGGTCGCAGCCATCCATAAGAGAGTACATAAATAATCTAGATCCATAGTATGAACGCAGCCATCTAGTTAGGATCAATGAATTGACTCAGGTATGGTCGCAGCCATCCAGTGAATGAGTCAAGTATCAAGAATCACGCCTGGATTACAACAGACACAATCCAGGGTCTTGCGCTCCATCTCGACCCGAACAAGAGTACAAGTTCAAGCATGTGAATATATGAGCTGAACTCGAACATGCATGAACATCGTCTGATTACCAGTCAATAGTGGAAACTGTTAACAGACACGAGAGGTACCACCAATAATGACAATGGCCCTCAAGGTACTATAGGTACAATCTACGGCGTGTGAATCAATGATCTGAAGTCGGACACCTGTAGAATCATTTGATCGGAGGCCAATGATAAAAACCTCACGTCGAACACGAAGAACCTGCCATTGAGGCATGCAGGCTCCAAGGCACCGGAAAGGAGTCTCTAGATCAACTTCCTGGATAATGAGTTGAAGTCGATAGGAAGTGACCTTGATCGAAGGTGGGCCATAATGTTTCCCACGTCATCGACACGAGACGGAGAGATAATGTTGTGAATCAAGATTGTGCGAACTATCAGAGGGAGGTTGTTTCTTCGCAGAGGTCAACTTCTCTTGAACATATCAGCGGCACATTAACGGAATTGGCAGTATTTGATATCAATGTATCAAAGGTCACGATGACGAGGCAATGAATGGATGAGAGGTCAAATAGGGTACCCAAGTCCATGGAAGCAAGTGAAAGATATGAGATGAAATATCCCCACCACAGACACGAAAGCAAAAAGTGCCATGTTCAAGAGCGACATACTGTCGTTACGGTAATAGTTATGGTTCAAAAATTTTCTTTTCCCCCCCGCCATTTTTGGCGAGTACCCCAGTTATTTTTAACAAGCTTGATGGGGATAGCATATGCTTGTGTTGTGACAAAATCCGATGTCATTAAGTTTTAACGAGTCTGACAAAGGAAGAACTCGGCGTCTTTTCATGTTTAGAGAGTTTGAAAAGACAGAAGAAAAGGAAACTCCAGGGATGCCCTTTTTCGTAAAGTTGTGTCTCTCAGGCCCGAAAAAGTATAAAATAATACCCGAAAGAACCGCCCGATCATTACGATCGAGGAGTACTTTTCATAATTAGTGACTTCGACCTGAAAAAGTAAAAAAGCAGTCAAAACCACATCGTTTCGTAACCATTAAAGAGTTTGAAACGACAAAAACCCGGTAATCTTTTTATGTTTTAACGGTTGACAAAAAGAACTTAAAACGACCGCCCCTTATTACCATTTAACGAGTCAAGAGGAGCGACTCGGCAATCTTTTCCTCTTTAAATGGTCAGAAAAGAGCTGAAAGCGAACCTCCATTTTTATTTTCTTTAACGAGTCAAAAAGGGAAAAATACTCGGCAATCTTTTCATATTTTACGAGTCAGAAAAGAGCGTAAAGGTGACTCGTCCTGAAGGATCGAGTGGTATAAAGGATAGCAACTGGTTCCAGTAATCGTGGAACTTACTCGAAACATGTAAAGGTTAAGAGGCTGGCTAATAAAACCACTCATCGTTGCAGTTCCTCAGGAAAGGAAAAACAACCAAGTGAAAGCATATGATCGGCCAAAAAGATGGTGGGAATGGAATGAAACAACCAAGGCTCATTTAGCAGAATTTAGCAGATAAAAGGCAATCACGGGATGTAAATCAGGTATGGGTTCATTTTTACACAAGCTTGAACCATGGAGAACTTTTCTTGTTAAATTTTTTCTTTTTTGCATGCCCCTAGCATGATAATGCCCCCAGCATGGTGATGCAAAATCGAGATACATGCCCCCCAAGCTTCATGGCATTCACGGAGTGGATGGAATGAAGGTTTAGTTGAAAAAACTCGATTTTGAAGGAGGATGCATGTCTCCGGGGGCCAGCCGCCATCATCAGAATGACGGAGTGGAGGCTGGGGCATTTCCTGTGGAAATAAGACCATGGAGGAGTGGTCAATGACTATATGTGAAGTGTGAACCGGGGAATGAAAGTTGGTCTACGACTTTGATCGTTCTTCCTTCATGCGGAAAACACATCACTCTAAAGAGTGAGGACACAATAGCAGGTATGCGATAAATATAGTCTCGTCCAATGAGTAAATTGTAATCTAACGGACCTTGGACTACCATGAGACCCATTTGGATAGTCTTCCCTTCTAACGTGATAGGTACATTGGGAAGAATTCCTAAAGGTCGAGTGATTTCTCGATGGAAACCTATAAGGTTTCTCATCTCAGGCAGAAGCATTGGGGAACCAAGTGCTTCCCAAGCTGTTGAAGAAAGGATACTCACATTCAATTGGAAGGGTAGCCTCTAGTCCATAAACTAGTTGAAATGGAGTGAAACCAGTGGCATCCTTCACGGAGGTTCGGTAAGCCCATAAGGTAGGGAATAACATCAAATGCCAGTTAGATTTATGCACACCAACGATACATTGAAGCATTGTAACCAAAATTTTATTGACAACTTCAACTTGACCATTGGATTGAGGGTAGTATGGAGTTGAACTATCGTGTTGCAAGCCTAGCTGGGTTGTTAATTCCGACATCATATGATTACGGAAATGCTTTCCGTGATCAGTGACAATGGCTTGAGGGACGTCGAATCGCGAAATAACATGATTGAATAAAAATTGCGCCACAGTGTGACCGTCTTCAGTTAATGTAGGCATCGCCTTGGCCCATTTAGTAAAGTAATCGACGGCAACAATGACAAACCCATGCCCCCCGACCGAGCGAGGGTTACAGGTCATATAATCAATGCCCCATTCTGCAAAAGGGCCGACGGAAACCACAGGGTGCAACGAAGCAGAAGGCGCTCGCATTTTCTGCTGTTATATCTGGCACTCATGACAAGAGCGGACGGTAAGGATGAAATCCTTGAAAATAGAGGGCCAAAAATAGCCAGCATGAAGGATTTTTTGGGCTGTAGCATATCCGGACATATGTCCGCCACAAGCACCAGAGTGGCAGTCATTTAGAACCCGTTCAGCTTCCTCTAGGGTAAGACAACGGCGGAGAACGGAGTCTGCACCAAGACGATATAATGTATCTCCAATGATACGGTAGGGTTGAGATTGATGACGAATCCTCCGCCGAGCGTCTTTAGACACACCCGAGCGGAAGGAGGATGTTTGCAGATAGGTGATTATATCTCCGTACCATGGATCGAGGGTGCTAATGAGGAACAGGGTTTCATCTGGAATTTGATCTTCTGCGGGCGAGATCGAGGAAGAAGATGGCAAAGAGCAAATTAACTCAGCAAACACAAGGGATTTCTTAGACTTGGCAATGGTAAATTCCAAGTCAAACTCTTGGAGGATAACAATCCACTTTGAGTATTTTCCCCCTAGTAACTGGCGTGACAATATATACGTCATGGGGTTGCAATCAGAAATCACAGTGGTAGTACGCAAAAGAATATAATGACGGAAATGTTGTACAACACAAACTGCGGCTAGTGCCAACTTTTCGATATAAGCATATCGAGTTTCCGTATCTAAAAGGTTGCGGCTGAGATAATAAATAACATGTTCAGTGTTATCATCATCAGTTTGAACAAGAACCATGCCGATAGTGGTATCAGCGGCGGCTAAATATAATGTGTAGTCGCGATAATAATCCGGAGGACGAAGCAATGGAGCAGAAACAAGAAGACTCTTGAGACGCTCAAAAGATTCCTGAGCTGTGGCATCCCAATGAAAAGGGATATCACGCTTCAGTAATCGTGTAAAACCTTTAGCCACCTCGGCATAGTTGGGAACAAAACGACGTAAAAAATTGGCTTTCCCTGCAAACTCTGCAACTGATGCAAAGAAGTTGGTGGCGGGAGGTTGATGATTGCTTCGACTTTAAGGGGATCCAAACGGATGCCCTCTTTAGAAATGATAAACCCGAGAAGTCTACCAGATTCAACACAGAAGACACATTTGTGAGGATTAAGCCTGATTCGGTAGTATCGGCAACGAAGAAAGATTTCGCGAAGGTGTTTAGGGTGTTCTTGACGTTTAGCTGAATGAGCAGGAAGATCATCCAGATAAGGTTGCACAATATGCCAAATGTCATGAAATGCATAAGACATTGCACACTGGAAGGTAGCACCGACATTTTTAAGGCCGAAAGGGAGCTTCTTATAGGCAAAAGTCCCCCATGGGCAAATAAAAGCAGTTTTGTGTTGATCAGCGGGAGCAATATTAATCTGGTTATAACCAGAGAAACCGTCCATAAAAGAATACATTTCACTGCCAGCGCACTCGTCAATGATCTGATCAATAAATGGTGTGGGAAAGTTATCTTTAGGACAGGCTTTGTTTATCTCGCAGTAATCGACACAAACTCGGATGGTACCCTGTTTTTTAGTTACAGGGACAATGTTAGAAACCCAATTCGTAAGAGGAATAGGGTAAATAAAACCGGCGTTAAGAAGCTTTTCTACCTCGGCCTTAATCGCCGCAGCCTTCCGAGGGTGTACAGGGCGTAAACGTTGTCGAACAGGCTTAGCATCTGGGTATGTGATTATTTCATGTATCACTATACTAGAATCAATGCCGGGCATTTCTTCATATGACCATGCGAAAACATCACGAAATTCGTGAAAAAGTTCGGAATAAAGTTGAATCTCCTCTAGAGTACAAGTGACTCCGATGTGGAGATGCTCAACTATCCCAGGTTTGACTGAGATGTCGAGGGGTTGGGTTCGCGTATTGTTTGCCATATTTCCTTCAGAAAAAACCTGATCAATTCGAATAGGCGTTTGAAGGATTTGTGATGGGAGACAAGGAGCAAACCGCTCGAGGCATGTCAAAACATGCTGCGAGGCAGGGAGAAACGAGGAACGATGGTGAGAACTATACCAGGGAGGTTCGTCCAGAGACATAGTCTCAATAATAGCTTCGTCAGAGAGGAATGTTTCTCCTAGGGAATCCGAAGAAGCCTCGTCTAGAAACCCTGACGATGGAGTAAGCGCAGAAGAGGGAGCCAAGGAAGCAATGATTTCAACATAATTAAACTTGGCAGGACTCAACGGCATCCGGTCGCCCCATGAATCGACTTGGTCTGTGGGGAGTACGAGCCACAGATCAGGGCCAATAGCGATCATGTTGATTGAGGCGATATTTAAATAAGGGAGTGGAAAAATACGCATAAGATCAGGATCTTTAAAAAGTCCAGCTCCTAGACTCTTAGGGAATTTGGAGGTATGCTCCACAAACAGAATGGTGCCTTCGGAAGAAGAAGCAAAAAAGGAGAGCTGGTCAATGGTAACGATCTTCCCTTGATGAGGGAAATGGATAATTCGGAAAAAAAATGAAGCAACAGCTTGCATCGCGTATATCCAGCTACGTCCGAGAAGGAGGTTGTAGGTGAGAGTAGCAAGTACGACTTCAACTTCCATCTCGACTGTTTTCCCTTCCAAAGAGATTGGTAACCGCTGGAGTATACCGTAAGGATGGGACGCTCTTCCATCAAAAGCCTCCAAGGTAGTAGGAGATTGGCTCAACGTTGGAGATCAAATAGCTTTCCAACAGGCAACAGACATGATGCAAGTTGAGGCACCTTCATCAATAACTGTACGATGAATCGTTTTGGAATCAATAATTACCTGTATGAGGAAGGCGATTTGGGGAGGCAGCCTCTGAGTGTGGCGTTCAAAGTCAAAAGTTATTAAATCCGAATCGGTCGGGTCTATGCCACCTGTTGGGCAATTTATTGGACTTAAATTGCTGCATAAATTATCGACCAGGGAAACTCGTAAGCTTGTGATGATGCCAGCACAATATATGCAGGATTAGGCAACTAACTCTATGTCTAACTAAATTATTTAAGATTTAATACAATATGCAAGGGAAGAGGCTCCTAACTAAGGAGGTCCTGGTTTTCCTTCCCTACAGTATCATAGAGAAACCATATAAAACTAAAAACTTGAAATAAAGACAAGAGAATGAACATTAATTGTTGCTCAGATTCAAGTAGAGAGAGAGACTAACTTAGTCTCTTGATTGTCCTCTCATGCAATAATCCAAACTAAACTAAGATTCATTCATAAGCAGAAGAAATGAAATAAAAGTGCAAAAGAATGAATTCCAATTATCATACAAATCAAATAGAGAGAGAGAGCCTAACTTAGACCCTTAGTTGTTCTCTCACATGCTGATAAGATTTTAATTCAAAACTCATTCACCAATCAAATCCTTAAACATCTAAACAATGAAATGAAACAAGATCTAATATGAAATAACATGTTTCTCTCATCCTTTTAGAGTGAGCTCAATTCTCCTAAGAACAAGACAAATTATTCCATATACTACATTAAGCAAACTTATATCTAAAAACTACATAATGGAAATAAAACTACATAATGGGAATATATGAAAAATGAAGCCTTATTCTATTCCATCATCAATTGGATACAATGCTCTAAGAGTCCTCTCCTTTCGAATGGAGGAGGTACTCCTATTTATACAAAAACTTATGATAACAACCTCATAAATGTAAACCCACTATTCTCTCCTTTGACCCACATATTTCTCAAACAATGATGACACATAACCCTATCCTCCATGATCTCCTCCATGAGGTCCATGATCTTCTCCATGAAGTTTATCTTATCAAATTCGAATTTGATCATTCAAGGCCACATAAAGATGTCCTGGAAGCTTCCTTTATGCCTACACATGTCAACAAACTCATTCTAATTGTTAGGTATAAGTATAAGCATTTTATTTTCTAAAGTTTAGCCATAAATTCACTTAAAAATATTAAGAATTAATAAACTTTGGAAAAGCATAGTTATAATCCAATAATGAGGTAAATGGAATGATGTGGAGGTGGAATGGAGGTGACATGAAGGTAAGATGTGAAGATATTGGTGAATAATGGAGTGAAAATAGGGACCATTTTGAGGCCCAACATCTCCCCCAAACTCAAGATATTGCATGTCCTCATGCAATCTATGGTATTGAATGTCCTCATGCAATCTATTACATTACGTTTTGAGCTTTGGCTTAAACTCTGCATGATATCATTTACATAACTTTTGCAAAGCATTATTTTGATGAATTACAACTTGATCGGTTCTTGTGTTTCAACCATATTTTGTTTGTTGCAGTCAATGTATGATCTTTGCATATTGATAATGTGATTTTTGTTGCAGAGTATTTGTGTTGGAATGCATCATGGTTGGTTCTTGTGTAACAACCATGATTGTATTGGCATCCAATTAACTTCTAAATGCTTTCGACAAAGCCATTTGTATGCTCATGTAATAGTGAATATAGTTTGAAGGTAAGTGGGGTTAGAATGTGGATGTTGTATGAATGTGACAAAGTATGTATGTAAAAACAGATGGTTTGGAAAGGAAGTGAAGTGGGGAAAAGAAGGGAAAAGGAAGTGAAGTTTTTCCAAAAATTATTATTCTAACTTTTCAAGGAATTTAATGGTTAAAAGTTAGAAAATATCATACCTTAACTTACCATTCCAAAAATGGATGAGATCTGTGCACGTGTGGCTGCAAGAACTTTTGTTCATGGTCTTCTTTACTTGGTTGGAAAAATCATGCATGAATCATGCATGTGCAGCTGCCACAATTCTGCTCTAAATCTGCTTCTTCAAGCTGTGGATGAAAGATGAATCTGTATGATTGTATCGGCTGCTGGATCCTCTGCTGCTGGATGAAAAATCTGAGGAGTCTGCTGAACATGGCTGAAAGTTGTATCTGCTGCTGGATGGTGAATCTGATGAGTCTTGTTGAATATGGTTGAAAATATATAAGGTTTGGAAGGTATACAAAAATATAGAAGTTACATTTTCCTCCCAGCCTTATTTATTCACTTGTGCTCAAGTGAAATACAGTGTATACAATGAATGGAAATACAATGAATGGAAATTGGCTTCATCTGCTACAAAATATGGGTCTTCAAGTCTTCAACGCTCGATGGCACAAATCTTATTATGTGATTAAATGTGTCGATGTCGAACATAGCAAGAAGTTGTTGACTTAGTGGCCGTTAATGAATGTCCCTAGCCAACACAAGAGCTCCCACCATTGATTCCAATGGGAGTCAGGATGCCTAACACATCTTTGTAGGTACGAATAAATTTGTCGTAGTCGAGTCACCTACAAGATCCAACGAACAAGGGATATTAATGTACTCCCATTGTTCATTGGCAAGAGTACTTGCCATTAAGGCATGCAAGCCTCTAGGTGTTTTTTTCAATGATACATAGACTCTAGGACTTTGACTCAAGCAGAGTTTTATTGGTGGAAATGAAGGGGAATGATAATGACAAAGAAAATGGATGGATGTAAGGAAAATGCATGGTGGATGAATAAGAACTCTTGCTGTGAAAAATGGATATGGAAATGTCATGCTTTATAGATGTACAATTGGTGGGATTCAAAATCTTTTCAGAAAGGGAGTTGGAAGGTAGTGGTTGTCGAGATGGATTTGTCCAGAATTTATCATGAATTTAGTCTTTGGAAGACTAATGGACGTCACAATGTAATCTCCTGAATGTTCGCTTTGATTATCCTGTAACCTGTAAAAAAACTTGGCAGAAAGAAAACATAAGTTTGTTCAAGAAGAATTGCGCATTTCCTTCATGATTCTTACGCAAAAATTTCATACCAAATAAAACAGATTTAAGAGAAATCAAAGTGTTGCAAGTGACTCAATTCATGATTTAAGTTTCAATCCATTTTAAAAGTAACCATGAAAAATAATACTCCCTGTCAGATAACTTCTGAATGTGCTCCGCGAAAAGATGGCCATTTGAATTATTTGTTGTGTCAAAATTGAAGAATAATTAACAAATACCAATCCCTACAAGATTTGAACTCATGACCTCCATTATGTAATTTGTATGACTTACCAATAAATCACAAGCCACATTTATGAATTTAATGGAAATTTGGAAATTATTCTAAAATGAAAATTGAAACAACAACTTGACAAGTGGCCAATCTAAATCCAAGATTTTTAGGAAATATAATTCAAAAATATTTGCCAAATCATTTTTTATATCTTTTGAATTCATCATTTCCAAGATTCTTAGGAAAATGAAATTCCTAAATATTTGCCAAATTATTTTTCATATCTTTTGAATTTATCATTTCCAAGTTTTTTTAGAAAATGGAATTCCAAAATATTTGGCAAATTATTTTTTCATATCTTTTGAATTTATTCTTTTTGCCTAAAAAGTGGATTCTTTAACCAATTTTTATTCTATAAAAGCTTAGGAAATGTTTATGATTTGTTTTATATATTTTTTTTTTGTTGCAGGTTGTAAGTATGGAGAAAATCTCATCTTTGTAGTAAGAATTTTTTTTTTTTTAATTAACTTTTTTATTTAATTATTAAATTTTTTATCAAAATTTTTTTAAATTTATTGTTTGATTTTTTTATTTGCAGCTTGGCAACACTACTGGGTGGCTGGCCATAGCTCTGTGGCTGAGCCAATGGATGGCCATGGCCTTGGCTGCTGGCTACATTTAATTGAAAAACCGTTTTTTTTCACGCAACTTCACAAATAACACTCCAGAGAACCCTGAAAATCTCTCAAATGGTTACGAATTTTGCGAAAACATTTCGCACTTAACATAATTCACCCCGTTCTGAGAAAAACCCATGTTTTAGATTTTTCAGATTTGTTTTCATTTGGTCACAAAATGCATTTTAAAAATGACGTTTTTAACCTCTGCGAATTTGGCCTCTGCTACAGTGAAATTAGTTTTTTTTTTTTTTTTGTTTTTTTTTTTTTTTTTTTTTTAAACTAGAGCAATGCACAACTATCTTTTATTTTTTCAAAATCACACATAACATTTGCAGTGATTTGTTTCCTTGGCTTCCATGAATTTTCATTTGTTTACTTTATTCTCATTTTTGTTTTTGTGTTTTTATTTATTTTTATTATTTAGAAAAACAAATATTGATTTTTTCAATAAAAATATACTAACATGAAATCCTTTTTCTGATCCTCCAGATCACACAAAGCATAGGAAGAGAGCATACTTATGGATTCTTTATGTAATTGAAATCTGAAATTTGAAAAGAAATATAAGAAGAATTTGATTTCAAACCTCAAATTTTAACTTTCTAATCTCCACTTGTTTTCCTTCTTTACAAATATTCCTTTGATTGTAGATTCCTGCCAATGGTTAGTGATTTTTTTTTTTTTTTTTTTTTTATTATTTATTTATTAAATCTAAAATGAAAAACTAAATTTTTTTATTTTGTTAAAAATCTAAAATTAAAAAACTAAATATCATCTAAAAATTTAAGGATTTTTTTTTGTATTTTTTTTTTAATCTAAAAATAAAAACTAATTTTTATTGGTTAAAAATCTAAAATACTAAATTTCATCTAAAACTTTAAAGATGTTTTTTCACAAACTTCTTTATTGTCTTTTTGCAAATTAGCTCTCCAGCAAGAGTTTTTTTATTTGAACCAAATCAATGGATTTTCTGATCTTCCTGATCGCACGAAGCGCAGGAAGAGAGCATACTTATCGATTGATTTGTGTTTATTTATGCAGGGGGGTGTTTTTGAAAAGACGAAATTTAAAACTAACTAAATACTAAACCATAAAAAAAACTCAAACTTAAACTTCTTTGTGAAGATCCTGCTGTCACCAGGGTTCACAAATTATTTTGTCTTAAAGAAAAATACTGGAACTGAATTAAATTCCTAATGCCTAATCCCTTAGCACCATCCCCGGCAACGGCGCCAAAATGTTGGGCAATTTATTGGACTTAAATTGCTGCATAAATTATCGACCAGGGAAACGCGTAAGCTTGTGATGATGCCAGCACAATATATGCAGGATTAGGCAACTAACTCTATGTCTAACTAAATTATTTAAGATTCAATACAATATGCAAGGGAAGAGGCTCCTAACTAAGGAGGTCCTGGTTCTCCTTCCCTACAGTATCATAGAGAAACCATATAAAACTAAAAACTTGAAATCAAGACAAGAGAATGAACATTAATTGTTGCTCAGATTCAAGTAGAGAGAGAGACTAACTTAGTCTCTTGATTGTCCTCTCATGCAATAATCCAAACTAAACTAAGATTCATTCATAAGCAGAAGAAATGAAATAAAAGTGCAAAAGAATGAATTCCAATTATCATACAAATCAAATAGAGAGAGAGAGCCTAACTTAGACCCTTAGTTGTTCTCTCACATGCTGATAAGATTTTAATTCAAAACTCATTCACCAATCAAATCCTTAAACATCTAAACAATGAAATGAAACAAGATCTAATATGAAATAACATGTTCCTCTCATCCTTTTAGAGTGAGCTCAATTCTCCTAAGAACAAGACAAATTATTCCATATACTACATTAAGCAAACTTATATCTAAAAACTACATAATGGAAATAAAACTACATAATGGGAATATATGAAAAATGAAGCCTTATTCTATTCCATCATCAATTGGATACAATGCTCTAAGAGTCCTCTCCTTTCGAATGGAGGAGGTACTCCTATTTATACAAAAACTTATGATAACAACCTCATAAATGTAAACCCACTATTCTCTCCTTTGACCCACATATTTCTCAACCAATGATGACACATAACCCTATCCTCCATGATCTCCTCCATGAGGTCCATGATCTTCTCCATGAAGTTTATCTTATCAAATTCGAATTTGATCATTCAAGGCCACATAAAGATGTCCTGGAAGCTTCCTTTGTGCCTACACATGTCAACAAACTCATTCTAATTGTTAGGTATAAGTATAAGCATTTTATTTTCTAAAGTTTAGCCATAAATTCACTTAAGAATGTTAAGAATTAATAAACTTTGGAAAAGCATAGTTATAATCCAATAATTAGGTAAATGGAATGATGTGGAGGTGGAATGGAGGTGACATGAAGGTAAGATGTGAAGATATTGGTGAATAATGGAGTGAAAATAGGGACCATTTTGAGGCCCAACACCACCGATGGCAGATAGCATGGACTTCCTCTGAGAAGGGCAGCTCTGGAGAACCTCTAAAGCGGACATAGCCGACGGAGTCTGTGCTAAGTCCTCAATGATGTTGTAGTGCTGTGCAGCACGAGCATTCAGATTATACGAGGATTTCCGGAGTACTCCTTTTGGAGGGGGTCGAAGAGGAGTTTCAGTGGTAGGTCTCTCGATGTGGAGCGGACCTGAACTGAACGGGGGAGAACTTGGGGGAACCTCAGGCTCCTTCCCGGTAGATGACGGATAATCTTTCGTTCGAGTACTGACATTAATGGGTATTGTACCAGCCATAAACACTTGAGAACCAAAGGAAGAGGGAGGCTGAGTAGGGTCAGCCACCATTTGAATTTTTTGAGTGTGTTGGGTGGGAAAGGGTTGTTTGAGCACCGCAGGAGTCCCAGAGGTGCCTTTTAACAAACGACTAAATTCGGACCACCTCGGGAAATCCTTGGTAAAGTGATCTTCATCACAAATAAGACAAGGATATTTGGGTTTGCGTTTAGTGCCGTCCTCAGGCTGAGGTTTTGGGGTTTCCTGCTTAGGCTGTTCCGGCTTATTTTTCGCTTTCCCTTTTTTCTTCTCTTTCGAAGCCTTGTTTGCCGTGTTAGATTGGATGACATTAACCTCAGAAGTAACATTCGAACCAGGCGATGCCTAGGAAGGTTGTCCAATCGAAGCAGCTGTTTTTTGCTTTGCAGGGTTCGTCGAATTTTTCTTTGAGGATGAATTAACCGAACCAATGATACTGTCAACAGTGGGTGTTGGCGGGGCTTTAGATGTTCCTTGTCTTGGGACATCAGGCAGATAATCATATAATGTACCTGACTGAGAATAAACCAAGTCAAGGTACTGAGCTCGAGCAATAGCTTGCTCTTTAGTGACACACGCCCCCATGGCGATATCCCGAGCTATCGGAGGCACGAACGAAGTCGTAAACCAATCGGTAAGAAGCTGGTCGGGGATCCAAAATTTGATCATACGTCTACGCTGTCTCCATTCATGGATATGATCAGAGATATGCGTAGCCGTCGCTTGTCTTAAGGAAGTGAGGAGGTGCGTACCCGTTTCGTATCGAATGGGTAACTGGAAGTGAGTGAGAAATGCCATAGCCAAAGAATTGAAATCTTGAAAGGACCTGCGATGAAGTTCGATATACCACTTAGCGGCAGAGCCAGTGAGAGTCCTTTGAAAAAGGCGAAGCCGAATTGAATCGTCAAGCCATGAATTAGATGAACACCACAAATGATAGGTCATAACATGGGCTTGTGGGTCTTCGTTGGCTTTACCATCAAATTTTGGACAATCACCAGGTATTTTTGTTGGAACCGGAGGCCAATAAGCATTATGAAGAATAGGATCATTGGTTAATTTGGATACATCCGGTGATTCTAAAGTCGCTAAGAATGGTAATTGAGGATTGAAAGGCATCTGGGGCTGTTGGTGGGGTGGAGCACCAGGGTTCCAACCAGGTGGTGGTTGCCCCCATAGAGTTTGTCCGCAAGGATTTGGCCCCATAGTGGGTTGGCCATAGGGATTTGTATAGTGCCCCCCAACATAAGGATTACCAAATGATGCTGCAGGTGTTCCATATCGCTGTTGATAAGTTTGCGAGGGATTCGCTTGCAGTTGCTGGTAGTTCTGGTACGGGGCAAATGAAAATTTCCCTTGAGGTTGTTGGTAGCCATATGGTGGTGGGGCTCCAAATTGAGTTTGAGGACTAGGTTGGGTTGGATAAAAAGTTTGTGATTGAGACCCAGCCTGCATTTGAAGACCAGACGGGTATTGGGGTCGCATTTTGGGCCACAGACCGGATTGAGCAGCGCCAGCAGGTTGTCCGATAGGTTGGGTTATCTGGCCGGAAGGAAAACCTTTTTGATAGTGAGGTTGGCCGATCTGTCCAGAAGGTTGTACCTGCTGATACTGAGGTTGGCCTACCTGCAGAGATTGGAAGTGTTGTTGCGCAACTGAAGGTTGACCCAACGCACTAGATGGCTGAGGAGGCTAGGCAATTAGTTCGCCCAACTGTGTTTGAGGCTGACCAGCTTGCCCAAAAGGTTGTGAATACTGGACAGTAGGTTGACCAAGTGGTTGAGTAACCTGTTGAGACATTGGACTATATTGGATATTGGATTGGCTCGGGTTAATAGTTTGTTGACCAATTTGTCCAGGAGGATAACCTTGCTGGGTACCAGGTTGTACTTGTTGAAAAGATGACTGACCTGAGTTGCCAGAAGGTTGCATATAAGAAGAGGAAAAATGAGCACCAGTAGCGAAAGGGTTTCCACGAAGGGATTGCTCTGGTTGGCCTTGAGGGGGTTGTTTTGGAGATTGTGCAGATGAAACTTGACCACCATGGAAAGAAGTGGAGGTCCAATCAATTGACAATGGGACTGATACCTCAACAACCGGTTGAGATGACAAATATGGATCATACGGCCCCTGTATTGGGACATTTGTCGTGGAATCAAAGACTCCAAATAAGGAAGCCGAAGGACGACCAAAAATAGGAGTCGAAGAGGCAAGACAAACCGTTGGAGTGGTCGCGACAGAGGTAACAGATAGACTGTGACTTTGTGGAGTAAAAGGCTCCGTAGTAGGGAAAATGTGTGATGGCTAGACAGGACTTGTGAACGGAGTTTCAGAAGGCATAGCATCTCTTAAAGCTTTATATGCTGGTGGTAAATTTGTAGTAGTAGGTGTACTACTAACATGTATAGGGTCCGTGGAGGTGCAAATTTCACCGCTTGTCGCAACGGACTCATCAGTCGTTGCAGGGGACAAATTATCCATGTCATATGGAACAGATGGGACCGACACACGAGGAGAGGTATGGTCCCAGAAAGGGACACTGTCCTCAAAAGGTTCCCACGCAGGGTTCCAATGAAATTGGTAAGTCTCGTCACCTGGGGCATGAGAACTATGTGGTTGTACACTTAAAACCACAGGAAGACTCACAACCAGTGTTTCGGTAGAAGATGAAACTGGTAATTCCGCCAGGGTGAAACTTACGAAGTCTACCAAGACAACCCCTACTTCGAATTAACAAAGACAAAAGCTAATTGGGTATATGTTATCGTGGCCAATAAATTTTAAGACACTGAACTTAACCTCTTAATTTTTTAAGAGTCGAGAAAAGGATAAAAGATGACTCTAGTCTCCTTCGAATATTTAATGAGTATGAAGTGACAAGACGCTCACAGGCACCTTTTCGTTTAGGGAGTCCGAAAAGGATCAAAAGTGACTGCTCTGGAATTCTAGGTAGAGGGTGTGCCAAACTTTTCGCAAAACCACGGAATACTTTTTAGGGTATGGGTGGTCGATCTTCATGAATGTTGTGTTCACTGCATTGCGAATCGTAGGGCGGCTGACACGGCTTCCTATGGATAAAGGCTTTATTCCTATAGGGGTATCCCAATATATACTCGACGGTACGTGGGAGCACAGTCCGTATTGGCACCTATCGTTTCACCGTGGAGGAATCACCCAACCAATCGACGATAAACTACCAGGTTTAAAGACGCCGGAACACGTCTCTAACCTAGACCTATAGAGTGTTTGCGTTATGTTCCAATGCGTTGTTATGTTCATTGAGTTCATTTTAAAGTTTATCTTTGATTATGTTTCAATTTTTTTGTCCTACCGTATGTGATATCTCAAAAACTTCTTACATGCAAACTATATGCCAAAATTAGATCATTCGATTCGATGAATTCTATCTACAGGAGGGTTGAGATCTTTTTCACAAACGAAATGATCACTTCAACAAACAACAAAGATCCTAATGTAGCTAATAACAAGAAACGAAATTTTTCCTTTTTCTTTTTAATAGCAACAAATAACAATAAATGCTAACTACTATGATGCAAGAGATTTTTTGTTTTTCTTTCCTTTAAGATGGCATGATGCATGTAAACAAATTCTAAGAGATATGCACAATCCAAGTTCAGTCAATGAAATAGAACCAATTCTGAAACACCAAAATGAACCATGCAAGCAAGGAAAAACACAAAGACTAGTGAAATCCAAAGAGGCTAGAAGTGAAGTACTCAGAGTATAGAAGATCAAGCTTTAGCAAATTACTAGATAAGTGCAGAACACAACCAACAAGCTGACTGGATAATCAAGAGACCGAAATTTCCCACAGAAGGCTAGACATGCAAAGTCACTAGATGTCCTAGGGCTGAGATGAAAAGCAAAGAAATAGGCAACCAGCTGAAGGATAAAGGCTAAGACCATTCAAGCAGAGGTTCAACACAGTTCCAGAGGCTGTAAGAGATATAACAAGAGACTGAAAGAGCTTTCCACACACACACAGGCAAAATTTACAGAGCTGGCGCGACTGTCAGCCTGCAACTTGCGCTACCACAGGATTAGCTCGAGTTGCTTTTGAGCAACATGCGCCAACTGGCGCGACTGTCAGAGAAATAACCACGCCAATTAAGCTTGCCAACTAGAAAAATAAATGATACGACCTCAGGTCGGGTTGATAGTGCTCAAATGGGTCAAACAGTAAAGAATAAACTCAAGACTGACTCAGGAAGCTCATTCACTCAAGCAAGCGGAAGAAAATTAACATGCAAGACAAAAATCAACTAGCTTCTCCCCAGTGGAGTCGCCAAATTGTTGGTCAGGTAAATCCCCTCTGCGGACAGAGGCGATCCCACTAGCCTATAATAGAACTAGCCACAATCAAACCACGCTGCTAAGAAAGTTCCTAGTTATGCATCAAAGGTGAATCAAGAAGACCAACATGGAGTCCAATGCTATGATTGAAGCAGAGTTGATATCCCCGCTCCCTTGCTCCAGCAGATCATAAACTAACACCTGCACATGCAAAGGAAGAGACAGATACCAACATAACAGCTACCAAGGCACAACTGTATTTCAGTCAGAAAGGAAATAAATCAACACATCACCATAATAGACAATGAGATTGGAACTATAATAGCAGTCGCTCATCAATTAATAATAAACAGGAAGAGTTACAACCATTTTTCTGACGCTGACCCTCTCCTGGCTGGGCGAGTAACTATATGTGTCGTGCAATGCATCTCCTCTCCGGCAGCATAACCTCTCTAGCACTCACTAGAATTCCTCCAAGAACTCAAGAACTCAACATCTAACACTCCATGACTAATCATTATCACTCTAATCCCTCAATCACTCAATCTAGCCCCAGCCTGTCCAATGCATAATGACAAGCTTATATAGATGAAGAAGGGAGGAGGATACGATGAACCGGGACACCTTTTGTGGATTAGCATTATCCTCAAAAGCCACTAAAGATGGATATAGGATAAAGCTCGACAAAAGACTGATTTTTTATCTTCAGAAAAGCTCCATGTAATGAAGGAAACAACAGTCGGACGTGCGTTAAGGCAAAAAGCACGACCAAATTTGGCGCAACTGCTGCTCTAAGACAGAGCACCAATGGTTGCGCCCTCTATTGAGGATCTCCATCATTGGCGCGGGTAGGATACTATGGACTTGCGCCAATGGAAAAAGAGCACTTTTCAGGGATGATCTGTAGGAGGTGTCTTCTGGGAACATGAAGTACATACTCAGGGGAACATAATGCAAGTGTTTTTAGACTTTGTCACTTCTTATAACTCCCAGAATGAGTCCTCCAAGGTACGACAAGAGGAGTAACAGGGATGGTGACAAATTACTGTGTAACACACTTATTAAATAACAAGTGTCCATTTACAATAAATGCTATTCAAACTAACTAGCTAACTAATCTCCTAAAATAGAGCCTAAGATACGACACATTTGGAGAGTCATATCTTGTTACAACAATATACTAAGTCTAATTGTCTCGATTAAATAATTAATCATTCTAGAATAATAATTACTAATTTAATTTCTTAAATTAATAATTATTTTATTTCAATTTTATATCCTATGATAATAAATTATTTTTGGATCATCTAACATTCCATTTGACCAAAATTTACTTAATTTTCCTAGCATAGGATAGGCACCTTTTTTTTAATCCTAACATTTTTTTATGTATATTTAGGTTTGGTAATTTCCAACCCTTTTTTTAATCCTAACACTTTTTGTGCATATTTAGGTTTGGTAATTGCCAACCCTTTTTTTTTTAGTAGGCCTATGTTTTGTTTTAAACCTCATAACTTTTGAACTCGAAAACCATTTAGGGTGATTTTTTTTCTTGGGTCCATTTTTTATCGATCTAATTTATCAGCCATTTACCACTCATATCCTAGAATTGTATGGAGTTGTATGAATATGTTCAGCCTCATACAACCAGGTATGACCACCATTTCTTTACAATCAAAATTGTTCTCGATAATTTCAAAGTTTTCTCTACAATCTCACTTATTTTTTCTCATTTCTAAGGTTTATTTTCTCTTGGGGGTGAATTTCTCTTTTCTTGAACCATGTATGGGCTATATGGACTCTAATTTGTAGTGTAAAACCCCATTTTTTTATTTCTTGCACTGATTTTTCTATTGTATGACTGGTTTCCCTGCTATTGAGCTAACTCATCTACTTAATGGATGTAATTTCTCAATGTATAGATCACATTTGCGATATGAAAATTAGATTTTTAGTATTTGTAATTATACTTGTGGGTTCTCTTACATCAACAATGTACAACAAATTTCTCTTTTTGCAATGTTGGTAGTACCCAAATGAAAATTTCTCTCTATCTACAAGCATGTAATAAGACAAATTGTAGAGATTCAATATCATTGTATTAATTAGGCAATTTCTCTTTAAATATATGGCCACCTTCATTCAAGCCTATGACCTACCACCTCTGATTAGTCTTTTCCAAAACATACAGGCTCAGATATGGGAGTATTTTGTTGCTATGAATTTGGATTTGGGGATTTTTACCACCATTGGACCATTGTTTATGGTCTCTCCAATTATTTTTAGATGCCTTATTTGTTTCCAGTGATCTGTTCAATTATTTGTAGGTAGAGAGCAATTATTTTGATGTGATCTCTCACTTGATTTGCAAAAATAGCTTGTTTGGCATTATTTGTTTCTAAGCACTTGAATTACATCATAGAAGTTTCTTTACATCTGATTGATCAATAGTATATTTTTTTCCCTAGAACGATGGGGCTTTAATTTATCACCTTTTTATTGCAATTATGACAGCTTATTAGATGTATCCTTCATTGGATTGTGGCATTGTTTTAGTGGATGCATGCATAATGCTTCATCCTTGATAATTTGTTTTGTTACCAACACTATGTGGGGTATTTCACTTACATATTGTTGAACATGATCACATTTATCTGTGATTTTAGCACTAGATTGGTACTTCTCTCATATTTATTCAACTACATATTAGGGGCATTTATTATTACTAGTGATTGTGTTTATACTTCTTTCTAAGTGTTTTTTTGTTACTAGAGATAGCATTCAGATTTCTTCAAGAGTGTTTCTTGCTACTAGTAATGATGTTCAAACTTCTTCAAGAGTGTTGTTGTACCATGGTTGGTTAGCCTTTGTAGTCATAATGACTTAGGGGAAATTTTGTGTTATTTGTTTTCGTCAAAGATAATTTTACATGGGGGTGTTGGAACCAAAGGTTGCTTGAGTAGCTAAAGAAGTATCGTGGCTCTAACTACTTCAAAATTCTACCAGTAAGATAATAAGTGGAAATTAATGTGTTTTCTTACAATTTATTATATCACTCCAAGACCAAACATATTGATCTTGATACTCTTTTGAGAGCTGGTAGCTAATGGTATTTTTCTTCTCCAATACCAAACACACTGATCTTGATACTCATTTGAGGTCAAGTAGTTGATGGTGTTTTTTGTCTCTAATACCAAGCACATTGATCTTGAAATTTATTCAAGATATGGTAGATGATGGTGTTTTTTTTCTCTAAGACCAAACATATTGATCTTGATACTCATTCAATATTTGATTGCTGCCGGTATTTATTTCTCTTTAGAGCCAAACAAATTGAGATTGATATGCATTCAATATATGGTAGTTGATAATGTTTTTTTTGTCGTAGGTATTGTCCTATTGAATAGAAAGTTGTAGATATAGTCACCAAATCCATCATAGTGATGAAGTTTCTCCGACTTCATAATTCCTTGAGGATGCAAAAATTTGTCACGAAGGGGTAATATTAGTTAATGGTATCTTCCTATTATTATTATAGCCCTTTATTTATCATTAAGGGAAAGGATAGAATGTGAACATATTAATGATTTCCTAGTGGTATTTTGATCAAGTCATTCTTCAACAAATCACCATATTGTAAAAAGGTTTTATCCCACATATATCGAGGGATTTTTTTCCTTTCAGTCTCTAAAAAATATTAAAGGTGAAGGAGAATCTATTGAGTGTGCAAGGTAAGAAAATATGCAGTAATGGAGTGTGATGTATACATATGTAGTGTGGTCCAATGAATATTTGGGGGTGTAGCCTTATATTATTTGAAGCTTATCTACATAATAAAAGAGCTACTTACATGAATGTTTCTCCAAACTAGGGTTTTGCCATGTAAATTCCTTTATCCCTCTTTTTTATTTGTTGTTTGATTTCCTACATTTTCTTATGCTTTCCTAGGATATTATACCAAGTAGATATTTGTTATATGTTTATGCATATTTATCAAATATAAAATGGTATCAATGTTTATCTAGAAAATAAAGAAGCAATGTGGTTCTAGTTGGTTCAGAAAACTTAGATATAGAAATCATGGGGCTTGCATACAATTTAGTATATCACTCCAAGAACAAACACATTTATCTTGATACTCATTCAAGATCTATATGATGGTGTTTTTTGTCTTGATTATTGTCTTACTATATAGCAAGCTATGATATATTCACCAAATCCAGCATAGTGATAAAGTTTCTCCAACTTTTAAAAATTTTCGGATACATGAAGTGGATGAAAGTTAGATGATACCTATTCCCTATGACGTGTTATGGTTAGGAGAGTGTTCTATAGCTAAAATGGATCATATTTCTTTTATGAAAAAGGGGTCGAGGGAGAGATTAGAAATGAGGATAAACATTACTAGAAGAGAGTAGGCCACCTATAGGAAAACCAAGGAGCTTGCAAGGTGGAATTATAAGAAAGATTTTTGTATTCATTGAAGTAATAAAAAGCCAAAAAGTAATAGCGATTGACATAAAAAATCCGTGAAATTATATATTTTTTAATATATATACTTTCGTTGAATATTTAATGACATGGGCTAGCCATCGAATATTCGACTCCTATCAGTTGGTGTAATCATCCAGTAATTGACATAAAAAATGACATAAAGAAGTGTCGATCATTTGACACTCCCATCAAACATAACTCTTATCCGTCAAGTATCCAACACATCACCATCGACTTGTGTGCCCCAAATTGATGGAATGACACGTCATATATTGAAAAATTCCAACAAACAATTCAACTAGGTGTCAGTTATCCAAGGTTGACACCTCAAACAAGCTTCTCAAGACCAACGGAAGGGGACGTCAAAGCTATAACACTCATGTCACATAATTTAGTTATACCATCGATTATACAAAGCCTAAACGTCAGTTTCTCCCGTCATACCAATCTAACTAATTGTAAAATATATGACGACCAAATTTTGTAATTTTTCATATATGGTGTCACTGAACACAATGCAGGACCTGTCGAATATGCAATGTTTTGTACGTCGAATATTTGACCTGTTATAGGGTTGAAAAACTGACTTCAAAACATTGGGTTTTGTATGACAATCTCAACCTTTTTTATGTCGGATAATCGACATAAGTATCGTCAAGTATTCGACATTAACTAAACTCTCAGCTATTCAACATACAGCCAATGACAAGTTGATAAGAACCAATGTGTTGGATAGCCAACACCAATAAGTTGCATATTTGATTAATAGTCATTGGAATTTTGCCTCATTTTTACTGGCGAGAGATACATCTTATCGAGCATATTGCTCTGGGGAGCCCCATTACCATTCATGAAGAAGAATGATTGAACATTGAGACTATGCATCGGCTACAAGAAAATAAATAAAGTCATGATAAAAAATGAATAACATTTTTTTAGGTTTGATGAACTATTTGATCAACTGAGAGGATTTGTAGAAGTTTAGAAGATAGGCTTAAGGTTTGGGTATAATCATGCATGAATTAAGGAATAAGACATTCAAAAAACAACCTTCAGAACTAGATATGGGCATTATCAATATTTGGGGATGCCATTCAAACTCACCAATGATCCAAAAATATTATGTGTCTTATTGATATGATTAATAATATTATTTTATTGTGCTAAGATTCTCCTCAAATTAGAAACAAAATGCTTTCCATGTGCTTAAGAATTCATGAGTTTTGCAAGTGAAAAAATGAGTTTTTATGTTAATTTTTATGAGAAATTTTGACATAAATAAGAGACTGAACACCAACATAAAAATTTATAGAACATCACCCAAAAAACATCACAACAGGAACATGATGAAGGACTTCAGCCCTCCTGGGCTACGTCTCCTTGGTCCAACTTCCAATGGCTTGGACCTCTCTATTATGCTCAAAATGTGTAAAAATATGTGTTTATAGTGCTCAAATACTTCTAAAACCTACTGCAAAGAGTCCAGAATTTCCAAAAATGGATACTTAGTCTCATGCACCCAATTTGGCCGAAAAATGGAGAAGTTATGGCCTCTCCTATTTTCTCCACTATTTGCTCTACATTTTCCCTAAAATCTGGTAGCAAACCCGCAAATTTTCTAGAAATTCTACTATCAGAGTGAAAAATTCCCCAATTTTTGGGTGGATTTTTTCGACCAATAACTAGGTCATTAAAACCTAGCAGCAGTTACATTAAATTCCAATACATGGTCAGATGGCGTGGTTTGGAAGGGTAGCTTGGAGACAGCCAGATCTGGTGGTTAGTTTAACCATCGACGACAGATGTTCAAATGGAAGAGATCGTTGGTAGTTTGGCGTTGGCATTCAGTGGGGTGGTCAGTGGGGTGGTCACATTAACTGTATGGAGGTGAATTCACATGAAACAATTTTGGGTCCATCGGGTGAAGGCCTGACAGTTAGTCCCACTCACGCTCCCAATGAACATTAACATAAACGTGTTCCACCATATGGTTAAAACCAATGGCGTAAGCAGTGTGGTAAGGCATTGTGTTTTTCATTGGAAGGTTTCAGTTTTGAATCTCATGGCCTCCTGTCGACCATTGAACGAACTTTTAGTGTCCTCCAGGGCTGCCATGCGGTGGCCTCCCACTGAGCCTCATGTCATCCCGTGGTTGGCCACTATTCCAACCAATAAAAACCATAAATTTCTGACCAATTGGAGTGCGCCACTTGGCACGATCTAAATCACCATAAATAAACCTAGTCAGTTCTACGTTATCATGCCTTATTAGCACCACCTAGGTAGCTCAGTCAGTGCCACATCAACAGTATGACTACTAACAGGGCTATCCATTTTTTTAAATTCGTTTGTTTGACAAAATGGATAAAATTCATTTCTGGAGTCATACGGAGTCTGTTTCGCAAGAAACAAGTTCCTCCAGATTCAAGATGATGAGCACTATGCATTCATTAAGGTTCCATACCATTCTAATGAGTTTGATTTTTGAGCATAATTTTGAGCATCGGATCATTCCTCCCCACTAGAAGCCTTTTGGACCCCAAAATATCACTTTCAATTATTCAACAGGTGAGTTTACAGTTTCCTCACCTTTCCAATCTCTATCCATTAGTATTTTGAAGGATTTGTTCCCTTGAGCCCCACTCGAAGATAGTCGACACTTCCTCTGTTCGATGTCCTTATTCTTCTGTCAAGTATAGTGTCTTGTTGAAGCTCATCAAGTAATTATGGAGATAAGTCTTCAATAGATGGAATTTTAATATGCTCTTCTTGACCTTCAATCAAATAAGGCTCATAAAACCTTAAGTTCTCAACATTAACAACAACATACATTTGCATATATGAAGGAAAATCCAACGTGAAGGCATTGTTATCTATCTTTCCTAACATTCTAAATGGGCCATATCTAATTGGTTTTATCTTTTTACCTTCTCCTTGGAGCCTATCTTTGCTAATGTGAATCGAAACTTCATCACCAACTTGGAACCTCTTATCTACACAATGTTTGTTGTGCCTTGCTTTGTAATTTCCTTGACTCTTTTCAAGTTGTTCTTGAACTCTCTGGTGTACCAATTGAATTTGTTCTATGAACTCTCTTGCTTTTTCTATGTCACTATAAGCATCAATAGAAACATCTTTGCCAAAAATTAAATCCAAAGGAGATTTAGGCAAGTATCCAAAACATGCCTCAAAAGGTGATGTTTGAGTTGAAGAGTGCTTGGCCCAGTTGTAATCATGCCGAATATAGTGAAAATGTCCATCCCATAACTTAGGATGCTTGCTGCAATACCCACAAACAAGATGTATCACTATACTATTCACCGCCTCTGTTTGACCATCTGTTTGTTGATGAAATGATGTACTCTCTCTCAACTTGGTGTCCATGAATCCCAACAATCTTGACCAAAAATTCCCAACAAAGTGAGAATCTCGATCACTAACAATGGATGTGGGAAATCCAAAATGCACCCATACATTCTGAAAGAATAATTGAGTAGTGTTTTCAGCTATAACTTTCTTTTTACATGGCATCAAAATACACATTTTTCTGAACCTATCCACAACTACATACAAATAATCATGACCTCTTTTTGATAATGGAAGACCTCCTAAAAAATCAATAAAAACACTCTCCCATGGTCCTAAAGGAACTAGAATTGGTGTGTACAATCCTCATTTCCTATTGTTAGACTTACTGACTTCCCATAATGAACATCCTTTAGTTAAATGTGACACACTTTCAAGCATATGAGGCCAATAACAATACATCTTTAGATGTGACACTGTCTTACTTACACCGAAATGACAAGCAATAAGAGAAGTATGTGCCTCTCTTATGATGTTAACTCTTTCACCCTGTGGAATACAAAGCTTGCCAAGATGGTACAACAAGTTATCATGCAAATGATAATCCCATTCCTGTAGTTGGTTATCTTGACTCAATATTTCATAAACATCTAGAAAGTCATTGTCTAATGCATATTGCTCAATATAAATTTCATGCAAAATAGAATTATGCTTGAGTAAAGTAGTTGCACTAACAATAGGCCTAGGAAGCATATCAACAACTTTATTGTAAATGCCTTTCTTATCCTAATTACCAAGTGGATTTGTTGAAGAAAACCCGTCCATTAGAATTGCCTTGATTTCTGTAACTTTGATTGAGATTGCGAGTGTTGAAACTATTGATGATCATTGTGAACGTTTGTTTCCTTACCCCTCAAGTAGTGTTTCCACTTTTTTAGACTTTGCACCAATGCATACAATTCCTTATCGTATGTAGGATAATTAATCACTACACAACTAAAAGTCTCTAAATGAAAACATATAGGCTTACCATGTTGCATGAGGTCTGCACCCATGGCGTAGTCACTAGCATCACTCTAAATATATAATCACTGTGTCAAGTCTGGAAGTGAAAGTACTAGAGATGAATTTATATTTTCCTTCAATGCATCAAATACCTTTTGTTGTTTTCCTTCTCACTGAAAAACATTTTTCACACTTATCAATGCATGCAAATGAGATTCTATAGAAGAAAAGTTAGGAATTAATTTCTTCCAATATTGGGCTGCTCCCAAAACAATTATTACCTCAGTAACTGTCTTGGGCCTTGGCCAATACAAAATGACATCAACCTTGGAGGGATATATTTTCAACTCATCTCCTCCAACAATATGACCCAAATAAACTAAATATCTTTTTCCAAACTCACGCTTTGACATCTTAAGATACAATTGTTTTTTCTTCAAGACATCAAGTAATTTTCTTACATGCATGACATGTTCATCACAAGATTTACTGAAAATTAAGATGTCATCTAAGTAGACTATAACAAACTCATCCATAAATGGCCTCAAAACATCATTCATCACATGCATGAATGTAGCAGGAGCATGACATAAACCAAAAGGCATATCTAGCCCTTCAAGCAAACCTTGTTTTGTTTTTAATGTTCTCTTCCAAACGTCTCCTTCAGCTATTCTAATTTGATGGTAGCCACTCCTTAAGTCAAACTTTATAAAATACTTTGCATCTTTCAATTGATTAAGTAAATCATCTATTCTAAATAGTTGGTAATGTTTCTTTACCATAATTCTGTTCAATGCATGAAAGTCCACACACATGTGCCATGTTCCATCCTTCTTTGGCACCAAGACAATAGGTGAACCACATGGCGAGGAAGATGGCCTGATGATCCCTTTATCCAACAACTCTTGAATTTGCTTCTTAATTTCTGCACTTTCCATCACTAACATCCTATACATGCCAATGTTAGGAAGAGGACAATCTTGCTGCAATTGTATCTCATGTTTGATTCCTCTCTTGGGAGGTAATCCATTTCGTTCCTGAAACATCTCAACATATTGGTTAACTACATCACCAATTCAGATTGCAATTTTGAATCACAACCTTTAAAAGCTTCATTATTAACATCAATTTTGGGTTTGATCATTAGAAGCACAAAATTCTTGGTTGAATTCACTAGTCCTTTCATCTGCCCCACATTAACAAGTGAAAGATTTAGTTTCTTGCTATGAGATCTCACAATATATTCTAATCCATCTTTGAACAAATGGTATGTGGTTTCATGTCTATGGAAGATATTTTTTTTTTGTCATAGAGGTACAGACTGCCCAAACCTATGCCACATATGTCTAATGGCACAACATCAAGCTCCCCTTCATCTATGAAAATTGCAGCAATGACAAATTTCAGTTTACACTTTATAGTAACCTACAATTGTGCATTGTTAGACAACCATCCGAGTGGATATGGTTTATGATGTGTAATGGTTTCCAAGTTTAAACTTTTGACAATGTTTTTAGAGATAATATTGGCTTGAGAGCCACTGTTGAAAAGTGTATCAATCTTGCTATGTTTTGAGATCACCCTTATGTGAAAAAGTTCTATCCTCCTCTTTTCATTTGGAGTTTTATTGTGTAAATTTGAAGAACTAGTGCTAGAAATGGTATATTTTCCTTTTATACCCGTGGATGTAATTTTATTTTCATCACTCGAATCAGATTCCAAATCCTGTTGGGTGGTTGCAGTTGTTTGTTGTTTTCCCTTGTTGTTGATTTTTTTTGGTTTCATTTTAGGATGAAGCTTCCAACAATGAGCTTCGTCGTGACCATCTTTGGAACAATGTTTGCATGTCAATTTTTCTCCTTCTTTCTTGATAGATGCATTTTTCTATCCCTTCCCTTTGAAACCATTTTCTTTTCCTTTTACTCTTAAATGGTTTTTACTACCCTATTTTGGAGTGTTTTTCCCTCTTGCCTCAAGATGAGTAGCTTGCACACACACATCATCTAGATTATTGGGATTAAAGATTAAGATAGTGTGCCTAAGGTAACTATATAAACCCCCTATGCAATTCAACAACGTGTCTGCTACGTTGTCTTATATTCTTTCCACGACTAGCACATGCAGTTAACCGAGGGGTTAGAGAGGGGGTGGAGCCCCCCTTCGTTGCGCCGATTGTGTAGCTTGGGGGGGGAGTCACAGGGGGTTTGAGGCATACTCGTAACCCAACTTTATGGGTTTTGGACCCTATGTTAGGATGGGTGGACCCACCTATGGTTTTGTGCATGTTTTTCGCACATGTTTTTGGGATGTGATGGTTTTCGGTTCATGGTATTAGATGCTTCGACATGTATAAATATGTATTATAACATTGAAAGGAACATAATGAAAAATCAAGCTAGTAGTCCCAATTTTGGGATCCAGTGGAAAATCTCTTTGTATATGTGTTTTATGTGTTATGCTCTCGCATTGTTTATTTTCTATGTTTTAGAATTCGTATGCAGGTAATTTCTCCATGGAGTTAAAACCTACATTTGGTATCAGAGTAATTTTGGCTTCAAGGGGACACCTTTGTTGCTAAGGGGTTTCGCTCCGGCATGTGGTAGACCCTGTTCAGTGGGAGATCTACGAGATCAATTCTGGTGGTAAAAAAAGATGGCAAGCAGTGCAAAGATAGATATTGAGAAATTTAATGGTCAGTGTTTTGAGTTGTGGAAACTCAAGATGGAGGATCTGTTGGTGGATAAAGATCAGTGGATCATGGTAGATTCGAGTACTAAACCAATAGGAGTGTCCGATGAAGAATGGAAGAAGTTGGATCTAAAGGAAAAGAGCACAATACAATTGTGTGTCTTAGATTCAATATTACTAAATGTATGAAGGGAAGCTACAGCGAAGGCTTTGTGGGACAAGTTAGGGGCCTTATACCAATCTAAGTCTCTGGTAAATAAATTGTTCCTGCAGAAAAAGTTGTATAACCTGAGGATGAAAGATGGAGACTTGGTGACAGAGCATCTGAACGCATTTAATACTGTGGTAAGTCAATTAGCCTCTGTTGATATTAAAATGTCAGATGAAGATAAGTGCATTAGTTTGATGCTTTCTCTACCAGATTCATGGGATAGTCTGGTTATTGCAATAGGTAGCAATGAAACTGCCTTGCAGTTTGATGAAATAGTCTCATCCTTGTTGATGGAGGAGATGAGACGGAAAAATATGGAGAGCCAGAATGGTGATGCCTTATCTGTACGGGGACGGTCCCATAACAGAAACAAAAATAAGTCATTGAGTGGGATATCCAAATCTAGAGGGAGATCTAAATCTCTAGGAAACCTTGTAAAGGTGGTGTGCTGGAAATGTGGAAAGGAAGAGCACTACAAAAGAAACTGTAAATCTAAAGCTCTTGATAAAGGAAAGGGATCTGATGACACTCCTTCTACAGAGGCAAAAACCACCTCAGATGAGGGTGGGGATGTTTACATGGCTTCTTCAAGTACACATGTAGATCATGAGGCATGGTTGATTGACTCAAGTGCATCCTTTCACTTCACTCCCCATAGAGAGTGGTTCTACAAGTATGAGAAATACGATGGTGGTGATGTATTCTTAGGGGATGATAGGAAGGCTAGAATCATTGGTTGTGGAAAAGTAAAGTTGAAGTTGTAAGGTGGAAGGGTTAGAACACTTCTGGGTGTTCTGCATATTCCTACATTGGCTAGAAATCTGGTTTCTGTAAGAAAGCTAGATGATGCGGGTGTAAACATAATGTTCGAGAAGGATACCTGCAAAATGGTTTGGGGAGCATTGGTATTGATGTGGGGAGTTCGAATTGGAACTCTGTACAAGATGCAAGGTAGCATTGTTATTGATGGGTGCAACAGTTCTGTGGTTCCTAAAAGTTGAGCAGAAAATCTAGTGGTCTCTGGAGAGAAGACCATGTTGTGGCATCAAAGGCTTAGACATATTGGAGAGAAGGGCCTTCTAATTCTTCATGGTAAAGGTATGGTAGAAGGTATGAGTAATAGCTCTCTGGATTTTGATTTCTGTGAAAATTGTGTATAAAGGAAGCAGAATCAGGTGAGTTTCCCCTCTGGTAGTAAGAGGGCGAAATAGATATTAGAACTTGTGCATAGTAATGTGTTTGGACCTATGAAGGTTCCATCATTGGGTAAGTCTGTGTACTATGTATCATTCATAGATGACTTCTCAAGGAATACATGGATATATTTCCTTAAGAAGAAATCTGAAGCCTTTGACAAGTTTAAAGAATTTAAGGCTCTCATGGAAAATCAGACAGAGAAGAAGATAAAGGTGCTGAGGATAGATAATGGTGGAGAGTTTTGCAGCAAGGAATTTGAAGAATTGTGTAAGAAGTGCGGTATAGCACGACAGAAGACTACTCCATATACAACTCAAAAAAATGGAGTTGCAGAAAGAATGAATAAGACGTTGATGGAAAGGGCAAGAAGCATGCTCATGTAGAAATTTTGAAATAAACACTTATTCACAGAGATTATCTCGATTATACACTATTTCAGAATACATGCACAATACATAATCTCCTCTATGTTGATCATCAATTTAGCAGCATCAAAAACAACGAAACATCAATCGCATGCACACATTAACACAGTATGTAACCTGGGGAAAGCTTATAGCTGAAAACCCCACACTATCTATATACTATAATGATAGATAACATGTAACAATGCATAGTACAATACTCCTCACAAATACTCAGTACTATCTCCACCTATTACACACAAAACTAGCTCAGATTCGAACAAGTCACAGGTTCAAATCTCCTCTGCTGCTTTGCCTACCTCCACTGCACAGTCCAAAGTGAAAATCACATGATCAGAGGCTACAATTACCTTGGTATTGGCCCACACTGCGCAGTCCTCATTGGCATAACTAAATCCCATTGATTGTGCAAGATCTCATGCACAAATATAGTCACAACTGATACCAATCTCAACCTCTAACACCTGTCTCCACTGAACTGTCCATGCACTGAGTTAACTGATGTATTCTTCAGTTGCTTTATGAGTTAATAATTAGTGAATTAATTAATATTTAATTCACACAACTCATTACTAGATTATTCCTTAGTTAGACTAAAATACAACTAGTTTAACCAAGTCAAACTGAACACAACTCCATCAACTCCACAATCAACTCTACCAAACTCAACCACATGAGTTTTAACTGATGTCCTGTATGCAATAGCTCAACTGACCCACAAGAAAAGTGTATTTCCTTCTGACAGCTGCATGTGCCACATCTGTAGCTCAAACTGAAGTGCTCCAAGAAGATAAGATAATGTTTATAGTCTAAATATTATTATGAGACAATAATATTTGACTTTTCTATTTTAAGCCTGGCAGTCTAAAAATAGAAACCTACCCATATGTATAAAAATAGAAGTCCATCTATTTTTACCAACATGACCAATCATCGACAAATAACATACTGCAACTCATAGACCATGATCCATATGTCTAAAAATAGACATAGTCTAAAAATAGACTTTGCGCCAAAAATAACCTGCGGGCCCACTTAGTGAAGGCGACTTCTTTCCACTAAGCTCCATCATCTTGTTGCATTCTCAACACTCCCTCTTAACAAGATATGGATTATCAGCAACCCCTATCCTGCCTCAGTGGTATTCGAATTTGCTCCTGGTGAGCGCCTTCGTCAAGATATCAGCATCCCCATCCTCTGTTGGAATGTATGAAAGTAACATGACTCTCCGTTGCACACAATCTCTGATATGATGGTACCTGATGTCAATGTGCTTGGATCTATCATGAAATACTGGATTAGCCGAGAGTTTAATGAAACTCTGGTTATCACAATAAATCATTGTAGGCTCCAAGTGAGAACCGAACAACCCGACCAGGATCTTCCTCATCCATATAGCCTTGCATGCAGCCAAACTTGATGCCATATACTCGGCCTCTGCTGAAATGAGTGCCACAGATCTCTGCTTCCTGCTGTACCAAGAAACTATTGTCGACCCGATACTGAAGACCCCACTTGACGTGCTCTTTCTGTCCATTGGGCTCCCTGCCCAATCTGCATCTGTGAAGCCACATAGCTTCACCTCATCCTGCTGTCTATACCACAATCGATATCCCGATGTGCCTCTCAAATAAAGCAATACATGCTTGCCTACCTTCCATAAGAGCTTGGTTGGCTTAACCATAGCTTTTGAAAGCTGGTTAACAGCATAGCATATATCGGGTCTTTTGCTGAAGTGGCATCCTCCTTCCTCGAACCTCCAGGAAGAGGAGTATCAACAGGCTTGCAGCCATTCATGTTGAACTTCTCCAGTCTCTCCCAAGCATACCTACCCTGAGAAGCAAATAGTCCATCACTGCGCTGCCAGATTTCCAATCCGACGACATAGTGAAGGAGGCCCAACTCCTTCATCTCAAACTCCTTAGCAAGATCATCCTTGCATGAAAGTATCAACAACTCATCACCCGTTAGAATCAAATCATCTACATAAAGTACAATGATAAGAAACTTACCCTCCACCACAATCTGGTATAGGTTAGGATCTGCCTCACTCTTGGAGAATCCAAGTCCAATGAAATAACTGTCTATCCGTGTGTACCAAGCATGTGGTGCTTGTTTCAACCCATACAACGCTCTCTTGAGCCTGCACACATGCGACTCGCTACTGAAGATCTCGAAACCTTCAGACTGCTCAATGTACACCTCCTCCTCAATGACTCCGTTGAGGAACACAGTCTTCACATCCATCTGATGAATGTGCCATCCCATCCGCGCTGAGAGAGCAGGAGTAGTCTGTATGGAAGAATACCTTGCGACAGGTGCAAAGGTCTCCTCATAATCAATCCCCTCTATCTGTGAATAGCCTCAGGAAACAAATCTTGCCTTGTACTTCTCCACACTCTTGTCAGCTGCCTGCTTAACTTTGTAGATCCATCTTAAACCCACCACTGATTTCCCTTCTGGTCTTGGGACAATCTCCCATGTACTGTTTCTCACAATCGAATTGTACTCTTCCACCATGGCATCTACCCATGCAGGATTCTCCACAACTTCCTCGAAAGAGGATGGCTCAGTCACAACAAGTTTGTTCACAAGAGCCATGTATCCAGTGTACTGATTAGGTGACTGTCTCTATCTATGTTGAGCTGTAGGTGGTCCTACAACCTTCTCTGCATCTTGAGCCAGTCACTCAACTTCTGTCAAGCACTTTCACCCTCTGATGGTTCGTGCTACATGAGTGGTCTCTTCCACTCCATGAACTTCGTCCTATGGCTGATCTACGTCCTGAATCTCATCCTTAGCAACCAATAGCTCCTCATCTGAATGTAAGTGTGGCTCCCTCTCAAGCGAACACTTCATGGCTTTCTCCTCCTGAAATTTTATATCCCGACGCATAACAGTCTTGCCACTGTCTGGAAAATACACACGATAGTTGTGGGGCATATCAGTGTACCCCACAAATATCTCAACCTCTGCGGTTAGCTCCAACTTCTTCCTAGCATCCTTCGTCACATGCATGTAAATTTTAGTGCCAAAAATCCTCAAACGAGAAAGAGCAGTAAGCCTCCTCGGGTGTACTCACTCCAAATATCCTCTGAGGACAACGGTTTTGCACATATACTGCTGTATTGCATGCTTCCACCCACAAGTGAAGGGGTAGGCCCTGATCATGCAACATCGCCCATGCAGCACCCATGATCGTTCTGTTCTTCTGCTCAGTAACCCCGTTTTGCTGTGGGTTATGGGGAGCTATGAGCTCTCTTCGAATCCCTTCTGCACTGCAAAAATCCTTGAACTCGCTAGAGATGTATTCACCACCATTATCGCTCCTTAGAGCCTTCAAATTCTTCCTGAATCCTTCTTGACCAGTGATTTGAACTCATAAAACTTTGAGTATGTCTCATTTTTCTTCTGCATGAAAAATATCCATCACTTTCGAGAGAAATCATCAACAAAGATCACATAATACCTGTGTTTTACTGTCGAAGCTACTAAGAAAGGTCCACACACGTCTATGTGAATTCTCTCAAGGATTGTCGTGGTGCAACTATCCTTCTCGTGAAATGTGGCTTTCACAAACTTTCCCAAAGTACACCCCTTGCACTGATCTGACTACGCAAGAGTGCCTTTAGGAAGCCCAGTAGTGATCTGCTACAGTATCTTCAAGGCTCCATGGTGGAGGTGACCCAATCTCCTGTGCCATAACTCGCCATCATCCCGGCTCACCAATCCTTCTGCTTTGCATGCAATTGCTGCACAACCATCTACATGCAACTAATAAAGGTTCCTCCCTGGAATCCCTATCTTCCGGGTTTATCCAGTTGTCTTATTGCGCAGGAAAGCCTTTCCCTTGGTGAAAACAACATCATATCCCTTGTCTTTTAACATCGCCACAAAGATAGGATTCTTCTTCAATATTGGAACATGCATCACTTCCTTCAATACGAAGGGTTTACCAGACTCCCTCTCAAAGGAAATGGTACCGATACCAGTCGCACTGTATCTACCATCATTGCCCATCTCGATGTGCACTCCAAGATCTTTCTCCTCCAGATCAGAAAACAATTCTCGATCTCCTGTCATGTGAAAAGACGCACCACTGTCCAAGAACCACACCAATCCCATCACACTTGAAACAAAGCATGTGATCAATGAAAAATCAAGCTCAAACTGCGAGGCTAGAGCCTCTCCTGCTACAGATCCAGCAACTTGCTTGTTCTTCTTCTTTTGTGGAAAATTAGTGGCATAATGTCCGTGCTGGTGACAGTGAAAGCACTTCACCTTGGACATGTCCTGCTTCTTGCCTTTCACACCGGAATGAGAAGCTTTCTTGCTCTTCCCCTTCTTTGCTTTGGTAGCTAAAGCACAATTTTCTTCATGAGGTCCCTTTGATGAAGATCCTTCCCTGGTATTCCGCCTGATCTCCTCTTGCAGAAGATATGAACAAAGTATCTCCCATCGTGGCAATTTCTCCCGACCATTGACAGAGTCCTGATAGGAATGCCAACTCTTAGGAAGACCAAGGAGAGCCAAGCTCACCAAGTCCTCATCATCAATAGTCACCCCCACACTTCCCAACTCATCCCTGCACTGAGTGAACTTCGTAAGATACTTGGGCATACTGTCTCCCTTCTCGCCTTTAATGTTTCTGAGTTTATCCTTGAGCGCCAGCTTCCTCTAATCACTCTTGCTTTGTTATAGATCTGTCAACACTTTCCACATCAAGTATGGAGAAGCCTTTCCATGCAGGCTGGACACAATGTGATCCATCACGCCCTCCAACAGAATCCTTCAACACTTTAATGTCTTCTTTTGCCAAACCTCAGCCTCGGCAGCATCAATAGGCTTTGGGACCTCAGCCTCTATGAACTCCTTTAGCCCATTATCATCTAACACCTCCTCCATCATGTCCTTCCATGAAATATAGTTTGAGCTGCCCTCAAGAGCATACTCCGATCACAATCCGTTGAAAGACATTGCCACGTTGACACCAAGAAAACACCGCTGCAAATTCGAATTCCACCAGTTCAACAACTTAACCGCCTCTGATCTAGAATTCGTGAGAACAAAATATTTCTTGTACAGAGATTGATTGTATGGGCTTTTACTGGATATCTCACCTTCCAAAGGAAGGATGAATCCAGAGGCTACCTGGCCCGATTACAGACTCTGGCTGAAGAAATAAAATGTAAACACTTTCTGAATAGTAGATATGATGATCAACAGCTCTGATACCATGCAGAAATTTTGAATAATAAACACTTATTCACAGAGATTATCCTGATTATACACTATTGCGGAATACATGCACAATACATAATCTCCTCTACGTTGATCATCAATTTAGCAGCATCAAAAACAATGAAACATCAATCGCATGCACACATTAACACAATATGTAACCCAGGGAAAGCTTACAGTTGAAAACCCCAAACTATCTGTATATTATAATGATAGAGAACATGTAACAATACATATTACAATACTCCTCACAAGTACTCAGTACTATCTCCACCTGTTACACACAAAATTAGCTCAGATCCGAAGAAGTCACAGGTTCAAATCTCCTCTATTGCTTTGCCTGCCTCCACTACACAATCCAAAGTGAAAATCACGTGAGCACATGCTACAATTACCTTGGTATTGTCCCACACTGCATAGTCCTCATTGGCATTACTCAATCCGATTGATTGTGCAAGATCTCATGCACAAATATAGTCACAACTGATAGCAATCTCAACCTCTAACACCTGTCTCCACTGAACTATCCATGCGCTGAGTTAACTAATGTATTCTTCAGTTGCTTTATGAGTTAATAATTAGTGAATTAATTAATATTTAATTCACACAACTAATTACTAGAGTATTCCTTAGTTAGACTAAAATACAACTAGTTTAACCAAGTCAAACTGAACACAACTCCATCAACTCCACAATCAACTCCACCAAACTCAACCACATGAGTTCTACCTGATGTCATGCATGTAATAGTTGAACTGACCCACAATAAAAGCGTATTTCGTTCTGGCAGCTGCATGTGCCACATCTATAGCTCAAACTGAAGTGCTCCAAGAGGATAAGATAATTTTTATAGTCTAAATATTATTATGAGACAATAATATTTGACTTTTCTATTTTTAGCCTGGCAGTCTAAAAATAGAAACCTACCCATATGTCTAAAAATAGAAGTCCATCTATTTTTACCAACATGACCAATCATCCACAAATAACATACAACAACTCAGAGAATATGATCCATATGTCTAAAAATAGAAATAGTCTAAAAATAGACTTTGCGCCAAAAATAGCCTGTGGGCCCACTTAGTGAAGGCAAATTCTTTCCACTAAGCTCCATCATCTTGTTGCATTCTCAACAGCTCAGTGGTGCCAGGTTAGGACGGGAATTCTGGGTAGAGGCAGTGGATACTTCATGTTACCTGGTCAACAGGTCACCTTCATCAACGGTGGAGGATAATACTCCACAAGAGGTATGGCCTAGTAAGAAACCCTCTCTTTCACATCTGAAAAGTGTATCTTTATTGGGTATAAGGATGCTTTAAAGGGTTATAAGCTTTGGAACCCAATCACAAGGAAGGTTGTGTAGAGCCGAGATGTGGTGTTCAGAGAGGTAAAAGATGTTATTAAACATGAATTCCAACCAAAGGAACCTAAGAAGATAGAGTTTGAGCTTAATGAGGAAGAATTAGACTCTACAGTAGAGGAGGAATCAGAAGATGAAGAGCCACAAACTCCGGGTGTGAGGAGATTAGTTCAAGAAAGAAGGCAGCCAAAAAGGTATATTCCATCTACTTTTTTTTCAAATTTTGCTTTATCTATCACTGACAATGATCCCAGAACTGTGAAGGAACCAATAGATTTAGAGGATGGCAAACTCTAGAAAGAGGCCATGGTTGATGAGATGGCATCTTTGCACAAAAATGAGGCTTGGGATCTGGTGGAGTTGCTGGCTAGAAAGAAACCCATTGGTAGCAAATGGGTGTTCAAGAAGAAGATAAATGCAGAAGGAAAGGTGGAGAAATACAAAGCTTGGTTGGTAGCAAAAGGTTATTCCCGAGTGTCGGGAATTGATTTTGGTGATATTTTTTCTCCTGCTACCAAGGTAACTTGCATTAGATTACTTTTATTTGTTGTTGCTACTTTTGATTTTGAGGTAGAACATATGGATGTGAAGACAACATTTCTTCATGGGGATCTAGAAGAGGAAATATACATGAAGCAACCTAAAGGCTTTGCAGTGAAGGGTAAGAAAGAACTAGTATGGAAGTTAAAGAAGTCTCTGTATGCATTAAGACAGTCACCAAGGATGTGGTATCAGAAATTCGATACATTTATACAGGGACTTGGCTTCGCCAGAAGAAAAGTAGATCACTCTGTGTATTTTAAATTAATTGGTGACCGTGTTATTTATCTGGTCTTGTATGTGGATGATATGTTGTTGGTTGGAAATGACAAAGAAATTATCCAGTATTTGAAGACCCAATTGTTCTCCAAATTTGACATGAAAGATCTTGGTGCTGCAAACTATATTTTTGGCATCGAAATTAAAAGAGATCAGGCAAAGAGGAAGCTCTGGTTAAACCAGAGGAAGTATGTCGAGACAATACTATAGAGGTTTAATATACAAGATAGTAAACAAGTGAAGGTTCCTATTCCTGTAGGTGTGAGGTTATTTGCTGAACAGTGTCCCAAGACATAAGAAGAGGAAGTGGACATGTCTTGTGTTCCATATGCAAGTGCATTCAGTAGCCTAATGTATGCAATGGTCTGTACTAGACTAGACATTGCACATGCAGTGGGAGTATTGACCAGGTTTATGTTAAAACCTGGGAAGGATCACTGGACAACAGTGAAGCAGGTTTTTAGGTATTTGCGTGGCACTAGTGATTATGGTTTGTGCTACCAAGGAAGATCAGGATTGGATAGAATGTTGAATATCCATGACTTTGTTGATGTAGACTGGGCTGGAGATATGGATCAGAGAAGATCTACAAGTGGGTATGTGTTTAACCTATTTGGAGGTGCAGTCAGTTGGATGAGTAAGAAACAACCTGTAGTGGCACTATCAACTACAGAGGTAGAATAAATGGCAACCACTCATGCAAGCAAGGAAGCAGTTTGGTTGCAGAGATTGTGTTCAAGTATGGGGTTAGTACAGGGAGCTATAAGGATAGACCGTGACAGCCAAAGTACAATTTTCTTGGCAAAGAACCCCGCATATCATTCAAAGACAAAGAACATTGATTTTCAGTATCACTTTGTGAAGGATATGATAGAAGACAAAAATGTGTTTCTAGTAAAGGTGGACACTTTGAAGAATACAATAGATGCATTGACAAAATCCGTGAGCTCTGAGAATTTCTCTTAGTGTAGAGAGACAATGGGTGTTTCAGGGCTGGAAAAATGACTAATCTCTTTTATGTCCCCCTGTGGAAAGAAAACAACAAGTGGGAGAATGTTGGGTTGTGTTATATTCTTTCCACGACTAGCCCAAGGAGTTAACTAGGGGGTTAGAGCGGGGAAAGAGCCTCCCTTCATTGCACCGATTATGTAGCGGGGGGGTCACACGGGGCTTGAGGTGTACCCATAACCCCACTTTATGGGGTCTGGGGTAGCGCCCCTGAAAATTTTGGTTTTGAAGCCTATTTTAGGATAGGCGGACCCACCTATTGTTTTGTGCATGATATTCACACATGTTTTTTGGACGCGATGGTTTTCGGTCCATGGTATTGGACGCGATGCTTTTCAGTCCATGGTATTGGATGCTTCGGCATGTATAAATATGTATTATAACATTGAAAGGAACATAATGAAAAATGAAGCTAGTAGTCCCGATTTTGGGATCCAGCGGAAAATCTCTGTGTATATGTGTTTTATGTGTTATGCTCTTGCATTGTTTATTTTCTGTGTTTTAGAACTCGTATGTAGGTAATTTATGTATGGGGTTAAAACCTATAGTGTCTTGTGATTAGAAATATACACTTAACATTAAATACCTTTTTCTAAATTCTTAGGTGTAATCTTGCACATTTTGACCTTTAAGCTGTCTAAAGTTTTGCTAATTCATGATGGATTTTTGAATATAATCTATGGGGTAGAATTGTCTTTTGATTGCAATAATGAAATCAAACCAAGAAATTGAGATCTTACCATTTTTTCTATCTCCTCTTGTGTCTTTGATTCCCACCATACTAATGCTGCACCCTCCATTCTCAAGGAAGCTAACTCAATCTTTATTTCATCCTATTGAAGGTTTTGAATTTTGCAATAGACCATCAATTGACAAATCCAATTATCAAGATTCTTTGCATCCACTCACCATTATAAATGGGTAGCTCAAATTTAACATCAAGTTTTAGTAAGGGTGATTTACTAGTTCCTTTTGATGTATGTTGATGAGTATGAGTAAGGGTTATGTTGATGGAAGAAGTTGAAGAGGTTTGTGAAGAAGAATATGAAGAAAATGGTGGAGCGGGTTGAGGTTTACCTCCATTTCCATTACCTCCTCTTGAAGAACCTTCTCCTTTTGGAGGTTTGGAGCATGTAGCCTGGTATTCCTCTCTTAGTATAGGACCTTAACCATCTATGTCATATTAAAGAAAGACTTCTTGAAGACCTTCTCATCTACTGTCATGTTTGTAGGTTTTCCTTCATGAGACATTGTCTTTGGAGTCTCAACTAGAACTTGAGGATGAACTGGTGTTGTATATTTTGGCAACCTTGCCGTCCTTACCCTTGAACCAACTTTAGGGCTTCCAACCAAATTCCCTTCTCATGTTTTGAGTTTTAACCTTGCAAGCATGACATAAACTTGGAAACAGTTAAATCATTCTTTCACAAAGAAAACCTAGTGCTCTCAAACCAAAAATGATCTGACTAAGAATATTAGTTTGTTATGCTAAGATCCTCCTCAAATTAGAAACAAACTTTTATCCATGTGCTTAAGGATTCATGAGTTTTACAAGTGAAAAAATGTGTTTTTATGTTAATTTTATGAGAATTTTTCACATAAATAAGAGATTGAAAAACAACATAAAAATGTAAAGAATGTCACCAAAAACACATCACAATAGGAACATGATGACCCTCCTAGGCTACGTGCTTTGGTCCAACTTTCAATGGCTCATGCCTCTCTATTATGCTAAAAATGTTGAAAAAGATGTGCTTACAATGCTTAAATGCTTCTGAACCCTGCTCAAATGAGTCCAAAATCTCATAGTTTTTCCACTATTCGCTCTGCATTTTTCCCAAAATATGGCAAAATACCGACAAATTTACCCAAAATTCCACTATCGGAGTGACAAATTCCCTAATTTTTGGGCAGATTTGTCGGACCAATTAATGGACCATTAAAACCATCCAGTGGTTACATTAAATGCCAATACATGGTCACATGGCATTATTTGAAAGAGTGGTTTGGAGAACGTCAGATCTGGTGGTTAGTTTAAACGTCAGTGGCAGGTGTTGACATGGCAAAGACCGTTGGTTGTCAAGCGTTGGTGTTTACCGGGGTGGTCAAAGGAGCGGTCACATTAACTACATGGAGGTGTGTTCACATGAAACGGTTCTGGGGGCCGTCGATCAAAGGCCTAGTGATTAGCCCCACCTGCGTACCCAATGAACATCAACATAAACACATTCCACCATATTATTAAGACCCATGGTGTAGGCGGTGTGGTAAGGCATTGTGTTTTGTGTTGGGAGGTTTAGGCTTCGAATCCTATGCCCTCCACTTAGTCATTGAACCAAATTTTAGTTTCCCCTTGGGTTGCGACATGGCGGTCTCCGACTAGGCCACGTGTCAGCCTATGGTTGGCCATTGGTCCAATCAATAAAAGCAATAAATTTCTAACCAATCAGAGTGTGCCACTTGGCATGATCTAACTTACGATAAATAAACCCATTCAACACCATGTCACCATGCCCTATCAGCACCACCTAGGAAGTTCAACCAATGCCATGTCAGCAGTATGGATTGTTGACTAGATTGTCCATTTTCCTTTTGAAAATTCGCATGTTTAAGAAAGTCGACATAACCAATTTCTGGAGTCATACAAAGTGTTTCATGTGAAACAAGTTCTGTTGGATTTAGGAGGATGAGCACTATTTGGTCATTCAGGTTCCTCACCATTCTAATGACTTTGAATTTTGAGCATAATTCTGAGCACCTGATCACTAATGAACAATTTTCTTAGTCCACATTTCAACATGTTTAAGTTGGCCTTTATAGATGACATTCTTATTTATTATAAGACTAATGAGGAGCATGAATAACATTTGAAAGAAGTTTTTCAATTACTGAGAGAGCATGATATTTATGCCAAGCTCAGCAAATGTGAATTCTTCCAATCACAAGTTCAGTACTTGGGACACAATGTTTCCAATGAAGGAGTAGCGATAGACCTTGAGAAGATCAAAGCCATCATGGAGTAGCCTAATCCTTAGAACATGAAAGAGGTAAGATCCTTTATGGGATTTATTGGGTATAACTAGAGGTTTATTAAACAAAAATCCAAATATTGGACATCCAATCACAACATTGTAGAGAAAAAGAGTTAAATTCTATGGACAATGAAATGTGAAAATACTTTTAAGCAATTAAAACATTTTCTCACACATGCAGTGATAATAAAAATAACAACCCCATAATAGGATTTTGTGGTTTGCACATATTCCCTACACGGAAGGGCATGGAGGAGTCTGAACACAAGAATAATAGGTGGTTTTTTAAGAATCTAGGAAGTTGAATGCGCATGAGTAAAATTATGTCACGCATGACTTGCAATTGGAAATGATAGCAGCATGCATTGAAAATTTAGCGGCACTACCGACTTGGAAGGAATTTTGTTTTGATTCTAGATCATGAAGGGTCAAGGTACTTATTTGACCAACCCAAATTGAATGCAAGACAAGAAAGGTGGTTGGCCTTGGTTAGTAAATTTTATTTTAAAATAAACTACATCAAAGGAAATGAAAGAAAAGTAGTAGATGAACTTAGCAAGAAGCTACAAGTGGCTCATGTGGTATCCTTCAATACTTCTGAAGTCAATATGAAGGGATGCATCAAAGAGGCAATGCATTAGGATGAGAATTATGACCAAGTAAAGGAATGCTTACAACAGGAACCAGAAGAACCATTGAGTAAGTATTACTTACTTATAGATTATGGTTTAATGAAGTTTAAAGGTTGGTGGTATATACCTCATATGGCAGACATGAAGAATCTCATGTTTGACAAATTTCATTAAATTCCTTATTCAAGTCATCATGGCTATTAAAAAATGACAACATCTATGAAAAAATGTAATACTAGCCAAGAATGAAAATGGATGTTGTTGGGTATATTGCTAAGTGCTTAGAGGTTAAAAAGTGAAAGTGGAGTGTTGACATCCCATGGGATTTTAAAAATAATTTTTTTTATTGGAAACTCGAAGAAATATTTTCACCTTGAGAGATTTGATCCCTCTTGGCGGTTGATAGATTTGGGGTTAAGACGGATCTAGGCTATTCAATCTTGCACGGTCACACAAAATTTAATGAACAACTAATTATTCTTATCACTTTAAATATGATAAATATGTCTAAGATTAATCTAGTCATTTTAATTTTAATTTTTATGAGTTACCTTAGCTTGTTGAGATGATAAACATTGTTAATAACTTGAATGATGTAAAATGATTAAATAAAATTTTAGAATGCAAAGTGAGAATGTAACAATTTTGAATGATAGAAAATGCCAATACTAAGAATGCAGTCAATTACAAATACTCTTCATTATGATCAATGTCAAACTATTTTATCCTATTATTCTTATTATCGCACTTGTTAGTTTTGTCATATTTTCATATCGATCATATGAAAAGGATATTCTCAATTGTAGACCATTTGAATCTTTGACTCAAGCTATTGTAGTAAAAGTCATAACTTGTCTCTCTTGCTCTCCAACATTAATAGTATCTTTCTCCAAAGTCAATCAATATGACTTATGTAGTGTTAAATCTCACGTGAGTTTCTATGGTAGTTGTTTTCTATTACCTTATTTGAATGAAAAGCAGCTAACAATGTTGAATAATGGAAAATGGCAATAATATGAATGTAGTCAATTACAAATAGCTTAAATTTTCAGTAAGAAAACATTTTAGGTAGAAGTGAAGATTTTATTTGAGATGTAAATTCATGTATTTTACTTGTGCTAGGATTACTGTAACATAGAAATCAATTCTCATCATCAATAATATTTTTATTCTTACACTAAAATAAATGCACATTTTTAACATAATTAATTAGAAATTAATGTACATCATATAATTAGTTATATCAAATAAAAAATTAAGATATAAATTGAAATGAATTCATCTAGTGCAACCAATCAAATAGGGTTAGATATCAAAATTTATGCTAAAACCAATGCATATAGTGCAAGCAATCAAATAGGATTAGAAAGCATCATATACATTGCAATCAATGAAACTAGTGTAAGAAATCAAACAAGATTACAAATCAATGGCTACATTGAAATCGATGCATCTAGTGCAATCAATCAAATAGGATTAGGAATCAACATTTACACTGAAATAAATGCATATTTTTCAGTGGAAAACCAAAATATTCATGGATTTCTAAATCAAACTTCTTTTTCCTTTTGTAAAAGCCTTACTTCCTCTTCCTCTATGGTTAATAATGTTAAATATTATATAATGCTATATAATGTAAGTGTTTTTCTTTGTGTTTCTAGTTCTTCCTCTCTCCCCCTTCCTTTTGTACATCTGTCTCCCTCCCGCTATCCTTCTTTCTCTCCCCCTTGATCTCTCCTATATTTCTCTCTCTATCCCCTTCCCCCTCTCCCCTAAATATCTTTACGCCTCTCCCTCCCTCAATCTCTTTGTCTTTTCCTCTCCCTCCCTCCCCACTATCTCTCTCTCTCTTCCTTCCCCTCCCTCTATTTGTCTCAGTGTTCTTCCATCTCTCTCTCAGTGACATCTATATCTATATCTCATTCTAATTCACCTAATTTGTCTCTCCATCTCAACCCCCTAAACACACACACACACACACACACACACACACACACTCACTATCCATATATATCTATCTCTTCCTACCTCCCTCATACTATATCCCTCTTCTTCCCTCTCTCCCCCTCCATCAATATCTCTATCTCCCTCTATCTCTCATTATTTGTTTCTCTATCTCACACCCGAAACATACACACTCTGTCACCATATCTATCTATCTATCTCTCCCTCCCTCTCTCTTCCTCTCTCTCTTCCCTCCTACTCTACTCTCTCCCTCACTCTCTCTCCATCTCTCCCTTATCACTCCCTTTCTCTCTCCACCTTTCTCTCAATATGACTATATTCGTCTCTTCCTCTCTCTCCTCCAACTCTATATATCCCTTCATCTCTCCATCTCTCTTTCTCTCTCTCAAGTACTATCACTCTTCCTTCCTCTCTCTCCCTTTCTCTTCCACCTCCCTCTTTCTCCCCCCCCCATCTCTCTCTCTCTCTCTCTCTCTCTCTTCCCTGAAACTCTGTCACTAGCTCCCTCCTTCTCTCCTTCTCTCCCTCCATGTATCCCTCCTCCAACTTTATTTCTCCCTATCTCTCCCTTCCTCTTCTCTTCTTCTCTCTCTCCTTTCTTTCACCCTCTCTTCCCTTATTATCTCCTCTCCTTCTCTCTCTCTTCCCTCCTCTCCTCTCCCCCTCACTCTCTCTCCATATCTCCCTTGTCACCCCCTATCTCTCTCCACTACTATCTCTCTATTTCTTTGTTCTTTCCTCCCTATCCCTCTCCCCCAACTTTTGAACTCCATCTCTCTCTTCCTCCTCCTCTCCTTCTCTATCTCCCCGTCTCTCTCTCTCTCTCTCTCTCTCTCTCTCTCTCTCTCTCTCTCTCTCTCTCTTCCTTCCTCTCTCTCCCTCCCTCGCCCACCTCCATCTTTCTCTCCGGCCCCATCACACACACTCTCTCTTTCTCTCATTCCTCCCTCTAGCTCTGTCAATATCTCCCTCTCTCTCTCCTTCTCTCCCTCTCTCACCCACTCCCCTCTTCCTTCCATATGATTGAGAATTTTCATTCTGTATAATCAATATATGTAAGGTATAATATAATAATGCTTATAATGGATATGATTATTATTATAATAGGTTGGAATAATAATAATTATTATTACTATTTATTATTATACCAATAATAATATACAAAGAAATAACATGTTAAATAAACAAATATATGTTAACTTTACATCATAGAAAAACTAATTTCTTCCTCAAACTAGTAGCACTTTGCCTTAAATTTTACATTTTACATTTATATATGTTTAATTTGAATATTAACTAGGCTAGATCCATCTTAACTGTTGATCTACCAAGTGGCAAGAAAGATCTAATCTCTTATAGTGCACACTTCATGAAAAGAAATTTGATATTTAGACTCAAATTTCATGAAAGGAAATTTGATCCCTCTAGAAGTTTGATAAATCCAAAATTAAGATAGATCTAAGACAATTTATTTTATTCCTTAACAATTATCTTTTGTAATCTTTTATTTTTACAATTTTTTAAGTTCATGACTTATTGCGTTTTGTTTGAGATTTAATTTTATTTTTAGATTTCTTTTAATAATTTTATATTCACTTTATTTTTAAAAAATTTGGATAAAAAATTTGGATAAAGATACAATAGATCTTCTCTAATTTACCGCGAAGATGATATATATTCGGTTACACATTAGTCGACTGTTTCAAGAAAATTTTAGTGTATGATCCATTAAATTAATACATATATTTTTTTTCTGATTTACTACAACTATATGAATCAACGAAGGTTTTCATGCAAATTTTACTATATGATCTACTCTATGGATCAACCAAGGTTTTCAAGTGAATTTTACTATATGATCTACTCTGAGTTACAGCAAGGTGTTGCATAGGTTATATATATCTATATATAAAACAAGGGTTGCAAGAAAATTTTGCTATCGTGCAACCATAGTGATATGATAGTCTGTCGCAATGAGTGATACAACATGGAATGGTTAATTTATAGATCAAGGGTTTCAAGAAAATTTTAGTATTGTGAGAGTGTTTATTTGCGCGAATGACACACTAAGAAATTATTTGCTATAGTGATATGTTTTGCGAGGGTTTATTCAAACCCGGCAAAAGCTATGATCTAGTTATTTTTAATCATTCTAAATCCTATTGATGATAAATAAACTAGAATGAAGACCATATCAGAACCAATATTTATGTTATTGTTGTTGAATGTTCCTTAAATAAATTTTAGTTTATTGAGATCTCTTTTAAAGAATCAATGCCTAAAACAGTAAATACTTATTAGAATATGGCTTGAATGTTTAACGGGTTATTTAGTCACAATTAAAAATGTAGTTTTTCAACTTTAAAATGATTCTTTATCTGTTTAATTGCTGATGCAACCATTTCTTTCGTCCACAATCTGTTACCATCAGGCATTAACAATATTAGTATTTCCATTACAGGTAATCGGAAAAGGCCTTGAGTAAAAGGTGAAATTAAATGGAACATGAATAATCTTCACATTTTAGAGTAGACATCAAACCATGTTAAAATATTACCTTACCCCAACCTGATACGTAAGCACATTTCATCTTATATAATAATATCTAGTCATAGTAAACGCTCACTTTGTTTATCTGAACGTACGTTTTATTTTATATAGTAATATCTAGTCATAGTAAAGTCTCACTTTGCTTATCTCAACCCACAATATAGTATCTAAATCTATAAAGCATGTTGAATAGATTAATCTAAGGTTTTTTTAATGTAAACATAGCAAAAGTGGCTATATTTAATTATTAATATTAAGTTTGGAGATATCCCGCTCATAACACAGGAATGAGTGATCTAGATACCGTGGAGGATCATTGATGCGGGAGGAACTATTCATTGCTTGTATTTTTGTTTAACCTGTTGTGATGTTTTCTATTCATATATATAAAATGCTTTCTAAATGGTAAGTGGGACTCCCCAGAGCTGTATTTAAAAAATATTTAAATTTAATGTGTAGTGTCTAATACTTACATATTTTTCTTATAAAACAAAGTGTTTCATGGAAAAATTAAAACATAAGAAACCAACATTTTATTTTTTGTTTTTGTTTTGTTTATATTTTTATGATATTTAAAAAATGTTGGCATACATTACTCATCAAAATCTCCTAGAGAGCTTCTTTATGCAATAAACTATTTGAAGATTCATGTTAACTAAATTATTTCAATATCAACTTGATGTATATGTTTAAAAACAGAAAGATCCATGTTAACTGATTTATTTCAATATCAACTTGATGTATATGTATAAAAACAGAAAGGTGTGTATTTATGTTAATAATATAACATTTTAATACCCAAAAACAGAAAGATCCATGTTAACTGATTTATTTCAATATCAACTTGTTGTATATGTATAAAACAGAAAGGTGTGAATTTGAGTTAATAATATAACATTTTAATACCCAAAAAAAAGAGAAGTAATGGAAAGTATTAAAAAAAATATCTTACTTTGTAATAAAAGATAAATGTGTAACTTATAAATTAACATGTGAACAATATCCATAAATAAAATATTTCAATATCTATAATAAAAGTAAAATATTTCAATCTCAAATATGTATATATTATATATAGTGTAAAAATTGTAAAATAAATAAATTTGATGGCTAAAATATTTCAATTAGTCTTACTATTCAACATTTTGATTCATTTTCAAGTATATTTTTTAAGCCATTTTTTTTCTAAAATGCAATAAAGATTTCTTAAAACTATAAGTTTAAATTGTGTAGTCTACACACCAAATGAAATTTTCAAATAATTAAATCCATTTATATATTTAAAAATACAGTTTAAATTATATAAATAAATAATCTATCTAAATATAAATATTTAAAAAAAAGTCAATCCTCTAAACTCCACTATATCCATGATTTAAAATCCATCTACACTAATTTATGTAAAATTTTCATTTTTATATCCCTATAATACTACACCTATAATTATAATTTACCATAAGTCAAGTCTTACAAGCTATGCATATACATTTAGAAGAGAATTTCCATATCCTAAATTATTATCCTAACCAACTATGCACATACATTTAGAAGAGCATTTCCATTTGCTAAATTATTATCCTAATGTCAAAAACCTTGAATCCATGTGTTGTACAGAATGATTTTGAATGGACCTCAACTCTTTACATATATCTATACATTCTGGTCACCATAAGTCCGGTCTCACAAGCTATGCATATACATTTAGAAGAGCATTTCCATATCATAAATTACTACCCTAACCTCAAAAACCTTGAATCCTTGTGTTGTACAGAATGATTTTGAATCAACCTTAACTATTTACATATATGTATACATTCTCGTTAAATAGTATTAAATATTTCAAAGAAAAACATCACACACACACGCACACATGCATCAATTTTATCATAAATAATAATTAAAATTTAAAGAAAAAACACCATTTATTCATTTTCTATATATTTTTTTTATCGTTTCTATCAAAAGATTATAACCTATGATCACATAAAGTTCCTTAAAAAGTCCTCATAATAATACTCTAGAATCTAAACACTCTATAAATACTAAAAATAATCAAAATCTGCCTTCTACCCTCATAAACCAACATTTTATTTTTATTAAAATAATTTTTATTTTTTTTTTTAACTAATTTTTTCTTAAATTTCAATTTTATATCAATGTTTTTAATAGATAGATATTTTTCATATATATATATAGTATATTATTATTTGGTTATTCACTTAAAAGGTTTATTGAAATTGCCATGATTTAATTTATATTAAAAATTAATTAGTTTTTCTTAATACTTATTTTTATTTATTTCTATTATTATTAAATATTAATATAGGGTTTTATTATTTGATTATTTAGTTAAAGGGTTTATTAAGATTGGGATATCTATTTCCATTAAAAATTAAAGAATTCGAATTATTAACTTTTTTTAATAATAAATAATTTGATAATTATTTTAAAAACATTTTATTATGAGCGAGAGATTGAAGGTTCAATTCCCTTGGATGTAGTTCATTCTTGGACAATGGACAAATATATGTAACAACCCAAAATTAGAATATATAATTAATTTAATGAATTCATAAAATTAATAATCAACACACAATTGTTCAACTATCAAAGAAGGCTTAAGTGTACCTTATTTGTGATTTAGGTGTTATAATGATTTGTGATTTAAAAGTTATAATGCTACTCAAATGGAAACACACAACTTTAGGCTCCAATTTACATAATTTTTCTCACAACACTTTTTTCAAAAAGATGAATAAATACTTCTCATCCTCCTTTTCATCCATTAAATAGAAAATAGAAAAATATTAAAATATATACATCCATACAAGCTTTTATTTTTTTATTTTAGTTTTTAGTTAATTCATTTTTTCCCTTGAATTTTTCCTTATATTATTTTTTTTGAACTTCATTTTTTTATTTATTATTTTTCTATTTTATATAATAATATCTGGTCATAGTAAAGTCTCACTTTGTTTATATGAACGTACACTATAGTATCTAAATCTATAAATCATGTCAAATAGATTAATATAATGTTTTTTTAATACAAATATATCAAAAGTGGCTATATTTAATTATTAATATTAAGTTCTGAGATATCCCACTCATAACACAGGAAGGAGTGATCTACATATCGTGGAGGATCATTGATGCTGGAGGATTTGTTCATTGCATGTGTTTTTGTTTAACCTATTATGATGATTTCTATTCATATATATAAAATGCTTTTTAAAAGGTAAGTGGGACTCCCGACAAATGTATTTAAAAAATATTTAAATCTAATGCCTAATATCTAACACTTACATATCTTATATTTTTAGAAAATGTTTACCTCTAAGATGTATACAAATTTCTTATAATAGGTTTCAAAGTGCTTTTTGGAAAAATTAAAACACAACAAGTTAACATTCTTTTTCATTTTCCTGTTTATATTTTTCATGATATTTAAAAAATGTTGGCATAAATTACTCAAAATCTTCCCTATATTGGGATGTAGAGAGATTTTTTATGCAATAAATTATTTAAAGATCCATGTTAACTAATTTATTTCTTTTTTTTTGCTAACGCAAAAGTCGTTCCTTCAATTTCATTAAACCAAATATATGTTACATAGTGTTCAACTATCCAACAAACACTGTGGACCCCGTAAAAGGGAATGTTTACAACCTAAGGCAAGATTTCCAACCCAACAAAAGTAATCACCTAACCCTTTAGAAAACAAATTTCCAGCTAATTACCTCACCATCATTCACCAGACTGGCTTCTTTAATCGTGACCATACAATCCGTGTGCTCAATCCGACGACAGAGGAGGATTTTGCCCGGAGAAGCTGCACACTGAATAATGTCGTAACCCCACCAAACTGCATGATCATTTTTGATCATTGATTTGCTCCGCGGAATCCAACGGTTGAGATACATATCACCTGGGTCATTTGCATCGAACTTTAGTGTGCGATGAGGGTGGTTTTCAAATCTGTCCCTTAGCCACGTGTAAGAAGCTGTATGGAATCGCTTCCAATTCTCAAAAACCACTTTCTGCTTGACAGTGGTGCGATCAACCACAAACTGCTCAGGAGGCGGTATTTCCTCCCAAAAAGTGAAACTATGGGTAAAATGGCTACCAGAAAAATAATGAACCCCATCTTTCTCCTCCTCATCCCTACTTCTGAACCCAAAACCGTGGTTTGTGTTGATCCTTCCCTTTGGAATACTGCGCAATCCATCCATCTCCTCCTTATCGCCACTTCTGAACTCGAAACTGTGGTTTGCGGTGATCTTTCCGAAATTGACTATTCCGTCCAACGTACACCAATGATTTCTGAAGTTGTTATTACTAGTGCTGCTAAAGCTGACCATGGTCTGCTTCCCACCTAAGACCTGTTTGACCAAAAAGAGTGAATCAAGCTGAGAATTGATCATTGAGACCTTTCCTTTTTGTCTTTATATCGATACACTTCTCTATCCTCTTCTGCTTGGTTATGACGAAGTATTTTTAGGTTGCCCTGAGGCATTACATGCTATCCTGTTGAAACTCTGTGTTCCTTACAACTCACACCTTTGTTGGCCAAGATGTTTGCCAGTTTGTTAGCCTTTCTACACACATGATTGAATCTTACCGAATTTAGTCCCTGCAGGTGACCCTGAATTCTCTGGAGTACCCAAATTAACTTCCAGTGTTGTGAGACTTTCTCTGGCCTTGTTCCACAACTAATTCTCTTTACCGAGTTAATGACTAACTCAGAGTCAGCTTCTATAATTACATTTTAGCAGTTCTTCTGCTTCAAAAATTCTAAGCATTGCTCCAGAGCCATTAATTCCACCATGTTGTTGGTGGATCTTCCTAAATCATAACGGAAGAGGAAGAGGATTCTTCTTGCTTCATCCCAAAGAACCTCGCCAAACGTTGCAGTTCCCGGATTACCTTTTGAAGATCCATATATGTTATATTTCAAAAAACCTTTTGGAGGAGGATGCCAGAACTCCTTCTCAGTTTCCATTTTGTTTGCTTTTCTATCCAGTCCTTGTGGAATGATCCCCTGCATCCCTAACTACCTGAGAGTTCTTAATTCAGCATCTAAGGGATGATTTTTGGAGAGATTCCTAACTATAGTACTCACCGTCTCCTTAAGATGTATTAAGATCCATTCGTACAGGCGAAGAGGAGGATTATTTTCATGTTTGAAGATTCTCTTATTCCTTTCTTTCCAAATGTTCCAGATAATGAAGCATGGGATAAGAACCCAAGCAGAGTTAAGAACTTCATTATCCACAAAATTTCTTCTCCATCTGCTTAGGGTGGTGGTGATACTCTCTTTGTCCCTGTAAGTCTATTGGAAAATGGTGGCAAATGAATCCCATAACCTGGATGTGAAAATACAACTATTGAGAAGATGTTCCATTATTTCCTCTTGGGCTTCACAGGAGTGGCATCTGGAAGGCCCTAGCATACCCCTCTTGCTAATATTATCCCAAGTGAAGATTTTCTTGTGAAGAACCAGCGACATGAAGAGTTTGATTTTCATCCAGCCTTGGTGTCTCCATAGGCTCTACTAGATCCTATTCGGAGCCTAGGAATCTATCTCAAGGAGAATACTTTTTGTTTCCTTAATATTGAAGGTACCTTCTTTGTTGTAACCCTATCTTAGTTGGTCTTGCCCTCCTGATACCAAAATCATCCTTTGTTCCAATATTTTCTCAAGAGCCTCTCCTTTTGTATTCAGCGTTCTATCATTCGTACAATATATATTTTTCCATGTCCTCCATTTTCCTGTATTGTGAGTATAATCCCAAAAAACTTTTACGCTAGTCAAACCTTGGGTATCTGTCTCATGCTTAAGGTCCAAAATATCCTCTTTTAATAGTATTGGTTCTTGTTTCCATTTATCCTCCCAAAATAGTGCTAGAGCTCCCTCTCTAATTTCCCAAAAGCTATTTTTTTGTACAAAACCACTGTTCTCCCAGGCCTTGTTCAGGATGGATGAACCCTTTATATTTCCAGACATCCTTATGAGATCAGTGGTTTTCCAAGCACTAGCATATTTTTCTTTCTAGATGCTTGCCCATTGAGCCTTTGGATCTCTAGCCCAATGCCACCAGAGTTTGGCCCCTAAAACATTGTTGAGAATCTCCTAGTCATCCAAGCCCAGGCTCCCTTGATTCTTGGGTTTATAGATATTTTCTCATGAGACCAAGGCCCATTTCTTCCTTGTCTCCTCCCTACCCTAGAAGGCCCATTTATGAATTGCTGCAAGACTCCTTTTAGGGCTGGGAGTGTTGATAGCATGAAAATTGGGATTGATTGGAGCACCACCTTTTTTAGCACTAGACTACCAGCCATATTTAAAGACCTGCTAGTCCATTTTCTGACTTTATCCTGCATCTTATTGATTAATGGTTCCCAAAAGCTCTTGTGCAAAGGTTTCGCAGTTAGAGGAACTCCCAAATACTTTGAAGGGAGGGAATCCCTTTGAAAACCAAGAACTCTGGAGATATTTCTCTAAATAGCAATGTTGGTATTAAAGAAAAATATTTTAGATTTGGAAAGATTAGCTTCCATACCTAAAGCCATGCCAAAGTCATTCAAAATTTTTTTGTACATTAAAGCCTCTTTGAATGTGTGGATTCCTTGTAACATGGTATCATCTACAAATTGTTGATGAGTCAAAGCCTGTCGACTCTTCAATAGTTGAAGGTCCTGAATTTTGCCCATTACTCTAGCATGTTTGATTGACCGACCAAGACCTTCCATCATGAGGATGAAGAGAAAGGGAGAGAGCATATCACCCTACCTTAGACCTCTTGAAGGAAGAAAAATCTCAGAGTGAGAGCCATTAACCAGTATTGAAAAGCTAGAAGAGGTCACTAGGGCCATGACCCATCTAACCTAGTTATGATAAAAAACAAATGCCATTAGCACTTTCCTGATGTAGGTCTAGTTGAATTTATGATAAGCTTTGGCTATGTCCAGTTGTAAGATCATTCCAGCTTTCCTCTTGCTAGTTAGCGAGTGAACCACTTCATGAGTTTGAATGATGTTATCCAATATTTATCTGCCTTCTACATAACCTAATTGTTCCCCCGAAACTAGAGTAGGAAGCAGAGGTTTGAGTCTATTGGCCACTACCTTGGATATTATCTTGTATACCACGTTGCAGAGAGCTACGGGTCTATACCTTTCTAGTGTTTGGGCATTGTCCTGTTTAGGAATCAAGGAGATGAAGGAGGTATTGAGCACCTTCAAAATAGTTCTGTTCTTCCTGGAATCCTCCACTACATTCAAATTGTCCTCTTTAACAATATTCTAGCAAACTTTAAAGAAATCCACATTGAAGCCATCTGGGCCTAGTGCTTTGCCATTCTGCATATCTTTGAGGACCTCAATGACCTCATCTTCAGTCACTGGTCTGTTAGGATTGAAATTGTCCTCTCTAGACACTAGCTTAGGTATATGTCTAGTTAAGTCCCTAATGAAATGTTCTCTTTCTGAATTATTTTCCTGAGATATTTCTCTGAAGTGCTGAACTAACATAGCTTCTATTTCCTCATGGGACTGTAGATGCTTCCTATCCTCATTTTTTATAGAAGAGATTCTGTCGTGAGCTCTGTTCACCATGGTGGATCTATTAAAAAATCTAGTGTTACGCTCTCCTTCCTTCAGCCATTGGACTCTAGATTTTTGTCTCTAAAATATTTCCTCTTGTTTACACAAGTTCTACCATTCTTGATTATGTTTCTCAACTTGATCATTTTTTTCTTTATCAAAACCTTCCTTGATCATAGATTGGTTGAGTTCCTGGATTTAATTTTCCACAACTTTCTTTCCTACAAAAATATTACCAAAATTCTTCTTATTCCAATCTTTGAGCCTTAGCTTTATGTGCTTTAATCTTTTATGTAGAAGGAACATTCTAGTTCCCTGAATATGTAGATCTTCTACCCACCATTTTTCAATATTGCTGATGAATTCTGGGTGTGAAAGCCAAATATTCTCAAATCTAAAAGGTCTATTCCCGGGGGTACCTATGCCCTGGATCTCCGTTTGAACTAGCCAGTGATTTGAGCCTCCAAAGGGAAGAACACTCGCTATTATTATTACACTAAAAAATGTCACCATGACCACTTACAGTTAGTATGACTCAAATCAACAGTCATGCTACCCTCTTAGGCAAGTCTTATGCCTCTGTTATCCATCTCAAACTCAAAGAAGAGAGAAAGTCTTGTAAAAAATATGTTTATCTCTGGGGTCGCAGGTTCTCTCTAGCCTTACCTGCGGGGACGCTGACCATGTTCACAAAAGGTGCGTCCTTGGACGCTCTGTATGTTAAAGGACAGGTGCGTCCTTCTGTAAAAGGCAAAATGCGCGAGTTTCATCTTAAAAAAGTTACTTGTGGTTACTTCTAGAACTTTCTAGAGGTCGGTTTGATGAATTGGATGCGCCTCCAGTTGGTTCATGTATCTCTATTAAGGGGGAACTTATCCCATCAATAAGGGAGCTATCCCACCCAAGAGGGGGATTATCCCATTGATGGTGGACCTGAATATCCTCTTTATAGCACTATAAATAAAGACATTGAGCCAGAGGGAGGAGAGGTTGGAGCTATACATTTTCTTTGGGTAAATGCTGCAGGAATTAGGACTCCCATTTAGAACCTTGTGAGGAGAGATTGTCTTTGCTTGATTCTACTTGGAAGTGGGTGAGCTTTGTCAAAGTAGAGGAAAACCCTTGATGGACCCTGGGAGGAACTTGCACAACACCAAGGCCAGGTTGTAAGAGTTTCTTTGTTTCGTTATTAATACAAACTGGTTTATTTTTCTCAATAGCTTGTGTTAATGAGTTATTTCATGTGTTCCTTGGTCTACATGTTGAATATATGTTTTATTATATGAAATGCAAGTGCTTGGTAATTGTTTGATTGTTTGTGGTTGCAGGAATTGACTTGAAGGAGGAGCTCATCCGGATTGGCAAGGACAAACTACAACAACAGCGTTTTGGAATAAGGTAAGCCTAAACACTTGTAGTTTTCATGTTGTAAAAGGTGTATTTAGAGAAAGATCACTCCATTTTGTCTTGTTTGTCATTAGAATGTCTTAGACTTCTAGGAAGGTCAGCTGTGTCCGCACCCTTGACCAATTCCGTGTGAAAAATTGGCGACTCCACTGGGGATAGCTCCCTAGTAACGAACATGTAGACCAAGGAACACATGAAATAACTCATTAACACAAGCTATTGAGAAAAATAAACCAGTTTGTATTAATAACGAAACAAAGAAACTCTTACAACCTGGCCTTGGTGTTGTGCAAGTTCCTCCCAGGGTCCATCAAGGGTTTTCCTCTACTTTGACAAAGCTCACCCACTTCCAAGTAGAATCAAGCAAAGACAATCTCTCCTCACAAGGTTCTAAATGGGAGTCCTAATTCCTGCAGCATTTACCCAAAGAAAATGTATAGCTCCAACCTCTCCTCCCTCTGGCTCAATGTCTTTATTTATAGTGCTGTAAAGAGGTTATTCAGGTCCACCATCAATGGGATAATCCCCCTCTTGGGTGGGATAGCTCCCTTATTGATGGGATAAGTTCCCCCTTAATAGAGATACATGAACCAACTGGAGGCGCATCCAATTCATCAAACCGACCTCTAGAAAGTTCTAGAAGTAACCACAAGTAACTTTTTTAAGATGACACTCGCGCATTTTGCCTTTTACAGAAGGATGCACCTGTCCTTTAACATACAGAGCGTCCAAGGACGCACCTTTTGTGAACATGGTCAGCGTCCCCGCAGGTAAGGCTAGAGAGAACCTGCGACCCCAGAGATAAACATATTTTTTACAAGACTTTCTCTCTTCTTTGAGTTTGAGATGGATAACAGAGGCATAAGACTTGCCTAAGAGGGTAGCATGACTGTTGATTTGAGTCATACTAACTGTAAGTGGTCATGGTGACATTTTTTAGTGTAACAATTATTTCCTTGTCTATGAGCATAAGGTCCTCAGAGATAATGAATCTATCCAACTTGGAGGCTACATGAGACTCTCCTCCTCTCTTATTGTTCCGTGTAAAGAGGACATTGCTAGTTTCAATATCCACTAGTTTCATATTTTCTATAAAGATTTGAAATGCTAAAGAGTCTTTACCTAGTACTCTGGCTCCCCCTTTTTTCTCCGAAAGCGATTTTATCATATTGAAGTACCCTCCCATGATCCAGGGTATTCCTAGATGTCTGTCCCTGAGATCTGTTAGGGTATCTATAAGCTTGAGTTTTTCATCTATCCTTTGAGGGTCGTAAACATTCGTGACTAGATAGATACCCCTATATATTATAGGCTGAATAACTACTGATAAACAATTCCTTGATGCCTCAGCATCTATTATGTCAATTCTTTGAGGGTTCTAGAGAGTGAGAATGCTTCATGTTGCGTTCTCTACTTTAACTTCTAGAAACTCAAACCTACTGAGCCAATTGCCATGTATTTGTATTAACTTTTGAATGGAACATTTCGTTTCCTGGATGAAAATTATATCAGGAGTTGCATGTTTCATTCTATTTCTAAGCATTCTCTATTTTCTCTTACTGCCTAGACCTCTAATATTCCAAGATATGAACTTCATAATTAAAGATTTGTAAAGGAGTAGCTGGCAAGATCTTTCATCTTACTTGATTCTATCATAAGCTTTCCACATTCCAATAGCTCGTTTTACTTTTTTCTACCACTTTTCTTCCTGGGTTTCTAGGTGTTAACCCTAGAGTAGTTTTTAACTTTTTCCCACTTTCGTTACTCAATCTGTCGAGGTATTTTCCCCCTCCAAACCCTTATGATGAGTTTTCCATAAATACAACTGCTATATTCTATTGAGCTCTTCTTGAGGTAACGATTCTACCCCACCGGTTGTTCCCTGAATCAAGAACCCTTCTAGATCTAGGTGTTCTCTTTCAAGAATCTCCTGTAGCTCACATTCCTCCAGTTCCATCTCACTCTGGGTCATTTCCTAGTCCGTCTCCGGTTTTGTATCACTCATCATGATCCCTTTCTATTTATCATTTTCCTGTGTTTTCTCGCGGTTTTCTTCTTTCTCCTTCTCCCCCATACTCCCTTCCAGTGCTTGATCTTCTACTGTCCTTTCTTTGTCCTCTTCAAGAACTTGGAACTGGTTCTGACTAACTTGTTGTCCCTAATTTTTTTGTTGCTTTTTCCCTCTCTTGCCGACTTTTCCTCTATGTACCACCTTGTTAAAGTTGTCTGGGTCTTTCATTGTATTAGATTTACTTTTATTCTCTGCTTTACTGAGAGGGCAGTCTCTGAGACGGTGCCCATGTTCATGGCATCTAGAACATCTGAACGGGATGTGCTCATAGTCCATCGTTTGTACCCATTCTTCATCAAAAACTTCGAATATTACCTTATCCGGAAGAGCTCCAGATAGATCCATCTCAACCCATATCCTTGCAAAGGAAGTATATTTTCCCCTTCTCGTAGCTTCAGAAGCTTTGACAAACTTTCCTAACTTATTGCCTATGCAGCTAACGATTCAGGTTGTCAGTAGTCAAGAGGTAGAGAATAGAGTCTTACCCAGAATGGGACAAAAGTAAAAGTTTCATGCTCCGGGACAAAATTCATCTTCCATGGTTGCATATAGAAACCTGTTGTTGCATAGAAGTGGGGACGTCCTTCAAAAACTCTATCCTTATCCTCAATATTTGTAAACACCACAGTGAAGAGTCCCTTTGACCCAAGATGTAGATCAATGCTCCCTTTAGGTTTCCAGTGGTATTTGATCCATGTGTGTAAATCATTTTCAGTGGGTCGTACTCCCATGAATTTGCAGATGATTGCATAGGTATGCATGTGATCCCTGTGCACCTGCAGTGCAGGATCGTTTAAAACTACACTGGGTGTGATTTCAGCTTTGGGTTTACAAGGTCCCTTTTGTTTTTTTCTCTTTTTTCCTTGTGTTTTGTCATCTTCCTCCTTGTCTTTACTGTTGTTATTCTCCTTCATTTTGGCACCATCTATTTCCTCTTCCATATTACTTCTTCCTTCCTCTCTGATTCCTTTGACTTTTTCTCGGGGCTTCTTACCCTTTCTGGCAATGGCCTCCTTATAGGAGGGAGTGGAGCTCCCTCCTCTATGACCTTCCATGGATGAAATCCTCTGTAGAAATTCGAAACCCTAGCTATTCGCTCTTTGCCCGCCTCCAGGATGTAAACTTAAATACCCGTGCTCCATCATGTTAACTAATTTATTTCAATATCAACTTGATGTATATGTATAAAAACAGAAAAGTTTGTATTTGTGTTAATAATATAACACTTTAATACCCAAAAAAGAGAATTAATGGAAAATAAAAAAAGAAAAAATCTTAGTTTGTAATAAGACATAAATGTGTAACTTATAAATTAACATGTGAACAACATACATAAATAAAATATTTCAATGTTTATAATAAGTAAAATGTTTCAATGTCAAATATATATATATATATATATATATATATATATATATATATATATATATATTGTAAAAATTGTAAAATAAATAAATCTTATGGCTAAGATATTTCAATTAGTCTTACTATTCAACATTTTGATTCATTTTCATGTATATCTTTTAAGCTATTTTTTTTCTAAAATGCAATAAAGATTTGTTAAAACTATAATTTTCAGTTGTGTAGTCTGCACACCAAATGAAATTTCCAAATAATTAAGTCTATTTATATATTCAAAAATACAGTTTAAATAATATATATAAATAATCTATCTAAATATAAATATTTAAAACTAAAAATTAAAAAAATTCTATCATCTAAACTTCACTATATCCATAATTTAAAATCCATCTACAGGAATTTATAAAAAATTTCAATTTTTATATCCCTATAATAATATACCTATAATTCACTATAAGTGAAGTCTCACAAGCTATACATATACATTAAGAAGAGAATTTCTATATCCTAAATTATTATCCTAACCCACTATGCATATACATTTGGAAGAGCATTTCCATATCCTAAATTATTATCCTAACATCAAAAACCTTGAATCCTTGTGTTGTAAATAATGATTTTGAATGAACCTCAACTGTTTACATATATGTATAAATTCTCGTCACCATAAGTGAGGTCTCACGAGCTATACATATACATTAAGAAGAGCATTTCTATATCCTAAATTATTATACTAACCCACTATGCATATACATTTGGAAGAGCATTTCCATATCGTAAATTATTATCCTAACATCAAAAACCTTGAATCCTTGTGTTGTAAATAATGATTTTGAATGAACCTCAACTGTTTACATATATGTATACATTCTCGTCACCATAAGTGAGGTCTCACGAGCTATGCATTTACATTTAGAGTAGAATTTCCATAACCTAAATTATTATCCTAACATCAAAAACCTTGAATCCTTGTGTTGAATGATTTTGAATGAACCTCAACTATTTACACATATGTATACATTCTCGTCACTTTTATCGTAAATAGTATTAACTAGCAATTGTCCCAAAAGGTACAAAGAGAGGCCGATAGGATTATTAAATTGGAATTGTTGAATTTTTTTAGAAGAGATATTGGTTCAGTCAGCCTGGTCGCCTACACTGCCACAACTCTTCCTGATAAACCCTGACAACGATTCTGCTTTTGTGAAAAATTAAAATTTGCACCAGTAAACATCACACATATACCTATACAGCTGGATTGTTGATTGATATCTTTGGACGTTGAATAATTTAAGGTAAATCTATTCGCTATTACGCGTCTGTGAAAAAATGAAAATTTGCACCAGTAAGCATCACAAATATATACAGTTGGATTGTTGATTCATACCTTTGGACATGCTCGATTAATGAATAATTTAGGGTATAATCTATTACGTAAACAAAGGACCAAAGGGGGAAGGGGTGGGGTTTGTGTATTGGATCAAGCCTCTGAGATTCATGGGAGAAATGAAGGAAGAATCCCCATCGAAAACCTTCTTTGCAATCATCCACTGTACCCTCTCAGTTGGATGAAATTTGTCCCAGCAAACATTTTCCTTGGGATCCTTGTAGATTGAGCACCCTGGATCCAACCCATAGCCTACATGGCCATTGTATGGACCATCTCCACAGAAAACCTGTTGACCCACCCCATACCTCCTAGTCTTCGTCATCCAAAATGAGGTACTGCCCTGGTTCGAGTCCTCCTACCGACGGAACCCTCATCGCTCTCTTTTTCACATCCCCCCTCAGGTGAGAAAGGATTCATAACCCTATATAATCTTATTAATGAATATTATTATATATAATATTATATTAATATTAAGGTTTAATCCTATTCATATTACCAAAAATAATTTAAGAGAGTCATAAACTAAGCAATATGGGGATTAACAAAAAAAATTAATTAATTAATCTATAAATAAATAAAAATAATTGTTTAGGAAGAAAGCGCAGGAATCTAGCATCTATTGATACTCTAGCCATCATCTCTATTTAAATTAACAAGTCTTTTTTTTCAATTTCTAAGGCCTCTCTAAATTTATGATAATGAAAATGGTCAATCCTCGCAATGACCTTAGCCTCTTCAATGGAGATGTGATGATTGGTTTTTTCTACATGCTCTACCAAAGCGGAGGAGCGAGACCTTCCATGCCTGATGTCCGCAGCATGTTCACAAATCCTTTGGTTAATGGATCGACCGGTCTCACCAATATAAGGAGCTCGACAAGAACAGGGAATGATATAAACACCCTTCTAATCCTTGGGGTTAATCGGGTCCTTAACAAAATGAAGAGAACATCATATAGTGTTAAGAGGTCTAAAAGAAGAATGAATCTTATGCTTCCTCAAGATCCTAGCGATTTTATCCGTGGTCCCTTGAATAAAGGGGAGATGAACACCGGAAGACCAATCCTTGGGGTCAATCTTACTCTTAGGACCCTTTTCAGCATTTTGAAAAGCCTTAAGACCATGAGACCTACTATAACCATTCTTATTAAAAACTTCCAGGAGGTCAGTTTTCTCATCTTCAAGGTGATTTTCGTCATAAACTTGCAACGCCCGCCGAAGTAGCTAAGGTGTTGAGAACGCCTATCTTTTGAGCAGGAAAATGATGGGAGCTAGCATGGACTTAAATTGAATTTACTTATTTTAGAGAGATGTTACAATGTTTAACATTTTGACTTAGTCAAATTAAAATTAAAATATAAAATATAAAATTTTCCAACCCATGGTTTTTCCTTATTATATTTTTAATCTATGGTTTTTTCCCATGGTATTTTTCTCTAATGTGAGTTATTTAAAGGTTAATATTTAAACTAATCTAAATTCATTTTAACTCTACATCTACCAAATGCCAAAAAAAATCAAATCCCTTTTCACTCTTAAAGAATCAATACCTCAAAAAAAAAATCCCTCTTAACACATAATAAACTTACAACTAAAAATAAATCTAAACTAATTTTTAAATTTAAAATTTAAAATTTATATTTCAATTAAATTATAAAAATAAATTAATAATACATTGCATTTAAAATAAAAATAAAAATAAAAATCCTCAAAAATCTTTGCTTTTCTGAGCTTTTTTCTTTCGATCTTTGATTTTTATGATCTTTTTCGTGCTTTCTTGATTTTTTTTGCATAGAATCTTTTTTGAGCTTTTGTGCTTTCTTGACTTTCTGTGCTTTTTTTATTTTCCATTGTTTTGTTTTCTGGTTCAGATCAACGGTTGAAAGTGTTTCATCTGATCTAACGGATCAGAGTAAAAGTGTTGACGAAAAGTTGATGCATAGGAAAGGCCTATCGGCCAAAATATTTTAAAGAAAAACAATAAAAATATCTATATATATCAATTTTATCATCAATAATATTTAAATTTTATATATATCTATATATATATATATATATATATATATATATATATATATATATATATATATATATATTCATTTATCTCAATTAAATATATAGTATTATTATTTGGTTATTCCCTTAAAGGGTTTATTGAAATTGGGATGATTTAATTTGTTTTAAAAATCAATTAGTTTTCCTTAATACTTATTTTTATTTATTTGTATTATTATTAAATATTAATATAGGGTCTTATTATTTTATTATTTGGTTAAAGGGTTTATTGAGATTGGGATATCTGTTTTCATTAAAAAATAATGAATTCAAATTATTAATATTTTTTTTTAATAATAAATAATTTGATAATTATTTTAAAAACATTTTATTATGAGTGGGAGATTAAAGGTTTAATTCCCTTGAATGTAGCTTAGTTTAGATGTGGACAATGAACAAGTATATGTAATAACTCAAAATTAAAATATACAACTAATTTAATCAATTGATAAAATTAATAAACAACACACAATTGTTCAACTATCAAAGAAGGCTTACCTGTAACAATGATATATCTTATTTGTGATTTAGGAGTTATAATGCTACTGAGATCGCAACACACAACCTTAGACTCAACTATACATAATTTTCGTCACAACTTTTTTTTCAAAAAAATGAATAAATACTTGTCATGCCCCTTTTTTTCCATTAAATAGAAAATGGAAAGAGATTGAAATATATACATCCATGCAAAATTTTATTTCTTTATTTTAAGTTTTACTTATTTCATTTTTTTTTCTTAATTTAAGTTTTCCTTATATTATTTTTTTTACTTTTATTAACTTATTTATTATTTCTTTTCTTAATTGAACTTTTCCTTATACTATTTTTTTTTACTTTTATTAACTTATTTATTATTACTATTCTTATAGTTTAGAACTTCATTATTTTATTTATTATTTTCACTATTTTTATCTTGTATCATTGATTTATTTATTATTTGTTTGATATTATTATATTTTCTTTATTATTACTATTATTATTTTGTATTGTTTATTTATTATTTATTTTAATTATATAGTATTATTATTATAATTATGGGGCATTACAAGATGTTATAGTGGTAGTGTGATCCAAGTGGATGTTCCTGAACTTCTGGAGCCATTTTGAGGCCCTAAACGATGTTTTTTGGAAAATATCGGTCCCATGGGCTATTTTTGCTCTTGCCAAAGTTGTACTGCACAAATAGATCTTTCTAACGAGCCATTGTGCACATCAAACAGTGATCGTATGCCAAAGTTACGACGTTGGGAAGTTGATGTACCAATTTACCCGAAACGAGGCCCACAATTTGTCGTTTCATCTCCTAGGGTTAGGTTTTTGGATATTTAGGGTTTTCCATTTTTTCTCAACAATAAATAGGCCTTCGAGCCTCATTGTAACACAGTTCAGAGGAATGTAACCACCACATCTCTTCTCATAGATAAGCTTCCATCACCCTAGCTAGTTTTTTTCCATTTTTGTTTGTAAGCATATTTCAGTATTTTACCGTAATGAAATGAAGTATTATTTCCAATGCATATCTATACTTATGGTTATATCTATCATTTGTTGCATTCCTATTTAAGTACAGATCAGTGGTATCAGAGCGGTCTACTTTTTCTCTATTTTCCATTGCATGTCTCCAACGAGGTTGGGATATAAGGAGTTACGGCTTGAACAGGTCGCACCTTTGCAAGATCGGGCTCGCAAATCCCAATGGCCTCCAATGGTAGATGCAGAGAAAGGCGAGGGGGCAAGAGATCCTATCAAAATCTTGTTCGAAGAAGCCCTCGAGTGGCAAAGGAATGCAATGATGGACAACTTGGCCCAGTTCCTTCAGTGGCTACCCGGAGGCAGCACATCGGCTTCCAACAGCTACTCCGGAAACGCCACACCCTTTAAGGAACAAGTTAATTTTAAAATCCCCATCTTCGAGGGTAAAATAGATCCAAATGCCATAGATAAATGGTTAAATCTGCTAGAAGGGTATTTTTCTATTCATGATTTTTCTAGTGAGGAAAAGTTTATTTTCGATCTTCTCAAAGCAACCGCCCACATCAAGGACTGGTGGGAAGCCTACTATGAGCAGAAGGATGAAATACATGCTCACCATTTTTAGCTGCACCCACTTGGAATTCATTCTAGGATGCCATCAAGGAGCAGTACTACCCTATCAAAATCTATGAGGACAAATACATAAAGTGGACCACGCTGTGGCAAGGAAGGGACCAAGATGTGTTGGAGTTCACAAACATTTTTCATACCCTTCGCACACAGTTGGGTGTCAAAGATTTTGAGCTACATTTGATACTAAAATACCATGGATGCCTACTCAGATACATCCAGGACGATATGGAGTTCCTGGACATCCCCTCGCTCGGCACAGCGTACCGATCCAATGTCAAAATCGAGTAGAATTTTAAACAAAAGAAGCGAGACTTTGGATCTCTGAATCCAAAGAACAAAGGACAAAGCCAAGGCGGGGTTACCCAAGACAACCCGTCAAAGCCACAAAAAAATAAGAACACCACGAAGTCAAAAAGGACACATGAAACTGGTCTGAGTTCCATAAGAGCCTCACTCACAATGCAAGTGAGTGTTGGACCAAGCAGTCGTTGGTGGCCGAGTTGAAGGCTTCCGAATCAGATGCATGTTCCGACCCTGAGTGAGAACCCGACAAGGAGAATGGAAAACGGAAGCAAATCATTGATGTGGAGCCCAACGCCATTGTTGCGACTACCAAGGTCCAGAAGAATGAGCTCGAAGATCCAGAGGAGGGGGAGCATCTTTTCCACTCATATATGTGGGTGTAGGGTTCTCCGCTGCAATTCATTGTTGATAATGGGAGCCAAAAGAACCTCATTTCAGCAGAGGTCATGAAGCAGTTGGGCCTACCGACTACACCACAACTGTAGCTATATAGTATCAGGTGGCTTCACCAAGGACGAGATCTCCGAGTTTACCAGTAGTGTCGTCTTCCCTACAACATCAAGCCCTTCACAGACAAGGTATTGTGTAATGTTGCACTTCCAGATTTTTGTGATTATTAGGCCAACCATACTTGTGGAGGCGACATGTTTTGCATGATTCAAGGCCTCACGCCATTATTATAACCTTGGGTAATTCATTATATAGGATACAGGAGGTAGCCCCACTTATGCCACGTCTTTAATCACTGATAAGAAATACAGCAAGCTCATCTCCTAGACTAGGAAATTCATTTTCTATATGGTTCACTCCCAAAGTAAGGGGAAGATCATCGCCACATCCATGACCCCCACGAAGGGTTCCTCCACAGAGTAACAACAATAGAGAGATGCACTCATCTTATCCTCACCAACAGGGGTACCATTGCACTGTCAGGCCAAGCATTCATCTGATTTGACTTTCGGAGCACCTCTACCCAATGAGTTGTTCTACCGCCACTCCATTCTGGAAAATGAAAAGTACAAGTAGCGACATGATCAACATCAAGTAGCACACAAGTTTTAGGTGGGTGATAAAGTTTGGTTACATCTACAGAAAGAATGCCTTACAAGAGCCCATCAGAAGCTTAGACCACTCTGACATGGTCCTTACAGCATTACCAAGGATGTGGGAAACAATGCTTTGGAGCACAACATTCCTCCATTCCTTCGCTTGCACCAAGTATTGAATGTGGAACACCCTCGACCATGCTTCCCACCATTACTCGACACATCAAAGATTGCAAAAAAACTCACCTGGGACCAAGTTCAGCAGATGGAGGAACTCAACACAATGGGTACCATTGCTTCCTAAAGGGGGAGGAATGATCTAGGTGGATGTTGGTGTCCACCCACCTATCCCACTTCGACACCCACAAATGTCTCTTTCAGTTTTTCATTTTCCTTAATTGTAGCACAATTTTTAGCAATTTTTCGGGTCCTAAACTTCTGGAGCCGTTTTGAGGCCCTAAATGACTTCTTTTTGGAAAATATGGGAGCAACATAGGACAATGGTCTAATATTGATATCTCCAAAGTTGTAGTCCTCAGATAGATATTTCTAACGAGCTATTGTGTGTGTCAAATAGAGATCGTATGCCAAAGTTACGATGTCGGGAAGTTGATGTATCAATTTACCCGAAATGGGGCCCATAGTTTGTCGTTTCATCTCCTAGGGTTAGGTTTTTGGATGTTTAGGGTTTTCCATTGTTTCTCAACAATAAAGAGGCCTTCGAGCCTCATTGTAACATAGTTCAGAGGAATGTAACCACCACATCTCTTCTCAGAGACAAGCTACCATCACCCTATCTAGTTTATTTCCATTTCTGTTTGTAAGCATATTTCAGTATTTTACAGTAATTAAATGAAGTATTATTTCTGATGCATCTCTGTATTTATGGTTATATCTATCAATTTTTTCATTGTTGTTTAAGTACGGATCAGTGGTATAGAGCGGTCTGCTTTTTCTCTATTTCTCATTGCATGTCTCCAACAAGGCTGGGATATAAGGAGTTAGGGCTTGAACAGGTCGAACCTTTGCAAGATAGGCCTCGCAAATCCCGACGACCTCTCATGGCAGATGAAAAGAAAGATGAGGGTGCAAGAGATCCTATTAAAATCTTGTTTGAAGAAGCCCTCAAGTGGCAAAGGAACGTGATGATGGGCAACTTTTCCCAGATCCTTCAGTGGCTACCCAGAGGCAGTGCATCGGCATCCAATAGCTACTCCATAAATACCACGCCCTTTAAGGTACAAGTTAATTTTGAAATCCCTATCGTCGAGGGTAAAATAGATGCATATGCCATAAATAAATGGTTAAATCTACTAGAAGGGTATTTTTCTATTCATGATTTTTCCAGTTGGGAAAAGTTTATTTTTTCTCTTCTCAAAGCAACCCCCCACATCAAGAACTGGTGGGAACCCTACTACGAGTAGAAGGATGAAAGTACGTGCTCACTATTCTTAGCATCACCCACTTGGAACTCATTCTGGGATGCCATCAAGGACCAATACTGGTGTACAAGTAGCGACATGATCAACATCAGGTACCACACAAGTTTTAGGTGGGCGACAAAGTTTGGCTACATCTACAGAAAGAGCGCCTTACAAGAGCCCATCCGATGCTCATACCACTCCAACATGGTCCTTAAAACATTACCAAGGCTATGGGAAATAATGCTTTGGAGCACAACATTCCTCCATTCCTTCACTTACACCAAGTGTTCAATGTGGAGCACCCTCAACCATGCTTCCCACCATTACTGGACACATCAAAGATTGCAGAACAACTCATCAGTGACCAAGTTTAGCAGATTGAGGAACTCAACCCAATGGGGACCGTTGCTTCCTAAGGGGGAGGAATGATCCAAGTGGATGTTAGTGGCCACCCACCTATCACACTTGGACCCCCACAAATGTCTCATTTAGTTTTTTAGTTTCCTTAATTGCAGCACAATTTACAATTTTTCGCAGTTTTACGGGTCCTGAACTTCCAGAGCCGTTTTGAGGCCCTAAACGATGTTTTTTGGAAAATATGGAAGCAACATAGGACCAACGTCCTATGTTTCTCTTGCCAAAATTGTAGTCCTTAGATAGATCTTTTTAACGAACTATTTTATGTGTCAAACAAAGATCATATTCCAAAGTTACGACGCCGGGAGTCGACATACCAATTTACCCGAAACGAGGCCCACAATTTGCCGTTTCATGTCCTAGGGTTAGGTTTTGGATGTTTATGGTTTTCCATTATTTCTCAACAATAAATAGGCATTTGAGCCTCATTGTGACATAGTTCAGAGGCATGTAACCGCCACATCTCTTCTCGGAGATAAGTTACCATCACCCTAGCTGGTTTATTTCCATTTCTGTTTGTAAGCATATTTTAGTATTTTACAATAATGAAATGAAGTATTATTTCCGCTGGATCTCTATATTTATAATTATATCAGAGCAGTCTGTTTTTTCTCTAGTTTTCTTTGCATGTCTCCAACGACGTCGGGATATAAGGAGTAACGGCTTGAATAGGTCGAACCTTTGCAAGATCAACCTCACAAATCCGAACGGCCTCCCATGGCAGATGAAAAGAAATATGAGGGGGCAGGAGATCCTATCAAAATCTTGTTTGAAGAATCCCTCGAGCGACAAAAGAACACAATGATGGACAACTTTGCCCAGATCCTTTAGTGGCTACCGAGAGGTAGCGCATTGGCTTCCAACAGTTACTCTAGAAACACCACACCCTTGTAGGTACAAGTTAATTTTGAAATCCCCATCTTCAAGGGTAAACTAGACATAGATGCCATAGATAAATGGTTAAATCTGCTAGAAGGGTATTTTTCTGTTCATGATTTTTCGAGTCAGGAAAAGTTTATTTTCGCTCTTCTCAAAGAAACCCCTCACGTCAAGGACTAGTGGGAAACCTACTACGAGAAGAAGGATGAAAGTACGTGCTCACAATTTTCAGCTATACCCACTTGGAATTCACTCCGGGATGCTATCAAGGAGCAGTACTACCCTGCCAAAATCTATGTGGACAAATACATAAAATGGATCATGCTGTGGCAGGGAAGGGACCAAGATGTGTCGAAGTTCACAAACAATTTTCATACCCTTCATACATAGTTGGGTATCAAATATTTTGAGCTACATTTGGTACTCAAATACCACGGTTGCCTACACAGATACATCCAGTATGATATAGAGTTCCTGAACAACTCGCTCGGCATGACATACCGATATGCTGTCAAAATCAAGCAGAAGTTTAAACAAAATAAGCAAGACTTTCGATCTACGAATCCGAAAAACAAAGGACAAATCCATGGCGGGGTGACCGAAGACAACCCATCGAAGCTGAAAGAAAAGAACAACACCACAAATTCAAAGAAGGAAACAAGAAAGTGGCTTGATTTCCATAAGAGCCCCACTCACAATGCAAGTGAGTGTCAGACCAAGCAGTCACTGGTGGCTGAGTCAAAGGCTTCCGAATCAGATGCATGTTCTGACCCAAAGTCAGAACCCGACAAGGGGAATGGAAAATAGAATCAAATAATTAATGTGGAGCCCAGCAATGTTGTTTCCCCTTCCAAGGTCCAAAAGAATGAGCCCAAAGATCTAGAGGAGGGGGAGCGTCTTTTCCACTCATATATGTGGGTGAAGGGTTCGTCACTCCAATTCACTGTTGATAGTGGGATGCAAAAGAACCTCATTTTAGCAGAGGTCATGAAGTGGTTGGGCCTATCGACTACACCACACCCATAGTTGTACAGTAACAGGTGGCTTCACTAAGGACGAGATCTCTGAGTTTTCCAGTAGTGTCGTCTTCCCTACAACATCAAGCGCTTCACAGATAAGGTATTGCATGATGTTGCACGTCTAGATGTTTGTGAGGATTAGACCAACCATACTTGTGGAGGTGACATGTTATGTATAAGTCAATGCCTCATGCTATTATTATTACTTTGGGTAATTCATCATATAGGACGCCAGAGGTAGCCCCACCTACTGCCACCTCTTTAATCACTGCTAAGAATTGCAGCAAGCTCATCTCCCATACTAGGAAATTCATTTTTTGTCTGGTTTTCTCCCAAAGTAAGGGGAAGATCGTTGCCACATCCATCACCCCTATGAAGGGCTCCTTCATGCAGCAACAACAGCAGAGGGATACAGTCATCTTCTGCTCACCGACAGGGTTACCATTGCACTGCCAGGCCAAGCATTCATTTGATATGACTTCTGAAGCACCTCTACCCAATAGGTTGATCTATCACCACTCAATTCTTGAAAATGCAATGTACAAGTAGATACATTATCAACATCACGTACCACACAAGTTTTAAGTGGGTGACAAAGTTTTCTTACATCAGCAGAAAGAAAGCATTACAAGATCCCATCAGAAGCTTAGACCACTCCGACATGGTCCTTACATCATTACCAAGGCTATGGGAAACAATTCTTTTGGAGCACAACATTCCTCCATTCTTTCACTTGCACCACATGTTTAATGTGGAACGCCCTCAACCATGCTTCCCACCATTACTGGACACATCAAAGATTGTAGAAAAACTCACCAGGGACCAATTTCAGCAGATGGAGGAACTCAACGCAGTAGGGACCATTGCTTCCTAAAGGGGGAGGAATAATCCAGGTGGGTGTTGGTGGCCACCCAACTATCCCACTTGGACACCCACAAATGTCTCTTCTAGTTTTTTAGTTTCCTTAATTGAAGCAAAAATTACTATTTTTAATAGTTTTTCGGGTCCTCAACTTCTGGAGCCATTTTGTGGCCCTAAATGATGTTTTTTGGGAAATCTGGGAGCACCATGGGTCCATGGAGCACCAGTGGGAAACCTACTGCGAGAAGAAGGATGAAAGGACATGCGCAATATTTTCAGTTGTACCCACTTGGAATTCATTTTGGGATGCCATCAAGGAGCAGTACTACCCTGTCAAAATATACGACGACAAATACATAAAGTGGACCACGCTGTGGCAGGGAAGGGACCAAGATGTGTCAGAGTTCACAAAAAATTTTCATACCCTTCGTACATAGTTGGGTAACAAAGATTCTGAGCTACATTTAGTACTCAAATACCGCGACTACCTACACAGATACATCCAAGATGATATGGAATTATTGAACATCTCCTCGCTCGGCACGGTCTACCGATACGCTGTCAAAATCGAGTAGAAATTTAAACAAAAGAAGCCAGACTTTGGATCTACGAATCTAAAGAAGAAAGGATAAATCCATGGCAGGGTGACCCAAGGCAACCCGTCGAAGCTGCAAGAAAAGAACAACACCACAAAGTCAAAGAAGGACACAGGAAAGTGGTCTGAGTTCCACAAGAGCCCCACTCACAATGCAAGTGAGTGTCGGGCCAAGTAGTCGTTGGTGGCCAAGTTGAAGGCTTCCGAATCAGATGCATGTTCTAACCCTGAGTCAGAATCCGATAAGGGAAATGGCAAAGGGAAGCAAATAATTGATGTGGATCATAGCGCTATTGTTGCCACCAACAAGGTCTAGAAGAATGAGCCCGAATATCGAGAGGAGGGGGGAGCATTTTTTTCACTCATATATGTGGGTGAAGGGTTCGCCGTTGCAATTCATTGTTGATGGTGGGAGCCAAAAGAACCTCATTTCAGCAGAGGTCGTGAAGCAGTTGGGCCTACTGACTACACCACACTCGCGGCCATATAGTATTGGGTGGCTTCACCAGGGATGAGATATCTGAGTTTGCCAACAGTGTCGTCTTCTCTACATCATCAAGCCCCTCACAAATGAGGTATTGTGTGATGTTGCACATCTAGATGTTTGTAATGATTAGGCCAACCATACTTGTGGAGGCAACATGTTGTGTATGAGTTAAGGCCTCATGTTGTTATTATTACTTTGAGTAATTCATTATACAGGATACCGGAGGTGGCCCCACCTACTGCCACCTCTTTAATCTCTGTTAAGAAATGCAGTAAGCTCATCTCCTAGACTAGGAAATTCATTTTCTGTCTGGTTCGCTCCCAAAGTAAAGGGAAGATTGTCACCACATCCATGACCCCCGCGAAGGGTTCCCCCATGCAACAACAATAGCCGAGGGATACAGTCATCTTCTCCTCATCAACAGGGGTACCATTGCACTGTCAGGCCAAGCATTTGTCTGATCTGACTTTCGGAGTACCTCTACCCAATGGGCTGATCTATCACCACTCCATTTTGAAAAATGCAAAGTACAAGCAACGACATGATCAACATTAGGTACCACACAATTTTTAGGTGGGTGACAAATTTTGGTTACATTTGCAGAAAGAACACCTTACAAGAGCCCATAAGAAGCTCAGACCACTCCGACATGGTTCTTACATCATTACCAAGGCTATGGGAAACAATGCTTCGGAGCACAACATTCCTCCATTCCTTCGCTTGAACCAAGTGTTAAATGTGGAATGCCCTCGACCATGCTTCCCACCATTACTAGACACATCAAAGATTTCAGAACAACTCACTAGGGACCAAGTTTAGCAGATGGAGGAACTCAATGCAATGGGGACCATTGCTTCTTAAGGGGGGAGGAATAATCTAGGTGGATGTTGGTGGCCACCCACCTATCCCACTTGGAGCCCCACAAATGTCTCTTTTAGTGTTTTAGTTTCCTTAATTGTAGCACAATTTACTTTTTTTTGTAGTTTTTCGGGACCTCAACTTCCGAAGCCATTTTGAGGCCCTAAACGATGTTTTTTGGGAAATTTGGGAGCACCATGGATCCTTGGACTGATGTGGCTCTTTGCAAAGTTGTAGTCCTTGGATAGATCTTTCTAACGAGCTATTTTGCATGTTAGATGAATATTGTATGCCGAAGTTACGACTGTGAGAAGTTTATGTACCAATTTACCCGAAACGGGGCCCATAGTTTGGTGTTTCATCTCCTAGGATTAGGTTTTATGATGTTTAGGATTTTCCATTGTTTCTCAACAATAAATAGGCCTTTTAGCCTCATTGTAACACATTTCAGAGGCATGTAGCCGCCACATCTCTTCTCAAAAATAAGCCACCATCACCCTAGCTAGTTTATTTCCATTTCTGTTCGTAAGCATATTTCAGTATTTTACAGTAATGAAATGAAGTATTGTTTCCATTGCATCTCTGTATTTATGGTTATATCTATAATTTGTTGCGTTCCTGTTTAAATACGGATTATAGTGACCCAAAATAAACCCTATGTCAAGTGAGTATTAGACTTAGACCCAGTTGTGGATTCTTGTGAATTCCAAAAGAAAAAATTATTATTATTATTATTATTGACATTATTATTAATATTATCAGAGGGTCATTGATATAGCTAATATTATAAAAGGTGGTTGTGGCTAAAATTAAAAGACCTCTATTAAGTGATGTGGAACTCACAACCTAAGAAAACAACATTTTATTATATTATTATTCTAGGGTCAATTCATATAAGTACTATATTAAAAAAAACCCATAAATTTATATATTTATTATTATGTATTTTAAATATTTATTATATAATTATTTTAATATATTTACGCCGTAAGGCGTTTCCATTTGAAATGAACTTTTTTCTGAGCTTCGTTGTCATTGTTATAGACCATCAGATTAAGTGTTAGATGATTAAAATGTTTCCCTCCATTGATTTCATAACTGACTCCTCCTTACCCTACTCCTTACCCTTTTTTGATCTCCTAACGAACTCCTTACTCTCCGTTGATCTCTTAACTGACTCCTTTTCAGTTGCGTCCTAACTACCCTCACTTCATTATTATTGCTCATTCTCCCCGTTCATTTCTATCTGTTCAAATCAAATATAAATTGGTTTCAGTTGCTGCATTATTGCCTGGCACATGCCAATCACATACCCCATAGCTACGGCCCATCACAACGGCAATGGCATCTCAACTGTGTCAATTTCCGGCCTAAGAGACCTGTGTCAATTTTCGACCTAGGAGACTCCAACTGCATCTCAATTGTGTCAATTTACGACCTCGGAGACTCTTAAGTGAGTTAAATAATGTAATGTAGCATTTGATTACATCTTTCAGGCCATGAAAATGAAGTTTCAATGTTTGTTACTGCTCGCTAGATTATCAACAAAGATCCAACTTCGGCTCTCAACGCAGAACTGCTTTATGAAGATCAGTGTGGTGATTGAACAATGGTTTTTTTCCTGACACACACTATGCAGATAGACGATGTAAAGCATTCCGCACCAACAAAGCTGGTCCTCTACTTCACTAGGGCCACCAATATACTCTACACTTTTGGTGGTCACGCCGTTACAGTGTACGCTCCCAATCATTTTTTTCTTCACTTTCATGGGTTTCTACTAAAAATTAAAAGTCTGCCACTTTTAACAGGCCCTCAATTTTGGTAACAGGAAATAATGCATGCCATGTGGAAACCTAACAACTTTAAGGAAATTTACATGCTAGCAACTTTTTATGTCTTTACTCTGACTCTACCCCTTTGCAATATCAGTTTACTGGACTTCCGGAGACACACTGTTGGATAACACAAATGCCCTTTCCTTGCCTCCCAAGTCAGGCTTTAGTGACCTGGCCGTTGTTCTAATGCTCATTCACAAGGTTTGAAACAACAATTTCCATTATAATTTTTTTGTTGTTGCAGTGTCCGAAGCATAAATGAGAGTTTCGAAATTTGAAATGGTTGCAGTTCATTACCTTCGGGTTCGCATGCACCCCCTTATACTTTGTGTGGGAAAAGGTTATCGGAATGCACGATACAAAGAGCATTGTGAAGCGTGCACTGGCGAGGTTGCCTGTGGTGATTCCCATATGGTTTCCTGCAATCATTTTCCCCTTCTTCAGGACTATCAACTCTACAGGAGGCGTTCTCCTACTCAGCTTTACAGTCTACATTATACCTTCCATGTCTCACATTTTAACTTACAGGACAACTTTGGCCAGAAAAGCACGAATATTTACACATTTTATATACTCAGTAATAATTTCTTTAAAGTGAAACATTTAATGATATCTATATATTGATAATTTTTTTTTTTTTATAAGTTTTGAATTTATATATGACCATCTTAGATGTAGTTTGATTCTGGATTTATGTAGTCATGAGAGGGATTCTTTTTTTCAAACTTATTTTTTTTATTTATTTAGCCTTGAGAGAGCATGGAATCTTTTATATGAACTTATTTTTTGATAAGAAATTTCGAAGAAATATTAACAACTTAGAAATTTTCTTAATTTAATTTTTTTGGGTGCTTGATAAAAATAAAATTACGTTGATTTAATTAATAATAATAATAATTATTATTATTATTAAATATTATTTTAATTTTAACTTTAATGTAATTTTATCGATTCAAAATGTTTATATAATATAAGTTTATAGTATCTCTTAGATAATATAATTTTGTAACATTGATATAAAATAAAATTAGGTTGATTTAATTAAATATTATTATTATTATTATTATTATTATTTTTAAATATTATTTTAATTTTAACTTTAATGTAATTTTATTGATTCAAAATGTTTATATAATATAACATAATTTTGTAATATTTTCTCAGTATTAAATTAGAAAGTGGTTTGCCTTTCAAATTAGAAAAAAGATTTTCCATTCAATTAAAATAATTAATATAGAAAGTGGAAAAGACTTTCCATTCAATTAAAATAATTTAGAAAGTGGTTTGCCTTTCAAATTAGAAAAAGACTTTCCATTCAATTAAAATAATTAATATAGAAAGTGGTTTGTCTTCCAAATTAGAAAAAGACTTTCCATTCAATTAAAATAATTAATATATCACTTAAAATCAATCTCAATAATATAAAATTCAAACATATTTTTTTAAATTAGAAAGTGGTTTGCCTTTCAAATTAGAAAAAGACTTTTCATTCAAATAAAATAATAAGTATAGAAAGTGGTTTGCCTTCCAAATTAGAAAAATACGTTCCATTCAATTAAAATAATTAATATATCACTTAAAATCAATCTGAATAATAAAAATTCAAACATTGTTTTTTAAATAATTAATTAATATATCACTTAAAAAAGTGGTTTACCTTCCAAATTAGAAAAAGACTTTCCATTCAATTAAAATAATTAATATAGAAAGTGGTTTGCCTCCCAAATTAGAAAAAGAGTCTCCATTCAATTAAAATAATTAATATATCACTATTTTTTTTAAATAATTAATTAATATATCACTTAAATTAGAAAGTGGTTTGTCTTCCAAATTAGAAAAAGACTTTCCATTCAATTAAAATAATTAATATAGAAAGTGGTTTGCTTTCCAAATTAGAAAAAGACTTTCCATTCAATTAAAATAATTAATATATCAAAATGGTTTGCCTTCCAAATAATTAATATAGAAAGTGGTTTGCCTTCCAAATTAGGAAAAGACTCTCCATTCAATTAAAATAATTAATATATCACTTTTTTTTTTATGAAGTAAGAGTAGGACCTTCTACTAAATTTAGTCAAATATACATAATTTACAAAGAGCCACACACACTCTTCAAGAGTTGAATAGTTAGCCGGGTAGGCCAAGCCAAACCAATCACCCAAAACTAAGAGAACCTGAACCAGAAAACTGGGGAGATTTACTAAACAAAGCACAAGGAGCCTAGAAAGTCCATAATTCGCCATGGATCCACAAGAGGTCCCACCACAAGTCAAACTGAAAACTAACAAATAGACGAAGGTCCCACTACAAGTCAAATTGAAAACTGACAAATGGACCCAAGGAAGTTAAAGCAAAACACTCTAAACATTTTTCAGGTTCGACCAAAACGCACAAACAATCGCCACCATTTATCCTCTTGTTACACAAAATATTGTTACCAAGACTATTTTCAGTCGGTATGGGTCTCTCATCACTCATATTTTCCTCCTTAGCAATTCTCAAACCTCAGCTCTTCATGTCAAGCTTTAAAAATGAGAGAAATTCCTTGAAAATCAATAAAGCTCTAGTTCTGCACTTTCTCTTACTATTACCTGCGGTCTTGCACCCCTTGTTCATGTCATCTGCGGACTTGCCCACTCTGTCTCTAAACGAGTGGGTGCGGACCCCTATGAAAGTCAAAAAGGCGTAAGTTCATTGTTAAAAACTCACTTTGGGTTAATTCTAGATGATTCTAGAAGGAATCTTGACGTGGATGGTTCGCTCCTAGGTGGTTCATGCATCGCAAAACTAAAGGAGCTAATCCCTTGATGAGAGGAGCTTATCCCTTTGAAGGAGGGCTTTATCCTTTTGAAGGTGGACCTAGTAACTTCCCTCCATTCCACTATAAATTAAGGCATTGGGTTGGTTGCTAGGGAGGTTAGAAGCTGAACATTTTTGAGGCTAAATGTTATTGGAATTGAGACTTCCTAGTTGATCTTGAGAGGAGAGATTACATACCTTTTGGCTTCATTGGGAAGAGAGTGAAACTTGTCAAAGTAGAGGAGATTCTTGCTGGACACTGGGAGGAGCTTGTACAACATCAAGGCATGAAGGTTGTAAAGTTATTCTTTGATTAAAGTTAATACAATCAGATTCATTTTTCTCAATAAATTGTCTTATATGGTTTGTTTCATGAATTCCTTGATCATCATGATAAATATGCTTTATTATATTGGCTTTTCAGGTGATATTTAATGTGTGTGCTTGTTTGTGTTTGTAGATTCTTTACAAGGGAGCTCATTTGGATCAACGGAGCGTGGCTTCCACAAACTTGTACTGGACCCGAGGTAGGACCTATTTGCCTTTATTTATAAATTGCATATTTAGAGAAAGATAGAATTTGTTTGGTTTCCTTGTCGCTAGATATCATTAGATACTAGGGTCGGTCTTGTCCGCAAGATTGACTTATCCAACCGACAAAATGGCGACTCCACTGGGGACTTGAATTTTTTATTTTTTCCTTTGCTTTTACTTTGACTTGAGAAACTGTGTCTTTGTTTCTGGTTTTTGGCTTGATGTGTGTGGGATTGGGTAGGTTTAGTAGATCTTGAATTATTTTTTGTTTTTCATACTTTTGGAAGAGGACCGCACCCTCTACTTGTAACATAGTGTGGACATCCTGCACTTTTGTTTTACACACAGAGCGATACCACACGTGAGTATTCTGGGGGCCTGCGGACCCTGTCAAAATTTTTTTAAAAACTTAAAATTTTCTCTTTCAGTCAGCTTAGGATTTGTTTATATGTTTTTAGCCTCTGCCCAAATCTGCACGTATCTTGTCAGGAACTTTTCTTAGGTTAATTCCATTGGCATTAGGGTTTTAGGTGAAATTCCTAGAAGTTTTGTGTGCCAGGCTTGATTTTTGTTTGGTCGTTTAGTAACTCAGAGCTTAGAAGCCTTAGAAACCTCAGATCACCTTGGTTTTAGCTGGCCTTCTTATGAGTCTGAATTTTTTGCAAAATCTGCCTTTGTTGAGGAATCCATCTTGTTTTTCTCTTTACGAAACTTCGAAAGGACTTCTGTTGAAAGTTTTGGATTTCATTTTTAGAAGAGAGAACAAAAGCTGGTTGTTTTTTGACTGATTTGTGATTCTGGACAAATTAGTTCTTAGTTTGCTCATCACTAAGTAAAACATCATTGAAAAGAAATCTTGTAAGCTTTTACTTCAAATAGTTTTTTTTTTAGAATTTATAGATCTCAAGATTAGATTTTTCAATAGTTTTGAGTGTTTAATAAAATTTAAAAAAAATCTCTTTTGAAAAAGTTTGTTTTAGTAGTATTTGAGTGATTGAAAGAAAAGGGAAATTTTCGTGAGAATAACTAGTTGCCTCGTTTTTAAGTTCATTGGAAAAGACAAAAAGTTATTCTTTTTATTTGTTTGTTAAGGAAAGATTTGTTTTTACAAGCATTTGCATTCTCAACTCTTTCTCTAGCTAGAAATTCATTGAAGAAAAAGGATTGTTTTTCATCTTAAGTGCATTTTTAGTGATTTGGAGTTGAGTCTTCACACCATAAGTTTCATCTCTGCACCTTTTGACTTAAGAAAAAACCAATAAAAATAACGCTTAAAGTAAAATCTATCTAGTAATCTTTTTATTTCTAGGGTTCTTTATCACTAACATAGCTAAGGGTAGTATCTTGGAGTAGGGAGTAATTAACTCTCCAAGATAGTAAAACAAACAAGTAGCTGTATCTTGCGGTAGGAGATAAATTCCAATTGTTACATCTATGCTCTGGGAAGCTCCTCTTATAGGATCCTAGCACGAGATCGTGTCCGAACCAGTGGGGTAATCAATCCTTCCTCATTGGGAACGATACTAGATATACACGTATTAAAAATGGTAAACCTCGGATTAACCGTTGTTGGGGAGCCTAGGGTCACTTGTTGTTAAACCTTGGATTATGTTAAGGAGCCTTCAAGGGGATTGAGCTTGCTACTCTACCCTTGTGTGTGTGTCGGATCACAGAATGTTCCCCCAGGTATATTTGTTTCCGTTGGTAACCATAGTGACCATATTCTATAGGATTCTTTCCTAGGGTGACGGTGGAGGGAAGATCCCACTGTACCTAGAGCAGACGTCGGCTAGACTCACTTGGAATTTCTGGGGGGTTCTCTTCAATTGAGACGGTTTAGTGGAGAAACTTGTGCCAGTGTATTCATTAAGTAGGTTGCCGAGGTAACTGTTCCAACCGCCATTTCTGTATTGAATTCTGCGATGTTGGATTTCATCACCAACTAGTGTTTTTGGTATGGAAAGTTACTGTTTGTGTGTGGTTTGACCTCCTAGATTCTTTAGGCATGTGATTCAAATTTTTTTGGTTCTTTAGAGACTTTAGGTGGTTTTCATTGAGATTTTTCTTTGTTTGCATGTGAAGTAGTTAAAATATTTAATCGTGGTTGAATTACCGAGGAAGTCCCATAGTCTTCGAGGCCAACCTCCTGATTTTTCACCAAGTAAGCTTAAAGGGATACGATCCCTTGTAACTCCTAGTGACAGTAGAGTTGGGTCACCTGAAGAAGGAGAGTCTTCTTTGGTTGTACATCTTGATTACGAAGTTCAAGCACCAAAGTATATTTTAGAACCTATTTCTTTTTCCGAAGTTACTGGTAGTTTTTCTTCTACTAGTGATTTAGCCGAGGAACCTGAAATATCTCAACCTGAAACTGAACCTGCTACTACTCCAACATCAGGATTTACCTCTCCAACTTCCAGTGGTCCTGGTTCACCCAGGGTAGAAAGAGTCATTACCCAAAATCTTCCTTCTGGACTTGTTGCTATTGAGGAACTTGTTACTCCGGAAGGAAGTATACCTATCCCTGAAAATCAACTAGCTATAGAACTTAGGGAGCGTGAATCAATCTTTTATAGTCCACCCAGGAGGGATGCTTGGTATCTTTCATTGACCAATTTTTGGAAAACCCGGGACTAAGTTTTTCACCACCTCACATTCCTTTTCATCCAACACCTAGGGGTTATTATCCTCCATTAAATATGTCAAGATAGTCATCCATGTTTTCTCAATCTCTGAAAACCTGTTTATATGGCGGTCCTTCTGTTCCCTCTGGGTATCAGTCACTTACTGGTACTTTTTCGAGAGCATCTCCTCAACCTATTGAACAAGGGTTATTAACTGGTAATAATGGAACTAAGCCGTTGAGTGTAGAATATATTCTTATGATGTCAGGTACCATTCCAAATCTGCAACCTCAAAGTGGCCAATTACTGCCTGGGGGGTAGCCTCAAGGTCCTCAATTATCACCTGGGGGACAACCTCAAGGTACCCAATTACCGCCTAAGGGGAAAACTCAAGGACAGTACATACCTACGGGACAGTACATTCCTCAAGGTCAACCCCAGACTCAGTATGTACCTCAAGGTCAACCCAGTATCAATATGTACCTCAAGGTCAACCCCAGTATCAGTACGTGCCTCAAGGTTATCAACCTCAAGGTCAGTACCCAACCCAAGGTTTCCAACCACCTTCCGGTCAATAATTTGTCCAAGGAACTTGAAATGTACCTTTGAATTATTAACCCTACCCTCAACCCGGTTATGGTCCTCAATATGCTCAACCTTCTATGGGTTTTTACCGCGGAATGAACTTAGTGTGGGATCCATTACAATCGCAACGGATCTTGCAACCGAATGTGCAGTTGTCATCTCAATCTGGACAACCCTTGGTTTCTGGTTCAATCCAGAAACCTGTCCAGCCTACTATTCAAACTTCTGCACCTTCTGTAGTTTCTCAGCCTGGGCCTAGTTCACCTCGACCTCTGCCTCAAACAACTATTGCAACTGCTGCAACATCTGTTCAATCTACCCCACCTACTTCCGGAGTATTTACAACTCCGGTTTCTACTGTTCCTATATCAACTCCTCAACCATCTTTACCTCAGTCTGGACCCACAATCTAGACTTCGGTTCAAATGCCTGTAGGACAACCTGGTCCAAGTACGGTTATCACAAGTCAACCTCAATTTACTTGTCAACCATACCAGGGATAGTACCAATTCGGTCCTGTCGTGCAGCAGCCAGTCTATCAGTATCAACCATACCCTGGATATACATATCAACAACCTCAACAACCCTAGTATGGTCTGGTTAATCCTTATTTTCCGGGAGGATATAATATCCCAAATGCAATTCCAATTTGTAGTTATCCTGGAGATCCTCCTCCTTGGGCTGGTCTCATGACCCAGGGGTTCAGGGACCCTAATCATCAGTTACCATTCATTGCAACTTTGGACTTGGCTGACTTGTCACGCCTTACGAATGATCCAATTAACTATCTTCCATTTTGGTCGCCAATGCCGAATAAGTTGCCTAGTGATATTCCTAAGTTTGAAGGAAAATCAGGAGAGGACCCGTCGAACCATGTGATGACTTATCACCTCTGGTGTGCGTCTAACTCCATTTCAGATGATTCAATCCGTTTAAGGCTTTTTCAATGCACTATAGTTGGTCTTGCGGCCAAGTGGTACATTGAGTTACCGCGAGCTACTTTTATAACTTTAGTCAGTTAGCTACTTCGTTTTTAACTCATTTTCAGTTGCCAGTCAGATATGAAAATGGCACAGAATTATTAACTTCATTAAAACAGTCAATGTCCACTTACATTTCAGATCACATTCATGAATGGAGACATCGACGACGTTTAGTGAAAGTTTTTATTCTAGATCAGATCTTAGCAGAATGGTTTGTCAAATCTTTATTACCGAAAATCACTGAGGATGTAGCTAAAGCAGGAGTCGTTACTGAAGAGCAAGTAATTTCTCAAGCTCAGTACCTTGACTTAGTTTATACGCAGTCAGGTACGTTACACAAGAAAATCCCCGACCTTCCTAAACAAAATCAAATAATTGCAGCTCCTTTAGGGTCTCATGCCGTTGATGGTATGATTGGTACGGTTAATACCAAAAATAAGAAGAAATCTTCCAAGAATTCTTCTCCTATCATAACTTTACCAGATTCCCCTACAGGAGATTCTTCCGTAGAAATTTCTGCCGATATTCATGTTGTAGAGTCATCTACAGCCAAATCAAAATCTGGTGGTAAAAAGAAAGGGAAGAAGAAAAATAAAACAGATAAAAATTCAAAAGAGAAACTAGAAAAAACAGAATCTACTAATGAGAAACGCAAACCTCGTTATCCTTGTCTCATTTGTGATGAAGAACATTTTACAAGAGACTGCCCTCATGGCGCTGAGGTTGTGAAAATCATTAAAGGTTCCCAAACACCTGTTGTTTTGAAGGACCCTTTTCCTAGTTAAGACAGTAAGATGATAGGTTCTTCCTCAAATGCCTCCGAAGAACCCATATTGACGATGTTCCATGTTAGGATTGAGACACGATCGTAAGATTATGGAAATAAAAGTCCTGTTGGTGGTAAGGAAGCAAAATCTTCTAATTGGAACCCATCAACTTCAACTCCCAGTTCCGATCCACTACAGATCGAGAAACGTAACCTAAACTTAGTAATCAAACCTCCCGCCAAGGGTATACTTCGAAAGTCAGCTTTCAATCCACATGCGAGAGCGACTCAGAACTATAACATTGTTGAAGATTTGGCTATTTCACCTTCAGCAATGTCAGCTTTGGAGGTGATGCAATCATGTCCAGAGCAGCGTAAATTGCTATTGTCGGCTATAGGAGCAGTTGACATTCAAGACTCGAACCTTATCATTTTCGATCTAGAAAATAGTACACCTCGCTTACCTCATCAAATGGCTTTCCATATTCCAGTGTTAGTCGAAACCAGACCTTGCTATAGGACTGTGATTGATGAGGGAGCCTCAACATGTATTATGTCGATCCAGTGTTGGAGATCGCTTGGTTCTCCTATTGTTAATCAATCCCTGATGATTCTAAAGGCCTTTGATGGCCGTGGGTTCCATCCTTTTTGTATTCTATAGGATTTCCCTATAGGGGTTGAAGCCAAAACTGTTAATCTAGATGTGGAGGTGGTTGATGCCCCTCTAGATTACAACCTTCTCTTGGGTCGTAGTTGGTCTTACGTTATGAAAACTGTTGTTTCATCGCTCTTTCGGCTTATAAAGTTCCCTCATAATGGAAAGATCGTAACTATAGACTAGCTAACTTACTTTTCATCTGATCCAGCCTCTTCTGAAAGTATTCAACATGTCAGCAAAACAACTATCCCGTATAAGGATGTTGGAGTAGGACTAGTTAAAGATTCTGGTTTACTAGGAACTTTTCCTTTTCCTCCTATCAACGTATTGCCTTCTACTGCAACCATTCATATGATTTCATCATACACTATTGTTTATGATGATCCTTGGATCGTACCTTCTGAATTTGAGATAGATTCATTTTGTGATGCTATGCCTTTGAGTCCATATGAAATTGCGTATCAGGCTGTACAGTTGTTTTCCGACTCTTTTTCAACCGAAATTGACATAATGAATGTGGTCCATGAAGAATCACTTTCAACATCAAACTCAGATTCAACTACATTTTCCAAACTTGTTCACACTGAAGAGCAAATTCGTGAAATCCTGTATGTTGATGATTTACCATGGGAAGATCTTCATCATAAATCTTCGTTTTTACCTGAGATTGATCGCTTTGAAAATGATTTTTCATCTATTTTTATGACTAATTAAGTCAAGGAACCTCAGAATCCACTGAAAAATCCTGATTCTGAGTTAAATTTTGTAAACATTTCTCGAACTATTCCTATTGGCATTTTGGTTAAGTTTGGAATTGTTGAAAACATTCATATAGGTGCCTCTTGTATGGAAAATGAAATTCAAACACATAAGGCCCTATTTCAATAATTCCGTGACGTGTTTGCCTGGTCATATGAGGAAATGCCAAGAATTGACCCAGCAATTGTTTTTCATGAAATCAAAACTTACCCAGATGCTAAAACCATCTGGCAACATTTGTGTCAGATCCACCCGCGAAAAAAAATTACTTAAAGCAGGTTTCATTTATCCAATTCCGTTAACGGATTGGGTATCGAATATTGTTCCCATTAATAAAAACCAAGGAACAATAAGATTATGTATCGATTATAGGGATATTAATCAAACCTGTCCAAAAGGCAATTATCCAACTCCCTATATCGATCAAATCATTGATGATTGTGCCGACAGTGAAATATTCTCCTTCATGGATGGTTTTTACGGATACAATCAAATAAATATTCTACCTGCTGATCAACCAAAAACGGCTTCCATTTGTCGATGGGGGACATTTGCTTATTCCAAATTACCTTTTGGGCTCAAGAATGCCGGGGAAACGTTTCATGACATCAAGCACATTGTGCAACCCTATCTCGATGATTTACCTGCTCATTCATTACATCGAGTTGATCATCTCATCCATTTATGAGCAATCTTTATGAGGGGTAGGCATTATCGAATTAGGTTGAATCCACAAAAGTGTGTTTTCTATATAGAAACGGGTCGGTTACTGGGGTTTGTTGTTTCGAAAGATGGCATTCATGTCGATCCCTTGAAGGTTGAAGCTATTGCCAAATTGCCTCCTCCTTCGAGTCTTCGCCAACTCCAAAGTTTACAAGGGAAAGCAAACTTTTTACGTCAATTCATTCCTAACTATGCCAAGATCACAAAGGGTTTTACCCGGTTGTTGAAACAGAATACTCCATCCTTTTGGGATGAGATAGTTGACAAATCTTTTGATGCACTAAAACATGCGTTGACCCATGCACCGTTATTGCATCCTCCCAACTACCACCAGGACTATTTCTTATATCTTGTCGCCTCGCATTCCAATATTGGAATGGTGTTAGTTCATGAAGATGAATTCGGTGGTGAACATGTGATATATTACCTTAGTTGCACCTTAAATCCAACTGAGGTAAAATATTCACATGTGGAGAAATTTGCATTGGCAGTTGTTCAAGTTGTCCAACATTTTCGTCATTACATTTTACTACGCAAAACTACAGTAATTTCCAATTGCAACCGTATGATCTATATCTTGACCAAACAATTGCTAGGGGGAAAGTACTCCAAATAGATTGTGATCCTACAAGAGTTCAACTTGGAATTTGAAAAGTCTAAGTCGAAGAAATCTTTAGTTTTTGCAGAGTTGATGTGTGACTTCTAGAGTGCTGACACTTAAACTGTGGCGGAGGAGCCCATTGCGGACGAATCCTTGTTTCTATTCAGTACTTTAGATCCATGGTATGGGGATATCATAGTTTATCTCCAAACCCAATCCTTTCGGCCAGAAATGTCAAGATCAAAGAGTCGGAAAATACGATTCCAGTCCCAGCAATTCAAAATTATTGGAGATACACTTTATCGTCGTTGGGCGGACTCTATTTTCCGACGTTGTTTAACTCATGAGGAAACTGAAAGGGTTCTAAATGACTGTCACTCTGGAGCACGTGGCGGTCATATTTCTGGGTTTGCCACAACCCAAAAGATATTGCACGTTGGCTATTTTTGGCCGTCTTTGTTTAAATATTGTATTAACGCGGTCCGAAAATGCCACAACTGCCAAATTTTTGATCGAAAGATGCGCACTCCACCTGCTCCTCTCCACCCTATAATTGTCGTCGTTCCTTTTGTGAAATGGGGTATCGATTTTATTACATGTAACCCTCACTCGACCGGGGGGCATGCATATATCATCCTTGCGATAGATTATTTTACCAAGTGGGCCGAGACGATGCCTACATTTGAGGCAGATGGTAAAACTGCTGCGATTTTCATGTTCAATCATATAATTGCTAGGTTTGGTGTTCCACAAGAAATTATCACTGATCATGGGCATAATTTTCGAAATATTATGATCACTGAACTTACAGACCAACTTGGCTTGCGTCATGATAGTTCAACTCCATATTATCCACAAGCTAATGGTCTGGTTGAAGCCATCAACAAAGTTCTAGTCACCATGATCCGACGAATCATTAGGATTCATAGGTCGAATTGTCATAACATGCTATTTTCAGCGCTTTGGGCGTATCGAACCTCAGTAAAAACGTCAACCGGTTTCACTCCTTTCCAACTAGTTTATTGTTTGGAAGCTGTGTTACCCATTGAATGTGAAATCCCGTCATTGCAAATGGCCATAGAATTACTTCCAGCCACTTCCGAAGATGAAAAACATTTGTTGTACTTGGCTCAGCTAGATGAGAATCGACGTGATGCTGCATTAGCAATCGAAACTCATTCCAAACGTATTAAATCTTAGTATGATTGAAATGTTACACCTCGTATTTTTTCGGAAGGAGACCTAGTCTTACTGTACGATCAGGCAAATGATAAATTAGGCGCTGCAAAATTTGTACCCATATGGCATGGTCCTTATGTTGTTAAGCGAAAGCTGGCAAAAGGGGCCTATGAATTGGTATACTTTGACGGGATATCTTTAGGTAAACCCAGAAATGGTCTTTACCTGAAGAGATATTATGCTTAAATCTGGGTGTGGAGATTTTTAGTTAGGTTAGTTTTCTTTCTAGCTGGTGTGCTTTCGACTTAAAAGTGTGCTTAACTTACAAAGTGTTTTTTGTCATTATTCCTGCTTATCTTGATTTTACTCTTGATATTGTAGATTCTCACGTCTCTCCAAACATACATTGGTTTTGCTGATGGTGCTTGTCGTAATACACGAAATATTTCTTCCGCAACTTGGGTCATCTATTCGCCCTCTGAAGAGTTGGTATCTATGCATGGGGTAAGCCTCGGTCCAACAAAGAACAACATTACAGAGTATAGTGTAGTGATTGAGTTATTATCTAAATCCATCTCATTTGGGATTCAGAGTTTGATCGTGAGGTTAGATTCTAAACTCGTTGTGTTACAACTTAATAGAGTATATGCCATTAGAAATCCAGTGTTATTGAGATTATTTTTTAGAGTTCGTCTCTTGGAACGTGAATTTGACTATATTTAATATCAGCATATTCCAAGATATTTAAATACATTAGCAGATGCAATTTCTTCTAGATTGTTAAATAGACATTTGCAATGATCAAACAAGTAAATTTAAAAACATTCCATAACATGTTTTACAAGATAAGCCAGAAATAGTGATATAGTATAGCATAGAAGTGTTTCAAATATACATCGTCTTCGATCATAGGTTGAAAAACATCTTATGATCGACAAAAATGATAGTACAAAAAGAAAAAATGTCATATGAGTCTACAATAGGCTATCATCCTATCGCTAGTGATGATCACGATGAGAAACCACTGTATGGGCCACCCTACAAAGGAACCTCCTGAAAGGTCCTGGGACCCCAATCACATAGTGCTATAGCCTAAGAGGAATGTCATTTATGCTGGTCTCTGGAATGTCTGTTGTCAAACGCTCTAGATGGCTCTCCAATTCGACCAAGGTCTCTATAGATTTGTCCTATGGGGCTAGTGCTGCTGTAGCTGGTTGTTTCCTCTCATAGGGCCGGAGAGTGGCTGGTCGCCGTGGACCTACATCTACATTTGAAACTTTTTACAATCAATTTTGGGATGAAATAAAAACAAAAAAGAAATAAATTAGAAAACGTTGAAAATGATTTTACCTGAGTCATACCATTGCTCTCCTGGTGGAAGAGTCATGTCTGGGTCACCACAATAATCTACCCCAGCATAAGGAAAATCCTGAATAGCAAAACCTTGGTTCTCCAACCAATGAAAATACTGAGGAGTAAATCGGATGACTTCTATTTCCTCCTCAGGATGACGGGCCATAACTGCAACCCAACACATCAGTTTGGGCTCTCAGGGAAGTCCAGCTCCAACGGTAAGATGCTGTGTGACCAACATTGGGACCCTCTCTAGACCAAAGCTCACAACTAAAGCACCATCTCCAAAGGTCTTCAGTTGTCTGTTCTTTGCTCTAGTCAGTTGGCCTTTTCTATTAGCCAACACAACCTCACACCAGTTGAAGATGGTGCCTCGAAAGTAGTCTACTACCATCCACATTTGGGATCCAGTGGCCACATGTATTGTTTCTCTTCCGCAGAGCCTGGTAACAGTAAACTCAATCACTTTGAGCTCAGGATGGGAGATGGTTTTGATATCAATCCCTTTGTCTCTAGTTTGTTCATTACAAAACTCTAGCTGGAGGCTATCGACAGATTGGCCACCTCGCCTAGTCCCGAATAGAGTCAAATGTTCACCTCTCTTAGGCAAACCAGTCAAAAATTAAATGTCTTCCGGCTCCATTTCGAGCTGGTGGCCACCAATAAAGAAACATTGGTCCTGTATATTCCACTTGTCTACCAACCACTGCAAAAAGTCCACTTGGGCCCTCATGCCAGGTATGGCCGAGAATTTGTATAAACCACATGCCTTCAATGCATCAATCGAAGGTTGATGATTAATCGTGGCGAGATCCACATCCTCGTGCTCCCTTTCCCGCCGGTCAAGCATGATGTATACCCTACATTCAATAAAAAGGCAGATTCGAATGTTTAAAATCAAAATTGTTGAGTGGAATTTAAAAATTTTAAGTTTGAAAACCTATTCTGCGGGGACCGCACCCTCTCTGTTAGAGACAGTGCGTGGGTCCACACTCTGCCTTAACGGCAGGTGCGGACCCCTGACCTTTTTCTTTTTACGAAGAAGTCGGGGTCTGCAGGTTTCCTATGCTATGCCTGCAGACCCCCGCGGGTGGGTTTTTAACCTAAAAATTTCCTAAAAAACAAAATAAAGCCCTAAAAACAACTTTCAAACGGATGAAATGAAAAAGTAAGATGATGTGGATTACCTGGAGGAGACGGTGTTCGATTCCAATGCATGGATTTTCTGCAATCTTCACGGGAAGTTTCTGACCAAAAGCTCTATTTTCTCACTCTGAAGTCAAACGGTAAAAATGAATTTACAAAAGCCCTTTTTATAAGCTTTTTTGAATAAATGAGTTTTTAATTTGTTTATTTTTTACTTTAAAGAGGTAACTTTTCAAGCATTTTTATCTGTTTTAAATAGGTATGAGTAATGTCTGAGTTTTTGTGCAGGATAATGGATTTTTCAGGCAAAATTCGTTATTTTCGACAAAAAACATTAGAGTCACCTTTAAGCTCTTTTCTGACTCCTAAAATATGAAAAGATTTCTGATTTTTTCTTTTTAAGCTCGTTAAAATGGAACTAAAAAGACGGTCCACTTACAGCCTTTTTTTTACCGTAAAAACATAAAAAGATTGCCAGATTTTTGTCATTTCAAATTCGATATTGGTTATAAAACGACGTGTCGTTGATCTCTTTTTTTAATTTTTCGGATCAGAGGCACTAATTATGAAAAGTACTCCTTGGTCGTAATGATCAAGCGGTTCTCTCAAGTATTATTTTATACTTTTTCGGGCTTGGGAGACACATATTTACGAAAAAGTACAACCATGGAGTTTTCCTTAAGTTTTTTCAGACTCTCTAAAATTGAAAAATGTCGAGTTTCTCCTATACTAGACTCATTAAAATTTAACAGTAAAGGACCTATTCAATTACAAACATGAACGTACCACTCCTTCTTAGGTTTCGAATTTAAACTAATTTGCACTCATCCAAAGGATGAGCTTATAATAAAGCAAATATTATCCTCCTCAAGCTTGTTAAAAATAAAGAGGTACTTGCCAAAAATGGTGGGGGAAAAGAGAGAAAAATGAGCCTTTTGGTCACACTTTGTGTCTCAGAAAACATTTAACCGCTCTTGAACACGATACTTTTTATTCACCTGGGTTGCGAAATCTTTTGCCTAACAGTTGATCAAACCATATTGAAAGTCTTTAGCGAGTTTCTGGGTATTAACTTTGGGTCAATTGTCACCAAACCATCTGCTGTGTCGTTATGTGTTCAAGAGGTTAGTGCAAATAAACCATTCATCTGCAAAATATCTGTCATCCATCTTGACCATCCCCGAGTCAGTCCTTGCAACTATATTTCTTCAAACTTGATCTATGATTTCATGTTGTGGGCTTGCCTACGATGGATCGCTTTCTATCAACTTCAGCTCCTTATCCAGAAAGATGATCTGGAAATCGTCAGTACCTTGGGATCTGCATGCCTCAATGGCAGGTTTCTCGCCTTCGACGATAGCTTGCATCATTGACCTTCGATCAAAGGATTCCATGACATGTTCGACATCAACACATATATTCACATCTCATTTATTGTATTGAGTACTTTGAGAGCCATTGACATTAATGGTAGTTTCTCTCACACTTGTTAACAGTTTACATCATTGACTACTAATCAAGTGGTTTCTACCATGTTCAACTTCGACACATTCATTCACATGGATAGAATCGTACTTTTTTGGGAAGTAGAAATCAAGACCCTAGATCTGGTTTCCACCATCTAGGCTGCGAGGAATTTTGTATTCATTATACAGTGGACTATTCATAAACAGATGGCTGCACCCATACTATGTCTACATGTGTCTATACTCGTGATGTATTACAAGATCATTCCTATATCAGAGCAGTAGTTAGTTTTCTAGTCAGTTTTGATCAGAGTATGGGAATGCCTACCTCAGAGATGATATGATATCATATATATATATATATTTTGTATTGAATGTTTTTACAGGTTCCAACCAGGCTCTCGACAAGGTGATCCTCGAAATGACAAAGTACTTCACTCTTCTTAGATGATAAATGAAATCCTCATCTACTACAGACTTCGCACTTTAGGGGGCAATCTGCTACACAAAATATTGTCACCATGACTATTTGCAGTCGGTATGGGTCTATCATCACTCATACTATCCTCCTTAGCAAGTTTCAAACCTCAGCTCTTCATGTCAAGCTTTAAAAATGAAAGAAAGTCCTTGAAAATAAAAAAAGCTCTAGTTTCACACTTTCTCTTACTATTACCTGCAGTCTCGCACCCCTTGTTCATGTTACCTGCGGACCTACCTGCTCTGTCTCTAAAGGAGTGGGTGCGGACCCCTGTGAAAGTCAAAAAGGTGCAAGTTTATTCTTAAAAACTCACTTTGGGTTAATTCTAGATGATTCTAGAAGGAATCTTGACGTGGATGGTTCGCTCCTAGGTGGTTCATGCATCCCAAAACTAAAGGAGCTAATCCATTGATGAGAGGAGCTTATCCCTTTGAAGGAGGGCTTTGTCCCTTTGAAGGTGGACCTATTAACTTCCCTCCATTGCACTATAAATTAAGGCATTGGGCTGGTTGCTAGAGAGGTTAGAAGCTGAACATTTTTTAGGGTAAATGCTGTTGGAATTGAGACTTCCTAGTTGAGCTTGAGAGGAGAGATTACATACCTTTTGGCTTCATTGGGAAGAGAGTGAAACTTGTCAAAGTAGAGGAGGTTCTTGGTGGACCCTGGGAGAAGCTTGTATAGCATCAAGGCACTAAGGTTGTAAAGTTCTTCTTTGATTAAAGTTAATACAATCAGATTCATTTTTCTCAATAAATTGTCTTATATGGTTTGTTTCATGAATTCCTTGATCATCATGATAAATATGCTTTATTATATTGGCTTTTTAGGTGCTATTTAATGTGTGTGCTTGTTTTTGTTTGCAGATTCTTTACAAGGGAGCTCATTTCGATCAACGGAGCATTGCTGCCACAAACTTGCACTGGAATAGACGTAGGCCTAAAACACCTGTTTACCTTTATTTATAAATTGCATATTTAGAGAAAGATAGAATTTGTTTGGTTTGCTTGTTGATAGATATCATTAGATACTAGGGAGGTCAGTCTTTTCCGCAAGAACGACTTATCTGGTTGACACCACTGATTAAGATCTAACGGTCATCGTGGATATAGGAAGGACGAGAAACATGAGATTTAACTGTCTGATGAGGGTGGTTTTTTCTCTCCTTGTTCCGCAATGTGTCACTCAAAGAGTGGAGTCAGAACCAAACACAAAAAAATTGGAAGTTGTACAGACCTCACCCGATATACCACTTGTGGTACTGGACTGGTTCACTCGTGGAAAAGCAAACATGTCCATTCACCACATTTTGAACCTTAATTCCTTCCAGCAGGAAGTACTTGAGCCAATCCCGTTCACCTAGATTCTTTGTCAACCACCGCCTAAGTCAAATGATGTGGGCTACCCCACCTTGTGGAGCTATCCGAGTCAAACCTTTCATCATTCAATCAAAGGGAATCTGGAACTTTGGAAATAGCCAAACCATGGTGGGTTAGACTGTGTGGAGTCCTCCAACCTCCCACTGGTCTTTAGGGTTCCTATGATCTAACCTATTAGTCCATAGTTCCATATCCTATGTAGCGTGACATAGACAGTCCTCCCATAATTTACTTGGGGGAAGAAAAACCCAAGCATAACAAGAATCCCTATCCCTGTTTGTGACTCCTTCATTCTCCAAATGATCTGCTAACATATTAGCATTCCTTTTCACATGAGCAAATCCGACAGTTTTAATGGTTCACAGGTGAGAATAGATGCGGTAAAAAACATGCAAGAGCTTCCAGTGCTTTGACACTTTATTTGGAGAGGTTCCATTGCTAATCTTCTTAGCCGCTCTAATAATTAATTTCGAATCCGTTTCAATTATAACATTGTCTGAACTTGAATTCGTTAGGATTTCCAGACATTTTTCTAATTCCATGAGCTTGGCCATGTTGTTTGTGGCCTTCCCCAAGTGGCCATGGAAGATTATTTGTATTTGTCCATGATTGTCTCTTATGGTACCACTAAAGCCTGCTAATCTTGGGTTTCCCTTAGCTTCTCCATCAATATTAGCCTTAAAGAAACCAAAAGGAGAAGGCTTCCAAATGGTAGCACACTTGTTTATAAGGCTCATTACCTTCATTATTCCCAGCGGATTGATAGACTGGAGACCTAAGTGAAGTAAAATTCTCTCCTCATGGAGCAGGGGAGGATATTTAGGAAGGGTCCTCAACAGGCTTCTTACTGTTTCTTTGAGCTGCCATAGAATTTTCTCAATTATGTGTTGGGGCCTATGTGTTTTGTTTTTGAAGATTCAACTATTGCGTTCTTTCCACACATGCCAGATGACAAAACCTGGAACGAAAATCCAGGCTTTATTAACTATCTGATTCCCTAAGAAGTTCTTCCTCCAGTTCTTTAGAGTGTTGGATATGCTGAGACTATCCCTATCAGTTTATCTAAAAATAGCAGCCACCCAATCCCACACCTTTGAAGTGAAAGGACAGAGGTTGAGAAGGTGTTCAATCATCTCCTCATAAGTGCCACAAAGGTAACACCTCGAAGGACCAATGAATCCTTTCCTGAGGAGATTCTCCCAAGTTAAGATCTTCCTTCGATGCACTAGCCAGATGAATAGATTTATTTTCATCCAATGCGGACTTTGCCAAATTTTCATCCAGATCTGATAAGAATTCACAAAATTAAATCTTGTGACTTCCTGTTTGGCCTCCTTGAGGTTAAAGTTTCCTTCAGAGTTCTTTCCCCATCTTAGTTGATCTGTGGAGGAAGAGACAAGAATCCTTCTATGCTCTAGCTCTTGGGTGAGGGCTTCTGCCTTGGTTTTCAATTACTTTTCATCACTGTATCCTAGATCCTTCCACTCCCTCCATTTTCCATTATTCCTTCCCTGATCCTAGAAGTCTTTTACCATTACCATACCTTTGATGTCCGTGTCGTTTTTGAGATCTGCAAATTCATCCCTATAAAGGTTGGGTTCCTGTTGCCAGTTATCCTCCCAAAATCGAGCAAGAATCCGTCCTCGAATTTCCCAAAAACAATGGTTCTAAAAAATGTTTTTATTATCCCAGACAAGGTTCCAAATATGGGATCCCCTGAATTTCCCTGACATTCTAATGTGATCCTTCTCCTGCTAGTGCTTGGCATATTTTTGTTTCCAAATCTTAGCCCAGTGGGCATTCGGTTCCTTAATCCATCTCCACCAAAGCTTGGCTCCCGAGACTCTGTTGAGGGTCTCAGGATCATGAATCTCCAATCCACCATGGTTCTTGGGCTTGCAAAGCTTGTCCTAGGCTACTAAAGCCCACTTCCTTTTCTCTTCCCCTCTGCCCCACAACAAGCCCCTTTGTATGCTTCTTACTTGTTACATAATAGCTTCAGTAGCAGGAAGACCTGAAAACATAAAAATGGGAATGGTCTACAAGACTGCCTATGTGAGCACAAGGCATCCTACTAGGTTTAGTGATCTGCATGTCCATTTTCTGATCTTGTCCTGAAGTTTATTTAAAATCGGTTCCCAAACTTTCTTGCTTAGCGTTTTTCAGTAAGAGGAATGCCAAGATATTTGGAAGGTAGTTTTTCTGTTTGAAATCCAAGAATTCTGGTAATATTTTTCTGAATAGCAATATTATTGTTAAAGAAAAAAAAAATTGGACTTGTTAAGGCTTACCTCAATGCGTGATGCCATAGAAAAGTCATTTAAGATGTTTTTGATTGCTCTGGCCTCCCTGACTGTAGGTATGCCCCGCAACATAGTATCATCTACAAATTGTTGATGAGTGTTTGCCTCTCCATCTGCAGTGAGTTTGATACCCTGAATTCTTCCTTCAACATTTTCCATTTTAATTGCTCTACCTAGCCCTTCCATCATGAGGACAAAGAGGAATGGTGAAATCGTATCTCCTTGTCTGAGCCCTCTAGAGCGGGTGAAAGTCCTTGGTGGAGCTCCATTAAGCCATTTGGAAAAACTGGTTGAGGTAACTAATGCCATGACCCATCTTATCCAATTCTGATCAAAACCATAGTCTTTCAGAATTGCTCTTATGTAAGCCCAGCTCAATTTGTCATAGGCTTTCACGAGGTCGAACTGAATGATCATGCCAAATTGTTTGTTTCTTTTGAGAGAGTGTACCACCTCATGAGCTTGGATGATATTGTTGAGGATTTGTCTTCCCTCCACATAGCTTGTTTGCTCCTCTGATTTGAGAGAGGGTAGAAGTGGTTTGAGTCGATTAGCTATTACTTTTGAGATAATTTTATACACCACATTACATAAGGCTATGGGTTGAAGACCATCCGGAGTCATGGCCTTTTCTTGCTTTGGAATCAGTGATATGAAGGATGCATTCAGAGCCTTTAAAACCGCTTTGGATCTTCTTGAGTCTTCCACAACCTCGAGGATGTCATGCTTGACAATTTCCCAATAGGCCTTGAAGAGGTCTACGTTGAATCTATCTAGGCTGGGTGCTTTTCCACTCTGCATTTCATTAATCACTTCACTGACGTCCTCTTCCGAAATTGGCCTATTGATATTGTGGTTGTCCTCTCTGGTAACTGGCTGAGGGATATACTGATTGAAATGGTCAATGAACCTAAATCTGTCCTCCAGAGGCTCCTTTGCAATGTTGCAGAAGTGCTGAACAAGGACCGATTCCATATCACTGTGAGAAAAAATCTCAATGCCTTGAGAATCTTTGATCTTTGTGATTATGTTGTGTACCCTATGAGCCATAGTGGTTTTGTGGAAGAATTTTGTGTTTCTTTCTCCCTATTTAATCCATTGTATTCTTGATTTCTGCCTCCAGAAAATTTCTTCTTGTAAGCATCGATTCTGCCATTCTTCCCGCAGAGAGTTAGTTAATTTTTTCCACTCTTCGGTGAAGCCATCTGAGATGTTGATCTGATTGATATCCTGGAGCTTCACTTCATTTTCTCTTTTGGCTTTGAAGATATCTCCAAATTTATTTTTGTTTCAAGCTTTAAGACGGGGTTTGATATGTTTAAGTTTCTGATGGAGCATGTACATTTTTGAGCCTTGAATATTCAACTCCTCTCTCCACCATTTCTGAACGTTATTAGTGAAATTAGGATGTGAGAGCCAGGAATTTTCAAACCTGAAAGTTCTGTTTCTCGGAGTGCCCATAAAGGTGGCTTCCAGCTGTATAGGCCAATGATTTGATCCTCCAAATGGCATAATGGAGGTTGTCATCGCAGGTCCTAAGAGAAAGAGGTCCTCTGAAATCATGAACCTATCAAGTTTGGAAGCTACTTGATGGGCCCCTTCCCTTTTGTTGTTCCAAGTGAAGGTTCCATTAATTGTTTATGTTTCCACCAACTTCATGTTCATAATGAAGTTCTGGAAGGCCATGAAGTCTCTGCCTAGCTATCTAGTGCCTCCATTTTTTTTGAAAGAGATCTTATCATATTGAAATCTCCTGCAATGATCCAGGGCAAAATGGGATGTCTCACTCTTAGTTCCTCTAGGGAAGTGAGAAGCTTGAGCTTGACTACTTGCTTTTGAGGTCCATAAACATTTGTAATCATGTATATCTCCTTGTCCCCTACAGGTTGGCATATCAAGGAGAGTAGTTCCTGGATGCTTCAGCATCTAGAATTCCCAATTTCTGTGGGTCCCACAATGTGAGAATCCCCCCTGCTGAGTGATTTTCCTTAACCTATAAATATTGATATTTAAATAACCACTTAATATGAATATCTCTTATCTTTTCCATGAGACATTTTGTCTCTTGAATAAAAACCATGTCTGATTTTTCTTCTTTCATTCTGTTATTAAGATTTCTTTGTTTCCTCCTATTTCCTATTCCTCTAATATTCCAGGCTATGAACTTCATTAAGAAAGGTTAGTAAAGGAATAACAAGATCTTTCATCTTACCTGAGTTGATCAATAGTTTACCACATTTGTTCAATAGTTCATTCTGCCTCTTTCTTCCTCTTTTCCTACTTGAGTTCTTTGGAGAATGTGCCTGAGTATTCTCCATCATCTTGACCCCACTTGGCTCCTCACTGTCATCATTTCTTTTGACTCCATCTCCCTTCACTTGTGACCTCCAGAGAAAGAGCTGTTGTACTCTATCATAGTCCTCTTTTGGCAGGGAGTCCACCCCTACTTTTTTCTTTATTCTAGAAATTCTCCTAGATCTAGATTTTCCTTATTTGGAATCTCTTGTAACTCATGGTCCTATATTCCTGCTTCACTTGGACTCATCTTCTGGTCCCTACTAATCTCCATTAGGCTTAGTAAAGCATCCTTTTGCTAGTTGTCTACTGTGATATCCTCCATGTCAGCTACCCTTTCTTGTTCCTTTGTTACATTCTCCATGTCCTGGACTATCTCCTTGTACCCCTCTTCTTCCTCCAAGATCTTGAAGCTGTTTTGTCATGTGTGTATATCCTCATTTGCCTTCTTGTGTGGATTCTTTCCCCCTTTTCCTTTGCTCACAACTTTGGTGAAACCCTTGTGATCTCTCTCCACAGTGGTTTTTTGGTTATCTTCCATGTTGATTGTGGGGCAGTCCTGATATAGATGCCCATGTTCATGGCATTTGCAGTATCTAAATGGTATGTGCTCATAGTCTACTGTCTACACCCATTCTTCATCATATACTTCTAAAATGATCGCTTCTGGCAGGGCTCCAGATAGATCCATTTCCACCCATATTCGGGCAAAGGAGGTATATCTTCCTTTCAGTGTTGCCTCTGAGATCTTTAGAAAATGTCCCAGCTTGTTTCCTATAGTTTTCAAAGATTCCAGCAACCAATAATTCAAAGGAAGGGAATATAGTGTGTTCCAAACTAGTACTGATGTGAATGTTTCACATTCCAAGACAAAGTTCATCATCCAAGGCTGCATGTAGAGCCCTGCCGTAGCATAGAAATAGGGCCCCCCTTCAAACACTTTGTCTTTGTCTTCTAGGCTTGCGAACACTACAGTGAAAAAGCCCTTAGAACCCAGATGTAAATGTATTTCTCCATTTGGTTTCCAATGGCTCCATATCCAAACATGTAACGCCCTCTCCGTTGGCCATAACCCCATGAACTTACATAGATTGCATGCTCCGTCATATGCTCTCTATGAGCTTATATTGCTGGGTCGCTAAATACAACCCTAGGAATAATGCCTAACTTGGGTTTGCAGACTCCAGTAGTCTTTTTGGAAGTCAGTTTTTCACTAATGCCTCTGTTCTCCTTTTCTTTTCTCGTTTCCTGTTGATTCCCTTCCTGATCCTGATCTCTACTTCTTCTAGATGTCCCATGACTTCTGGGTTCTGAGATTTTGTCAAGTGGTTTTTTAAAATGATTCTTTCTCGTGTCCTGACTTCCTCCTGTGATTGCTTAGCTACAGGAAGGAGCACCACTCCCCCTTGCACTCCCTACCATAGTACCCTGAATCTAAAACCATGTCTTCAACTCCAACCCTAGCTCACCAAGTGAATCGACAGGTCCCCGGATCGAATCCGCCCAATTGAGAGGACATGCCATTAATATATCACTTAAAATCAATCTGAATAATAAAAAATTCAAACATTTTTTTAAATAATTCATTAATATATCACTTAAATTAGAAAGTGGTTTGCTTTCCAAATTAGAAAAAGACTTTCCATTCAATTAAAATAATTAATATATCACTTAAGATCAATTTGAATAATAAAAAATTCAAACATTTTTTTTTAAATAATTAATTAATATATCATTTAAATTAGAAAGTGGTTTGCCTTCCAAATTAGAAAAAAAACTTTCCTTTCAATTAAAATAATTAATATATCACCTAAAATCAATCTGAATAATAAAAATTTCAAACTTTTTTTTTAAATAAATAACTAATACATCACTTGAAATCAATCTGAATAATAAAAAATTCAAACACTATTTTTATTTAAGTAAAATATTTGGAATTTTGGAATTTAGAATCAATTTGCATTTATACTAATTTAAATGTTATATCCTACCAATAGGAAATTTAAGATTAACATGGATTTATAATAGTGTTTATATAAAATCTCACCCATCCTAAATTGATGAACCACACTTACCACAATTGTCGGCACTTGACCACACTTGTTGGTTCAATCTAAATTTAAGATTAACCAATAGGAAATTTAAGATTAACATGGATTTATAATATTGCTTACATAAAATCTCACCGATCCTAAATTGATAAACCACACTTGAACACACTTGTCGGCATTGACCACACTTGTTGGTTCAATATTAACTGATCGAAAATTTAAGATTAACGTGGATTTATAATAGTGTTTATACAAAATCTCACACTTGGTGGTTCAATTTGAAATAAATATGAAATTTAAGATTAACCAAACTGAAATTTAAGATTAACGTGGATTAAGAATAATGTTTATATACAATCTCAACCATCCTAAATTGATGAACCACACTTGAACACACTTGTCGGCATTGACCACACTTGTGAAGTAAATCTAAAATTTAGGATTAACGAATCTAAAATTCAAGATTAACATGGATTTAGAATAGTGCTTATATAAAATCTCACTCATCCTAAATTAATGAACCACACTTGACCACAATTGTTAGCACTTGACCACACTTGTTGGTTCAATCTGAAATTTAAGATCAACCAATCAAAAATTTAAGATTAACATGGATTTATAATAGTGTTTATATAAATTCTCACCCATCCTAAATTGATGAACCACACTTGACCACACTTGTTGGTTCAAAATGTGTCATCCAACAAATTTCTCTTATGTGATTTCTAGAAGGACTTTTCTTAATGAGATCAATTATCTATCAAATTTTAGAATATTCTCAAAAACTATAATAAAAATGTTTTAAAGTAGACATCTTACAAAGTCTTTCGGTAATAATCACATAAAAGAAATGTTTGGCTAATGCTCTTTGAACCAGCAAGTGTGGTTCATCATCATCTAGTACTGATGATGAACCACACTTGACCACACTTGTTGGCACTTGACCACACACCACACTTGGCCACACTTGTTGCTTCAAAATGCATCATCCCTTATGTGATTTCGACTTTGCTTAATTAGATCAATTATCTATCAAATTTTAGAATATCCTTAAAATCTATAATAAAAATTCTTTAAAGTAGACATCTTACTCACTCACTATCTACTAAAAGACTTTGCTTAATTAGATCAATTATCTACCAAATTTTAGAATATTCTCAAAATCTATAATAAAAATGTTTTAAAGTAGACATCTTACTCAGTCACTATCCTTCCTTTATTTTCACATTAAAATAACTCAATATATTATTGATTGTACCTTGAGAAGGTTTTATACTAATAATTGTTTTTGGATCTTGATGGTTGATTTTCAGAATGCTATGGAAAAACAACCCTAACCACCTTTCTGGACAACGGTTTATCTAATGAACATGTTATATACCTAGGGGGGATAATATGGGGTACCAAGGGAGGTACCCAAGGTAATAATGTAATAATGGGATGGGCCACAGTAATAAGTAAGGTGGTTAACCCATATCATGTAAGGGACCACAAGTAGTTAATAATAATGTAATGGGCCCATGTTTTTAGTTGATGGTATGAGGGAACCATGGTAATGAGCCATGGTATTGTATGTATGAGGCCTATATAGAGGCTAGAGACTCCACTTGGGAGAGAGTGAAAGATTATTGTATGAACAGGCATATGGCTTGTGGAGTGTTCTCCTTCCTTAAGCAGTGAATGTATGGTGTCGCCCTACCTTAAGGGTTTGATCAATAAAGAATCATTTCTATCTATTTCTATCTCGTTATTTCTTGGGTTTAGTCTATCATCATAATATCTTTGGATCAGATCTACAACAATTGGTATCAGAGCACTTTCTTGGGCACAAAAGTGGAGATTTTTTACTTGTACAGTTTCGGGTGCGGCGACTTTGTAGGTCCGATCTGTAAATTTTGGTGCAAGATCTGTAAAATATAATTAGAGATCTGGATTCTTTGTGAAAAAATAGTCGAATTCAAAAAAAAATCAGTTGAATCGGAGTCCGAATGAAGGAGATATCACTGATCTAAAAATCAGTGGGATTGCAGACAATTTTCAGGGCATCGATTTTGCGGCACATATCTAGACGTCTGGGTATAAGATCTGCAAAAGCTAATTGCAGATTTGGATTCTCTGGGAAACAACACCCAATTTCAAAAAAAAATCAGTTGAATCGGAGTCCGGATGAAGGAGATATTGCTGATTTAAAATCAGCTCTTTTTGCAGAAATTTTAGTGACGGTGGAAGAGTTGCAGCATAGATCTGAATTTTCAAGTGCCTGGATCAAGATTTCTACTACATGGGCAGATGCAGAATGATGGTTCTATTTCTAAAAACAGGTTATAATAGAGATTTTGAGCAATATTGACGAAACTGTGAAAATTTGAAATTTTCGCCAAGTAAGTGAAATTTTTTCAAACCCTCTTCATGGAAACTTTTACTGGAAAAGATGATAGCCCTACTATTGAAGAATTCATACAAAACATAAAGAAAATATTTGGGGAGACATGGAAGTTTATGGTACCACTTTTTTTGCAAGAAGAGGCCACCATATGGTGGAACTCACTGGGCTATATAGCCTTGACCAAAATCTCGGATGAAGAAATGGAAAAACGCCTTATGGACAAATGGTCTCATACTAAAAAAAAAGATAAGGGGAAACATGTGGGGTTATTTCCTACTGGTATATCCTTATTGCAGGTTCATGGATTGATTCAGAAAGAAAAGATCATTGTTTCTATAAATCCTAGTTGCAAGCATAATCTCATAAATGTCAACTTGGCAAAAAAATTGCAAGTTCCAGCGAAACAAATTGAAAGTACACAGGTTGATAATGAGGTTGTTCAAATTTATAAGGATTTGAAACTTTCTATGGATAAATATGTGTTTCATGGTGATTTTTATGCTTCAGATATGGATAACATGGATGTTGTTTTGGGATACCCTTGGATGGAATTAGTGGGTACTATAAATATTAATGTGCAGAAGAAATTCCTGAAGCTCTAGTATAAAAAGAAGAAAATTACATTACAGGATATTTCCATTAATAAGCAGGTAGAGTCCAAGGAGGTTGAAGCAGAAGATGTTACAGGGACTGACATATCAGATGATGAGACGTTGATGGTCGACAATCAAACACAAACAGAGGTTGAAGCCGAAAAGGTAACAGGTGCTGACACATCTGATGAGGGTTCAGTGGTTGAAGTCATATTAAAAAAGAAGACACCACAACGGGCACCACAACAGCGTGAAGTAAAGAAAAAGCCATCGTGGGTTAAAACTTCAACATATCATCACCCACATCACCCCGCAAGATAACCATCAAGATGGAAACCAAGTAGTCACATGACGGATAGCGAGGAGAGAAGATCCACCCACTACACATCAATATAGAAAAGCTGCCATGGTCAACTTCCATCTCAAGCGAGCGAGGCACCAGCGAGATCGACGGTTCACCTTTCTCTTGGATGGCTAGATGCACGTGCATGGTATCAGTGGACTACTCTTTTGAGTAGATCTTATTATTTGTGTTCTTCCCATGTTTCGGGGACGAAACATGCTTAGGGGGTTGGAATGTTATATACCTAGGGGGGATAATATGGGGTACCAAGGGAGGTACCCAAGGTAATAATGTAATAATGGGATGGGCCATAGTAATAAATAAGGTGGTTAACCCATGTCATGTAAGGGACCACAAGTAGTTAATAATAATGTAATGGGCCCATGGTATTAGTTGATGGTATGAGGGAACCATGGTAATGACCCATGGTATTGTATGTATGAGGCCTATATAGAGACTAGAGACTCCACTTGGAAGAGAGTAAACGATTATTGTATGAACAGGCATATGGCTTGTGGAGTGTTCTCCTTCCTTAAGGAGTGAATGTATGGTGTTGCCCTACCTTAAGGGTTTGATCAATAAAGAATCATTTCTATCTATTTCTATCTTGTTATTTCTTGGGTTTAGTCTATTATCATAATATCTTTGGATCAGATCTACAACAAAACATATTTGTGGTGATTTGGTTGTTGATAGTAGGGTAGCGTGACGAATTTCGTGCGTCAGGTTGACTCAGTCGATCTCTTTGCAAAGTGTTATCAATGTCCTCCCCATGCACCATCTGCTTCAAAATCACATCTTCCTCCTCACAAAACCTGAAAATTTGAATGGAAAATCTCTGAATTTAAGAGGGGAACAATATAAATTCTCTTTATTTAAGAGGGGAGTAATATGAGATTATATAGAATATGTTTTAAGCATGGGGTTTATTCTCTGACATAGAAGGCAATGAGTAACAATGGAGGATGGAGTTGTCAAGCCTGAGGGAGGCTCACAAAATTCATACTTTTCACATATACCATACCTGAAACTGCTTGAAAGCTTACATGCGTACAATTATTTACAGGAAACAAACGAGTTTATTAAGGGCACTGCATTGTAATTGTAATTTATGCCTCTGTGTGTCTGCCTTAGGGTTACTTTCGTCTATTGTACTATACTGGGTTGTGGCCTTGGATTCAAAGGAATGGAGATTACAACAATAGTACTCCATTTATCTTGTTAATGGAGACTGACACACTGGGTTGTGGCTTTGGATTTTAGGGTTACTTTTGTCTACTGTACTATACTGGGTTGCAGCTTTGGATTGAAAGGAGTGGAGACAACAACAATAGTACTCCATTTATCTTGTTAATGAAGACTGACACACTGGGTTGTGCCTTTGGATTCAAAGGAATGGAGAAAACAACAATAGTACTCCATTTATCTTGTTAATGGAGACTGACACGCTACTTAAGCTTATTGCCACTACTATGCAGGGCTTGTTATTCTTATTCGCCCTCTGTTGTTCTCCCCAATTATTTTGTATCACCATAATGTATGTTGTTTCCAACTTATGATTTTCTGGTTATATGAATGATTGATGGAAAAGAGTGTTGAACTACCAAAATTGTTTACAATGGTTTCTCTTATTCACCCTCTATTGTTCTCCCCAATTATTTTGTATCACCATAATGTACGTTGTTGCCAACTTATGATTTTCTGGATATAGGAATGATTGATGGAAAATAGTCTTCAAGTACCAAAATTGTTTAAAATGGTTTCTCTTAAAATTTAAATGTCGTTGAACTAGATTTATTAAGTGCACTCATGCACTAACAAGTTTGGATTTATTATGTTGCTTGCATTTTTAAAGAAAGAAATGGCAATAGTAGATAATGGTAAATGTTAATCGCCTTTTGGTTTTGGCCACAACATTTTTGAGCGAATACATGGTTTTTCGATATAATATTGGTGTTGGATTTAACTTAATCTAAATAAAAGTATATTTTCCAAAAGCCACGTAGTAAATAAATATACATAATAGATGAAGATATCCTTTGATTTAATGATTATAAACCACATCGTAAATAAATACACATAATAGATTAATATATCCTTTAATTTAATGATTACATTTTTCAACAACGTTATTCAAAGAGGAATATATGGGTTTTTATGAGTATTATGTATTATGAGTATTGATTGGCCTATATTGGTCAATTTTAATGGACTACTCTTCTTATTTTCTAACGTGTATTATGTATTATGAGTATTGATTGGACTATATTGCTAAATTTTAATGGACTACTCTTCTTAGAGCTGACCATATACAGAATGAACTCATGGGATATAGATGAAGTGTCTGATCTATGTATAAAGAATCATTCATAAAGTTGTGATGCAATTTCAAATGTGGAAATACCACCAGCTTGTTGTTCACATCTTAGAAGATCAAGAGCCAATCTTTAGTACAAGCATTATACTATCTATAAACTTCCGATAATGTAAATAATTTAGCTTTATCTTCCACCTTTGCATGCAATTTTCTATATTAATTCTTATTTTATTGGTCATTTACACTTCAAGCTTGTTCGTCAATTTATGCCTTACGGAGTTTCCTTTGCCACATCTGTTATAAATGCTAGTTTATAAATTTTATTAAAAATATCAGAAAAAAATATTAAAAAAAAAAAATCTATACCATCTAAATGCACCACAAGTGACGGAGTTTCCTTTGCAACATCTGTTATAAATGCTAGTTTATAAATTTTATTAAAAATATCAGAAAAAAATATTAAAAAAAAATAAAATCTATACCATCTAAATGCACCAGAAGTTATCAAAGAGTAGGTAAATTCACTTTTACCTGTGTCAAATTTCCTAAAATTTAGATCTCAATATTCTCACACTTACGGTACGTTTCAATACTGATTAGCTATGAAATTAAGAGACTTGTTACTGGGTTGAAGCTGGAGTTATGAGGAGTGGGGATGATCCATTCTTGTATTAGAAATCAATTGGTTGGAAATTTGAACTGTAAGAACATTTATTATAATTAATGACCATTCACACACCTTCACTAGTACTAAATGAGATCAGTCACTATCTCACTGAACACAAGCTAGAACACCGTTCTGTTCTGACCGAGCTTCTGCAGACTCCAAGTATTGTTGGAGTAACACCTCTGATATCCTTTTCATAAAGGATTGGTAAAAAATTCAAACTCAAGTTAACAACGTTTAACCTAAACACACAACCTTTCGTTGGAGTAACAACTCTGATATGCTTTTCATAAAGGAATGCTAAACAATTCAAACTCAAGTTAACAACATTTAACCTAAACACATAACTTCTTGTTGGAGTAAGACCCATGAGATGCTTTTCATAACCTAAAATTCAAACTAAACAACATTTAACCTAAACACAGAACCTAAGACCACATTTATGGAGGTCAGGACTCACACATTGTGGGTGTGAAGCGCACCGTATTACCAGGCTTCAAACGCGCAAAGGAGAGAAAGCATTACCATGGCCGCACACTGTCGACATTTCGGATCAGAGATGCGAACATCATCGATTCAGCAGCCCCGTCGTGGCGTCCATAGCGAAAGACACGTATATTCGACCGGGTAAAGGACAGAATCCAGACGAGTAGCATTCATATTATGTCGGGATTGTACCACGGGATTCTAGAGATTGGTCCTTTTTTCACTCATTTGGTTGCACAGTTCTTGATCAGCAAAACGCCTGTTAGACGATTAGTAGGGTTCTCAGCTGCAGATCGGCGTAGGGATTTTCCAAATGCCTTTTCAAGAGGCCGGGGAGAGATCCCATATGCATTTTCAAGAGGCTTGGAATGAAATAATACATGAAGCCTGCTGGAAGGGATTGCCATGGATTGCCATTCACATGGTTGAGAGTAGCATGTTGGTAGTTCAATGGCAAGGATATAATCCAATAGTTAAGTAGAGAGGTTTGGTCTTCACAAGTTTTGTAAAAAATTATTGTTTTAACAATTCCAGATCATGGGAAAAAATGTTCCAACCATTGAGAACAGACTTGGACAGTTGTACCAGCAATTGGAAAACTAACAGACTTCGAGTGCTTGCACCGTCAGAATTTCGTTCAGGGAGAACCAGAGGTTTCTTGAATGGAATTTACGTTGAGGAAACGATATTGGGCCGAGTCCATAACAATGGACGGGATTACTGGCTCTAAGGTAGCTCTAACGTATTGTTTTTCCTTGTGCTTTGCTTTGGATAACACTGCAGTTAACCGGGAAAAGACATAGATAAGTATAAGTAGGCATACAGGGAAGGCCAGGCATTTTTTTTTTTTTTTTTTCTTATTCATATTCATATTTTGAAGCAAGATTTCCTCGTCATACGAATTTCTCGAATCTGTGGAACTTTGTAGTTTTTCATATTGTTATGATAGGGATTATTCATATAAAAATTGGAATCCGAAGTAGCTATTGACTTCCGTTGCTTCTTTGTGTTGAATAACCTTTTTGTTTCGCTGCCTCTGGTACTGTATATTTTTGTTACACAACAGTGATTAGTCCTGATGGTGCAGTGCTGTGTATGAATCGTGTTGTGTGTTTTTCTACGAAATACAGACACGGGTGTTCAGGACCTTGTAATTTTTTCTGGAAGAAATGAAATTATTTTTTTATTTTTGATGTAAGTATGAGGTTAATGTGTGATTTATTCAAGTCTTTTAACTTATATTTTTAAAATATAAACAAATGTATGGATAGTTTTAACTTACAAATCATAATTTATAATAATAAAAAAGGAAAAATAGAAAAAATTTGATTAAATACTATTAAAAAATTCAGAAATAACTATTTATAATTGATTTTAACAAATAATAAAAATACCAATAAAAAGCTTAGATTAATTTTTTATATTTTAAAAATATTAAAATACAAAAATAAAATAAAATTGATTAAAAAATATTAAAAAAAATAAAATTGAATATTTATAATTATTTTAAGAAAATAATAAATGATAAAAATACTAATAAAATTAATTTCTTATTACAGTAAAAAACGAATAGAAAAAAATTCTATATATAAATAAAAAATATTTTTATATATTATATTTATTGGTCTAGATCTATCTCACCCTCAATTATTTATAGATCTAAAAAAAATTTCTTAAAAACGAAATTTTTTCCTAAAGTGTAGAATCTTTCAAATATTTATACCTCAAAAAGTTTGATCTCTGAACTCATTATCGATCCTAGATTACATAAATCTAAGTTGGTATTAATTCACAGTAAAATGTTAATCTAAATCTAAGTTGGTATTAATTCACAGTAAAATGTTTTGTATAATTGGATGGGTGATAAATGATTGGGATGTCCGGTATGTAGAGCTTATTTATATCGTTTTGTTGGCTGTCAATTTTTAAAATGTAACCATAAAAGTTTGGTGAAATTTTGAAATTTTGTTATAATTTAAATATTAATTTTTTAGTATATAGTATGTTTTTTAAAATATTAAAATATTTATTTTGGATATAGAGATTTCCCAATTCAAACTCTTACTTTCAACATCAAAATAAGACATACTTTTCAGCATTTATTTAACTTCGGAACATATTCGGTGAAAGGAATCAAATTTGGTCGAAACTGACCTCCCTAAGTCTGCAGCAGAAGAAATGATTGAAGTGTAATTTAAAAATGAAAAAATGAGTTTCACTACAAAAGCCAGCAACCACTGAAAACCATGATAACAACAAACGACTGGAATGTAATTCAAGCTTTTATGGCCAGAGAAAAATCACTTTCAGGATCAAAGTGGGCAACTATTGGAAAACAGAATAAGAACAGACACACAGTACCAACGACATAACAATTCAAATTACAGAAATTCATGCATGTTTCTTCATCGGACTGGTCTTTTCTTGTTTTATTTTATGAAGGACAGCTTGGATTCGACGTGAAGTCTTTTCTGAGTACAGGTGCACTGAAGGTCAGTGATGGACTCGTGCTGTACAAATATCTTTTTGTTTTAATCAGCGCAAACTCTGCAACTCCCAAAACTAAATGTACTTCCCAGTGGCTGCAACCCTTTCCCCTAATTCTTGTTGGAATTTTCTGATAAATCCCATAACAAACAGACAAAAATCGCACTATGTTTTTACACAGAAAAACAGAAAAATTCGCTTGCTGGAAACGGTGTTTCAGCAACACAGTTTTTTTTCAGTTGCTGAAACAGGTGTTTCAGCAACGGTGTTTCAGCAACAGGAAATTTTGTTAGTTGCTGAAACAGGTATTTCAGCAACGGTGTTTCAGCAACGTAATTTTGACGTCAGGTAATTTTTGAGTTACGACGTGTTTCAGCAACGCTGATCGTCGTGTTTCAGCAACGGTGACGGTATAACAGCAACAAGAAAAATTTAACTTGTATTTATCAAAATAAACTAACTGTTACAGATTTGTCTTCCTCATACAGAGGGAATTTCAAAACTTCTATTGCTGAACATCTACTTCAGAAATTCACTAAGGAACGATTCTGTTCCACACAGATGAACATAAAAAACAAATTACATTCAAATTTCTGCACTGCTGTGCATTTCACTCTTCTGAAATTATTCTTCTTCCTCTTCACCCTGCTGCGTGCTTTCCTCTGCTCTGCGTGATTCTTCAGCTGCTGCTGCTGCTTCTTCTAACATTCTAACATTAAAACAGAACTGCTGTGCGGTATTTATATGCTGAAAAATATCTGATTAAAACAATAAACTATTACAAAATATCTTCTAATGTTTATCACTGAATTTATTGCAGCAAGGCGGTGATGCCTTTATCAAAATCAAGTCGGTTGTCTGCAGGGGAAATCAGCTGAAGCTTTAATGCATATTTATGTGCAAAAATATCAAAGGCGACTTTGCTGCACCGAACAGGCTGAAACATTTACTGCAAATCAGATTCATGTACAGCTGTTCATTGTTGCAGTTGGAATTAAATTCCAACACTCCCCCTTAATTTCAACTGCTGTATACCCAAACATTTTCTGAAATGATCAAAACCTTTCTTTGCTAATGGTTTTGTCAAGATGTCTGCAAGCTGATCCTCTGTTCTGCAGTGCTGCAAAACAATCTCACCATTGTTAACCAATTCACGTATGAAGTGATATTTGGTGTCTATGTGCTTTGTTCTTTTATGAAAAACAGAGTTTTTAGACAATGCTATTGCTGAGCTATTGTCACAGTAAATGGTTGTGCCATTTTCTTGTTCATGACACAAATCTTTGAGAACTCTTCTCAGCCATACTGCTTGGCATGCTGCTGCTGTTGCTGCCACATACTCTGCCTCTGCTGTTGATAAAGCCACAACTGGTTGCTTCTTGGAAGCCCATGAGATGGCTCCCGATCCCATATGAAACACATATCCCGATGTGCTTTTCCTATCATCAACACTTCCAGCCCAGTCACTGTCAGTGTAACCTGTCAACATGAAACTTTCAGAAGAGGAGTATAAAATACCAAACCCCTTCGTTCCATTCACATACCTTAGAATTCTCTTGGCTGCCTGCCAATGAGTCTCTTTCGGTCTTTCCATAAATCTGGAGATTAAACTCACAGCGTGCATAATGTCCGGCCTAGTTGCAGTCAAGTACATAAGGCTGCCAACTATGCTCTTGTACAATTTTGGATCAAAATATTTGCTGCTGTCTTCTTTGGTTAATTTCAGCCCCACTACTGTTGGAGTCACAGCAGCCTTGCTGTTCTGCATGTTAAATCTCTTCAAAACAGCTTCTACATATTTATCTTGAGAAATGAAAACACCATTTTCACTTTGGTCTACTTCAATTCCAAGAAAATATCTTAAGAAGCCTAAGTCAGTCATTTCAAATTCACTCTTCATGACTGCTTTAAAATCAGCAATGAGAGAAGCATCATTGCTAGTAAAAATCAGATCATCTACATATAAAACAACAATAATAATCTTACCGTCATTCTGCTTTATGTAGAGTGTGGGTTCACCATCACACTTATCAAACCCATTCTCAATCAGATAAGCATCAATTCTGCTATACCATGCTCTTGGAGCTTGCTTCAGCCCATAAAGAGCCTTCTTCAGTTTACAAACTTTATGCTCTTGTCCTTCAACTTCATAGCCCGGAGGTTGATCAACATAAACCTCTTCTTTTAACACTCCATTCAGGAATGCAGATTTAACATCCATCTGATAAATCTTCCATTTGTGTTGTGCTGCAATAGACAACACTGTTCTGACTGTTTCCATCCTTGCTACTGGTGCAAAGGTTTCATCATAGTCTCTGCCTTGTTGCTGCTTGTAGCCTTTCACAACAAGCCTTGCTTTGTGCCTGTCAATCTTACCTTCGGCATTACTCTTGGTCTTATAAACCCACTTAACTCCAATGGCATCTTTGCCTTTAGGGAGATCCACTAACTCCCATGTTTTACTCTTCTCTATTGCACCAATTTCTTCATTCATTGCTTCAATCCATTTATCTTCATTTACAGCATCTTCAAAATGGATTGGGTCATCAATATGACAATACAAAGCGAATAATGAATTCAGACCAGTATTGTTACTTACCTCTCCTTGTTCATAAATCTCACTCAGATTTCTGAATCTTGGTCTTCTTGGTGTGCTTGGAGTTCCATCCGAACTTGAGGGTGTATTTGATCCCTGTGCTGTTTCAGCAGTTGCTGTTTCAGCAGTTGCTGTTTGTGGTGTAACAACAACTGTTCTTCCTTGACTTCTCAAGGCTGTTCGGATTCCAGCTTGTGGTGTGGTTTGTTGTACTTGCTGTGGTGTAGGAGGAGCCACCAAGGAAGGATTATTTGCTGCTGTCCCTTCCTCTTCTTCTTCATGAGACACTATTGTCTTCACATTCACTGTTTTATCCAAGCTTCCATCCCAAGCTTCATCTTCAATGAACTGCACATCTATGCTTACTATTAACTTCTTGGTGGATGGATTATAGAGTTTATATGCCTTTGACTCATCACAATAGCCAATAAAGACACACTTCTCCCCCTTACTATCAAGCTTTTTCCTTAGCTGATCCGGTACATGTGCATATGCCACACAACCGAATACTCTCATGTGAGTGACAGTTTGCTTTTGACCACTCCATGCCTCTTCTGGTATTCTGTTCATGACAGCTTTAGTTGGGCATCTATTCAAGATGTAAACTGCACAAGTAACAGCTTCTGCCCAATACTCATACGGCAAATGTTTTGCCTTCAGCATACTTCTGACCATGTCAAGAATGGTCCTATTCTTTCTTTCAGCAACACCGTTTTGCTGAGGTGTATACCTTGCTGTGAACTGCTTTTGTATGCCATTTTCTCTGCAAAAACGCAGAAATTCTTGGGAGATGTACTCTCCTCCTCTATCTGTTCTGAGCACTTTGATATAATGCCCACTCTGCTTTTCAACAAGAGTTTTGAAGTGGCGGAATTTCTCAAACACTTCACTCTTCTGTTTCAGCATATACACCCATGTCTTTCTGGTGTAATCATCAATAAAAGTTAAAACATATCAATTTCCAGCAAATGATGGTATTTGCATCGGTCCACACACATCAGAGTGAACTATTTCCAAGGGTGCTTTTGCCCTTATACTCTTTCCTGCTGGAAAGCTTTCCTTATGTTGCTTGCCCAAGATGCAGCCTTCACAAAGGCTGTCCGGTTTCTCAATCAACGGCAATCCCTTTACCATGCCCTTTCTGTGCAACAGATTCAGGCCTCCGAAATTGAGATGTCCAAATCTCAAATGCCACAACCAATTCACATCTTTCACCTGTTCTTGAAAGACTTCTTGTGTTACAGCCGCAATAGTTCTGCCTTCCTTCAAATCTGCCCTGAGTTTGAGAGGAAACATTCTATTGCTGGTCATCTGCACCTGTGCAATGATCTTCTTACTTGGAGGTATGTCTCTGATAATACACAAATCATCTTTGAAGAACACGTTGTAACCTTTGTTCATGAGCTGTCCAATGCTCAAAAGATTACATTTCAGACCAGGTACATAGTATACAGCTTGCACAGTCATCTGTTCTCCATTTTTTGCTCGAATATTGACACTGCCCTTACCCTTGACAGTTATCTTATCATCAGTCCCTGTTATTACCTCAGATTTCACATTTTCATCCAGATTGGCAAACATTTCAATATTTCCAGTCATGTGATTACTACAACCTGAGTCTAAGAACCAAAAATCTTCTTGCTTGTCTTGTGCTATGTTACATGTTAACAGCACATTCTTTGGGTTCTTATCTTCTTCATTTGCAAAATTAACATTCTGCCTATTGTTCATGTCATTTTGTTTTTTCTTGCATTCATTGGCATAGTGTCCAAATTTTTTACAATAATGACATTGGACTTGGGATTTGTCATACCTTTGTCCATGAGCTTGCTGTTTGCTTGAACCTTCAGCTTGGTTCTGATTGCAGCTCCTTCCGCTTGTGCTAGCTGGATAATTTCTGCCTCTGTTTTGGCTTCTTCCACGACCTCTGTAATTTGCTCTGCCTCTACCTCTTCTTTGGCCAAAAGACATCTGAGTCTTGAATGCTTGCTCAAAAGAGAAATCTGTTCCTCTACTCAGTCTGTGTTCATGAGACAATAGAGAAGCACTCAGCTCATCTACCGTGAACTGTGAGAGATCTTTTGTTTCTTCTATTGCCACCACAATAGATTCAAACCTTGAGGGTAAACATCTCAAGATTTTCTCTACAACCCTTCTATCTTCAAGAATCTCACCATGAGATCTTATCTGGGTTATCAATCCAATAACCTGAGTGAAGAATGAATCTATTGTATCAGATTCCTTCATGCTGAGATTTTCAAAGTCTCTCCTCAACATCTGCAACTTTGCAGTCTTCACCTTCTCCATGCCTTGATAGACAGTTTGGAGAATATCCCATGCCTCTTTGGACTTTTTTGCTGCTGCAATCCGCGGAAAAACACTTTCATGTACTGATTGGAAGAGGAAAAAGAGGGCTTTGGCATCCTTCTTTCTGTCACCCTTCAATTGGTCTCTTTCTGCTGCTGTCAAAGCAGCCAGTGCTGTTGCATCTGCAGGTTCAGCATAACCTGTTTCAACCAGCTCCCATATTCCTTGAGAAGCAAACAATGCTTTCATTGTTATGGACCAATAACTGTAATTTTTCCCATTAAACTGAGGCAGTTGGGGATTTGTCAAACCTGTTCCAGTATCTGCCATCTTAACCTGTACTGGTAAAGAAAAGATACTGACTGTATTTTTTTTAAAAACAAGCAAAAACTTTCTCTGCTGAAAAATCTGCTCAACAAACTTCTTACAGCTCCTACAGTGAAAAACAATCTCTGTTTTTGACTCACTGAGTGCCTAGACTAGCTCTGATACCATGTTGGAATTTTCTGATAAATCCCATAACAAACAGACAAAAATCGCACTCTGTTTTTACACAGAAAAACAGAAAAATTCGCTTGCTGGAAACGGTGTTTCAGCAACACAGTTTTTTTTCAGTTGCTGAAACAGGTGTTTCAGCAACGGTGTTTCAGCAACAGGAAATTTTGTCAGTTGCTGAAACAGGTGTTTCAGCAACGGTGTTTCAGCAACGTAATCTTGACGTCAGGTAATTTTTGAGTTACGACGTGTTTCAGCAACGCTGATCGTCGTGTTTCAGCAACGGTGACGGTATAACAGCAACAAGAAAAATTTAACTTGTATTTATCAAAATAAACTAACTGTTACAGATTTGTCTTCCTCATACAGAGGGAATTTCAAAACTTCTATTGTTGAACATCTACTTCAGAAATTCACTAAGGAACGATTCTGTTCCACACAGATGAACATAAAAAACAAATTACATTCAAATTTCTGCACTGCTGTGCATTTCACTCTTCTGAAATTATTCTTCTTCCTCTTCACCCTGCTGCGTGCTTTCCTCTGCTCTGCGTGATTCTTCAGCTGCTGCTGCTGCTTCTTCTAACATTCTAACATTAAAACAGAACTGCTGTGCGGTATTTATATGCTGAAAAATATCTGATTAAAACAATAAACTATTACAAAATATCTTCTAATGTTTATCACTGAATTTATTGCAGCAAGGCGGTGATGCCTTTATCAAAATCAAGTCGGCTGTCTGCAGGGGAAATCAGCTGAAGCTTTAATGCATATTTATGTGCAAAAATATCAAAGGCGACTTTGCTGCACCGAACAGGCTGAAACATTTACTGCAAATCAGATTCATGTACAGCTGTTCATTGTTGCAGTTGGAATTAAATTCCAACAATTCTGATATGGTCTATGGTCATGGATTTCTATCTAGATGCAACCACAATTCTGGACTGAACTCCGCAGCACACAACCTCGCAAGTGAGAGGAATAAGTATGATTATCTTTACTAACTATTCATCAATTATAGCTGAGATGATTTAGTTATTGTTTTGGTTGAAGTAATTTTTGCATTCATATGAATTTAATTGCTCACTGAAGGTAATGATACAGGTTTTGAAGTTTAACGAGACTTTTATGTTTTTCATCCTCCAAAAACCACAATAGGGTATGAGAGTTTTGGCCCACATTCAATTCTCCATATTCTATTGAACTAACTACCACCTTGAACTTCAACATTTGTTCTATTATATATAATAATACTAAAAAAAACAATTCATTAAAAACTAATATGTAAGTGTGTAACCGAAAACCTCAGCATTCTTGTAACCAATGCCCAAAAGGATAACTCAGCTCATTTTTTATATAACTTTATATACAATTTTTTTTTCCCATATTTATTAGAATTTATAAATATAAATTTTGTTATTCTATGTTAATGGTATAGGTAGATTAACCAATTACTATATTTTTAATGGTTAACTCCGGGCAATATTCTTTCAAATCCAGTGATTTCTCACCTTGTTTTGTTCTAAGGATGAACCACATTAGTTGATTCCAAAAGTGACAAACTAATCTTTTTTTCTAGATTTATTGGAATTTATAAATATAAGTTTTGTCATTCTATGTTAAAGGTATAAGTAGATTAACCGACTACTAGATTTTTAATGGTTAACTTTGAGCAATGATTTTTTATTCTTTCAAATCCAGTGAGAAATCACCTTGTCATGAGGATAAACCACATTAGTTGATTCGAAAAGTGACAAATTGATATATAAAAGAAATATAGGCATTTAGTTTAGAGTCCCTATTACTCATATAACTTTATATAAAATAAAATTTATATTAAATTAATTGTTTTTATTTCTAAAAAAGAATAATAATTTTGTTAAATTTATAAAAGTATTTATTTTGAAATATAATTTTTAGAATTTTAATTTACTTATTAAATAAATAATAAAATTGAATTTCCATAAAATATTCACTAAATAATAATAATAATAATAATTTCATTTGTAAAATTTTACTACATTACAAAATAACTTTCCTACTCAAACTAGCTAACAACATATCAGAAATCAAAACTATGATCAGTGTACAAAATTTGTCCTTGGAATGCACATAGAAACAGTACAATCAGCAGTACAATCAGTTAAATTATATGCTAACTTATATGATCTCCAGTATATACCAACACCATCATTTGGGCGAAGTGGCCTTGGAACCTACCGTTTACGTTGACCGTTAACAGTTAAGTCATTTCAAGCAATATAAACATATTCCACTAGAGTCAGCAGTGTCCTGATTGGTTTTTATGCTTCAAAATGTGTTTTATATATAGCAGATTTAGTTCTTCTAAAATTTCCAGAATAGTCTAAGTATACGTATGCAGATTTTACAGTTCAAACTATGCAGATTTTGCCGTTCAAACTGTAGTAGTGATTTCAATAATTTGATTTCCATTTAGTTTTTCCATATAAATAAAAAACATAGCATATGAATATATTATCTGATCATTATTTCATAGCATAATGAGAAGAATGAAATGAGGTAGAGAGGTAGGTTGAGGGATAATGATATGATCTATGGTTATGGAACTCCATGTAGTTGCAGCAACAATTCTGGACTGAACTCCGCAGTCTACGCAACCTCGCAAGTGAGAAGTATGATTTTCTTTACTCAGTATTCATACCGTTTTTTCATTTTTCTTGAAAGCGTATTTCTAGATTTACTTATTTTCCCAGTGATTTATTGAAATCAATGAATATAAAGTTTTGTTTCTTTTCCAAAGCGATGACCTCGCTCTTTATCACTTATATAATTTTAAGTAACATTGATGTAATTTTAAATGTTCTCTTTTCCCATTTATTTAATGGATTTAATAAATATAAATATTTTTTTGCCTTTATCATTATTATAATTAATTTTATAAAAAGTAATAAAAGAAATATTGTGATAATTTTTAAATAGAATTTTAATTTAAGTTTTAATAATTATTAAATAGATGATAGAGGTTCAACATGAATAAAATATCACTGAATTTATTTAGTAATAATAATATGGATAGAGGATTGACATAGACATAATCTTATCATTTTTTAGTTTCATTTAAAAAAAAATTGTTATGTTCACTCGTTTCCATTAAGATTTTATTTCTATCATTAAATTCTTATTGCTTATTGATATTTTAATACATTTAATTTTGTGTGTAAGGTTTGATATTTAATTATTGTTGAAAATGAGTGCAATAAGGGTTGCCCCACAAGGTTACCAATCCAAAACCACCAATTTAATGTCTTAAGATTACATATACTAAGTTTAACTAGGATGTCCAACACAACCATAGGCAGGACTGAAAGTGCTTTACAAAAAAATATATGATGGCTCGCATGTTGGCATCTAGCCACAAAACTAAGAGTAATGGTTCAAAACATCACTAAATTAAACTAGATAAAAAAAGACAAGAATTGACATAGTAATTAGCCATTGAATTGGCCAAGTTTGGATAACTTGGGACAACGCGTTGGCTGGGAAGAGACACCAATCACAGGATATGTCCATGGGCTTTAAACACATCAAGCCTTTCCTCCAACTCCTCTGGGTCACGGACAACAAACGACCCACAAACGACCCCGATGTAGTGATTAGCCAAACATCGACCCACGAGCATTCGATGAGTAGCCAACAGACCATCATGCTCTTCTTTGTGCTTGAACTTGTCCCTCTAACTAATAGGCTGGCGCATATCATCTTGATGTGACCACGACATAACCAGAAGTATTCCTTCATCCTGTTGAGAATGCAACAAGATGATGGAGCTTAGTGGAAAGAAGTTGCCTTCACTAAGTGGGCCCGCAGGCTATTTCCGGCGCAAAGTCTATTTTTAGACATATGGATCATGGTCTATGAGTTGCAGGATGCTATTTGTGGATGATTGGTCATGCTGGTAAAAATAGATGGACTTCTATTTTTAGACATATGGGCGGTGTCTATTTTTATACTGCTAGGCTAAAAATAGAACAGTCGAACATTATTGTCTCATAATAATACTTGGACTATAAACATTATCTTATCCTCTTGGAGCACTTCACTTTGAGCTGCAGATGTGGCACATGTAGCTGTCAGAAGCAAATACGCTCTCTTTGTGGGTCAGTTGAGCTATTGCATGCAGGACTTCAGTTAGAACTTATGTGGTTGAGTTTGGTGGAGTTGATTGTGGAGTTGATGAAGCTATGTTTAGTTTGACTTGGTTGAACTAGTTGTATTTTAGTCTAACTAAAGAATACACTAGTGATGAGTTGTGTGAATTAAATTATTAATTAATTCACTAATTATTAACTCATAATTCAACTAAAGAATACATCAGTTAACTCAGTGCATATACAGTTCAGTGGAGACAGGTGTTAGAGGTTGAGATTGCTATCAGTTGTGACTATAGTTGTGACTATAGTTGTGCATGAGACTTGCACATGCATGGATGGAGATTTCCCATGAGGCTTGCGTAGTATAACCAAAGGAATTCGATTTCACATAGTGATTGATTCCCTTGTAGGATTGCACAGTGGAGGTAGGCAAAGCAATGGAGGAGATTTGAGTTGTGATTGATCAGATCTGAGCTAGTTTTGTGTGTAACAGGTGGAGATAGTACTGAGTACTTGTGAGAAGTATTGTACTATGTATTGTTACATGTTCTCTATCATTATAATATATATATAGTGTGGGTTTTCAGCTATATGCTTTCCCCAGGTTACATATTGTGTTAATATGTGCATGCGATTAATGTTTCATTGTTTTTTATGCTGCTAAATTGATGATCAACGTAGAGGAGATTATGTATTATGCATGTATTCCGTAATAGTGTATAATCGTGATAATCTCTGTGAATAAGTGATTAATTATTCAAAATTTCTACATGGTATCAGAGTTGTTGATCATCATATCTACTATTCAGAAAGTGTTTACATTTTATTTCTTCAGGCCGAGTCTGTAATCGGGCTAGGTAGCCTCTGGATTCATCCTTCCTTTGGAAGGTGAGATATCTGGTAAAAGCCCATACAGTCAATCTCTGTACGAGAAATACCTTGTTCTCACGAATTCTAGATCAGAAGCAGTTGAGTTTTTGAGCTGGTGGAATTCGAATTTGCAGCAGTGTTTTCTTGGTGTCAACGTGGCAATGTCTTTCAACGGATTGTGATTGGAGTATGCTCTTAAGGGAAGCTCGAACTATATTGCATGGAAGGACAGGATGGAGGCGGTGTTAGATGATAATGGGCTGAAGGAGTTCATAGAGGTTGAGGTCCCAAAGCCTACTGATGCTGTCGAAGCTGAGGTTTGGCAAAAGAAGACAACAAAGTGTTGAAGAATTCTGTTGGAGGGCGTGAAGGATCACATTGTGTCCAGCCTACATGGAAAGGCTTCTCCATACTTGATGTGGAAAGCATTGACAGATTTATTCCAAAGCAAGATCAATCAGAGGAAGCTGGCACTCAAGGATAAACTCAGAAACATTAAATGCGAGAAGGGAGACAATATGCCCAAGTATCTCACGAAGTTCACTTAGTGCAGGGATGAGCTGGGAAGTGTGGGGGTGACTGTCGATGATGAGGACTTGGTGATCTTGGCTCTCCTTGGTCTTTCGAAGAGTTGGCATTCCTATCAGGACTTTGTCAATGGTCAGGAGAAGTTGCCAGGATGGGAGAGACTTTGGTCAGATCTTGTGCAGGTGGAGATCAGGCGGAATACCAGGGATAGATCTTCATCAAAGGGACCCGATGAAGAAAATTGTGCTTCAGCTGCCAAAGCAAAGAAGGGGAAGAACAACAAAGCTTCTCATTCGGATGCGAAAGGCAAGAAGTAGGACATGTCTAAGGTGAAATGCTTTCACTGTCACCAGCACAGACACTATGCCACTAATTTTCCGTAGAAGAAGAAGAAGAACAAGCAAGCTGCTGGATCTGCAGCAGGAGAGGATCTAGCCTCGCAGTTTGAGCTTGATTTTTCATTGATCGCATGCTTGGTATCAAGTGTGATGGGATCGGTATGGTTCTTGGACAGTGGTGTGTCCTTTCACATGATAGGAGATCGAGATTTTTTTTCTGATCTGGAGGGGAAAGATCTTGGAGTGCACATCGAGATGGGCAATGATGGTAGATACATTGCAACCGGTATCGATACCATTTCCTTTGAGAGGGAGTCTGGTAAACCCTTCGTATTGAAGGAAGTGATGCATGTTCCAGGATTGAAGAAGAATCTTATCTCTGTGGCGATATTAGAAGACAAGGGATATGATGTTGTTTTCAGCGAGGGAAAGGCTTTCCTGCACAGTAAGACAACTGGAGAAACTTGGAAGATAGGGGTTTGAGTTAGGAACCTTTATCAGTTGCAGGTAGATGGTTGCGCAGCAATGGCATGCAACGCAGAAGGATTGGTGAGCCGGGATGATGGCGAGTTGTGGCACAGGAGATTGGGTCACCTTCACCATGGAACCTTGAAGATACTGCAGCAGATCACTACAGGGCTTCCTAAAGGCACTCTTGTGCAGTTAGATCAGTGCAAGGGGTGTACTTTGAGAAATTTTGTGAAAGCCACCTTTCACGAGAAGGATAGTTATGCCACGACGATCCTTGAGAGAATTCACACAGACGTGTGTGGACCTTTCTTAGTAGCTTCGACAGCAAAACACAGGTATTATGTGATCTTTGTTGATGATTTCTCTCGAAAGTGTTGGATATTTTTCATGCAATAGAAGAACGAGACATACTCAAAGTTCTGTGAGTTCAAAGCACTCGTCGAGAAGGAGTCGAGGAAGAAGGTGAAGGCTCTTAGGAGTGATAATGGTGGTGAATACATCTCTGGCGAGTTCAAGGACTTTTGCAGTGCAGAAGGGATTCGAAGAGAGCTCATAGCTCCCCATAACCCACAGCAGAACGGGGTTGCTGAGCGGAAGAACAGAACGATCGTGGGTGCTGCATGGGTGATGTTGCGTGATCAGGGCCTACCCCTTCACTTGGGGGTCGAAGCATGCAATACTGCAGTATATGTGTAGAACCATTGTCCTCACAGGATACTTGGCATGAGTACACCCGAGGAGGCTTATTCTGGTAAGAAGCCTGATCTTTCTCATTTGAGGATTTTTGGTGCTAACATTTACATGCATGTGGCGGAGGATGCCAGGAGGAAGTTGGAGCCAACCGTAGAGGTTGGGATATTTGTGGGGTACACTGATACGCCCCACAACTATCGTGTGTATTTTCCAGACAGTGGCAAGACTGTTGTGTGACGGGATATAAAATTTCAGGAGGAGAAAGCCATGAAGTGTTCGCTTGAAAGGGAGCCACACTTGCATGCAGATGAGGAGCTATTAGTTCCTAAAGATGAGCTTCAGGACGTGGATCAGCCACAGGACGAAGTTCATGGAGTGGAAAAGACCACTCATGCAGCGCCAACCATTAGAGGGCGAAAGCGCTTGACAAAAGTTGAGTGACTGGCTCAAGATGCAGAGAAGATTGTAGGACCACCTACAGCTCAACATAGAAAGAGACAGTCACCTGATCGGTACATTGGATACATGGCTCTTGTGAGCAAATGTGTTGTGACTGAGCCATCCTGTTTCGAGGAAGCTGTGGAGGATCCCGCATGGGTAGATGCCATGGTGGAAGAGTATGATTCGATTGTTAGAAACAGTGCAAGGGAGATTGTCCCATGACCGGAAGGGGAATCAGTGGTGGGTTGGAAATGGATCTACAAAGTTAAGCAGGCAGCTGACGAGAGTGTGGAGAAGTACAAGGCGAGATTTGTTTCTCGAGGCTTTTCACAGATAGAGGGGATCGATTATGAGGAGACCTTTGCACTTGTTGCAAGGTATTATTCCATATAGACAATTCTTGCTCTCTCAGCGCAGATGGGGTGGCACATTCATCAGATGGATGTGAAGATTGTGTTCCTCAATGGAGTCATTGAGGAGGAGGTGTACATAGAACAGCTCGAAGGTTTTGAGATCTTCAGCGCCGATTCGCATGTGTGCAGGCTCAAGAGAGCGTTGTATGGGTTGAAACAAGTAGCATGTGCTTGGTACACATGGATAGATAGTTATTTCACCAGACTTGGATTCTCCAAGAGTGAGGAGGATCCAAACCTATACCAAATTGTGGTAGAGGGTAAGTTTCTTATCATTGAACTTTATGTAGATGATTTGATTCTAACAGGTGATGAGTTGTTGATACTTTCATGCAAGGATGATCTTGCTAAGGAGTTTGAGATGAAGGACTTGGGCCTCCTTCATTATTTCCTGCGATTGGAAATCTGGCAGCATAGTGATGGACTATTTGCTTCTCAGGGTAAGTATGCTCGGGAGATACTGGAGAAGTACAACATGCATGGCTGCAAGCCTATTGATACTCTTCTTCTTGGAGGTTGGAGGAAGGAGGATGCCACTTCAGGAGAAGAACTGGATGCCACTATTTATCGACAGTTGGTGGGGTCGCTTATGTATCTGGTCAATACACGACCCGATATATGCTATGCTATTAGCCAGCTTTCACAAGCTATGGTTAAGCCAACCAAGCTGTTCTGGAAGGCAGGCAAGCATGTATTGCATTATTTGAGAGGCACATCGGGATATTGTTTGTGGTACAGACAGGAGGATGAGGTGAAGCTATGTGGCCTCACGAATGCAGATTGGGCAGGGAGCCCAATGGATAGAAAGGGCACATCAGGAGGGTTCTTCACTATTGGGTTGACAGCAGTTTCTTGGTACAGCAGGAAGCAGAGATCCATGGCACTCAGTTCAACAAAGGCCGAGTATATGGTAGAAATTTGGCTGCATGCGAGGCTATATGGATGAGGAAGATCCTGATCGGGTTGTTCGATTCTTACTTGGCGCCTACTGTGATTTACTGTGATAACCAGAGTGGCATTAAACTCTCGACTAATCCAGTATTTTATGATAGATCTAAGCACATTGACATCAAGTACCATCATATCAGAGATTGTGTGTAGCAGAGAGTCATGTTACTTTCATACATTCCAACGGAGGGTCAGGATGCTGATATCTTGACGAAGGCACTCACCGTGAGCAAGTTCGAATACCACCTAGGCAGGATAGGGGTTGCTGATAATCCATATCTTGTTGAGAGGGAGTGTTGAGAATGCAACAAGATGATGGAGCTTAGTGGAAAGAAGTCTCCTTCACTAAGTGGGCCCGCACGCTATTTTCGGTGCAAAGTCTATTTTTAGGCTATCTCTATTTTTAGACATATGGTTCATGGTCTATGAGTTGCAGGATGCTATTTGTGGATGATTGGTCATGTTGGTAAAAATAGATGGACTTCTATTTTTAGACATATGGGCAGTTTCTATTTTTAGATTGCCAGGCTAAAAATAGAATAGTCGAATATTATTGTCTCATAATAATATTTGAACTATAAACATTATCTTATCCTCTTGGAGCACTTCAGTTTGAGCTACAGATGTGGCACATGCAGCTGTCAGAAGGAAATACACTTTCTTTGTGGGTCAGTTGAGCTATTGCATGCAGGACTTCAGTTAGAACTCATGTGGTTGAGTTTGGTGGAGTTGATTGTGGAGTTGATGGACTTGTGTTCAGTTTGACTTGGTTGAACTAGTTGTATTTTAGTCTAACTAAAGAATACACTAGTGATGAGTTGTGTGAATTAAATTATTAATTAATTCAATAATTATTAACTCACAAAGCAACTAAAGGATACATCAGTTAACCCAGTGCATGCACAGTTCAGTGGAGATAGGTGTTAGGGGTTGAGATTGCTATCAATTGTGACTATAGCTGTGACTATAGTTGTGCATGAGATTTGCACATGCATGGATGGAGATTTCCCATGAGGCTTGCGTAGTATAACCAAAGGAATTCGATTTCACAGAGTGATTGATTCCCTTGCAGGATTGGGCAGTGGAGGCAAGCAAAGCAGTGGAGGAGATTTGAGCTGTGATTGATCAGATCTGAGCTAGTTTTGTGTGTAACAGGTGGAGATAGTACTGAGTACTTGTGAGGAGTATTGTACTATGTATTGTTACATGTTCTCTATCATTATAATATACAGATAGTGTGGGGTTTTCAGCTGTATGCTTTCCCTGGGTTACATACTGTGTTAATGTGTGCATGCGATTGATGTTTCATTGTTTTTTATGCTGCTAAATTGGTGATCAACTTAGAGGAGATTATGTATTGTGCATGTATTCCGCAATAGTGTATAATCGGGATAATCTCCGTGAATAAGTGATTAATTATTCAAAATATCTACACATCCGACCAACATGGCTTCAAAGAAGCAGTGATACATGGCTTTTGTCCTTCACTATTTGTCTAGGATGATGAACCATAAGCCATTGATAACTATGATTGGGAAAATTGGGCCAAAGAATTCCCTCCCAAGCTTACAAGACTAAAAAAGTTGACCAGGGTGCCTCGTTTTCGAAACCAATAATCCTTCTCATGCTAAAGAACCAAATGGATGACTAAGGGGAGCTGCAAAGACCCATTGTAATTACCCGACAGAGTGGTCAATTTACCTTGGTCTTGGAAGAGAATCATAATGGGAAATTGGATCCTCTGAGTAGCCAAAGAAATTCGACATGCCTCCCAATTCCCCATGACTAGTGTATTCATAAACCCAATCTCCTAGTTAATGAAAAGAGAAATATTTCGAATGTTGGCATAGTCGTTTGTTGCCATAGTACTGCAAAGATGAGTGACATTGTAGTGGACATACACCATGGCTCGACTGACAACCCAAAATAGGTTGGTAGTCTCAATGAGCATAGTGAGGTGTATACTCCCTTCAAATGCAGGGGCATTAATCCTTCTCAAATTGCCCTCAGGACAGATGACCATGTAATGATCGAATGTCATCATAATCCTAAGGTTGGTGTACTGACTCTCAATAGTGGAGAGGGATATATACATGATGATATTAAAATGATCATATGTTTGTGATGTGATCGACGTATGACCTCCCAGTAAGAGAGCCAAACTGCCATGAGCACTCTTGTCAACTTGGTTTCTTTGTGTAACAACCTCAAGTTAAAAATCCATGTAATAAAGTTAATAAAGGAAAAATAAGACCACGGTCATAAGACATGTATTCCAAGCTGAATGTTGAGGAAAACATCCAAGCATGTGTTCATTTGATTTATTATGGCTAAAGGAAAATTGGCAAAGGCAATGGAAAAGGCTTCAAAAAGGCAAGAGGCATTAATAGGCATTTTACTTATGAAAGTAATGGAAACTAGGATAAAAGGAAGGTGAAAGGTCACAGGTTGCATATCATCAGGAAAATGGCGGAAAATAATGGAAATGAAGAAAATAGAGGCCTTGTTGATAAAAAGGCTTCTGAGGATTAGTTCACAACCTTTTGTCAGTTTTAGCTTGGAGCACTCTCTATTCTCTCTACTCTCTATTAATCTTGCACACTTAGAGGATTCTTGGTACACCTTATCATTGAAGAAAGGAAGGAAAAGGAAGGGAAATAAAGGAAAAGGAAGCAAAAATTAAGCAAAGAATAATGGGATCAAGTGGCTACAACAGGATTACTTGCAGATATCGAGTTCCATGTATGATTTCCTTGCTAGTTTTGGCATCCATGGTATATATATGTATGTATTTGGTTCTTTCGTTATCATTGGCATGGGCTTTTCCACATGCGACAGTGGTTTCAACCTTGCCTTGCCATTTTTCGATATCCATGGTGTGATGGGGTTCTTTCATTTATTTGAGTTGGATTATGAGATGGTTTTGAAACTGCGTGAGGTGGTATCAACAAAATTCCAAAAGGCCTAGAAATCTATGGACAGTAAAGGTGGGATATGCAGTAAATACTATGGGTGGATATGGGAAAATTCGTCATGGTTTAGGTGGAGAGATCCTCAGACATCAATGCTTGTATAGGCATAGTGATCCCTCAACTGGTATATTGCGGGATTGTTGTAAAGATGGGTAGTGTATGTTTCCTGTTTTGGCATAGGAATCATTGACCAATATATGGCGGGACTGCGGTAAAGCCTGAGGAAACCCTTTTATTTTGTTGTGCTTCCTACATTTATGCATGGAATATGGCATGAGGGTGACTGGCTGAAAGAAAGATTTGGTTTAGACTAATCTATGGTCAGGTGTTACGTGGAAGTCCCTGATTTGATTGAATTTGCATATATTAATAAGAGCTCTTCTCCTCTTTTGTATTATGTGTAAATGTACTTGTCATTATGTGGCTTTAGTGGTTATTCTATCATTGATATTTCTCTTTTTATATGTTGGTTATAATCATGGTTTATGACAACCTTGAGTTATGGCTCTCATCATTTTTTTGGTAGTATATGAAACGTTAATGAATGAATGACTTAATAGATGATGATGCAGATATTGTGAAAGGGAATCTGACCTTCTTAACAAATCAGAGATAAGTATGAGGACCCTATGTTAAGATGTGTTTTCACGACCTATACATTATATGTTCATGATGTGTTTGGCGAAATGCCTGTCATGGTTAGGATGAGTCAGGTCACTTCATTGTTCAATTTTTGTATTAGAGGCCTTGTATTCTTGTTATTTATCACTTTCGAGTGTTTCATCATGTTCTAGGAGGAGGCATGGATCCTACCACTAAAAAAGTGGCTCAAATCCTACAGTCGTTGGCATAAAACTTGCTGAAAATTTTTGCAGTGGCATGGAGGCCTCGTTGTGGGAGCGACGAGAGGATTTCAGTTGCATGCAGGGCTTGTCATGGGAGTGATTGGGAGTTTATTTTAGTTAAAAAGAAAGTTAACTCAGGGGTTGAGCACCTATAGTGGTTGTTTAGCCTCTAGGGGTCCTATAGCTCCTAAGGAAGGTCAGTTTGATTTTGGTTTATCAATTCCACTTCCTTAACTATACTTCATAGTAACTCTTTGTCTCATATTTACCATGGTGGACTAATTAGCTTGGGTAAGTGTGGGAGGATGGTGTTACACTCTGTAGGCTCCATTTGTAGTGGGCAAGAGAGAGGAAAACTACTTAGAAGTGTAGAGTGTGCTAGGGAGGGTCAACAAGGGCACAGGTCATAGTTGCAGTTGGCAAAGATGCCTGACTATGGTTTAGATGTGTGTCATGCACTTTGGAAGGGAAGCCTTTCTTAGCTGGGCACAATTAATATTTACAGTGGATGCATGTTACCTGCAAGGGTGCATTTCTCAAGGAGAGAAGGATTAGCTCGAAAATAGCTAAGTGATAATCAATAAAAGTCAATAGCATAGTAAAAGTGAGACAAAAAAGATGCAAGTGTTTATATATCTTGTCACAATCATGACTAGAAGGTGAAAGATCATGGAATACAAAGAGTTAATAGAAATCCCACATGCAACAACAAGACGACACTTGTAGGAGAAAGAATAGATAAAAATGACACTTAATATGTGTTGGCATTATGATGCATGTGTTGTACTTGATGGCAACCTTCTCACAGAAGAACATCTCACTTACATATAACTGGATCAATCTACAGATGTGACTAAATGCATGGGATGCAGGTCAGCTCAAAGGAATAAGAAGATCATGTTCTAAGTATGGAAAGTTAGCTTTGCCATCAAGTCCAAAGGGGGAGATTGTTGGCATTATGAGACAAGTGTTGTCCTTGATGGCAAAATGACAGATCAGACTACAAAGAATGAAGAAAGACGAGTATATACGCAAGTTCACTATATACCAAGTAGGGTATACACGCAGGTCCACTATATACCAAGTTGCGTATACGCAGGTTCGCTATATACCAAGCAGGGCATACGCGCAGGTTCACTATATACCAAGTCGCGTATATGCAGGTTCGTTATATACCAAGTAGGGTATACACGTAGTTTCATGCACGGAAAAGCGCGTACATGTCAGAAAGCTTACTTTTGGTCCATGGTAGTTAGTCCTCGGTATTTGAACCTATGGTTTTGGACCATGGTATCTCGACAAGTGTGTTGATCCCAAGTATTGGGCTATTGGTATTGATTTATTATGGTTTTGGACCATGGTATTGAGCAAGGCCTAAGACTATAAAAGGAGAAGAATATCATTAGGCAACAACATCCGAAAAGTCTTGAATATCTTAAAAAGGAGGAGATCCAGTATACAGGTTATGGGTTGATGATGCATTGCTTGATCTGAGCTAAGGAGGGATCTCACCGGTTGATGGAGAACAAGATCTAAGGATAGATCGGGATCAAATGGTTTGAAATGAACTATATTTATATGGTTGATTATGCTTATTCTAGATCTGCATACTAACGCAAGTAATGTTCTATAAATGTTATGAGTATGACTGATGTCTGGTACAACTGCAAAGTTATAAGAAAATATTTTTAGATCTGTACGCAAGTTGGCCTTTGAATAAGCGCGTATATACGTGGGTTTGATTCATCGTAGTAGCATATACAATGTAAAGTATGATATTTGAAGTTGAAGTTGGGTTTGGTTGTTATTACAGAGTTCTGTGTCTGCTCTGTGTTCTGGTGACGGTGTTGTTAATAGGGTTTCAGTGATTCAGAGTTTGATGTTGCTAGTAGTGATTTTTTTGAGCTTCAATGATAGTTATGGGTCCAGTATGAAAATTTGTTGAAACGTGGCCTTTCATATTATGTGTTGTGCTTCAAGAATATCTAGTCTGAAAATTTATGAAACGTGTTACCTGGAGGAGAGAAGATTGTAGGCCGATGCCTACGTACTAGTATCTTAGCTAGTACAAGAGCAAAGGGGGTTGGAGCTCCCTTCCAGGAGAGACTGGAGAACGAGAGAAGGTTGTAACCTTCTGCAGGTTTTAACCTGCATGCTGGTGAAGGACTACACCAGTACATTGTAAAATAAGTTTCTTAATAAAGGAAGATAGAAATGAATTGCAGCAGCTGGTTTTCACCCACATTGGGTTTCCACCTTATATCATGGTGTTCACGTGTGCTTCTTGTGTGTAATGATCTGTTCTGTTTTTACTGCACCTGCTTACTGTTCATATGGTTAACGAAGTTCTGATGCACTAACTAAAGATCAAAATTTAATGGATTAACTGAATCATAAGTATTTTGGATATACGCTAGTTGCTTTAGACACAGCTGCGTATACACGCGGGTTCCCTTGAATGAAGTAGTGTATATGTATCTAAGTATGGAAATGAAAAATTTTTATTGATCTGATAATACTGATTCACCCCCCCCCCTTGTTATGGACATTTTTGTGCCTCACAGCATGGAGCATGAAATGTCAATAATCTGAGGGATCCAAAGTCCCCAAACATGTTGTTCTTACCCTTAGAGGAACAAGGTCAGCAAACCACAGCTCTGCAAATCAGTCTTCCACTGAAAAAACACTCAAAACAGGTCAATTTTGGATCAAAGCAGCTGCTCCAAAGGGTACCTGCGTTGCATAGCAGGTGCAACAAAGGCTACCTGCGTTGCAAAGCAGGTAGGACAAAGGCTACCTGCGTTGGGCGTAACTGGACATGTGGAGGAATCTTTTTCTCAAAGTGCCAGTGCCCAGGAAGCTTCCAGAAAGGCATGTGATCAAAAGATTCGCCTAATAATGAGTTAAGAGCTTCTAGAACTCCAAGTGGAAGGTAGAAACTCCAAGTGAAGGACTGAAGAACAACTAGAGTTGAAGAGCACAACAAGTCACACATCAACATGACTTGCCTTCACTCCAAAACTCTATATAAGGATCTCATCCCATGGGATCTAAAGGCCGGAATTCAGTGCAAAGAATCGCTGTTGGTTTGCAGTTGAGAGTATTGGGTGATTGCTTGAGGGAGGTGAAGAAGAGATTTCTCTCCGTCGGGAAGGTGATGCTGGATTGGACCTCTCATGGTTGTATCACCGCCTGAACCTTACTTCCATATATTAATAAAGCATTTGAGGTTCTTCTATTCGCATGTGTTTCAATGATGAATTGTTTTACTTGCGTCTTTGATTTATGCTAATCCTTGAATCATTTATGCATGCATGCCTCTTGTAGTTTCCTTTTCTTGTCTTATTTGCAGGATCTCGTGTAGCTGGGCCCGTGAAAAGACTTGGAGCTGGGAGCAAGCGGCAAACAAAGGAGATAGGATCGACCATTTGCGCAATACATCGGTAAGTGGATCTATCCCTTTTATCTCTTGCATGTCATAAAGAAGAAACTTTAGATAGCTTTGCTTTCAGCTGTTGCTAAGGAACTGTCACCCTTAGAGTGGGTTAGGGTCATTCCGAGTTGGATACTTTCCCCCACAATAGACTGGCGACTCCGCTGGGGACCGTGTCTTGTTGGTAGCTTGTGTATTCTTGCTATTCATCTCTTGAACAAAGGGAGTACCGAATCGAACTGCATGCGAGTCCTTCGAATGCAAAGTAGAGGGCAGCTACTCTAGCCCAGTGCTGGGCATGTTCATGATTTGAAGAGTTGATCCACAAGGACTCTTTTCGGCTCTTTGTGATAGTGTTCATCTTTCTTAATCATCCTCTAGAGTATACTTGACTGATAGCCTTTGATTTGGCCAAAAACCGTTGATTTTTGAGCAAACTGTGACCCGGAATCTGGGAAGGACGAGAGTTGTCTCGTTCAGTGCAGCTGCAACAAAGGCTACCTGCACTGCAACATAGGTCCCGAAGGGGCCACCTGCGCTGCATCCCTATTTGACAGTGCAGTACCTGCGCTGATCCAGTTTTGTCTTGTGCAACTGGGGTTCCCCACTGTCTGTTGCCCAGTTTTCACTATTGTTTTTGCAGCCTGCTGTCAACCTGTATACCCAGCTGAGACCACTTTTCTTTGCCCTCATTCCGCCTCAGTTGTATGTTGAAACCGTGATTGTTCTTATTGTATTTCTTGCTTTCATTCACAGTTTCTCGTAGCGAAAGTGAGCCAGTCTTGTTGTGACCTCTTAGATCTAGACCTTTGAGAAAGTGTCGTTGTGATCCTAAGAGCTAGTTTATCACTGTTCATAGCTGCTTGAGCATTTGCTTTTGTTTTCTGGTTCGAATTTCAGTATTTCTTGTGTAGAAACGAGTAAATCTTAAGGTGTTCTTTTGATTGTTGGACAATACTCGTGTGCTTTCGCTTGAAATTGGATTCGAAATCGTACAACAACTTTCTTTTTGTCATACACAACATTAAGAAAGAAGAAAAGAAATACTTGCATTGTGCATGTGCATTTTGACAGTTTGCATGTCGATTTAGGGAAAGTGCATTAGTGTGTGCTCCATGATTTGTTTGAAAAGATGATGTCTCTCTTTTCCTTCAGTAGTTAAGGTTTTCATAAGTTGAAAGAATTGAAAAAAGCTTGCTTATCATTCTTAAACTGCATTTAGGAGTTGTATATACATCACGTGGTGATCCATAAAGGCAAACTGCTAAACAAGATCAACCTAAAAAGAACTAAATTTATCTAACAACGCTTTGAAACATAACGAAACACAATAGAGGTCTAGGTAGAGACGTGAACCGGCGTCGTTAAACATAGTGACTGTCGATCTCTACGAAGGTGGGTGATTCCTCCTGAGGGACGATAGCACTAATACGGACTTGTGCCCCCGTGTACCGTCGCGTATATTGGGGGACCCCTATAGGAACAAAGCCTTTATCCATAGGAAGCCGTGTCAACCGCCCTACTGATCGCGATGCAGTGAAAACAGCATTCACGAAGATCGACCACTCGTACCGTAAAACGTATTCTGTGGTTTCGCGAAAGGTTTGGCACACCCTTGCCTAGAACTCCAGAGTAGTTTCTTTTGGCCTTTTTCAAACTCTATAACTGAAAAAGTCCATCCGAGCATTTGTCACTTCGGGATCGTTAATACATTGAAGGAGACTAGAGTCATCTTTAGCTTTTTCTCGACTCTTAAAAAGTGAAAAAGCAAGTTGTGTCTAAAGCGTCGTCATAATAAAATTCATTCTAAACGGAACATAATCACCCCTGATTCCTACGTTGATCTTAAGGTTGAGAACATGGAACGCACCGACCAAGGGATTCCACATGATGGGACCCCTAGCCCTTTCTCTTCTTGGGGAGAAGTTGGTGCGCCCCACATGGCCACATTGTCGCTTCCAGGACTGACAATTGGCCTGCCAGTATGGCTATTCTCAACCGCTGTAGTTCAGACCACCACGGTTCCTGAACAGTCGAGTCGACAGTTAGACCAATCTAGAGCTACCCCCCAACCTTCCACTTCTTATATGCCTTCCTCCGATCCTTCTTCTTCGAAAGGTCAAGCCGCCAAAAGCGGAGCTCCCATAGAAAAGAAGAAGGAAAAGAAGAAGAAAGAAAAGAAGCAGAAGGAGCCAAAGGCGCCTGGGGGCAAGCAGAAGGTATCTAACGAAAACCCACACACAGCACGGACCGGGCCCAAATCGCCATGTGTCATATGTAGAGGGAACCACTTCCACAGTGATTGTCCCAGTATTCCCCGGATACTAAGGGACTGGTCCCCTCGTTTGCACGATTCGGAAGCGTCAACCTCTGACAACCAGGTTGAATGCTTACCGTCGACCAGCGAAAGTGAAGGTCGCAGACAACGAAAGGGGATGAGATTCCCCTGCGAACTGTGTGAAGGCGATCACACCCTTCGCCGTTGTCCCTTTTTAGACGAAGCAAAGAGAGTTTTGGAAGATCAACCGGTGACACCGGTGCTACTTCCTCCTGGATATCAAAAACTCGCGCCAAGTCCTTCGTTGGTCGAAAATACAGCTGCCCTGCTCATAGGGCCAGCTGAAGTGTCAGTCGCTGAAAGTGAACCTACTGAATCCGTACCGGACGAAAGTTCAAAGGTCGAAATGGCAGTTGACCCGGTTCTCCCTTCAAAAGTTTCATCTTCACATACCACAGTCACTGAAGATTCATCTTCAGCTGACACCCCTACGGAAGAGAGTAAGGATGACACCGTCCATATTCTTTTCGTCAACACCGATTCTGATAAACATCAGGGCAATGTGCCCACTCCTTTGTCGCAGGAAGGAACATCGTCAGGATCGTATCTGGCCATATATTCGGTCCCACCACCAAGCAACCTGGTTGTGTCCTTTGATTGGAACCAACTAGGCAGACCCCGGTTACCAGCCAGTATACCATTTAGAATTATTGTCCAAATATACAAAATGGTCATGGCTAGAACTATCATTGATGAAGGGGCGTCTATGAGTATCCTGTCCTCTATTGCTTAGAAAGCACTGGGTTGCCCATCGCTTTTGCCTGAGAGAAGGAATCTCTCGGGTTTTGACAAAGGAACCAATCGACCATTAGGGATTCTACCTAATGTGCCTATTACACTGAAAGAGAAGGCTGTCAAGATAGATTTGATGGTCGTCCAAGGACCCTTGGATTATAACCTACTCCTTGGACGGGACTACATATATTGCATGGAAGCAATAGTCTCCTCACTCTTTCGAATAATGTGTTTTCCATACGAAGGAAGGATGGTCAAGCTCGTAGACCAACTTTCACTTCCGGGATCACGCATCGCGAATAGTCACATACCTATCCTCAATGGTCTTTTCGATCATCTTTTCGATCAAGAAGGGTCTCTACCTCCGGTTCTTCTTCCTGATGAAGGCGAGTGATTCGGGAAAGGAAGGCTGGAACCCAGGGGGCATGCATCCTGGTCTGCTCTGGAGGCAGAAAAAACCTTGGGTGTAAAGTAGAATTTCCGCGAGAGAATATGACTAGTCCATACCCCGTCCCCTCCTTCATCTTTGTGAATCTTCCTCTGAGCCATCCTCTTCAAAAGGAAGAAGAAGGACAGGAAGACAAAGAGAGACTGGGAATCTCAGAAGGGGCTGTTAGGAGTGGGGTTGTTCTAGAATAGGATTCTTCTGTCAAGGTTACTTGTTTGACAAAGGTCATTCACCTTTGTCTAGATAGGTAGGCTCTACCAAAGAAGGGGATCCGTTTGCGGCAGCAAGTAGGTACCGTCTTTGGGTAAAAGGCCAGCCTCACCCATTAAAACAAATGTTTTAAAGGATAAGTAGGGGCAGCGCCCAAAGAAAGAGATGCTATTTGCTGCAACAAATTGTAACCATCTTTGGATAACCTAAAGATAGACATCGCCGAAGAAAGATTCTGTTTAAAAGAATTAACAGAACAATCTTTGGGTAACCAGAAAGAGGTAGGCCTCTCCCGGTAAAACAAATGTTTTACCTGCAAATTGAGGGGTAACCTTGAAATTAGACTTACACCTGGGGGCATGCAAACCTCTTAGAATGCAAGCACGGGCGGCTATTTTGTTTTTTAGTTTTTTAGGTCCTCCCTTTAAACCTGTAGGTCTAACCTGTTAAACTCATAGGATTAGCTGATACCCAGCTTGCATAAAGAGAGGATATGGAGCATAGCTTCGTGAGATAAAGCTCCTTAAAAAATAGAGATCTCACACGAGACCTTTCTACATTATGACTGGTAAAATCGAGCAGTTTTAGCATAAAGTTCATGCTCGTTAAAAAATAAACGCAAGATCCGAGCAGTTTTAGCACATCGTTCATGCTCGTTAAAAAATAAACATAAGATTGAGCAGTGTTTTGGCGCATTCAAGCTCGTTAAAAAATGAACCCATCTCGGTAAATAACCATTAAGTATGTAACCTGATCAACCATAAAAGCCTTCGTCGTGTTTTGCACCTGCCGCCTCCACTTTCATTTGGCCGATCGTTCACCTCCATATGATTGTTTACCTATTTTGAAGAACAGCTGCGAAGAGTGATTTCACCTAGCCATCCTTGTGACACTGCCGTGATTGGAAAATTCCAACCTGTACCTGGAATCAGCTGCTATCCCTGTTCATCACTCGTTCCTCAAAAGACAAGTCTTCTTTAAGCTCTTTTCAACTGACTCGTAAAAGATGAAAAGATTGCCGAGTTTTGGCCTTCCAGCTCGTTAAACGACCGGAAGAGCTATCCCTCCTCTAGATTTTAATCTTTTTTGGACCTGAGGGATTATTGCACAAAAAGATCGAGCGCTTGTCTAGTTCGGCTCGATAAAACTATCGAACATTCATCCCTTCTGTATTGTTTTATACTTTTTCGGACTTAAGGGATTAGATGACGAAAAAGGACCTCTGGAGTCCACTTTATGTACCCTTTTCAGACTCTCTAAAAATGAAAAGGACCAAGCTGTCTTTGTCGCTGGGCTCGTTAAAAGGGGTGAAAAGCAACAAACTTGTCTATAGACGAGAACGAGTTTCCCTATCGCTAGGCTCATTAAAAACATAGCGATGGGCTTGCCCGAAGGGCAGGTTATAGATCAAGCATATGTTATCCTCCTCAAGCTTGACAAAAATAAAGAGGTACTGGTCAGAAATGACTGGGGAAAAATTGGGAAGAACCTCAAAGCTTAAAGGTAGCAAGTCGCTCTTGAACATGACACTTTTGCCTCCGTAGATAACGGGTTGGGTTATTATCATTCACCGGTCCCTTCACCATGGTCTCGCCATACCATCCATACATGGGGTAATTCTACCGATCCATCACATCAGTGTCGTTATATGTTCAAGAGATGTCATTCAGAAAGTGTCAACCGGGTCCCATCCACTACCATACATCATCCTTCATCCTTCCATGACCGCCACCCTGAATCATATTTCACAGATCGTTTTCACCATCATCACTAGCTCCATTCCGTGTCACTGATGTGGGATTCATTAAGGCCCTCCTTTGACGGATCGCTTCTTGTCGACATCAGCTCACTATCCAAGAAGTTGATCTAGGAACACCCCCTCAGTACTTTGAAGCTTGCATGCCTCAATGGCAAGTTTCTCACTTCCGGCGATAGGTATACATTAATGACCTTCGACCGGGGGACTTTGTGTGGTGTTCAACGTCAGATCCTATATTCATGCCACATGAATTGTGCTGCAGTACCTTGAGGGTCATCATCATTATCGGTGATTCCTCTCGCGCTTGTTAACAGTTTACATTATTGACTGGTAATCAAGCGATGTCTTTCCATGTTCGACTTCAAGAAATTCTCACATGGATCGACTTGTACTTAGTGTGAAGATCGGAAGTTTGAAGACCCCGGATCTAGTTTCATCCATCCGGGCTGCGATATATATTCAGGAGATAAAAACATAGACATGTGCAGCAGATGATCATCCTACTAAAAGGAGGATAATTAAAAAAGCAGAGAATTATCAGTCTACTATCAGACGATCGTTTGTTTATGTACAACAAATGTATTTATAAAGCTGAGCATGGGAAATGCCTGCCTCAGCTAGATCATGAAAAGAAAGTATGAAAAATGATGTATTTTATTGTATTTTATTACAGGTCACCTCCCGACGATTGAATGAACTTCGGATCCTCCTAATAAAGCATTTCACCCGATAAACGACCTCATACTTTAGGGGGCAACTGTTATAGACATTTTTGTGCCTCACAGCATGGAGCATGAAATGTCAATAATCTGAGGGATCCAAAGTCCCCAAACATGTTGTTCTTACCCTTAGAGGAACAAGGTCAGCAAACCACAGCTCTGCAAATCAGTCTTCCACTGAAAAAACACTCAAAACAGGTCAATTTTGGATCAAAGCAGCTGCTCCAAAGGGTACCTGCGTTGCATAGCAGGTGCAACAAAGGCTACATGTGTTGCAAAGCAGGTAGGACAAAGGCTACCTGCGTTGGGCGTAACTGGACATGTGGAGGAATCTTTTTCTCAAAGTGCCAGTGCCCAGGAAGCTTCCAGAAAGGCATGTGATCAAAAGATTCGCCTAATAATGAGTTAAGAGCTTCTAGAACTCCAAGTGGAAGGTAGAAACTCCAAGTGAAGGACTGAAGAACAACTAGAGTTGAAGAGCACAGCAAGTCACACATCAACATGACTTGCCTTCACTCCAAAACTCTATATAAGGATCTCATCCCATGGGATCTAAAGGCCAGAATTCAGTGCAAAGAATCGCTGTTGGTTTGCAGTTGAGAGTATTGGGTGATTGCTTGAGGGAGGTGAAGAAGAGATTTCTCTCCGTCGGGAAGGTGATGCTGGATTGGACCTCTCATGGTTGTATCACCGCCTGAACCTTACTTCCATATATTAATAAAGCATTTGAGGTTCTTCTATTCGCATGTGTTTCAATGATGAATTGTTTTACTTGCGTCTTTGATTTATGCTAATCCTTGAATCATTTATGCATGCATGCCTCTTGTAGTTTCCTTTTCTTGTCTTATTTGCAGGATCTCGTGTAGCTAGGCCCGTGAAAAGACTTGGAGCTGGGAGCAAGCAGCAAACAAAGGAGATAGGATCGACCATTTGCGCAAGACATCGATAAGTGGATCTATCCCTTTTATCTCTTGCATGTCATAAAGAAGAATCTTTAGATAGCTTTGCTTTCAGCTGTTGCTAAGGAACTGTCACCCTTAGAGTGGGTTAGGGTCATTCCGAGTTGGATACTTTCCCCCACAACACCCCTCTCAGTATTATTTCCAAAAATTGGTATCAGAGCAGGTCCTTTGGTAGAAGCTTGATCGCTTGAAGGAGATCTGTGGAACTATGGGAAAGAAGCTTAAGAAGAAAACACCTAAGAAGAAGAAGACATCTTAGAAGAACTATGCAGTGGGAGAATCGATTGGGGATTAGGTATAAGAAGCTCTTCAAATTCAGAATCATTTCAGAATGAAGATGAACTATCAGGTATGAATTTGGTATCCTTTCATGTTCCAGCTATCTATCCATTTGGAAAAGATGAAAGTGATAGTGAAGCAACTGACTTTGCTTTTATGGGTGAGAAAGAAAAGTATCAAATAGAGGCAGTATTTAGAAGGCTTACAGACAAAATTAAAGATCAACAAGATATATTGAACAAAAGGGAATGTGCTTTCAAAGAAGAAGTTACCAAACTAAAAGCTCAATCAGAGGAAGGAAACAAGGTACGAAAGTTACTCAAGGACAAGGAAAATCAATGTCAAAAGTTGCAGGGTGAATTGACATCATTAAGAGATGAAGTCAATGAAAGAAGCACAACCATCAAGAAACTCAGAGATAGATCCGGTTACTATGAAAGTATTGAAGCCACGATCCGCTCGCTAAAGGAAGATCTTGAAGAATCAAAGAAGTAGAATAAAGATCTACTCCAAGCTATTGAAAAACAGGTAAACGAAGATATCAGCTTAAAATCTCAACTGGAATGTGCCTTCAGAATTCATCAAATGTAGCAGGATTTAAATGAAGACCAAGAAAAGGATATTCTCAAACTAAGACATCAGTTGGAAGAAGGAAGGAAAGTTGAAGAAGACATGAAGAAGCAATGTCTAGAAAAGGAGGAACAACTTCAATTTGAGGTAAATATCTTGAAAGGTAAATTAGAAGAAAAGGATAAACTGTTGAGATTTCAAGATAGTTCTAAAGCCTTGGATGATATTCTTAGTAGTCAAAGGTCTCCTGCTATCAAGACTGGTCATAGTTTTCATGAATCTGTTGAAGGTGAATCTAGTTCACAAGGTGAGGAAAGGAACTCTAAGGAGAAATCTAAAATGATTATCAAGGAGATGAAAGGTCAACCCCATCAACAATCAAGGAAAGAGATTCTTCAAAGAAAATATTTTACTCCTAACTATGGAAGTAATAGTCGTCCATTTACTCAGATGAATAATATTGAATGTTATGAATGTCATAATCTTGGACATGTTGCAGCTAGATGTAGAAGAAGAATGGTTCAAGATCATCACACGGAAAGATCATCACATTCCAGGTACTTTAATGGATATTGTTTTTCTTGCAATATGTTTGGTCACAAAGCGGTTGATTGCTATAGGAGAAAAATGAAACATGTAAGATGTTATGCATGTACCAATCTTCGACATATAGCAAAGGAATGCAAGAACAAAGTTCGTACATCACACCAAAAGGAGAAAACAACATCACACTTGAAGATGTGGAAGAAGAAAGAAGTACAGTCAGAAAGAGGTGGCACAACACAACATACAGACGTAACAGAATCAGAGGGAGCTAGAAGTGTAAAACTTCAGTGTCTTGAATCTCATACGCAAGTTCCATAAAGGGAAGTCACGTATATATGCGAGTTAGACATTGCAAAGTCGCGTATATGTCAGTCTGAGGAAAAGCAGTAGGGACATGCTCAGAAAAAGGATCTGATAGGATTCAGTCCATTATTTGCTCTATTGGTTAATAGTTACAATCTGCTGAGGATGTGTGGAAATGTTTTGATACTTGTAAGATGTCTAGAAGTGTTTTGATCCTAACTAGATGATGATGATGTATTGATGCTTATTGTTGATATATGCATGATCAAATCTAACAGATGGCACAGGTTGAGGGGGAGCATATGCCTTTAATAATGCATTGTTGGCATTATGGATTAATAGTCCTTGGTGATGATACTTATATGGATAAATGATATATCTTGCTATGATGTGGTTGTGAGTTGTCTATGATAAACTCTCATATGATTCTTGAAGTTACATAGTATATGTTCAGATCAGATTTATGGTTGATTCTTTGATAATGCATATATGGTGCTTACATGGTGATCTTCATAAGGATAAGGAGAAGTACAAAGCTTGAATACACATCTTCCTCACTTGATGATGAGTCACTCATATACTGCTGTTGTCGTATGCATAAAGATCATACAGTTATGATGCATGCACTCATGTGGATAAGGATTGTTGCTGTTGATGATATCGTGAAGTTTTGTCAAAAGAGCTTGAACTCAAGATACATAGTACTGATACATGGATGACTACTCAAAGTCGTTTTGTTGGAGACATGATGATGAGTTCGTATCTATATGATGATAGGTTAATACTTACATATGTTGATTGATGTAGATGTTCCGAAGTAATGATACTTGGATCATGTATAGCTTGATGTTGATGAAATGGCTATGGTGGTTTCACATATGATATAATGTGAATGATTTCATGATGATGTTTTAAAAGGATGAGTTGACATCTATGTTCAGACATACCTTGTTATAGGACATTTGTAGGTTGTTGATATGGAAATTAGTGTACGCGAGTTGGATGAGGGGTATCCGCGTACATACGCCGATTTATGAAGGTGCAGACACGTATATGGAGTTTTGAAGGAAATCAACAGGGACAAACTCTGGTTGCAGAGAGTCTAATATGGGTATGTCAGAGTCCATCTATCACAGGTTCAAGGGGAGCATATAATCTTCTAATAATGCATTGTTGACATTACCTTAGAAGCTTTTGGTTCAACTACTCAAGCTGTTTTGGTTTAGGTCGATCAGCTGCAGAAAGAAGAACAGAAGGAGAACATGGTTGCTGATGTATACAGTGATTGTCAGATGCTGCTGATAGTAGTTATTAATGATTTGCATAGTCTTGATATTTCGTCTCTATGTCATATATCTCTTTTGTGGTATCCCTTTCATGGTGTCAAGGTCATGTAACGGCCTATATTGGTTTCCCCACTCTGCCTAGGATGAAGTTGTAATGTTCTTGCTTTATCATGTGTAAACTTTTGATGTATGCCCACTTGGTTGGGTGGATGAGTCAATTCTAGTATATCCCCACGTGGTTGGGAAATGGATGTATGTATTGAGTCTTTTGGTGATAGGAAGGTCTCTTATGATGTATAAGTCATCGTTCTTCTTGAAGAACATCTTTTTACAGATCTTGCCTTAAGTCAAGAAGAGCATGAATAGCACACTTCAACAGTACAGAGACTTGGCATGTACTCAAGGGGAGCATGGACAAATTGGTACACTTTGGCATATACAAAGGGGGAGCACATTTGGAGATTTCAGCAGGATCTCAGGGGGACTATGGACAGCAGAATGTTTATCAAGGAAAGAGAATATCTTGGTCCACCTTTTGCCCTTGATGTCAAAGGGGGAGAGTGATCTGGTGTTGTTGCCATGAAGTCCAAAGGGGGAGATTGTTGGCATTATCATGCACGTGTTGTACTTGATGGCAACCCTCTCATAGAAGAACATCTCACTTACATATAACTGGATCAATCTACACATGTGACTAAATGCATGGGATGCAGGTCAGCTCAAAGGAATAAGAAGATCAAGTTCTAAGTATGGCAAGTTAGCTTTGCCATCAAGTCCAAAGGGGGAGATTGTTGGTATTATGAGACAAGTATTGTCCTTGATGGCAAGATGACACATCAGACTACAAAGAATGAAGAAAGAAGAGTATATACGCAGGTTCACTATATACCAAGTAGGGTATACACGTAGGTCCACTATATACCAAGTTGTGTATATGCAGGTTCGCTATATACCAGGTAGAGTATACACGCAGGTTCACTATATACCAAGTCGCGTATACGCAGGTTCGCTATGTACCAAGTAGGGTATACACGCAGTTTCATCCATGGAAAAGTGCGTACATGTCTGAAAGCTTACTTTTGGTCCGTGGTAGTTAGTCCTCGGTATTTGAACCTATGGTTTTGGACCATGGTATCTCGACAAGTGTGTTAATCCCTAGTATTGGGCTCTTGGTATTGATTTATTATGGTTTTGGACCATGGTATTGAGCAAGGCCTAAGACTATAAAAGGAGAATAAGATCATTAGGAAACAGCATCCAAAAATTCTTGAATATCTGAAAAAGGAGGAGATCCAGTATACAAGTTATGGGTTGATGATGCATTGCTTGATCTGAGCTAAGGAGGGATCTCACCGGTTGATGGAGAACAAGATATAAGGATAGATCGGGATCAAATGGTTTGAAATGAACTATCTTTATATGGTTGATTATGCTTATTCTATATCTGCATATTGACACAAGTAATGTTGTATAAATGTTATGAGTATGACTGATGTCTGGTACAGCTGCAAAGTTATAAGAAAATATTTTTAGATCTATACGTGGGTTGGCCTTTGAATAAGCGCGTATATACGTGGGTTTGATTCATCATAGTAGCGTATATAATGTAAAGTATGATAGTTGAAGTTGCAGTTGGGTCTGATTGTTATTACAGAGTTCTGCGTTTGCTCTGTGTTCTGGTGACGATGTTGTTAACAGGGTTTCAGTGATTCAGAGTTTGATGTTGCTAGTAGTGATTGTTTTGAGCTTCAATGATAGTTGTGGGTCCAGTATGAAAATTTGATGAAACGTGGCCTTTCAGATTATGTGTTGTGCTTCAGGAGTATCCAAACTGAAAATTTATGAAATGTGGTACCTGGAGGAGAGAAGATTGTAGGCCTGTGCCTACGTACTAGTATCTTGGCTAGTACAAGAGCAAAGGGGGTTGGTGCTCCCTTCCAGGAGAGACTCGAGAACTAGAGAAGGTTGTAGTCTTCTGTAGGTTTTAGCCTGCGTTCCGGTAAAGGAGTGCACCAGTACATTGTAAAAGAAGTTTCTTAATAAAGGAAGATAGAAATGAATTGTAGCAGGTGGTTTTCACCCACATTGGGTTTCCACCTTATATCATGGTGTTCATGTGTGCTTCTTGTGTGTGATGATCTGTTCTATTTTTACTGCACCTACTTACTATTCATATGGTTAATGAAGTTCTGATGCACTAACTAAAGATCAACATTTAATGGATTAACTGAATCATAAGTATTTTGGATATACGCTAGTTCCTTTAGACACAGTTGCATATACACGCAGGTTCCCTTGAATGAAGTAGCGTATATGTATCTAAGTATGGAAATGAAAAAGTTTTATTGATCTGATAATATTGATTCACCCCACCCCTCTCAGTATTATTTCCAACAATATGAAAAACATATATTAAAATTCCACTAAGGAAAACAAAGTGCCACTAAAAACGACAAAACCAAAGAAAAGTGTCATTCTACAAAACTTACCAAGTATCACTGCAATTGTGACAAAGAGTGAGAAAAAATCCTTGCAATGAGAGAATGCACTCAGTTCAAAGTGAATAGTGATTGTGAGAATGAAAAATGATCTATGGTCCTAATAAATGAAAACTACATGCAATTTAAGATTAAGGTTGTTGCTACAAAATTGAGTTAGGTGAGAGAAGTGGGAGATGATCCCTATTTTTTAGGAGTGTGATCTGCATGCATTCAAGGAAGTGCACATGTGTGAAAGACATGGAGTGGGCATCTACTAGAGACAAGGAGTGTTCACTTGCTGAAGACAAGGAGTGTGCTCAACTATGAGAAAGAAGTGTTCTCTAGTAAGAAACAAAACTGTGCTCTACATGCATGAGGACACAATTTTCTCCAACAGTGCATGTGTGGTAACTATGCTTGTAAAGTGTGCTTTCACTAGGGAATAAATATGTTCTTTTTTACTTTGGTGTGGTATGCATGTTAAGTGAAGAGAGTTTGGCTAAGTCAAAGAAAAGCTAGTACTTTTTCTATCTTTAGAAGGTGACATGACAACTTCTAAAAATATGAAAGAGACACTTAGGAAACTTTGACGTAGGAGGAAAAGTGACACTTAGACATCTCGAAAGGTTAATTGACACTTAGTAAAAAATAAACAAATGACAAGATGACATAAGATAGCTTAGAGCGATAGATCATGCAAACATAAGTAGGTTGCAAAATTGAATGAGGCACAAATTTTGGAGGGCTATTGTCGCAACAACAAGAAGATGATACTTGAATGTGATACTTGTTGCTACCCAATGAGAATTCAGTAGCAGAAGAGATGTGTATAATTTTTTTATGCTCTCTAGTTGATGCAAGTGTTTCATAGAGATGAGGAGGTCATCCAAATTTTCATGTCTATCCAATAATATTTTTCCCAATAGAAACTTCATGAGCCAATAGATCAGGACCACAACGTACATATATTTATTGTATCTTTCTCATGTGTGTGACTTGCATCGGGAATACAATTAGCTATATCCACCAAAACTAATCAGCCTCATAAATGGGTAATTATATGGGCTCATTTTACCTCCTAACCTAGTCAAATCAACCATTCTCTTAGCTTATTGTATGATTTTTGGATTATATTTATGCTTGTATGATGAGTTGAGTTAGTTATTATGCCATGTGGTCTAACATGTATTTAATGCAGATTATTGATCGATTTCGAGGTCAAAGTCAAGGATCTACTGGTCAAACTGTAGCGATAAGTCGAAGTAGACAAAGGAGAGGACTTATAGGAGGGAATCACCCTCATTTATTTCTCCTCATTTCGATTCCCCTTCATTCAGCTCGGAGTACAAGCAGTTGAATCATGCACTAGAAGGCAGTCGAGCAAGTGGAAGATGATTGATAATTATCTCGAGTTTTGGCAACCAAGCCTCCCTGATTTTAAGGAAGTTGTTGGTAGCTTCAGATGTATAAGTAGATAGGCCTAGGGCCTCACTAGGGTCGACTTTTTTCCTTGTGTAAACTCTGCTCAAATTTCGCGTTTACTATTTTATAACAATTTTATGTAATCTTTCTATTTTTTGATAATGAAGATGGAATCCTTTTAGAGCTAGCACTAAGTTGCCTATGAGGGTTGAAGCTCTTGGGTTAGGGCCCAATCCAAGCATCCAAGCTTCTCTTTACTTGTATTTGTACGCTTTACTTCAGTTTGTATATTAGATAGCTATTGGATGTATTTCTCTTATGGTTAAGAATAGGTTTCTTTTGATGATTTAGTAGCTTGCATCCATTTGTGCTTTATCTAGGAGGTTAAGAAGTGACCAGAGAAGATACAAAAGGATAGGAACAGTGCCTTGGCCTCTCTTCCTCCCTCTGGGAGCATGATTCAAGGTAAATACTCTCTTGCTACTCCAAAAACACAGATTTTCCTCATTCCTAGGACTTCTAGTGTTTGCAGCTTTATAGTAGGTTCATAGTCTAGTTTTTCTTTGCTTTAGATGTTCTTTATCATGTTCACTTCCTGATTTGCAATAGTCCTTTTGCATGCTTTCCTTTCTTACAACATTTCCCAGCATTTCCTTCTATACATCATAGTTCAGGCCACTTTAATGAAAAACTCTGTTTTTCCTAGGATGCACTGATTTCATTGGTTACTTGATTTTCTTGGTTGAATGTTAGTCTCTATGTAGCAGATCTCTTCTAGTAGTAGGCCAGATTACCAGAAATCACACTCTCCATCTGATCCATGCCCTATAGTTCTCCCAAACCTCACCTCAATTCTGCCCTAGTTTCCTTCATTTTTCATAGAACTTCTTCCTCTCTCGTTAACAAAACCCAATCATCTTTCTCTCTCCTAGTGATTCATGGTAGACCTTAGGCGTCCTAACACCTCATTCCAACCTTCATCCACCTTTTCCACCCACTCTCACACCCTCAAAGCAACGAAAATTTCTCTCGGTCTCCTCCTATAGGCCTCCTGTAGTTTCCCTATTTTCCTCCTTTAGTTTTCCTGTGTCCTCCTATAGTTTTTCCTGTAGGCTTTCTTTTGAAGGCCGGGTGTGGGAAAAGCCTCCATAAGGCCACCTAAGACCTCCTAGGACCCATCCACACCATCCTACATCCTCCCAAACTCCAAAACCACCCTCTAACGCCACCTGTTCGCTTCCACACTCACACACAATAAATTAGATGCATGTTAAATTCACAATAAAAACACATAAAAATCCAAAAAAAAAAAATTTTCTTATTTACTTCCAGAAATAGCATGGTTAGATGTTTCTTACTTCCTTGAGTAGGTAATGGCATTTCTTTCATGGTTTTCATAGTTTTTTGGTAAAAGTAGAATTAGCTTGTTAATTAGGGTTTACCATGTTTTGCTTTACATTCCAGTCTTTTTCCTTTCTGCAGTTAGAATAACATCTGTAGAGTAATATTTCTTTCCTTTTATTACACATAGAACTTCTTCTAAAATGTATAGAATTTGGCTTGAGCTCCTAGTTATCTCGCGCCAACTGACCAAGTGACAACCTGCAATGGGAACTAGTACTTTTGCATATAGCACCGATGCTTCCAAGTTTGTTATGAACTATCGGGTTGATAAAAGTAAAGTTGGTAGCCCGGGAGTTGCAGGATTTTTGCTGCAATACTGGTGCTCACCACTTTTTGGCATCGTTGCCAGGGAAGTGTCAAAGTATTATGTGATTACTTCTTTCTTCTATTTCCTATTACAACATTCTGCTAATAGTTTATTTTGGCAAAAGTAGACTAGTCATTTCTTTTATTTCAATTCTGCATTTCCTTGCTTTCCTTTTTAATTCTACAAATTTCCATTCAGCAAGTTCATTTCACCTAGCTGCAATTTGTTTTGTTCAATCACAATTTTAGTTTCTGCAGGTACTTTTAGTGTGTGGAAAAAGAAACAAAAAACCAACCAAAAATATTTCTTTTCATGCCTCGTAGAAGTAGAGATAACTTAGGAAAAATTTTGCCCAACATCCCCACTGCTTCACACAGCCAACCTTCTCTCTTCTTCAGTGCCTACAATCAAGAAGAACCCTTAGGTGAACATCCAGACATATTCGAAGAACCTATAGGGGAAGAAGAAGAAGAAAGCATTTCTCTGGAGCCAAAGGCTGAAAATAGAAATGCTAGGGGAAATGGAGAGAGAATCGAGGGCACCTTCGCAATGTGGGGGACCAATGGGGACAAAAAAATGAAGAATATAAGTCCTTTAGCCCTACCTCACTTCCATGGTCTGACTACAGAAGATCTTGACACCTTCTTGTTCAAGTTTTTTGTCATATGTCGAACTTATGACTATGTCGAAGACGAGGAAAAGTTGAAACTGTTCCCTTCTACTCTCAAGGACACAGCACTGCACTGGTTCATGGGACTACCTAGCAATAGCATCACAAATTGGGCTCAGATGCAGTAGGCCTTTAACAACAAGTATCGAGACTATTGTAGGTCAAAATATACTAAAGAAGAAATCTTTTGAATGAACATAGGAAGTGATGAGTACCTGGAAGACTATGAAGAGAGGTTCTAGCCCAGTTACAAAAGGGCCAACTGTGCACTTGACCCTGAGTCTTTGAGTTGGTCCTGCTCAGGGGTATTAGGGAAGACCTTTTAGAGACCCTCCATCTACTGGCTGGGGGAGACATCTACCAACTATCCTATGAGGACGTAAAGACTGTTTTTAGAAACCATTCTAGAGCATCTAGAAAGAAAGGTTGGGGAGTCAACCCATAGCCAATACCTCTTCTTCCAATTCATCTGTTAAAGGTGAAATTGGAAAAATGCTAGAAGACTTCAAGAGTGAGATGTTGGAGACTCTTACCATGCAAATTGATACCTTACATATCAAAAGAAAACAAGAGGAAGTAGAGAGGGCTTTTGCAATTTTTTACCCTAGATGCACTAGGAGGCATCCTATGAATGAATGCCCATTGAAATCTATAGAGGTTTGTTCAATCTATGAAGAAGATAATTCTACATATAAGTTCCCTTCCTTGCCCAGACTTAAGGCTGTATACCAAGGGGTTGAAGGAGTCACTAAAAAAATCTATTTCATAAACCAAAGGAGGCCGCATGGACATAGACCATACTAGCAGGGGTTGCAAGGGACATCTTAGGAATAGTACAACCCCAAAAAAGTCACCTCCATACCTTCTTGGGTCCCCTTTGCTCATCCTTCCTAGTCCACACCTCCTCCTTGGTCCTTCACATCTCAATATCGTGCCCAACTAGCCACTCATTCATTTCAATCCTATGCTCAGCTACAACCTTAGTGGAATGCATCTCATCAGGGGTGGAAGCCCCAACACAACTTTCTTCCCTCTCTTCTGCCTCCACCACCTACCCAACCATAACCGTTACCTTCTGCTCCACCAAGGTAACCCCAAATGCCTACCCACCCAAATCTGAACCCGAACAATAGATAGGCTCAAAAAGTGTATAGTGGGGAACCATCATGCCCAACTTATGTTGTGGAGATTCAAGAAATTAACTTGCGATCCTGGAAAGTTCTCCCAGATAGCTAGCCTCCACCCATGGAGGTTGAGGAAGATAAAGAGGAAGGCGAACCTAAATAAAATCCACCCTTTCCTAAGAGACTATCCATGACAATGCAGCCTACCCCAGAAGAGACTGAACTCCTGGGAGAATTGAAACATTGATGTGTGAAGATACCACTTCTCCAAGCCTTAAAAAAAGTGCCTATCTACAATAGGCTGATCAAAGAAAATTTCTTTAGGCATTCAGGAAGGTCCAAGAGAGATGCCCCAACCATCAATGTCAAAGGACAACTGTCCGAACTCAAGTTGGGGCAGATAATCTGTCCAAAATATCTGGACCCTGGAAACCTAATAGTTGATGTTCACATCAATGGCACAATGGTCCCACATAACTTGATTGATCTGGGAGCTACCATTAATGTGATGAAAAAGGGCACAATGCTCAAACTTAACCTCCAAGGCTCCTTGAGGAAGACCACGACAGTGTTGCAACTAGCAGACTGCTCCACAGTGAGCCCGAGGGGATTGTGGAAGATGTGATGGTCTCCATTGATTCTTGGGAGTACCCTGCTGATTTCTTAGTTCTCCAGCCAAAGGAAAATATCATTGGGTATCCTCTCATTCTGGGAAGACCCTAGTTTCCTATAGCCGATGCCTACATCAGCTGTCAAGCTGGGAACATGACCATAAAGAATGGGCACATGTCCAAGCAGTTAATCCTATAACGTCCTGCCCAACCCTTGTTAGAACATGATCTACCTCTCTGGTTGGAGGAGGAGGATGAGGATGAATTTTATTCTGCACCACTTTGTACATTAGAAATCACCATGGGGGGAACTGCAAGATGAGGATGATATGATTGAAAATTTGATTCAAAATCCACCTCTCAGTGTATCACCATTAGAAGACATAGTAAGAGAAACCCAAAACATCCCATTAACTAATCTCTGTGTGGCCTACCCCACTTCTCTCCATGTTAAAAATATAGAGTCTGGCCCAAAAATAACATTGAAAATCAATCCATCCCTATCTACTTCCCAAGAGAAGGAGCTATACAACATACTGAGAAAACATCTAGATTCCTTCACCTAGAGTTATAAGGAGATGAAGGGAGTGCACCCTTCAGTATGTACTCATCATATGTACATCAAGGAAGATTGCAAGCTAGTCAAGCAGCCTCAAAGGAGGATGAAGCCAACACTTAATATATTGTTAAGGAAGAACTGCAGAAATTGCTTGATGCAGGATTCATCTATCCCATCTCTGACAGTGAATGGGTCTCTCCTTTGGTGCTAATGCCAAAGAAAAATGGTGAGTGGATAATTTGTGTCGACTATCAGGAATTGAAAAAAGCCACTAAAAAGGACCATTTTCCTTTACCTTTCATGGATCAAGTGTTAGACAGTCTGGCAGGGAAAAAGTTTTTCTCCTTCCTAGATGGGTTTAGTGGGTACAATCAGATTCAAATCAACATGGAAGACCAAGATAATACCAATTTCACTTTTCCTTTGGGTACCTTTGCATACCGGGTCCTTCCTTTTGGTTTGTGTAATGCTCCAACCACTTTCCAAAGAGCGGTATTGAGTATATTTTCTGAACTGGTTCATGATGCAGCAGCAATATACATGGATGATTTTACTCCTTATGGCTCTGACTTTCAGGAAGCTTTATCTAACCTAGGAAAAGTTCTAGATAAGTGTATTGAGATGAACCTGTCCCTCAATCCGGAAAAATACATATTTTTTATAACTGAAGGGACTATGCTAGGTCATGCAATATCTCAACAAGAATTGTAGGTGGACCCCAACAAAATTGCCATCATCCAAAGGGTCCCACCTCCTGAAAAGGTGAGCGATGTCAGAAGCTTCCTAGGCTTAGCTGGATATTACAAGAGATTCATTAAAGACTTCAGCAAGTTTGCCTCTCCTTTGTTTGGCCTCCTAGGTAAAGATGTTGAGTTTATATGGTCGGAAAACTGTCAAGAAGCCCTAGATACCTTGAAGAGAAAGCTAGTGACTGCCTCAATTCTCAGAGGACCAAACTAGGCCCTACCCTTTTACACTCACACAAATGCCTCTAACAAAGCAATAGGAGCAGCGTAAGGACAAATTGATGAAAAGTTACCTTATGCCATATACTTTATAAGCAAAAACTTGTCAAAGGCAGAGTTGAACTATACAATGACCGAGAAGGAACTACTAATTATCATGCATTCCCTAAACAAATTCAGACATTATATAACAGGCTATCAAACCTTTGTGCACACTGATCATGCTACAATTAGATATTTCATGAACAAACGAAATGTAAATGCTCGCATTATTAGATGGTTGCTTTTAGTGCAGCAGTTTGATCTGGCCATTATTGATAAGCCTAGTAAAGAGAATGTTGTTGCTGACTTTTTGTCTAGAGTAAATTTGCTTGCAGGTGAAGAAGGAATGGTGGATGACCAAATGCTAGATGAACACCTATTTGCTATATTATTACTCTCTCCTTGTTTTTTGATATAGCAAAGTACTTGGTTTCAACACAGTTCCCACCACACCTATCCTCAAAAGAAAAGAGCAAGATAGTAAGGAAAAGCACCCCTTTCACCTGGATTGGAGGCAATCTCTTCAAAATTGGCCCAGATCAGATCTTGAGAAGGTGTGTTAAGGAGGAGGAAGTCTTTGACATCTTCCTGACCTGTCATGATGGGCCTTGTGGAGGTCATTTTGTAGAAAAAAGAACTACCTTAAAGGTATTGCAAGCACACTACTACTGGCCCACTCTTCATCAGGATGTGAGGAGATACATGATCCAGTGTGATTAGTGTCATAGGATGGGGAAACCCACTCCAAAGGATGAAATTCCCATGCAACCTCAAGTGACCTTTGAGCCATTTGAGAAGTGGGGCATGGACTTTGTGGGGCCTATCAATGCCCCTTCAAAGCAAAAGCAGTACATCATTGTGTGCACTAACTACCTGACAAAGTGGGTGGAGACAAACACAATCAAAGCTGTGACAGAGGAAAAAGTAGCTGAGTTTTTCAGGGAAAACATATTCTACAAGTTCGAGTATCTGAGAGAGTTGGTCACAGACCAAGGTAGTCAATTCACTTCCAACCTGATTGAAGACCTTCTCACATATCATAAGATCAAGCACAACGCTTCCACCCCTTACCATCCACAAGCCAATGGGCAAGTGGAGGTCACTAACAGAGCATTGGAAGGGCTCTTGAGCAAGGTAGTGAGCAGTAGCAGAAAAGACTGGGAGGACAAATAAGTTGAGGCCACTTGGGCCTACAACACAACATGGAAGACCACCACCAGGTTCACACCCTATGAACTGGTCTATGGGAAGAAGGCTTTGCTATCAATAGAGTTTGAATTCAATACCCTGAGGATGGCAGCTCAGCTGGACCTAGACCTCAGCCATGCACAGAAGGAGAGATTACTTTAGCTCAATGGATTGGATGAATATAAATTGCAAGCACTTCTCCATCCAAAGGTAGTTTACCTCTAGAGAATGATATGGCATGACATAAATATTAGGGAGAAGCAATTCCAAGAGGGAGTTTGGGCAATACTCTATGATTCAAGATATAAGGATTTCAAAGGCAAGTTGAGGACAAGATGGCTGGGACCCTACACTATGGAGAAATGCAATGACAATGGTTCAATTCTAATCAGAACCATTGATGATGAAGCCATCCCCATGATTTTTAATGGACATTGGTTGAAAGTCCACAAGAAACCCCTCTCCAAGTGAGAGTTTATTGAAGATTTGAATAAAACAATGATGGTAGTGGAGCATGTCTTAGCTTCCACTTCACCCACTCACTGAAGAAAAAAGAGAAAAAATAAGGACTCAAGTGAAAATCTTCGTGAGGGGCTTGAGTCACATCATTGGGTTGAAAACCTCTTCTTAGGTGGCCCATTGTTGTCAAAAAAAAAGGGGGAAAAGAATAATATCCTTGGGTGAAAACCTCCCCTGGAGGTGCCGAGGGCAGGAAATTAAGGTGAAAACCTCTCTAAGGTGCCCTAGTTGTTTTCAAAAAAAAAAGAGAAAAATAAATATTTATTTCATTGCAGGTTTGAAAAAGGACTACAGGGAGTAGAAGAAGGTGCCAAGGGGACCCTAACATTCATACCAACATCCATTGCATCTTCTCCACACCTTCCTTCATCATTTTTGGCATCTCTTTCACCCCATTGTAACTCTTCTTCCAAAACTGTGTTTTCCACATGAGGTTTTTGATAGAGGGAATTACTCCCCTAGGGCTTTTTGGGTTGAAACCCTAACAGACTAAAAGTTATCTATTCAAAGAAACATGCATTCATACAACCATTATGCTATTGTAAGCAAATTCTATGATAAGGGTACGTACCTTTGGTCCTACGTTTGAGAAGGCCTTTAGGGTCCAAACCCTTCTTGGAGTTCCCTTCTTCTCTTTTGTCTTGCAAAACAACTAATTCAAAGAACACAGCAGTACATGGACAAAACTTGTAAAGAAACCATCTTCATGTTATAAAGAAAGGTAGTTAGTTATGAAATCCAAACAACCATTTACATATGAATTCTAAACATGACTATCATTAACATAAAAAAGATTCATTTCGGGAACCAAGACATGTGTTTCTTTTATTATAGACAAATAAAGTACATAAAAAGGAATATGTTCACTTGAATCACCTTCCGTAGGCTCCAAGCAAAGCTTCCTTCCGGATCCGTTCCAGCCTCAAGCCTCTAACAAAACTCCTTCCATGACTCTCTCCATGATGTCATAAATGGTGGATGAACATCAACACACAAGGAAACAAAGGTTTCCTGTACAAAATGGGGGATGTGCAGAAGGCACAAGGGACTTCAGACCTGGTCAAGGTAAAAATCTCAGCATAATAACCTTTCTCTCTATTCTCTCCTCCCTTAGGCCTTCCCTTTGAGGTCTTTTTATACCATCTCCAAAGTAGTTTTTTAGTTAGGAGTTGGTTGGGAACAGTTGGGCCACGGGCACTAACAGGTGATCAGCAGGTTAAACCCGCGATCTTCGCCCGAAAATAAGGAGTGTTATATTTTTTTAAGTGTTTTAATACATACACGTGGGTTGGCTATACACATACCCGCGTATACACGCGTTTAACTCAGGGCAATGTCGCGTATAACGTATAAAACACTGTTTTTTAAATTTTAGGACCAGGTCTGGAAGGAGGGGTTGCCCTAGGACATGAGTGCATCATCACAAACCATAAGAGTGAGATTTGGAGCTATAACAGATACCCCCTAATATATGAGGTCAGAAGGGGTACATGATGGCCGAAATAGATTATGCGAGTACATGGAAAGGAAGTCTGTCAAAAATCGAGGAGGACTTCACCAGAATTCAGCCTGCCAAGCCACCAAAGGAGATCAGAAAGAAACACTGTCTGAGGCGGGCATACCCATGCTCAGAAAAAGTAAAGCATGTCCGCATATCAGGTACAAGCAGATCCACTAAGTATACAAGTATAAATGACTGAAAGATACATAATGGATCATCTGATCATAATGAACAAGTACATGTCTGAATATCACATATAAGATTGTCAAAGATGCTCAAAGATGCAACAGATCGCTGATATCAAAGACTGATCCCAAAAGGTACCAACTGAACATGATGGAATGGGATGGTACTACACTGCAAACTCAGGTGCCAGCATATAGAATGTCGCCATGACTGACTGCAACATATAAAGTGGCGTGGTATCAACTAGCAGCAACAGGAGCAACTGTCAAGTGAACCAATGAATGCTGATACAACCTGAGGTCTTCACTGACCGTCGTGGTACATTTCTACACCATGGGAATAAATGATCTAAAGTCGACCATGTGAGAAATCGTTTGATTACCGGTCATTGATGTATGTCGTTAACAAATGTGAGACTACTCACCGATAATGATAATGAGCGTCAAGGTACCCAGTACAATCTAACAAGTGTGAATAGATGAGCTGGAGTCGAACACCTATAATAATCTATCGATCAGGAGACAATGATGGTTTCCCACTGTTGATAGCGAAGGATCTGCCACTAATGACTACAAACCCCAAGGTACTGCCAAATGGACTCTAGATCTTTGCCCCAGAGCAATGAGTCGGAGTCGATAGGGAAAGATCTACTAGAAGGAAGGCATTAAGGCGTCCTTCATCAATCTAGCGCGAGTGTAACCTGTAGTCCAATAATGTGGAAGGAATCGGATGAAAAAGATGTAGTAACCCAAACAAAGTACGTTTCTGACATACACAAGAGGTGGCTAGCGCACGGCAGAAACCCTCTGAACCAACCAATAATGAAAGCTGACACAGAGGCGAGGTATCCACCAATAGGGTCAAATGGAAAGGTACTACACGAATCCCAATGTGTGATAATGTATGCTGATGTCAAACACAAGGGAAACCACTCAGTCAAAGACCCATGATACTGATCGATGCTGAGCACAAGGTAACCTATCAATAATGAAAATAGGGCCAGGGTGCAGCTCTAGGCCTGTCCTCAGAGCAAGATGTCGTCGTCGATAAGGACAAGACCCGCCAGCAAGAAGTCAATGGGGACCTTCTCAAACCGGCACAAGTAAAGGACCAATATAACTGATGTGATGATAGACATGACACTGAAAACCAGGGATGGCCGACTGGAAAATGAGTCAAGAGACACCGCAGAGAGGCCAACTCAGGCTGACTTCCCTTGAACAAAAGCACGACTCAATGTGACTATGTGGCAGCATATGATGACTCTGTATAAGTTCGCCATGCAGGAGGCACGAACGAACCCTCCATATGATTGGAAGAGACAACAAATTAGGGGAGAACTGACTCAATAACAAGGTTATGGCGTACCTAAGTCAAACTAAATCCCACCCATGCGGAGGAGACTTTGTTTTGAGTGCTTTGTTCAAGGGCAACACGACTGACTTTAGCTGCCAACCATAAATGGAAATAATGTCCCGTTCCCGCTCTTTTTGGAATATTTAACTTTTTTGTCTTTTTCTGTTAAGCCGGAAAAAGAATAAAAGAATGTTATGGTACAGTGGAAAGAATGAGTGTCGGTGAAACAGATGATCTAGTTCCTAGGAAAGGAACGTTCCTATGCTCAATGCAGGGAGGTGAAAACTGGTCAATGACACTCAAAGGTATGTTCCTTCCACGGATCAAGGTGTGTCAAGTTGCAGAAGTCAAAGGTATGCAAGGTTGATTTTGCAAACGTCATGGTCAAAATCTGGCTTAAACATGAGTCCAAGTGAAGCCGGCTCTAGGCCAAAAGGTGCAAGTGGTGAACATGCAATGCGGTAGTACAACTCAACACAAAGGAGCCTCTAGGGTATAAGGCCAGAACAAAGCGGAGAAGCTAAGAGGAATGAGTCTTCAACGCATGAGTCGTGGCGGGACTACAGAGGACTCCCGAGCCTACTCAAAGCGGAGTAGCATGGGCAACAAATGTCAGTGAGGTGCTAACTAGGATGCCCATGTAAAGGATGGCTCTACCATCGTGTCATGATTTAAAGAATCAGCAAGTGAAGATGGCTTACAAACCATAACACGATGGGATCGAACCTATAGCAGATGTATCGGTCAAATGGAGGCTAGTATGCATAATGCAACGGAAAAATGGTGTCCCTAACCTATATGCTAGTGAGAACACAATACCTTCCATGATGGGTCAGCAGTCATGGAACCGTCTCGAAACTGAAAATCGTCCAAAATGTCCTGAAAAACAGACCAATCTCGACATTCCAAGCTCCCAAGTTAAAAGTCACATGAGGCCAAACAAAATAAAATTTCAAAAAAAATTTGCATTTTCAAAACTTATAAAAAGAATTTTGGACTCACCATTTTTACCATTTGAGTTTGAGAGCAAAAGATTTGGAGCAAAAGGAGCAAAACTTCCCGCAGCCAGATTCAACCGTTCAAATTCGTCGAAAACCTCTAGGTAACTCTTATACTTAGCTTGCAATTGATTGTGATAGGTTTTAGGATTTTTGATTGAGATTTCACCGTTGAACTTTTGTCCAAAATTTCCTTGCGGCGTATACGTGGGTTGGTAATATTGAAACCATGTACACGGGGGCCCTATACGTGACTGTGTGGACAGGAACCCGCGTATACGCCGCGAACCATTTTGAAACAAAAACTAACGGTTTTGAATCAATTTTTCCTCAGGATGCCTGTCACGTGGCGTGAAAGAGAGCACGCAGCGGTAGACAATGAAGTTATGAACAGTTCAGAAGCATTAGATTCCCTACGGGGATGCGGTTTGCTTAAATTTTTCAAATTGCCAAATATGAAAGCGAACACGCGTCTGCTTCAGATGCTCATTGATTATTGGGATGTTGATGAGGAAGCTTTTATGATCGATCAGATGCCGCTCAGGGTAGAAGTGGAGGATATCTATTTTATCATGGGCCTTTCCCGAAGGGGAGAGGTAGTACAGTCCCGGGGCAGGACACGGAGTGCCCTCTCGATAGAGGATTACGTACAGATATACTATTCGAGACATCCTAAGAAGGCTGGGAGCCAGATTTCCATCACACATGTGGCAAGTTTATCACTTAGGATAATCCTGTTTACCATGGCTCGGGTGAACGGATCATCCTCTCTGCATCAGGCGTCACGGCAAAACATGAGCGTGGCAGTTGACTGTCTCACTACTGTGTTCGACTGGTGTACTCCTCTTCTGGCCAAGATGAAGAGCTAGCTCACTTCTATGAGGAGGGGTCAGACTAAAATCTTTGGATATGGGAGCATCTTGTGCACTTTCTTTTTCGAGAAGATTCCCACACTCCGCCCCAGGGTAGCAGTTTCCATCAGCACCCCACGTGATCCACGCATGGGCCGGTGGGCTGATCTGATGAAACGTCTGGGGGGGGGGGAGGTCCCAAGGACTACCTTCGATGATGACTTCTTCACCTGGTGGGATCAGCATATCATCGCCCTAGATGACTACCCCTATGCTGGGATGGATTTCTGAGGAGATCCTGACCTAGTGTTACCACCGAATGCAGCATGGGGCGAGATCGGTAAGATTTTATGATTTTATGATTTTTTGGATTTTTGAAATATAAGGATGAATTTTGACGAATATTTTTTTGATGAGATTCAAATGACTGATATGATGATCATGTTCCAGACATCGGGCCAGTACGACCAGATGGATTCCCGCGGCATGGACGGCGCAGCCGAGGAGCCGAAGAGGCGGCTGCGGATACAAAACGGACTCTAAACAACGTCCAGCGACACTTGGCGAGATTGAGCTGCCGAGTACCGATGGCCGTCATAGAGGACCTTCCTGAGGATATGCAGCGTCATGTGGTTGGAATGCCACGTGACTGGGTTCGCATTTTTCGGCGCGTGGCCAATGCTATAGTGACATACTTAGATGCTCATCCTCAGCCGAGGCATTAGATATGCCGGACATGATTATGGGCATTTGAGTCCCAATTTTGTATATTTTTTGGACACACATATGTACACTCGAGACGTTTTACGATATATATATATATATATATATATATATATATATATATATATATATATATATATATATATATACAGTTTGACTTTTTTATGCTTGACTTTATTGTGATGAATGATTAATATGCCAGTCTAATGCTTGATTAGCGATAGAATCAGCTAACCAATTATGAGATCTTGGAATATGAAAATAATTAATATAAGTAAATGATCTTTTCAATAACCTCACCCTTAAATACTGGCGATATAAAGATGGATCCCGTACCCGATAAATGTTATTTAATTGAGACACTATCAATTGAGAATCAAGATACATTACCGATGAGTCGATCCCATAAGAGATTTCCTCGGCTAATAAATTAATAACAGTAGTATACTCAGACATATTGTTTGAAGCAGGACCGATGCACACGCCTCTTGATGCCATCAATTGACCAGTTGGATAATAGAGTACCCAAGCTATGGAAGCAAGATTCCGAGTGTGCCGACTAGCACCATCGGCAAACCCAAAATAGACCAAGTCATCCATCAACACTTGCCAAAGCAGACCAAAAAGTGCTAATATCAGAAAACTCTCGATGATATATGTACAAATATACATAAAATACAAAGAAGCCATTGCCTGTCCAAAACTAAACAAAGTACTTCTTTAGGTAGAGCCTGTTTCGGGGCTCCGCCAGCTTGTTTCCCTCGAAATCAACTAACTCGTACGATCCTTTTTCTAAAACTCGTTTAATAATGAAATGACCGTACCACATAGGCTTGAATTTGCCTGCCCCCAAGGCATCCTTTTCTTGGTCATAGACCAGGACAAGGTCACCTTTAGAAAAGGCTCGAGGACGAACAGACTTATCATACTGGGTTTTAACCCTTTTCTTATGGGCCTCATTCATCGTGGAGGCATCTCGATGCTGCTCATCGAGATGTTCCAAGTGAACTAGGCGCTCTTCGAGACTCGAAGTCTCAGGAAGAAGCTCAACAGCCAACTTAAGAGATGGAATTTCACATTCGACCGGAAAGATAGATTCCATCCCATAAACCAACTGAAAAGGAGTAAAACCAGTAGCCGTTTTGACGGAGGTTCGGTATGCCCAAAGAGCCGAATACAACATAATGTGCCAATTGGACCCATTTTTATCGATTGTCCATTGGAGTATCGTCTTAAGAGTTTTATTGACTGCCTCGACCTATCCATTGGCCTGAGGATAATAAGGGGACGAATGCTCCTGACGGAAACCTAATTTACGAGCCAATTCGGACATTAGTTAATTCTGGAAATGACTGCCATGGTCAGTGACAATCTCTCTTGGGATACCAAATCTGGAGATAACCTGATTGAAAAGAAACAAAGTTGTCGTGTCACTATCGTTCTTATAAGTAGGCATGGCCTCGGCCCACTTCGTAAAATAGTCTACAGCCACGATAATGTCCTTGTGATTCGCCGTTGAAGGCGGATTACAAGTTGTAAAATAAGTACCCCACTTAGTAAAGGGATGGACAGTGACAAAGAGAAAAAGAGGAGCTGGATGCGCGCACATATTCCGAGTAAAAATTTGACACGGGTGACAGCGTTTGACCGCTTCCACACAGTCTTTAAAAAGTGAAGGCCAAAAATAGCCGGCACGTAAGATGCGATGGGTTGTAGCAAGCCCTGATAGATGACCACCACAAGCTCCACTGTGGCAGTCATTGAGCATAGACTTTGCTTCCTCTAAGGTTAAACAACGCTGAAGGATTGAGTCAACCCCTCGACGGTATAATGTGTCACCAATGATAACATAGTTTTCAGCCAGGTGACGTAATTTTCGACGTTCATCCTTGGATAAAGTAGAGGGAAACTTCGAAGTCTGGAGATAGACAATGATATCTCCATACCAAGGGTCGAGTGAAGAGATGAGGAATAAATGTTCGTCGGGAAAACTTTCCTCATAAACAACATCCTCTCCACAAGGAAGCTCAGAAATTAGCTCCGCAAAAACCATGGATTTCTTAGACTTGGCAGACAAGAACTCGAGATCGAATTCTTGCAAAATGACTATCCATCTATTATATTTGCCCCCAATCACTTGCCTACTGAGGACAAATTGAAATGGATTGACCGTCGCTAAGACAAAAGTTTTGCGTAGCAAGATATAATGACGGAGCCTCTGGACAGCGTGAACAGCTGCCAAGGCCAACTTCTCAACCGGAGAATAGCGAAGTTTAGGACCTATTAAGCCTCGGCTCAAGTAATAAATCACATGCTAAGCTAGAGCATCGTTTTCCTGAATGAGAACCATACCAATGGTTGATTCTGCTGCAGCGAGATATAAAAGGAAGTCTCTACCATAATCCGGTGGACTCAAAAGCGGGGCAGAGACTAATGCCTTTTTCAAAGCATCAAACGACCACTGTGAAAAGTTGTCCCACACAAATGGAACTCCTTTTCATAGCAAACGCATGAACCCTTTAGTGATCTCGACATAGTTTGCTATGAACCATCTTAAGAAATTAGCCTTCCCTTGAAGACTTTGAAGTTGTCGAATTGAGGACGGGGGAGGAAACTGAACTATTGCCTCAACCTTGAAGGGAACAACCCGAATCCCTTCATTGGACACTACGAACCCTAACAACCGACCAGATGTAACTGTGAAAACAGACTTGTTGGGATTCAACCAGATTTTATAAAAACGACAACGTTCAAAAAACAATCGAAGATGACTAGGATGATCAGTTCTCTTTCGAGAATGAGCAGCGAGATCATCCAAGTATGCCTCAATGACATGTTTGATGTCGTGGAAAGCATATGACATGGCCAGCTGAAAAGTGGCTCCAGCATTTTTAAGACCAAAAGGCATCTTTCTATATGCAAAGGTACCCCAGGGACATATAAAAGCTGTCTTATGCTGATCTTCAGGACGGATAGAGATTTGATTATAACCCGAAAAACCATCCATGAAGGAAAAAATTTCATTACCCGCACACTCGTCGATAATTTGATCAATGAATGGCGTGGGGCAATTATATTTCGGACAAGCCTTGTTTAGGTCCCTAAAATCGATGCATACTCGGATTGTTCCTTGCTTTTTGTCCATAGGGACTGGATTAGAAACCCAGTCAGTAAGAGGAACATGGTACATAAAACCCACCCTTAGCAGCTTCTCGACCTCAGCTTTGATAGCCGCTGCTTTCCTAGGGTTAACCGGCCGAAGCTTTTGACGAACCGGTTTCGTGTTTTCATACGTCTTGATCTCATGTTGAACAATAGAAGCACCAATGCCAGGCATTTCTTCATAAGACCAAGCAAATACATCACGATATTCCTTAAAAAGGTTGATGTAGATTTGAATTTCTTCAGGGGAACACTCAATTCCGATGAAGATATTCTCGATGACGTTAGGGCCCCTAGAGATGTTTATAGGTATCATTTTTGAAATTACTGACATATTACCTTCGTCACGAATGTGTGCTGGAGCCAAAGGGTTTGACACCGTACAAACATCACTAGTGAAGAGCTCGGAGAATCTAGATTCTACTTCCTGCAATGGAGGAAGAAAGTATGAACGATGGTGTAAGTCTTCCCAAGGTTGATCTATACCCATCATTACTTCAAGGATTGCTTCTTCAGAAGGTAGAACTGAATCTAAGCAGTCCAAGGCAGAGGTAGAATCAAGGCTCCAAGCCGGGGCCACATGACCATCTAACTCCTCTTCGGAAAACAGAGTAGAGTGGTTGTCTGCAGAGTCTACGATAGACTGATATCTAAGCTCAGCTGCAGATATAGGGAATGTCATTCCATTTACTTGTCCTTCAACTAATGTGGTCGTAGGTGAAGGCAAGGTCCAAGGGTCTGAAAAATAACGAGTTCGAAAGAACTCTTCTCGAGGAGACTCCTTACATGATGAAATATCATTGATTTTAGCAAAAGGAGAGGGAAGATCAAATGTACCCATCAATGAGGAATACATCCCTACTCATAAATTCTCAGTCGGCGGGCGAGGGTTATCCACTAAAGGGACAGTAGAGTCAGAGCTTTCTTGAGGATCAACTAGACAATAGTCCAATTGATCAACCTTAACGATTTTCCCCTCATGAGGAAAGCAAATGACACGGAATAGAGTCGAAACAATGAAATCCATCTCGTATACCCAGTTCCTTCCTAATAGGAGATTATAGTCTAGGTGAGCGTCTATGAACTCTACTTCAATATTGACGACCTTCCCCCCAACACATATAGGAAAGGCCAGGATAATCCCATGCGGCTTATGAGAATGACCGTCAAATGCAGTCAAGACGGTGGGTGAAGGAACAGCCGAAGGCGATCCAATAGCCTTCCAGCATGACATCGACATAACGCATGTGGAAGCTCCTTCATCTACTACAGTGCGAAAAATATTGATTTTCCGGTATGTAGAATTTATTTGAAAAGCCATATGATGAGGGAGTCGCTTTTTGATATTTAACATGTCAAAAGTGAGCACTAAAGAGTTAGTTGGATCGACTGCTCCAATCGCGGAGAGTAAAGCACTTCTCTGAGCCGGGCATGACTGGAGAACCTCTAAAGCGGACATCGCGCATGGAATCTGAGCCAGATCCTCCGCAATGGAGTAATTCTGGGCGGCCCTAGCATTAGGATTAATCGTCGCGCGTTTAGCGGAACCTTTCGGTATCCGTGGTATAGTCTCGACAGGGGGTCAGTCAATATGAAGGTCAGTACTTCCGGGAACAGTCTTGTCCTTGGAAGTTTCGGCTTCACCATAATCACGTGACCGAGTAGCTACATGGACATGAGAACCCATCATGAAAACATTTGATAGTTTTTCCCCTTCCTGGTTGCCCCCAGCGGAGGTTCCAGGATTTGAACTCGCTCCAGCAAGAAGTTGTTGCCCTTGGGGAAACGGATTAGTTAACACAGCTTGAGAACTAGAAGTCCCTTGCTGTCCTAACAAGCGCTGAGCATCTTCAATCTTAGGGCAGAGATGAGTTAGATGGTCTCCACTGCACAATTTGCAGGGAAACTTGACTTTCTTTCTAGACTCATTTCTACCACCACCGGTGTTGTTGCCACATTTATTTGCATCAGGCTTCGTATCCTGGTTCTTTTTCTTACCTCGTCCTTTCTTTTTCCCATTCGAATTTTGATTTCCTTTGGGGTTATTAGATTGGACGGCATTTATTGAAGAAGTTTGGCAAGTGGGGGGATTAGACGATGTGACTTGGTTGTTAGAAGCAGTTTGCAAGGACAACTGCTACAATTGATTCAACAAGTTCACTGTAGTTGTGTCTACTGACCCGATGATACCATCCATGTGCGGACCTGGCTTCGACTTAGTTACATCAACCTTAGATGCAGGAGCATCTGGCAAGTACTTTTGTAGGATCCCAGACTGTAATTAGATCAATTCTAATTGCTGGGCCCTAAAAATGGCTTGCTCCTCAGAATAGACCCCAGACATGGAGACATCCTTGGAGATCTCGGGTTGTAAAGACTTCAAAAACCACTCGAGACAGTACTCTGCAGGGATTTCAGCTTTAATGAGCCTCTTTCTCCGTCTCCATTCTTGAATATGGTCAGAAATGTGGGTTGCCTTATCCTGACGAAAGGTGGCCAGAAGTTCAGTTCCGACATCATAGCGGACAGGCAACTGGAAGTGATTTAAGAAAATATTGGCTAAGTCAGCGAACGATGTAAAGTTGCCCCCTGGCAACTCTATATACCATTTGGCCACATTACCAGTCAAGGTGCGTTGAAAGAGTCTCAACCTAATCGAGTCATCGATAAGGGAGTTAGATGAGCACCACAAATGGAATGTGGTTACATGGTCGCCTGGGTCTTCACCACTCTTCCCTTCGAATTTTGGAATGTCCGAAGGGAGTTTGGTTGGGACCGGAGGCCAGGTCGGATTGTACTTGATTGGGTCATTTGTTAACTTAGTGAGATCTGGCAAGTTTAACGTTGCCAGAAATGGAAGCTTAGGAGGACCTTGGGGATTCCACCCAGACTGGGCAGAACTCCAAAAGCTCTGAAAATATTGTCCTGGAATTTGGGAGGCACCAGGCTACCCAAAGTAACCAGTAGAACTGGCTGAACCAAAAGGCAAGCCTTGTGGTCTAGTAAAATTCGGAGTTTGACCAACTCCGGCTGTATAACCTCCATAACCAGCAAAGTTTCCTCCGAAAGGATTGTAGGGAGTTGATAACCCCTGATAGGGATTCCAAGCCAAAGCAAGGGGGGGAATACTTTGAAACATACTAACCGTGGAGTACGGCATATTCCCTTGTTGGCTAATAAACGAATTCCCAGTTCCCGTGCTACTAACCCCAAGGTTATTCCAACCTTGGAAAGGATTGCTGCTTTGTCCCACAAAAGAAAAGGGCATGGATCCTACCGTCGGGTTGGAATGTGGTATATGACCACTTCCAAAAGGAAAACCCTGGAATGAGGCCGATCTGCCCATCATGGACGTAGCGGCACTAAACGGAACTGATGGAATACCCTGTGAATCGGTGCCAAGTGGGAAGAATCCAGTAAAAAAAGCATTGGTTTGGGCATTTCCACTCGTGGAAAGAATGGAGGTAGACCCAACTATAGATGTGCTAGCAAAAGATCCAAACAAGGAAGCAAAGGAGATGGAAATAATTCCTCCCCCTTGCACCGATGTTGGGGTTTTCATAGTCGTAGCACTTGTAGAAGCCATGCTTCCAGTAGTGGTCATCGATGGTAAGCGCGTAGTGTAACCTGGACTTGATGGTCTATGCGTGGGAGTCCCAACGTATTGCAGTACGTCTGGATGACTAGATGGTAGTGGAGAATTTGGAGCCGCTAATGACTCTGAAAGTTCTTCTACCTCTATGTTATTCTCCGCTTGAAAGAGAACTCGAGAAAGGACTGGAGTGTCCCTCTCTTGTTCAGAAGTGCCAGGCCTTGCTTGGCCGCTAATTCCCCCAAGAGGAGGATCAATCCCCGATGCATTCACCGGCGTGGGACGGAACCCACCGGTAGTATTGCCTCTGCGCCTTCTAGGAGAAGGCTCTAAACTTGGTGGCGAGAGGCCACGAAGTCTTCGAGACCGTCTTGGATATCGGTCAGCCACTTTGAATTTTTTGTTATGACCTAACTAAAGACTCAAAAAATTGAAAGCTAGGCCAACTAAGAGCACAAAGCACACACTATAAAGTCCCTAAAGATATAGCCAGTCAAACAGCTTCCAAGTATTTCTGCTCCAGCTGATTAAGACCAGACACCAAAATACGAGAAAGTCAAATAAGGGGCCTTCCGAAGATAGTCTGGGATGATGAGGGCCCAGTCCTATCAGCGAATGTATCAGAGGAAGTTACACTGACCTCCTAACAACAGCCTGCGCTGGTGCAAGCCCCCAAGCTTCGCAAGGGTCCCCTCCAGTAGTACTGTCGAGAGTGATGCAACGTCAACCTGAGGTGCCACTGGATTCCCCTCCGCAGCCACCTGTGTAGTTCCCTAGGAGTAGCAACTATGGATACCAACTCATCGCAGAAGCCAGGCAGAACAGTCGTGAGGTAAGTTCGGACAAGTAGGAGAGGGGGTATCTCTCTTCCCTGTCTTTACAGACACTCGTGCTTAACTCCCAGATCCGGAGCTTTCCTGGTCTTCCTAACGCTATTGGATTTTCTCTCATTATTCAGACTCCTATGTTTGACGTTTATATGGCCTTGGAGAGTTAACTCTCCACTCGTCTAATCCAAGGCCCTAAAATCCTAATCTTGTTGGTGTAACTGACTAAAACAAAAAGTTCTAGTGAATTTTAGTTAGCGCTTGATTTTATTAGGCTGTTCTTTAAGTCACAAGGTACTAGTGGTGTTTTTTGATGCAAAAGAAATTAATAAAAACTTAACTACATGCACATGCACTTTTTTTTTTTTCAATGAAGAGCAATTTCTATAGGGTTCAGAGGTACTTCTAATAAAACAAATTTTCCTTTTCTTTTCGTTAATGCACACTTCACACTCACAAAAGCTAACAAAGCTATATATGCCTAAAAAGGGGATGCAAATCTATCCTAATGCAACAACTATATGTGGATGCAAGATCTAAAACTACTCTGAAAACAAAAATGAAAGTTGCTTTCTTATCAGTCTTTATCTTGCCACTTACAATGCCTAGATGGAATATGAGATGTTACCATTCATTTCGTCTAAACACTAAAAACAAGTTCTAAGACAAACATAAAGCACTTTCACTTCACTAAAAGGAAACCAAATGAAAAGCAAGTTCAAGAAAGAAAAACTAAGATTTTCAAAAGATTTTCTTCAAAGCAACAAACAAAAAAGTCGTTTTAAAAAATTCTCTCAACAACACTGAAACTTGTGATTGAAGAATAGGCAATTAAACACTTTTGCGAATCAACACCACTCAATGGATGAAAACCCAACAAAAATAAATGTGTTTGAAATCGCTCTTAACAATCAAAAGCAGCAATGAAAGCATTGGCAATGAAAACCAAAAAGATCAAAAAGACAAATTCCAAGAAAGTGTCAAACAACAACTTTCATGAAACAAAGAAGTGGATGGTCACAAAAAGCGATCTTGTCAAGCAAACAAAAAGTCACCAAAAGCAAGATTAACACAAAGATTGCGATCAATCTCCCTACTCCGATGAATCAGAGTAGCCAAGATTCCTAGCAAGAAATCTTGCATGCTTTAGCAAAAAACGATGACGCTTGCAATCAACAAAAAACAAGACCAGTACTCCTTATGATCAGAGAGAATTCGGAATGAGATGCTCAGTGTAAAACAAATAACTGATACTGGAAAATGACTGTTTCAGACTGACTCAAACCACCAGACAAACCTTCAAAGACTAAAAGATTTATAAATCTTGAAAATTGCAATATATACGCGATTGTACTTATGTATAGATTGCGTGTATACGCGACTGTGTTTGAGGAAACATGCGTATACGTGAGTTCACTTAAAGAAACAAGTGTATATACACCTATGTATCTAAGAAAAACAACATATATGAAAAGCTTCAAGAAAAATAAAAAAACAAACTGAAGAAACTGGCAAAACTTAAAGTTCGAAAATAGACCAGACAGTAACAGCAAGCAGAGAAGGCAGCTGAGCCCTTATTGGCTTGAAAAATACCGAAACTAGGAACAACAAGAGTGTTTTCCCCAGCGGAGTCGCCAATTCTGATAGAGGGAATTACTCCCCTAGGGCTTTCTGGGTTAAAACCCTAGTAGACTGAAAGTTATCTATTCAAAGAAACATGCATTCATACAGTCATTATGCTATTGTAAGAAAATTCTATGATAAGGGTACGTACCTTTGGTCCTACGTTTGAGAAGGCCTTTAGGGTCTGAACCCTTCTTGGAGTTCCCTTCTTCTCTTTTGTCCTACAAAACAACTAATTCAAAGAACACATCAATACATGGAAGAAAGCTAGTTAGTTATGAAATCCAAACAACCATTTACATATGAATTCTAAACATGACTATCATTAACATAAATAAGATTCATTTCGGGAACCAAGACATGTGTTTCTTTTATTATAGACAAATAAAGTACATAAAAAGGAATATGTTCACCTGAATCACCTTCAGCAGGCTCCAAGCAAAGCTTCCTTCTGGATCCGTTCCAGCCTCAAGCCTCTAACAAAACTCCTTCCATGACTCTCTCCATGATGTCATAAATGGTGGATGAACATCAACACACAAGGAAACAAAGGCTTCCTGGACAAAATGGGGGAAGTGCAGAAGGCACAATGGACTTCAAACCTGGTCAAGGGAAAAATCTCAGCATAATAACCTTTCTCTCTATTCTCTCCTCCCTTAGGCCTTCCCTTTGAGGTCTTTTTACACCATCTCCAAAGTAGTTTTTTAGTTAGGATTTGGTTGGGAACAGTTGGGCCACGGGCACTAACAGGTGATCAGCATGTAAAACCCGCGATCTCTGCCCGAAAATAAGGAGTTTTATATTTTTTTAAGTGTTTTAATACATACACGCGGGTTGGCTATACACATACCCGCGTATACATGCGTTTAACTCAGGGCAATGTCCTGTATAAGGGATAAAACACTGTTTTTTTAAATTTTAGGACCAGGTCTGGAAGGAGGGGTTGCCCTAGGCCATGAGTACAACATCACAAACCATAAGAGTGAGATTTGGAGCTATAACAGCTTTGTTTTTTCTACAGGAGGCTCTTGTAGGAATTATAGAGAGCCAAAAGTATCTACAGGAGGCAGTGTGATGGACAAGAAAAGCTTCATGAGGAACCTACAATACCTCTTACCATCTTCAAACCTCCTTGCCATCATTTCTAAGCCTGCATCACACTCCAAGCATCATTATTATTATTTTTTTTCCTTTCAAAGAAAAAACACAGAAAAACAGTTTTTCAGTTTTGAAAAAAAAAAAACAAAAATAAAAGGAGGAAAAGGCACCATTACCTTTACCTGAATCTTACCTACTATCCCTCCATCATTCATCTCCACCTCTGGCATCATTCTCCAACTCCAAGCATAGGGAAATAGCTGGAGTTTCAATGGGAGAAGCAGCTGCAGGAGCTCCTGTAGGAATTCCTGTAGCAGTTGATCCCATAAAACTCAAATATTCGCAGCAAGGGATAGCACATCTGATGGTTCAAAAGGCACATGCAGCTCAGCTCCAGCAAAAGAAGAACCTACAAAAACACACAACAACACATCAGCAAGCAGAGACAACATGCATGAAGGAAAATGAAGGGATGCGGGAGAGAAAGCCACAACACTTCATAGTGGATGGCAGCAAATACATTTCGATTACAGGGAAGTAGCTAAGTCACTCCTCTATCTACATTTGTGTAATTAGGAATCATACGAAGGCAACGAGATGGTTGAAATCAAAAGAGAGAAAGGTAGCCAGTTAACTTGTCCACCTTCATTTAGTTGACTCCACTTAATCGAGATATCACCCACACGTGCGCACAGTCAACTCAAGCAAAAGACGCGAAGGACAGGTAGTGGGAGGAAGAGTTAACTCCAATGCAATATGAGGGGATGATTACAAGGGGGGTCATGATGATTAAGCAGGTGGGGACCAACGGTCCTAATCTAGGCAACGTACACCTTGCTAGCTCAACACTCATAACCGAAAACAACCATAAAAGGTAATGAGCACTCCTCCCCGCGCATTCTCACCACCTTTTCTTCAATTTCTCCTCGTAACTCAGCCACACAAAAGTCTTCTTATGCCCCCACAGCCTCCTATCGACCATCCTCCATCGATTTCCTCCATATTTTTTCTCTCGGCATCTTCTATAGGAGCCCTACAGGTTTTCTATAGGAGCACCTACAGGAGTGACAACGGGCTTCTACAAGAGGGGCAGTGAGTCATTTTGAAGGGAGGAAACATGATTTTTTGCACAAATTTCAGTCTGAAGAGGTAGGGTTCATGAATGCCCTTTGTTGAATATCAAAATGTGTAAGATTTGGTCTCAAATTGAAGATAAAATGAGTCTTTAAGAGGGTAGAAATACATTAAAAAAAATTCTGTTAAAAAAAAAAAAAACACAGTCCCCTCTGTTTTTCTATTTTACTCAAAATTCTTTGTCTCCACCTCCATATCTGGTTTTTCAAAAGAAGTACAGGTAGTATGACAGGAGGGTTTATGAGAAAATATCCCACTAACTCCACTAGACTGCATGCACATCCTCAAGTGGTGGAAATATTTACGAGGGAAAACTAGATGAATTCCTTTGAGAAGTTTAGAGGGTTTGATAATGAAATTACCAATGAATTTTCTCTCTCTCTAGTCCCTCACAGAACAACTCATGCTATTATAACCATTAGAGGCCTCTCCATTGAAATAACCCCTGAATTCATTAGTAGGGTCACTACCCTTCCTCTCTGGCCGCCTTCGAGTAAAAATGAGAAAATAATTGGCAGGCTGCCAAGAGGAATTTTTTCCAAGATAATGAAACCCCTGTGAAGACAAAAATGAAATTCGGAGGGCTAGTGTACCATATCCCTGGGATGAGGTTAGCTACCAAGTGATCAAATACATTTCTTGTGAGGGGAGGCACAACATTGTTTATGGATATCATTTCAAAATCCTTCAAGAATTGAGATATGTCTTGCATACCCCAGCACATCAAAAGCTCAGTATCCCTTACTTTCTCCTTCAGTCCCTCATTGACTCCAGCACCAAGGTACAAGAAGAAAATTCATAACAGCTAGCTCACCATGGCCTAATTAGGATCCTAGTAGAAGAAGCCCTCCATACCCTTACAATCCCTATAGCATGTGAAGTTTTCATAAATATGACACTTGAGGATCACATCAAGGCATTAACCTATTATGTTAGTCTTGCCATCAGTGAGGAGGGAGAATAGCAAGGAGGAGAGGATGAAGCCAATGGTGACATAGCAAAGCAAGAGAGAAAGGAGGAAAGAAAATAAATAGAGGAGGGGAGAGTTGAAGAGACAAAAAAGGAGGTAGAAAAAGAGACAGGGTAGGAGGAGGAAAAAGAAACAGAAGAGGGAGAAAAGGAGGCAAAGAGGGTAGAGCAAAGAGAAGAGTGTGTTGAAACTTTGGAAAGAGAAACAGTAGCTGCTCTCATTGCCCTTAGTACACCAGTCAAGCAAAAGCAGAAGAGAAAAAGAAAAACCTCCATGTATTCTAGGGCAAGGAAGATTACCAGAATTAAAATAGGCAAACCTTAACCCTCATCAAAGACTTCCTTATCATTGAAGATTCATCATCTACCAAGGTGAAGTAATCTCCTTCCAAGAAACCCATAACCTATGAAACGAGGACTACAAGATCTTCTACATGGAAGGGAAAGGAAATTCTAGAGGATCCCAAACTAGACCTACAGGAGGCTAAAATAGTCCTACAAGAGACACTGTCCAAACTACAGGAGACACAAAAACTTGAGGAAAAGATAGGAGGATAGCTAGAGGTGAAAGAGGAAGCACAAGAGCTACAAGAAGCTGACCCCCGCCGAATCTTGACTCCTATTACAGACTACTTGAGGGAGGAAAGATAATCCCATAGAAATTTTCAATTCCATTGATTTCCGAATTGGAAAAAGAGAGTGAGAACGCATAGGTGGACGCAGATAGCCAAGTCCAAAGGAGTTGAGGATATTGGCAACATGGAAGACAAACTCAGGGAAATGGGCAGGGAATTGAGTGCTCTCAGAGACAGAGAAGCCAATGTAAGAAGCCACCTTGAGAATGAGAATGAATTACTAAGGAGGAAGCTACAGGAGAAAGAGACTCCTTTGGCATACATGGTTAGCTTATCCATAGAAGCATTACAATGCAGAACACCAGCCAAATCTTATGGCCTCTATCTAAAGGATCAATGGCTTCAATTCCAAATAAAAACATTGGCACAAAGAGGCATAATGCCTTTCCAAGACTACAGGCAGTTCATGGATTTGTGTGACGAAAGCACCTCCGAGGACAAAGCAAAGATGGCAGAGTTTTATCTACACAAAATGGCCCTCACAGACCTGAATGTGTGGGACCCCAATTCCAAGCTAGGGGAACTGCAATTAATGGCCATGGCGTCATGGATAAACCATAAAGAGTTGAGGGCAGTAGAAATGAAGATATTGTTAATAAAAGAGAAGAATGAACCATTGATGATAAGATCTAAGCCATCAGATCCTATCACACTCATCAGCACACACAACTTGCTTGCCAATGACCCTCAGATTGCCCCTAAATATCTAGCTAATCAGGAAAAATCCATTGCACACTTTGAGGATATGCTTAGGCTACTTGGGGATGACTGTGTGCATGGATGGATGAGAAGGTGGAACACCCTACCCCACAACTTGCAGATTATAGAATACCATTCCTCCATGAGGCTAAAAGAGGCATTGAAAAGAGTACCAATGTACAAGCGCTCCATGCAAAGGCTGAAGGTCAACTGGATTTTCCTCAAATTGAGTCCTCCACTCATATTAGGCATGCTAGAAGGCAGAAGAGAAGAAGAAGAGAAGGAGTAGTGGAAGGACATAGATAGAAAGGAAGGATTTTATGGAGAAATGGGAAGACCACATCAGAAGCCTGGAATGCTAGGGAGGCCACTAGGGCCATGAAAGACCAAGAGATTGACTAGGTTGCTCAGAGAATGAGCAACACCTTCAATATGGGGGTCATGATGAGCCCCATAAATGAGTAATTATATGGGCTCATTTTACCTCCTAACCTAGTCAAATCAACCATTCTCTTAGCTTATTGTATGATTTTATAATTATATTTATGCTTATAGGGTGAGTTGAGTTAGCTATTATGCCATGTGGTCTAACATGTATTTAATGCAGATTATTGATGGATTTCGAGGTCAAAGTCAAGGATTTAGTGGTTAAAATGCAGCAATAACTTGTATTAGATAGAGGAGGGGACTTATAGGAGGGAATACCCCTCATTTATTTCTCCTCACTTCGAATTCCCCTTCATTAAGATCAGAGTACAAGCAGCCGAGTCATGCACTAGAAGGCAGTCGAGCAAGTGGAAGATGATTGATAGTTATCTCGAGTTTTGGGAGCCAAGCCCCCCTAATTTTAAGGAAGCTATTGGTAGCTTCATATGTATAAGTATAGAGGCCTAGGGCTTCACTAGGGTCGACTTTTTTTCTTGTGTAAACTCTGCTCAAATTTCGAGCTTACTATTCTATTACAGTTTTATGTAATCTTGCTATTTTTTGATAATGAAGATGGAATCCTTTTTGAGCTAGCACTGAGTTACCTCTGAGGGCTAAACCTCTTGGGTTAGGGCCCAATCCAAGTAGCCAAGCTTCTCTTTACTTGTATTTTTATGTTTTACTTCATTTTGTAGATTAGTTTGTTGTTAGATGTATTTCTCTTATGGTTAAGAATAGGTTGCTTTTGATGATTTAGTAGCTTGCTTCCATTTGTGCTTTCTATAGCATGTTAAGCAGTGGTCAGAGAAGATTCAAGGCTAGCAATAGTTCCTTGGCCTCTCTTCCTCCCTCTGCGACCATGATTTGAGGCAAGGACTCTCTTGCTGCCCCAAAAAAACAGATTTTCCTCATTCTTAGGACTTCTAGTGTTTGCCGCTCTCTAGTAGGTTGATAGTCTAGTCTTTTTTTGCTTTAGATATTTTTTATCATGTTCACTTCCTAATTTTCAATATTCATTTTGCATGCTTTCCTTTCTTACAACATTTCCCAGTATTTCCTTCTATACATTATAGTTTAGGCCATTTTAATGCAAAACTCTGTTTTTCCTAGGATGCACTCATTTCATTGGTTGCTTGATTTTCTTGGTTGATTATCGTTTCTATGTAGTAGATCTCTTCCAGAAGTAGGCCATCTTACCATCAATCACACCCTCCATCTGATCCATTCCCTATAGGTCTCCCAAACCTCACCTCAATTCTACCTTAGTTTCTTTCATTTTTCATAGAACTTATTCCTCTCTCCTTGAGCAAAACCAATCATCTTGCTCTCTCCTGGTGATTCATGGTAGACCTCAGGTGCCCTAGCACATCATTCCAACCTTCATTCACCTTTTCCACCCACTCTCACACCATTAAAACAACGAAAATTTCTCTTGGCCTCCTCCTGTAGGCCTCCCGTAGTTTCCCTATTTTCCTCCTGTAGTTTTCATGTGTCCTCCTGTAGTTTTTCCCGTAGGCTTTCTTTTGAAGTATGAGTGTCGGAGAAGCCCCTAGAAGGCCACCTAAGACCTCCTAGGACCCATCCACACCATCCTACCTGCTCCCAAGATCCAAAACCGCCCTCTAACGCCACTTGTTCGTTTCCACACTCACACACAATAAATTAGAGCATGTTAAATTCATATAAAAACACATAAAAATCCATAAATATGTTTTTTGCTTATTTACTTCCATAAATAGCATGGTTAGATGTTGCTTACTTCCTTGAGTAGGTAATGGGATTTCTTTCATGGTTTTCATAGTGTTTTTGGCAAAAGTAGAATTAGCTTGTTAATTAGGGTTTACTAGGTTTTTCTTTACATTCCAATATTTCTCCTTTCTGTAGTTAGAATAACATCTGTAGAGTAATCTTTCTTTCCTTTCATCACACATAAAGCTTCTTCTAAAATCTATGGAATTTGGCTTGAGCTCCTAGTGATCTTGCGTCGACTAACCAAGTGACAACCTGCAGTGAGAACTAGTACTTGTGCATATAGCACCGACGCTTCCAAGTTTGTTATGGACTACCCGGTTGATAAAAGTAAAGTTGGTAGCCCAGGAGTTGCATCATTCTTGCTGCAATATTGGCACTCACCAAAAACCTCCATATCTAAGAGACATTGTCATTAATTAACTATTTCTTTCTAATATTGTGAGAGATATTCTTGGATTCAATGTGGGGTAAGTTCCTGAAAATGTATTATTAAACCTTCAACCTTGAGTTGATTAGATGTATATATCTTATTTCCATGTTCTTGATAATATTTTCCCCCTACAAACATGAGTCTGCTAATGGGGCATTTCGGCTAGACAAGGAGAGAGACTATTACAGAAGGTGAGGGGATAATTATCAGAGATGGGACAGGGGTGGGAGGATAAGGAGTTATACATTGAATGGAACTCTTGAAGTAATAGATAATATAAAGGGGAAGGATTAAGAGAGGGCTTGACAAGATGTTAGTTTTCAAGGATTAGAGGAGATCAAAATGAAATAACCTTGTAGATATATGTGTGGCTTGAAAAATTAGAAACCTAAAAGAGGTAGTTCCCAATAAATCAATAAGAAGGAAAATGGACACTGAACCAAGGAAAAGGTGACTAAAATAAATTAAGGAAAGATGAAGGCTTCCTTGATAAGAGGAATGACAAGATCAAATATGAGACAATAATCCAATTTCCCATAACTCAAGTGCTAGCCTAGAAATATTAGATCTTTCACCGCCTAGAAGTGAAACTCAACTTCTGACTCTAACTACAGTGTTGTGCAAAGAATGTAAAATGTAGGAGCAATGGATTGGTGCTCATCAAAGAGTTGGCTTTCCGCATTGAGAATTTTGTTCAGAGTATTGAGACAAATAAAGGTCAGTGGTAGCAATAGAGTATCACACTTGCTATGGTCTAGTGAACGATTCTTAGGAAATTCAATTCTAGTGTTTATGTTTCAACTCCATAGAAATAATTTTTTCTGATTTTATGGAGTCTGCATTTTAACAATGAGTTACATACTACTTGGCCAAATGCCTTGCTTCCCAACGATGTCACCAGTTGTGATGTGAATGATAGCTATCAAATTGGAGTACTCATCAATGGCTTCTACATAAAACTAGTTGCATGAGGTAACTAGAGTAGATGAGCAAATGAGAGGATTTGTTGCCAGGGTGAGAATACCTTTAGAGGACTGAAATTGTAGATGATGAGTGCGATGTACTGGGTGTTGGATGGTGGCATGAGGTAATCCCCCATGAAGAATTCAAAATTCATTACAAAATAATTAAGGGGGAGTGCTACCATATCTCCTAGTCATGTTGCCAAGTGGGATGACAACAATCCCACCGCCACGTTTTCATGTGTGAAACACCCAATCTAGGGATTGCAATCATATTTTGTTATTTTTTATTTGATATATACTTAATTTAAAATTAAAAACTTGTAAAATAGTAAAAAACTTTCCTCCAAATCAATTAAAAATGAGATGCTTGATGTTTATAATTTATTTACATTGTAGATTTATTAGGTATCAAGAAGGATTAAATAAGGAGGAAATATTTCCTCATTACTTGTATTAAAAAAGATGTCTATATGGGATATATTTGATCCATCTCTACACCTATAAATCCATGATTCAAATGTGTCTCTTTTAAATACCATTTATCTAACTCCATATTGAATACCAAATGAACTACACTTCTTTCATACAAAAAAGTAAAAGTAATCATTAAAAAAAATATATTACTATGTCCTTTATATAAAGTGTTGCTATAAAAATAAAATAAAATTGATTTATTTTACTTATAATGGACATTAAAATATTTTATTATTATTATTATTACATTTATAAGTATAACTATTATTTTATTATTTCTAAATCAATTAAATTTTCAAATTCACCTATAACATGCTTTTCTCTTGACATATAACTAGCATAGGAAAGAGTAGCATAGAAGAAAGAAATTATGATATGTTATGGGATTTAACTAAATATTTAAATTATAAATATGAATTATTTTATTTAAAAATAAATTTTAGGTTTGGAGAATTGTTTGGATAAAGAAATTTCTTTCTTGTAGCATAAGGTCAATATAGATAGTATATATATAGTATATTCACTTAACGGCATAACACACTGACTATATAAGGAGCGTAAATGACCTTTTTGGATTCATACTTTTAGCTTAAGGGTTGACCTATATTACAATGAGAGTTGGTGCAATAGGGAACATATGGCTGGGTGTAGTGTCCCCTTTTCACAACGAGTTAGTAGATATTTCCTAGAAATGTAGGTGTTCATAGCTTGTGATAAATGTTGTGTTAATGTTGTTTTGTCATGGATTATATTACTTTCCACTTTATTCAATTCTTTTTGCAAGCTTAAATCAACATTTTAAATTTGTGATTTATGATGACCAAATGGTTTAATTATATTGGATAAGAAACTTATCTTAATTTCTCTCATCCCCTTATATCAATGAATTTTGATTTAAAGCAATGATCATTGGCATATGGAATGAATTAGTTTGATTCGCAAGCATGGAGAAAGACAAACATCCATGAAATTTATCATTATTGGCTTTAAGAAGTCAAATGTTATCCTTGTTTGTTCAAATATTTGAAGCTTAGCTTATAAATTTAGGATTACCATTGGTATTTTATATCTAGATCTACAACTTAACAACTATGCACATCATATTTGTGAAAAATCTAAATTCTAATCTACTCTCTGGCATTTAGGGACTCTACCACAAGCATTGGTTGCATTTAATGGTCATGTTCATCCTATTGATCCTTCTTGTCATTTGTTAAGATTAATAATGTTCATAAAATTGTTGTTTTTGTGTGGGAATGCTCAATTACAAAAGATTGTTTAGTATGTATTGACATTACTTAGTTATAAAAAATAATGAAGCAACATCAACTCATTGTTAATAGATACTCCTAACGTTTGCTAAGTAGATTTTTCTAAGAATGAAATTAGCATGAACTACATCAGAGCATAAGCGGCTACCACTACAGACGAGGAAAAGAAGAGTTTGCTATATTTTTGGTTTATCCTCAACATTTAGGTCCAATCGGATGCAGAGGAGGGTCTTCAAAATTTAGGTCCAATTTATTCTACACATCAATATTGAATGTTTCATCAATCACATAAAACTTCCTTAGCGCCAATATTACTAGATAGGTTGCATCTAAATAGATGGATCAGAATGGGTTGTATTCCTCTTGCATACCCTATAACTGCACCTTGTAGTGAAAAAATTACTTCAGTATTGCGTCACCAGGACCAAAAACAAATGTATTTTCCAGAGTTTTCTCCACTTTCTATGGTCCCCGAGGAGACTAAGCCATAAACACTCGACACTGTAATTAATTAATGCAAGCACTATATATTTATAATTTGTTTTCCTATACTGTGTCCTTCCCAGACTTCTTTCCCGAGTCCAAGAATATGAATATCTCCGACGTAATCTATCCACTCTATATTCCTAACATCAATTTTGAAACTCTCTCATTCCTCCGGATAGAGCCCCTTGGACAAAATTTTAGAATTTGATTTCTGAAAGGACACATAACAAAGAAGGAATTAATAGCCATAGAAGAAGAAATGTATATCAGGATCAAAATGCGAGAAGATGAGACACAAGTAGAAAGTCTAAAGCTGCGAGGATTGGGCACTGAAGAACATATAAAAAAGGCAGAAATCCAATATAGATAAGTTAAAAAAAATACCATGTTTCTTTTTGTTTTTGTTTAAAATTTTATACAAATTTTGGTTCAGCTACTGTAAATAAAACACATGACGAATGCCAACTGTATACTAAATTATAGAATATGTAAATTCCCTGTGACATATCTAGAGCCTAGCTGTCTCTTTGATAATTGTGTGATATATTTGTAGCTATGATAGAGAAATCATAGTTCCACAATTGTCGCAAATTGTAATTTACAGTTGAGCGGTATATATGTAGAATATTTTCTACCCCATGTAATCATGTTGTGGATTCCACGGTGCTTATGAGGACGATTTGTCCTTCATAATTATGTACTATTTTAACATAATATAAAAAAAATAGTTCTTTCTTGTTAAAAAAAAAACCTTTCAAAATTTGAGATATCAAATCTACAGAAATATTTTAAAAAATTGCTCATCTATTTATCCGCGGAAATTGGTGGTTTATAATAATAATTTTTGGCATGGAATTTTCACTTGTAAACAACTCACCTTGCTTTAAAGAATGAGTATGGCTCCTAGATTTTGGCCATGTATTTCAATTGTTGCATGGTACTCTGATGAGAACCCATTTATCTACAACAACACCTTGAGTTTATAATGAGTTTACTAAGTTTTGATTTTGTGATTTTTCTAAATACATACTATATAAAAATATTCTAAGAATTTGGAATCCAATTAAATTCATAAACGCATTGGTCATTAAATACATAATAACTTTGCAACTTACACTGCTAGGGGCATCAAATGTTATGTCCAAAGCCTGCTTGTATTTCTCCATAGTATTAATACACATCATTTCCTACAGTAATCTGACTAGCTTTCGATTGTGGTCAATGTATGGATTACATTTAAAATGTTCAAATATTATTTTAAAAATTTATCTTAATCTTAATGGATTTTCCATGGAAAAATCAATGTGATAAACGTTTACACCTGTCTTTCCTGCATGCTTTTCCATGGCTGCTAGAGTTGCATTAAAACCATGTCTGTGAGCATCCATGATTTGAATTCAGAGAAAAAAAAATTAATGAAGAGAAGCTAATTGTAAATGTGTTAGAAAACCTGCACAGATGAATCTAGCTAGTAAACGTTGAACACACAGCTTTGCAAAGCAAAAACACTAAAAGAAAATTGAAAGAAGAAAAGAATGATTCATTAGAAAATAGGTTACAATGCTCATGATATAGCATTACTAGGTGAAGATCCCAATGTAATGCACCATAGTGGTGATCAATGAGAAGACTCAACACCTACAACAAGTTCCAGAGAGAACTAGCCAGTTACGGAGTGAAATAAGGAGCAAATCATGCAGAAGAACTAACCAGTTGCGGAGTTAAAGAATGAGAAAATCAAGGAGTAAATCATGCAGAATGAATCTTGCATGTAGTCGCATGCTCTAACTAAGAGTCTGCATGTAGGTGTGTAGTAGTTCCAACACCCCCCCTGAACACCACTATGGGGAAAAATAGAAAATGGGCCCTGGAAACTAAGGCCAAAGGTCACCCAAAATACAGTGCAACTTGTACTAAAATTGAGGAAAGAGGGAAAACCTCATGGGAAAAACCTCCCCTCAAAATACAATGTAATCAAAAGAAAAGAGGTAGAAAAGATAGTTGCTAAGAAATTGTGTCCTTCACTCCAAGACGATCGCATAGAGAGAGAAATTTCTACTCAGTGAATGTCTTGGTGAAGATGTCTATAGTTTGTTATGCTGAAGGATAGAACTATAAATAATTGACCCAATCATGTACTAAGTCTTTGATGTAGTGCATATGGATCTCTATGTGCTTCGTCCGTTTCCGCTGTAGTGGGTCCCTGCAAAATTTGAGAGTGCTTTGGTTGTCACACCAGATGACAATGGGCTAGTGGAACTGGACGCCCAACTCAGTGAGGAAGTGTTGTAGCCATAGAGCCTAAATGGTGATGTTGACTACTCCTTTGTACTCAGCCTCAGCTAAAGAGAGAGAAATAGCAGCCTGCTTCTTACTCGACCAACAGATAGGGCCAGATCCTAGACTGAGTGAATATTCGGAGGTGGACTTGTGATCAATGTTGTCTCTCACCCAATCAGAATCTGTGAAGACAAGGAGATTCAATGCAGTGCCTACTGCATAGTGAATCCCGAAGGTGATGGTGCCCTGCACATATCGGAGGATGTGCTTGGCAACATTCCAGTGTAGCTCATGCGGCTCCTACATGTATCTGGACACTACCACTACTGCATATGAGAGATCTGGTCTGGAGTGGGTGAGGTACAATAAGCTCCCCACTAGTTGTCAGTAGAGAGTGTTGTCAACTAATGGAGTGTCACCTCCATCCTCAAGGCAGACCCCAGACAGAAAAGGAGTCGGTGTTGGCTAGCAGTCAGTTATGTGAAATCTCTTGAGGAGATCCCGTGCATACTTAGCCTGAGAGAGTTTGATGCCCGTGGCATCCTGGCTGATCTCGAGACCAAGAAAGAAGTGTAATGGATCCATGTCCATCATCAAGAACCTATCATGCAAGGCCCTCTTGACTGTAGCAATCACTGAAGCCGAGTTGCCGGTGATTACGAGATCATCCACATACAAAACTAAGATAAGAAGAGAATCATGTGTCTTGAGCATGTAAACATTCAGATCAGACTTACATATTTCAAAGTTTTGTGATAAGAGAAAAGAATCCATCTTCGCATACTAAGCTCTCGGGGCCTGCTTAAGGCCATAGAGAGATTTCTTCATGTAGACCAAAGATGAATCCTGAATGAAACCATGTGGCTGCTCCATGTATATCTCCTCAAATAGGTCTCCGTGAAGAAAGTCATTCTTCACATCCATCTGATGTACTTCCCACCCCTGGGCAGCCGCAATGGCAAGTTTAAGGCGTATGGAAACCATCTTTGCTACTGGAGCAAAGGTCTCGTCATAATCAATGCCATTCAATTGTTGGAAGCCTTTGGCTACTAGCCTTGCTTCCCGTCTGGTGATTTGCCCATTTGCAGCACTCTTGGTCCTGTAGACCCATTTGCATCGAACAAGTTTCCTTCCTGAAGGAAGGGGGACCAAATCCCAAGTTTGGTTCTTGAGGAGGGAGTTATACTCCTCCTCCATGGCGGACTCCCAAGATGGATGCCCAACAGTCCCAGCATAAGATTGTGGATCAGAAGACTGAACCAAATGACAATGCCAGGATGGTAATGGTTTAGTGGCAGTGAGGACAAGAGGAGGCTCAATAAAATTTTAGCTAGTCCTTTGCCGATCAGAATTATCCCCCACAAGACCATTTCTAGTAGTTGGGTGGTCTTGTGCATATATCTCACGTAATCTCCTCGTTCTCTGATTTATGACAGGGGAATATGATACACTGTTGGAAGCCCGATCTGGGCTTGGATGGGGATCATCATTTGCATGCACTGGATTTGTATCTGAAGACTTTGTCTCTGCATCTGCATGCTCTACCGTGGCATCTGCATGCTCTGTATCCGCATCTGAGTGTACTGAGTCATCATCTCGGACATGAGGTAGATAAAAGGTGTCTGCATGTGGCACTTGAGGTGCATGCGAGATACTTTCCTCAAATTTGACACTTCGCTCAATGATGAGCTTGTCTGTAGAGGAAATCAAGAGTCGGTATCCCTTCACACCATCAGGGTATCCGACAAAGATGCACTCAATTCTCTGTGGATCAAGAGCTTTCCTCTTTTCACAAGGGATCTTGGCCTATGCTCTGGAGCCAAAAACACATAAGTGGGTGACCTCTGGTTTAGTGTTGCTCCAAGCCTCAAAGGGGGTCTGATCCTTGATAGACCTATGAGGAGATCTGTTCTGGATGTAGTTAGCACAATTAAGTGCTTCAGCCCATAGCTTATGAGGCAGTGACTTAGCATGCAACATGCAAGAAGCCATCTCTTTGAGAGATCGGTTCTTTCTCATTCTGTTGCGGAGTGTCTGGAACTGTGTACTGCAACTGTATGCTGGATTTAAGGCAAAGGTTCCGAAGTGCTGTGTTAACATATTGCCCCACATTGTCTATATGGAGGGTTTTGATCTTTCTCTCTGACTGTGTCTCAACTAGTGCTTTGAAATCTTCAAAGTGTGCAAAAACTTTAGATTTGGCCCTAAGAAGATACACCCAAGTATACCGTGAGAAATCATCAATAAATGTAAGCACATACCTTGCTTTGTTGATGGAAGGATGAGGAAAAGGCCCCATGAGATCACTATGGATCAGATCTAGAGGAGAGGATGCCCTGTGAGTCTTGCTGGTGTTAAACGTTTCTCTGGGATGTTTGCCAAGGACACACCCTTCACAAACTCCTTTGGAGAAACTGATATTTGGAAAACCTTCCACCATCTCATTCTTGCTTAGCTGCTGCATATACCTATAATTTAAGTGACCAAACCTCTCGTGCCAAAGCCTACTACTATCATCAGCATGTGTAAGCAATAAGGAGGTTTTAGATTCAACAAATTTAAAAAATGTATACAGTCTACCTCCATTGTTTACCTCACCAGTTGAAATTTTGGGGCTGCTATGTAGATCATATATGTTCACTGCATCTGGAGTGAATTCCACTCTCTTTCTAGTGCTGGAATGAGTGATCTGATAAATTTAAATCAGGTTTACCGAAAGTTTTGGAACATGAAGCACATCTTCAAAGCTTCCGTGTAAAAGTTCCACTCTACATTTTCCGGTGACCTCAATAGGTGAGTCATCTCCCATGAGGATGGGAGGTCATTTGCATGCATCCAAAGAGGAATAGACTTCCTTTGCAGTAGCCATATGATGTGATGCACCGGAATCTATAATCCATGCATCAGGAGAAGAATTAATTGCAACTAAAGCATGAAAATTGTTACCTTTCCCATGTGGCGGATCCTCAGTTTTCTTCTTGGCGCCCTGAGGGATGTGGTCCCCAAGGTGGTGCTGTTGAAGGATTTCTACCATTTAGTCAATTTCTTTCTTCATGCAAGAGGATTCTGGATGGAATCCTCTTTGACAGTAGGTGCATCTGTTTCCTTTCTTCCCTTTCTCATTTCTTGAGCCGGAGGAGTCATTGAAGGGCTTGGCGTACCTTTCCTTCTTTGAATGGGAATGCGCTTTTCCCTTGTCTTTTTGCTGCTAATTTTTCTGATTTGAATCAGATCTGTGATTTTTATTGTGGCTTCCATCATGCACAACAAGTGCATGCGATTTTGGAGGTTTGATTTTCCCCATGCCAATGAGTTTGTCTTGCTCAAAAATAAGAGACTCCATAAATTCTTTGAGAGAAGGCATAGTGTAGGATTTACCTGTTGCGAGCCTTACTGAATGAAATGTAGACACAAAGATGAAGTATTCCACTCCAAGCTTTGACATAATAGAGAGAACTTGGCAACTCTCCTCCTTGGATTTTCCAATTCCACAACCCTTGAGTTGCAACAATAGATCATTATATTTGGTGAAGAACTCTTGAATTCTGTCATAGTTCTGTGGATCCAATGAGAGCAGCTCCACTTCGAGCAGATGTCCTTTCATCTCATCCTATTTCCCGTAGAGATCTTCAACCTTTTTCCAAATTTCATTGGGAGTATTACAAGAAGATAGATGAAACTGCAACTCTGGAGAGATGCACATGCATATGGATCCGTGGGCCTCATCCATACGGTTGAGGTACTTGGATTTCTCTATGGCTGAAGTGGGTTCCACTTCTGTAGCCATGGTAATCTTTTACAACCCTTTATGACGAAGGTATTGAGCCATTTGGTCCTTCCATTCGTGATAGTTGTACGGTGTAAGGATCAATGCTTGGGAAACTCCATTTTTCTGTCGATCTTCGATCTCCAAGCTGTAATACCTACAAAACAAAGTACTGTTGTGCCTTTTATCTAGCAACCTGTGGGCTCTGATACCATGTAAATGTGTTAGAAAACCTGCACAGATGAATCTAGCTAGTAAAGGTTGAACACACGACTTTGCAGAGCAAAAACACTAAAAGAAAATCGAAAGAAGAAAAGAATGACTCATTAGAAAATAGGTTACAATGCTCATGATATAGCATTACTGGGTGAAGATCCCAAGGTAATGCACCATAGTGGTGATCAATGAGAAGACTCAACACCTACAACAAGTTCCGGAGAGAACTAGCCAGTTACAGAGTGAAAGAAGGAGCAAATCAGGGAGTAAATCATGCAGAAGAACTAACGAGTTGCAGAGTTAAAGAAGGAGCAAATCAAGGAGTAAATCATGCAGAAGGAATCTTGCATGTAGTCGCATGCTCTAACTAAGAGTTCGCATGTAGGTGTGTGGTAGTTCCAACAATAATCTCAAAGGATTAGGAAACAATTCTCCACATTATGTTATGGATACTCACTAGATCTATCACAGTATCTGAATTGCCCAACAAGGATGGTATTTAACCTTTGCCATGGTACGTAATGACTGGATCAATCATTGTACAATTTGAATAGTCGATTTAGCTGCTGGTGTCAGATAACATTAACACTCACTTAGATTCCACAAATAGTTATACTTATCGATGGCATTCAATCCATTCATGAAAAGTTTTCTTGCTTGTGCTTTCAATAAAAGCGGGACGACCGATAACTACTGGTAAATCTTCCCTCACATTAACTATTATCATCTCGCCCATTGCCTTGTTGGATGCTTATGTATCTTGCAATCCGTATGATCTTGCCCTGTAAAACAACAGTGTCATGACTATATAGATAGAAAACTTGAACACTCAAATTGAACCATTTAATTTAATTCCAATAATGATAAAATTGATAGTTCTATTTTTTTTTTAAAGCTTGAGATCCTTTTTTTCCTTTTTCATGTTCAATTTCAAGTAATAGCATGTTAACATTTAACTAATAACATATTTAACTCATAAATATATTAATTTAGAATCTTTGAAATATTTTTTCCATGTTCAATTTCAACTAATAACATGTTAACATTTTACTAATAACATATTTAACTCATAAGTATATTAATTTAGAAACAAACAAGAATGTTAAGAAATGTCTTACCTTTATTTAAAACTAGACTGTAATATTTTAAATTTCAGCTATTAACATGTTTAATTTATAAATTACATTGATTTGAAAAAATCTTGAACATCTTGCCTTTTCTTCAAAATTAGGCTAAATAATATATTAATAAAGCATAAAAAATTATAAATATGTATTAGCTTAAAAAAATATAAATATGTGTTGAACTATATAAATGTATATTTCAAAAATATTTCTGAATTTAGGACCTAGTAACTAAATTAATCATTTAAACATTAAATTATTCTTATTTATTAAATTCCAAAATAATTCATAAATTCACTAACTATTGAAAAATGGTATTCAGTACACTATAAGTAACACAAACAAAAATCTTTATAATGTTACATTTCCATTCCCAAATCTTTCATCCTTTGAGCGACTTTCGCTTTTTTCAAGTACATTTGAAAATTCATTCTCAAAATCTTGGAGAGCATTCTTTGCCCAATGAAATTCAGCTTGGATGCCCAGTTGGAAGAGAGCGGCTATATTGTACCCCGGCTGAAACGAACCCTCTAGTGATTGAACTTGTAACTGTCTATTGACATATGCTGTAATGAAATGAAGATTTACATGCCAGTGCAACGGATGATGAGATCGATGAGTTTCTAAAATTTAAAACTGAGATGAAATCGATGGGTTACGGGTAGAGATGTGCATGGAAATTTGGGACTTCTGCAGAATTTGCCAAACTCCAAAAGGCGAGTAATTTCTTTTTGTTCGTTTCGAAGGCCACATCATATCTGTTAAAAAGCATGATTTTAATTGTATATGTGGTGAGAAGATTGCACCTGACATGAAAAGTAAATGTACAGACAAAAGAATTATATATATATATATATATATATATATATATATAAAAAGTCACATTCACCGAAATCGTTTCTATAACATGAAAATCTGATATATAATTTTGTTAGAATAAAATGGTTATGTATAACTCTTATATATTTCATATTTTTAAAATAATACAAATACTTTTAATCAAATGTTGCGGTGGATAAACTCTGCTAATGTTTATTGTTTCATTGATCAAATGTAATTACATATATACATGCACACACACACATTGTTGGTTGAGGAAATCTCTCAACCACACATCAAACTAGGAAATGGATCCTAACTACTAGGAACATGCTCTTTTACTTAGTATGAATCACAACTAGAGACAAGTAGGAATTAGATATTTCAACACTCCCTCGTAATGAGTACTTGTTTGGATATCAGTTTGCAAAGTCTACGTCTGGTCCAATTTTGTAATCACACCTTGTACCTTGTTCGTTCAATTGTAGGTGTTCATATAAAGGAACAACCATCTACCGGAATGCATGGGTTCCCAACCGCTGCAACCGCCAGTCTACTAGGAAGTCCTTCACATACATGGTTCATCCACCTCTTAATGAACTTTCTTTGACTTGGTCCATTACACTATGAGATATGTTACATCTCTCAATTCCCCATTAATCGAAGACTCAATTCTCCGATTACATATCAAGCTTATATACGAGTACACCTGCCACCCTTGTATCTACCTAGTGGTTGATTCCACAATTTGATGTCTCTAGAGAACACATAACAAAGGGGTATGCATGCCTCTCCGGGTCTTACAATCATATGCCCTTTTTAATATACTCCAAGCTTAAGAAGATGCTAGGTACATAAAACATTTTAGGGACCACAACTGTCCAATGTGTGACTCACACTTTATCACAATCATGAGTCTATTCTACAAACTCAAACAACCTACTCAAGCAAATTTAGTTGTCCATTATCCTTTAATCACTTCCTGTTCTTGCACCTCATCTTTTGATTACATCTTGGACATCTTTATCTTTGTCAATGAAATATTGAATTCTATGCTTACCCTGTCATTTGTTAGTCTCGCGAATTCTAACCAAATAACCTTACCTAAATTTAGCTAACTAGCCTCAATAAGTGCAATGATTTAATTCATGATTCCAATGACAAAATAAAGTAAAATAATTTTTTTACTATGATCTCAACATATTGTCATAGCTCCAATAGCTGGCCATACCTATTAAGCTATGCACAAAATCACCTCTTTCAAAGAAATTCCAAGATGGTCTTCTTCCCATAGATGGAGACCTGATTCGAACTTACTAGAAGAGAGAGCAGCTTGAGCATGTTTACCACGCGCTCAGGGAAGAATTTGACACAGTTCCCAATAAGATCCCACGTTCCCCAAAAATATCACTCCTGTACTCATCCTCCAGAATGGTTGCAAATGTTAATATGCTTGCCCTGCACATACAGGCGCCTCACAGATGGCCCCATGCCCTTCGGACACACGGCTATCACACTCATGTTCTTCGGGAAGTCATCCCCACAAGACCGCAAATGACCCCCTTAGCTGCTCCGTGGGGGAAACTGTGTTGCAGACCTGGAGAAGTTGACGATTTCTAAGCCCAACCAGGGATTTCGTCTTCCCCTCTTACCCCACCTCCACCAGCTCACGGTAGAGTGAGATCACTCCGCCGATGATGCAGGTAGCCGACTCTGTGGCAAGCGGTTCGTCAACTCGCTACAACCGTTGGCCCTCGAACAATATTCGGCCCTCTTTCATGCCACAAGAACTGCAGAAACCGTGTTCAATCCTCGCTGACCGTGAATGCTGTGAAGGGAGGGGGGCTGATTAACCAACCAACAGATGCTTGGTTTTCCTTAAATGACCAGAACGTTGTTATGGATGTGGTTGATTCCCCTTATGGCGCCTTTAATTTGTAGTCTATGTCCCTTTTGCAAACTGGATCTATCCTTTCTGCTGGCGTGCTCCCATAAATTGTAGAGAACCCCGTTATTTTGTCTAGGATTTTCCTTAAGGGCGCCTTCAGATAGATCGCATGTCTCCCTTCAAGCACTGGGTACCTAAAGGAACCTTCCAGACTTCTGCTCCTCGGATGACTATATATATGTTGCTCTTCCTATAAAGGCTTATGCGTGATCATCACCCTTTACTACTTCCGAAAACATTGCCCACGTCGATTGTGAGACTATTCGGCCTTGGTGACCCCTACACGGTCCTCGTGCAGCGCAACGACTGGTAACTACTGCGGTATGGTAGTTTTCCCTACTAACAAATCTTGGCGACGTAGCTTTGCAGATCTTTAGCAATGGAAAAATGTTGTAGACAAACTTGATCTTGCTCCTCTCAATTGTATGATCCTGAAGTGCCCAAATAGAACTCAGATCTGATAAGGGTTCGATGGCCTTGGATGATTAGATCTTGTACAATATTCTTAGAACCAATCAAAATGTTGTAGACAAACTTGATCTTGCTCCTCTCAATTGTGTCGGGAATTTTTGGTTATTCTAAACAAAATACAGTGGAAAAATCCTCAGTTTCCACTGTTGAGAATTTTCTGATAAATTCCGAAACAACAAAAATATGAACAGAGAGCAATACTCTGTTTTCTGATAATTCAAAAACACAAGAACAGAGCATAAAATAATACTCTACTTTGCCTCAGGATCAAAAACTGATCAAAATAATACTCTGTCTTTGACACAGAAAAATACTCTGTTTTTAACTCAGAAAAACAGAAAAATTCGTTCTCTGGAAACGGTGTTGCAGCAACACAGTTTTTTTTTCAGTTGCTGTAACTTGTGTTGCAGCAACGCTGTTCGTGGTGTTGCAGCAACGTAAATTTTTTCAGTTGCTGTTCGTGGTGTTGCAGCAACGTAAATTTTTGGTGTTGCAGCAACGTAACTTTTGACGTCAAGTATTTTTTGAGTTACGGTGTAACAGCAACGGGGATTTTTGACGTCAAGTATTTTTCGACTTACGGTGTAACAGCAACAGGCAAAAAGAAACTTCTATTTATGAACGATAAACTAACTGATAAAATAAGTCTTCCTCACGTAGAGGGATCTTCACAAAATATTATGCTAAAAAGCATCTTCCTCTTGACAGAGGGATTACAACAGGAACGTTTCAGTTCCACAAAACAACTATCTCAGAAAACTTCAGCACTGCTGTGCAATACAAAAAAAACTCTCTTGTTCTACATTGATGTGTGTTACAAAAGGACTTTCAATCTATTTCCTCTCTCTTACTTTTCAATCCATGCACTGCTGTGCAAAAGGGCTTCATTCATGTGAGCTCATGCTGCTGCACATTCTTTCTTAAAAACACAGAAATTACATTCCAGCGCTGCTGTGCTATATTGCTGAGTACCTAACACTGTTGTGGCTCTACACATATATATAGTGCAGGAAGCGGTCATAATTTATCCATCAACCGCCTCAACTCTCTGACAGAGTCTCTGCTGCACATAATGAACAAATCTGATCTTTTGCTGTATTTCTTGAGTCGGTTGTGCTGAAACCCAAGACTGATAAATGTTGCGGCTGGCTCGAGGCTGGTACTTTCCTTCTCGGCCATGCTTCTTCTTTAATGCTGTTTGGTGAGCAGTTATGGCGCAGAGCCCAGATCTGATCTTCCTCCTCCTTTGGGAACACAAACAAGCAAACGGTGAAAAGACACTTATGGCGGTGGCGTGAATAAGCCGAAACAAATAATGGCTGTTGGATTAAAGACAGATGGACTATTGGGATTGTTTGCAGGTGAGGGTGCGGTTTCTGTTCAACTATTGCTGCAGTTGAAATTACATTCCAAGTATGATCCTGAAGTGCCCAAATAGAACTCAGATCTGATAAGGGTTCGATGGCCTTGGATGATTAGATCTTGTACAATATTCTTAGAACCAATCCACAATCAGTTCCACAGGCACTTGAGCAATCACAATGTAGATCGGTCCTTTTCTAGACGCTGAATCCACCCACGCAACGCCATCACACCACTCATGATCTCTTTGCGATCCTTACTAAAATCCCAACAGCCACACACAGAAAACACCAAACTCTTTATTTTCGTCAGCCAATGAGGGGCCAAACCCACGAGGGGCTAGTCCTCAAGGCTCTGATACCATGATAAACTCTGATAATGTCTATCGTTTCATTGATCAAATGTAATTACATATATACATGCACACACAATCTGTTAGTTGAGAAAATCTCTTAAGCACACACCAAACTAGGAAACAGACCCTAACTACTAGGAACAAACTCTTTTATTTAGTAAGAATCACAACTAGAGACAAGTAGGAATAATATATTCCAATAGTGGTGGCCGCCTACCTCACAGTAATGTCCACTTCCTTTGTTAACACATCAACCATATTTTTTTCAATTCCGAGATTTGTTTCGTCATGTCTCCAGCAACAAGGACCAATGTTTTCATCATGAATTCCTGGAATTCATTGCCATGAATTTTATGCACTAAGTGTTTAGAACCTAATTTTCACAAACTATTAGAGATGAAATTAGCATAGCATAAGTGTGCATTATTCAAAAGTGATTAGTCTACAGAAACGACTAATCTCAATTATATTGAAGAGAATACTTATCTTACTTCATTCATCCATCTATTTAACTCAGACATGGAGTCGTCAACCCTGATTATCAAATACAAATTTCCCACCTCTCATTGCATCCTCTGCATTTTTTCTATCAACGCTTCACATATAAAGAAATAACATTCATATGTCCTGTAAGCTTTTCAAACTATGCTTGAGGCGATCTAGGAACGAACTATAACTGACTATCATATTGAATTGTAAGTAACTAATAGCAGTGTTCAATCCAATGTTGTCCACTATTTCTATCATGTAGCACTAAATTAAGTGACTCACGATGGCACATGTGGCAAGGGAGAGAATTCTTTTCAAAGAGAAATGCCTCAAAGCTTAATTAATTTAAAATAAATTTTAAAAAATACATTGTAAAGCTATAAGAAACCTTCATCCATAACAATTAAAAATTAAATGTTTCAAGTTTATAATTTTCATGTTTGTTAATAATTGTTACAAGGTTTATCATTGCCCTTTGCCCCACCCAGTGCCATGTTAGGGTTTTTTGAACAGATCTTACATATGCAACATATCTGAAATCAGAATTGGATCCACTATTTAATTTCACACCCGTGTATATTTTGAATAAACTCCATAATGAAAGAGCAATTGTATTAATGATAAAATCACTTATTTATACATGTGCAATCTAGGTATGAGGCAATTTTGTCTCAGTAAAAATAGAATATGAACGTAATTACATATTGTCCAATAACAATCTTGAAGGATTAGTAAACATTTCCCCCTTAATTTGAAAGGACATCTGACATGTTGAGTAACATTAAGAACTTTTCAAACTTTTCACATTCTAGTGCCTTTTTAAATATGTTCATGATCTGCTCTGAAGTAGGACAATGTGTCACATGAATAACTTTGACCTCTACATATTTCCGAATCAAGCGATATTTGAGGCTAATATGCTTTCTTGGCCAACTGAATTGCAAAAGATTTGTCAACGAGTAGTGGAGTTGAAGCCTTTTGTTTCTTGTGCAAGTCTTCAAGTATTTTGCAAAGCCAATGGTTTATTTTGTAGCTTGAGTTGTTGCAACATATTCAACTTTGGTGGTAGAATCAGCTGGAACAGATTGCTTGCATGATCTCCAACTTATGGCTGCTTATTGTTGGCATGAAAGCGTCACCAGGGAGAAAATACCCTGGGTTCAGACACAAAGGGCCAATAATGGTCTGATTTAGCCTAGTACAACACTAACATTTTCACCTTACCCAAAGGGTAATGAGTATCACCCGAGGTGTGCCACAACTAGAAGTAAGAATGGTTCAGCATGGGGTCAAGGAAGCACCAACTGAGGCATAATCTAATAATAAGAGTATATCCATTACACGCGAAACATATATAACATCATAATGATTACACAAGAACTATTAAATACGTGCATTTGATAGAACATTTAAATTTTTTAGAAACTCATCATAAGAGGGGATCCATACATTTCATGATTCACAACTAGTCTAACTTTCTTTCTATTAACTTAACAATAAAACAATACAACATATCTTTGGCATTCACCACAAGAAACTACAAGGAATACCTAGATCAAGTCCATGGGTTTGATCTCAACCTCAAGGGCCAAATTCACATGGATTCCTGCGTCCTACTACATGTCTACCACAACCAGATATTTTTCCGCCAGTTCCAACAGCCTTGCTAACTATCCCATTCACCACCCAACCTCTCTTATTTTTTGGCCCTCTCCTTTTATATTGCTTTCTTCGACCTGAACTGATAGTTCTGGCTCAGCTACTCTTTCACCTTCCCACCCACTCAACTAACTTTGTCTTCCACTCCCACCTTGTCGCAAGTCTTGCGCAACTATCTGTTCCTATCTTGTTGTCCAATTGACTCTTCCGCAAGCTAACCGTTGCTGCCACCCACTTCCTGCTCATCCCTCGGTCAACCAAAATTGCTCAAAACCTTTTCAAAATTAAATTAAGGCCCCAACAGGCCTTGACCACAATCCTTTGACATGTCCCTGAGTCAATTCATTTCGACCTCAATTGTTTCTGCTGGTATTTCCATTGGTTCTACGGGTGGTGGTTTTACTGTCAACTACGCTAGTTACACTGATGGTTGGTCTAGTGATTCTTTTACCTTGGTTATTTCTCACGAAGTGGCATCTGTCTCTACTACCCTTTCTTGCATCTAAGGGTCCCCCATTCCAAATGAAGGCTCCAACTCCAGAACACTAGCCATGGTCTGCTTCGTGAACTGTCTATATCTTTGAATGGAAGTGTCCCATCGCACGAGGATTGCGTCAACGCATTGAGCAAATGCCTCAGCCGATTTCGTCTTTAGCTCTGTGGGCCATTGGTTTTGCAGGTCACTCCTTTTTTGTCCACTGGAGTCACACACCTCCTTCAGAGTTAGAACCTACATATGAACTGATGGCTATAGATCTATGATTACCTTCTTCCTCTTTGCGGACTCTCCTCAATGTGATCAACTTGGATGTGAATGGCATCAATTTGGTCATTGATCTGCTACAATTCAGTGGGGTCTGTACAATCCTTTGTGCTAGCAAATAGAGTCTGTATTTTCTCTCTCATCCGATAGACTGAGTGATTCTTGAGCGTGAGGCTTCTTGGTCAAACATGGACTTTGTTCATTAGAGCATAGCCGTCGACAAGGGCATCTGCTAAGGATTGTTTCTTTGCATATCCTTAGGCAATTTTTCCCTCGATCGTTCTTATGTAGATCTCCACTGGGTCTAACAGTGCAAACCTCACTATCCCCAACTTCTTCTTCATGTCTTTATTGGTAGCTACCAGGTTCAATCATGTCACCCGGATGTGATCACAACATTTTACCCACGTGCACGTCGTGATGTCTGCCGACGCCTTTGTGTTTGCCTCAATAATTGTTGGCCACAATGTCTGGAACGCTATGTGATTTGATCAACCTGGGCTTACAAATCTGATTTTTCTTGTTGCGGGTGATCACGCCCTTCTGTTACTTCCTGTAACTTCCTTGCTTGTTGTTCATGTTCCTTGGCCAGCTCCTCATGGATCCTTTCGACCTTGTGCATTGGTTGCTGTATAAATGTAAATAACTGGGCTGATGACCAGTGCTGAAGTGTGTCAACCTGCATTGTATTGGGTTCAGGGAACTTTTGTTGGATGGGTAGGCCGCTGACGATGGATTTGTTAGAGTGGGATGTGGGCGAATGAACTTGCTGTGACTGTGGAGTGGCTGGAATGATGCTAGGGTTTGGGACTATTGTGATATTTATAGGGGAAGGTGGTAGGTATGGTTGAATCCTTGTTTTCGACATAATAATATCTATGCTTCCTCCTGTGGTGGGTCTGACGCAAGCATTGGTGGTGAAAGTGATGTTGCTTGCATTCCATTCACAAGAGTGGTTCCCTCTGTCCACTTGGCTGACTAAACTTCCATTTCCTCAGTCTTCCTTTGCCGGCCTACCGAGAGGGTCTTTGACAGGGTTGCGGAGGTGGAGGTTGTGTGCAGGGAAGACTCTCGCGACTGAGGTAAAGCGGTGGAAATGGAGGGGATATCCTCAACTATGGGGCCTGCAGAGACTGAATGCTCGGTCTCATCAGTGAGGTTGACAATGAGGGCTAGTGCGAAATTTTTTGTCTTTTTGGCAGTCAGACTGCAGACAACTTGTTTTTTCTTTAGCTTGGGGACCGTTGGATGGGAGGGAGCCTAGGCTACCTCAGTGGGGAGTTTCATGCCTAGCGGGGTTGTTATAATAGGAGAAAACATGGTAGAGCCCTGAAATTGGAAAGGATAATTTCTCTCACCTGATTAGAAACTGGAAATTGTTCATTTCAGTTCAAACATCTTCCCCTCCATCTAAAGCACTATTGACTAGATTTCATCATTAGATGGTTGCTTCCTATTGCTCTCTAGCACATCTCCGCCTTATGCTTTTTGCTTCAAGGCTCTGAAAAGATAGTTGTATTTCTCGTCTATGATTTCATAGGCCACTCGTAACCATGATCCCACCTCTTTCTGCATCACTTCTACCGTTAGTACAAATCTCTGTGGCCTCATCTTAAACTTCTTTGGGTGAACACACTGTAGCCTCAGATAGGTGTGTGGATGTGAGGCCCCAAACCAGAGCTCTTCTGAGAATTCATCTACAAGAGTCTTTGGTATCCTCTCCTGCAACCTTATGGTCGCCAACATCTTCTAGTACCAATCCTTGAAAGCTATTTCATTTATCTCCTTCATGCTGGGGTCTCCCAATGCCCTCCATGGGTCATAACAGAGAACTATTGGTTGGCCTTTGAAGTTGGTCACCAATTCCTTCTTCTTCGGCGAATTCCACTTCCACATTGCCAATGACATCAAAATGTACCCAAACACAAAACTAGTACCCCGCCTGTACACATCTTCACCAGCATCAAATAGCTCGTTGAGGACAAATGTGGACCAATTCAGTACCTCTCCCTGGAAACAATGTTCTGCCACCGAAATGGTGCCCAATGTGAATTTGTTCTTTGTAAAGTGACACATTGTTTGGCTTGCTATGAGGTAGTAGGAAAGCTTGATGTCGACCTTGTTGATTATATCCAGCTTCCCTCCTTTCCCACCCTTCTCAGTCCCATATATAGCATAGATATTATCCTCAGACTGCATCTTGGCTCTCTTAGCCCATGTATGGAATGTTGAACTAACTGTGTTCCCTCCTGTGTACAGCCCTGTTAGTCGACTAATATCCTCCACATGGATGGGATACTCCTTGTCCAACCACAGTGATCCTCCGTGCATCTTGCTTGCTAAAATTTTGGTACACTACATTGCGGCGATTTGAGTGTCGAACACAGGTAAACTCCTCAAATGGAGTAATGTCAATCTCTGTAGCCCTTTAAACTCCTCCCTGACCCTAGAGGTCTTCGTGCCATTGTCCTTCTGGAAATGCTTTGTATAAACTTCTATTTTCATGGCTGGAAACTGGAAACAGTCTGTAAAATCATTGTCGACCAAATTCACCTTCTCATATTTGACATATAGGTTATTGACCACTACAATTCTTTCATCTAATGTGTCCTGTGGGACAGATACAATTCCTTTCACCATCTCCTTTCGCATGTGATAAACAATCTGAACATGAGGTTTCCTACTTCTCTGTCTCTGCAACTGTTATTCTCAGTGGCTCTATAATCCTTCTACTATCTGCAATTGAAGTTCTGGAATGCCCCTCATTATCCTGCGAATTTAAGTAGCTAGATCTGACACGACGTTTCCTGACTGACTAGACCTTAGCAAGTAATTTCTCCCACAACTTTCCCATGTGTTCTAGCTATACCTTGCCACCGTTGGGTGACCTGGATGTGACAACCATGACGTGGAATAGGAAAGTACAAGTGGGCCACATGGCGTATTTATCTTTCCATGACGGGGTTATTTATTAACTAATTGTGTACTTAATGGGGAAAGATTTTGAGGCTCTTACTTTGACAGTTGCATTATTAGTTACTTTGTAGGGGAATGACTATCAGTACGATAGAAAGGATGGGTACAGCGTGTGATAATAATTTCTGGAAAAGGTGCATGCCTACGTGTACCTTGTTGATCGGGATTACATGTGTGACTACTAACTCTACTTCTTCTTTCTCACCTCGACCAAAAATTGGTTGTTGCGTGCTGATGTTTTTGTCACAACATTATTGTCCTTTTGCTCATTTTTATGACATGACTAGACTGAACCTAGTGGTCTTTTTTTTTTGAATTATGCATTGTAGAAGGGTTTCAAGCATGCACCATTCACCCATCCATGTAGTAGGAAATTCTGAAACTTTCTATCATAGAGGAGTACATGTTCCCCTATTTCAAAATACTTCTTATTGATATGCTTATCATGCCAAGATTTTTGCCTTCTGCTCCACTGACTGATGAAACTTGGCCAAGAAGCGAGTTTCGTCAAGTTCCAACAACTGACTTAGTCTGTCCTGCAAGGCTATGTTGCTCGACATTCCTGTGGCTTCAGATATGAGCATAGTTGGTAATATAAATTCTGTTGGAACCACAACCTCCCTTCCTTATTCTAGCGGAAACAGAGTTTTCTTATGAAGTCTCTTTACAGTTGTCCTATATGGCCATAAAGTTGTGGGAATTCTTTCATCCCAATCATCCTTGTTGGCCTACACAAGTGTTGTTATCCCTTTATCTAGGATTTTTTTGAATGATTCCACTGCGATGTTAGCCTATGAGTGATAGGGACTACTCTTGTTATGCTGAATCATGAAGTTCCTCAGCAGTGTCTCAATGGTTTCATTCTGAAAGTGCATTCCCTGGTCACTTGTGAGGCTCGTCGAGCATCCAAACCTTGAAATTATGTTCTCAAAAATAAACTATGTAGCTGTTTCCACTATACAGTCTTTGATGGCTACTGCTTCTGCCCACTAAGTGAGGTATTTTGTTGTTGTTATTATGTATCTCGCTTGAAAGTGCCCCATCGGTGGTGTAATGGGTCCAATGAAATCTACTGCCCATTTATCAATGATTTGCACTATGTGGACAAGGTCTAGGGGAAGCTCATCCCGTCGCAAAGGCTTTCTAACCCTTTGATAGACATCACAACTCTTGGAAAATTATTTAGAATCTTTATGAATAGTTGGCCACTAGATCCCTATGTGTAGTATCTTTCTTGCAGTGGCTTTACCTCCCACATGGCCTCCTACAACCCTAGCATTGTATTCCCATAGCACATCATTTATTTGATGTTGGAGGATGCAACACCTCAGTATCTGCTTGAAGCCCATCTTGTAGAGGTGTCTTGCGATCAGCTGGTAATCTGTTTCCATTACTACCAAGTGTCATCTTTGTGCCACCGTATGTCCTTCTGGGAAATGACCTATTGATAATAATGTGGAGATCTCTTCTAGGTGGTTTGGGATTGCTGCTATTCTGAATAAGTCGGCGTCAGGCAACCGATCATCCACTACTCCTTCATTCTCCCCTGTCTCTAGTAGCAGGAGGCGGTCTAGTCCCACATTCAGTCTATCAGGTTTTATGACCACCTCGAAAGTGAATTCCTGGAACAACAACAGCCATCGGCATATTCTCCTTTCTATTACTATCTTGTTTACCATGTATTTGAGTACGTATTGGTCTGTAAATAATTTGAATGATGCGCCCAATAAATAATTCCTGAATTTTTGGATAGAATAAACCATTTCCTCGTCTTCTCTCTCGGTTTTTGTGTAGTTACTCTCTGCAGTTGAGAGTTTTCTGCTAGCATAGTACACTGGGTGGTCCATATTCTTCTCCCTTGGCTATGCTAAAACCACTCCCAACACTATTCTTGACACGTCGATGTGCACATGGAACATTTCATTCCAATTGGGATATACGAGTATCGGTGCACTTACTAGTCTTTCCTTTAACTTATTCGAAGTTGTCTGATAGTCCTCCTTCAAAACGAACTCTATTTTCTTCAGCAATTTTTCCAATGGAGCTGTGTCTGATGCATAGTTCCTGATGAATCATCGGTAGTACCATGTGTGACCTAGAGTTGATCTTAGTTGTTTTAGGTTGTGTGGTGGTTCCATGTGGACAATTGTCGCAACATTCATTGGGTCAACACATACTCCATCCTTGCAGACGATATGGCCTAGTAGTCTCCCAAACAGGACTATGACGATACATTTCTTGAGGTTTAAAGAAATCTGTAGTTTCCTACACCTATCAAACATTACTCTTAATAAGATGGTGTGCTATTTTAACAAACTATACACTGTCCATTAATAGATGTACACCACTGAAAATTTGTTAATATAGTCTCAGAATGCAGCTATGACAATCCTTCAGAAGACTGCTGGTGCATTCTTTAGTCTGAAGGACATCACATTGTATGCATATGAACCCCACTCAGTAGTGAATGTTGTTTTTGTTTTATTGTCTTCAGCTATTTGAATTTGGTGGTACCCCAAATATCCATCTGTGAACAAATATGCTTCCTTTCTCGCTACATTTTCTAGGACTTCATCACTGAAAGGCATCAGGAATGGGTCATGCAAACGTGCATTGTTAAGGCTTCTGTAATCAACACATACTCTGATCTTGGTTGCATCCTTTTTGTTCTCTATGACTATAGGGATTATCCACTCAGCTTCATCTACCAGAAATATAATTCCTTCTTCCAACATTTTTTTGATCTCTTTCTTAACTTTATCCTTCACCCTTGGGTTTAATTTGTACAGTTTATGCTTTACAAGTCGGGCATCTAGTCTCAATACAATCTCCATTTTCCCTATATTTCATTTTATCCCCATCAACTCTGCTACTTAGGCTAGGAACAGGTCCTGATATTCTTGTAATAGGTCAAAATAGCTTTTGTGGTATGTCTATCCCAATAGTCTCCCACATATGTTATTTCGGGCTTGTCCTCCATTCCAAAATTACACAAATGAACAATTCCTAGATGATTCAAATGACAAAACCTCCTTTATATATATAGGAGTCTATGGAGTCACAATATAACCCAGCTAACCTAACAATAATAATATAAAGCCACAAAAATAACAATAGAGGGATTCTATGGGGTAATAGGGGCTCAACAATATTAATAAGGGATACAACTACAATAGTAATGGGGTAATCACTAGTATCATAGGGACCTAACATGCCCCTCTCCTTCAAAAAAGTGTTGTCCTCAACACTTGAGTAGTTCTGGATGCTTCTGTATGAAATTCTCATCCTCCCATGTGGAATCTTCAGCGGACAAGTTCTTCCACTTGATGAGATACTCCGAAATTGATCGATTTCGTAGCTGTCGAGTTCTTGTTTCTATGATTGCTTCGGGTTCCAATATAATTTTTCCTTCCTCGTCAAGTTCTGGTAATATTGTTTGAACTGGGAGCTTGTCGCCCATAACCTTCTTTAAACATGAAACATGGAAAACTGGCTACACTCGAGACGTTGCAGGAAGCTCCAATTTGTATGCCATAGTACCAATCTTTTGCAACACCTTGTACGGACCATAATAATTTGGTGATAATTTATTATCCTTCTTAGCTTGCTTGAGGGACATTTGTTTATATGGTTGTAGCCGTAGGAATACCCAATCACCTACATCAAAACTTCTTTCACTGCAATGTTGTTATGCCTGTTGTTTCATTCTATTATGTGCCAACACGAGGTTATCCTTTAAGAGTTGGAGGACTTGTTGTTGATGTTTGCTGTGATGTTCCACTACTTGACCCTTAGAATTTTCTCTTAAATATGATGTGATGGATGGTGGCTAATATGCATAAAGTGCCATAAATGGGGTTCATTTTGTTGTTGCATGGAAGGAAGTGTTATACCACCATTCAGCCATAGGAACCATTTGACCCATTGTGTTTGTTTATTAGATACAAAGCAACGAAGATATCCTTCCAAACATTTGTTTACTATCTCAGTTTTCCCATCAGATTGAGGATGATAAGATGATCTATGAGCTAACTGAGTACCAAGACAAGAAAATAATTATGTCCAAAAATTTCCAGTGAAAATGGGATCTCTGTCACTTACAATAATCTTTGGGTTTCCATGTAGCTTTTGAATTGTTTCCATAAATGCAGTAGAAACTATACTGGCTTTAAATGGATGTGATAATGCACAAAAGTGTGCATACTTGGTAAGTTTGTAAACTACCACCATGATGACACTCTTTCCCTCAGACTTGGGTAAACCTGTGATAAAATCCATTGAAACCTCCTCCCAATGTTTGCTTGGAATGGATAAAGGTTGTAATAGACTCGAGGTCTTAATTGTTTCAACTTTATTTTGTTGGCAAACCAAACATTCCGCCACAAAATTCTGAACATCCGATTTAAGGCCATCCCAAAAAAATTCCTTCTTAACCCTGTAGTAAGTTTTTAAAAATCTTGAGTGCCCTCCTAAGGGAGAAGTGTGCAATTCCATAAGAATTTTTTGTTTGAGTTGCGAATTCTTACAGAGGTATAAGCAATATTTGTACCATAATGAATCATTTTTCCAGCTAAATGTATCAGATGTACTGGAATCTTGTTGTAACTTTTGAATAAGTTCCCATACTTCTTCATCATTATTCCATTCCTCCCTTGCTTCGTTTATCCAGTTTGGTTGGATAATAGAAATGGCACACAACAATGCTTCCACATCCTCATCCTTTCCTGAGAGTGCATCTACCACCACATTTTGCTTCCCTTTTTGTAGATGATTTCAAAGTCATAAACCAACATCTTTGTGACCCACTTTTGTTGCTCTTCAGAGGATAATCTTTGTTCTAAAATGTATTTAAGGCTATTATGATTCGTTTTTACCTTATAGTGCCTTCCCATTAGGTAGGGTCGCCATTTCTTAAGTGCATGTAGTATTGCCAACATTTCCTTCTCATAAATAGCTTTATGTAAAAGTTTTACCTTGATTCAACGACTTTCAGAAGCAATGGGTCTTTCATCTTGCATTAAAACACCACCAATTCCATTTCCTGAAGCATCACATTCCACAATAAAGGTTTTTGTGAAGTCCAGTGTAGCTAAGACCGGTGCTTGGCACATTGCCTCTTTAAGATGTTTGAAGGCCTTTGTCACTTCTGGAGTCCATGAAAATGCATCTTTGTTCAATAATGTTGTTAGAGGTGTTGCTATTCTCCCATAATTCTTAACAAACTTGCGATAATACCCTGTCAACCCGATAAATACTCGTAGATGATTTATGGATGTGGGGATTTTCCATTCCTTAATGACTTTAATTTTTCAAGGGTCTACCTTAACTCCTTCATGAGATACAATATGACTGAGATATTCCACCTCCTGTACTCCAAAGAAACATTTGGATCTTTTTGCATATAATTGTTTCTCCTCCAATAGTTGTAGCACACTGTCAACATGTTCAACATGATCCTTCCAAGACATGCTGTAGATTAGTATATCATAAAAAAATACTAACAAAAATTTTCTAAGGAAGGGTTTGAAAATGGAATTCATCAAACCTTGAAATGTAGAAGGTGCATTGGTAAGGCCAAAAGGCATGACCAAAAATTCATAATAACCCTCATGAGTTCTAAATGATGTTTTCGGAATGTCTTCAGTCTTCATTCTAATTTGATGATATCCTGAACGAAGATGCAACTTGGTGAAGTAAATTGATCCATGAAATTCATCCTGTAATTCATCAATGACAGGAATGGGAAACTTGTCTTTAATAGTGAGCTTGTTGAGTTCCCTATAATCCGGACACATGTGCCATGATCCATCCTTCTTGTGCACAAATACTACTGGAGCAGAGAAAGAACATTGACTAGGTTGAATTATACCAGCCTCTAGCATTTCTGCAACCATACATTTAATTTCACTCTTTTGGGCATAGGGATATCTGTACAGCCTGATGTTTGGAGGAACACTTCCTGGAATCATATGAATAGCATTATCATGATCACAAATAGGTGGGAGACCTTTGGGAGTCTCAAATACCTTGGAATGATTGTCCAAGACTTTTGGGAGATCTGGAGAAATAGATGATTCCGATGTGGAAACATCTATTGAACATAATTGAGAAATTAAGCCTCTTTGTTCCGTTTTTAAAAGATTTGTCATATCGTTAGAGCTGATTATCTTTCCTAGTTTCCTTGCAATACCCCTTAATTCAACTTCCTTTCCTTCGGCAGAAAATTTCATGAAAAGTTCTTGAAAATTAAAAGCTGTTGTACCCAAGTATTGTAGCCATTGGACTCGTAGTACAACATCAACACCTCCCATTGGAATGGAAAGCATTGGGATAGTCAATACATATTCTCCCACGGATAGCTTGAAATTATGGCACTTTCCAGAGCAATTTATCGTTCCTCCATTTGCAATCATCACTTGACACTCTGGTGCTGGATATAGGAAGCAATTCAATTATTTTTCTACCTTACAATGAATAAAATTGTGGATACTTCCTGAATCAATCAACACTATTAGCTTTTTCTTCTTGATTTGTCCTTCTATCTTGATCGTTTGAGGAGTGGTAATTCTAGCCAATGCATTACAAGATATGGTCGGATTCATTTCTTCTTTATCTAGGCTTTGTTCATGGAGTATATCCTCTTCCTTTGACCTTTTTTGCTTCTTTTCTTCTTCCTCTTCACAATCTATGTAGAATAATTTCTTCTCAACACACTTATGACCTTTAGTGTATTTGCTATCACAACTGTAACAAAGCCCTTTTGCTCTTTTTTCTTCGAATTGTTGTGGTGTCAACCTTATAGTTTGTGGAAGGCTAGGGGTAACAACACTTCCATATTTATAGTTGTGACTGGTATGCTTCCTAGTTGCCATAATTTTGCTTTCTATTTTTCTTGCTATTCTGAATGCCTTCTCTAATGAATCAGGTTCCCAAAGGCAAACATCATGTTGGATATTATCCTTTAAAGTCCCTATGAACATATCAATCCTATGCTCCTCTGGAATATTTTTTACCCTTATGTTCAATTTCTGGAACTCCTTAATATGCTCCATTATTGAACCCTTTTGTTTGAGACTTATCAATTGGCTAAAAAAATTGTTGCTCTTAGTATCCTCATAATGTGTTGTCAATTATTCCGTAAAAATTTCTCAAGTGATAATTTGTTTACAAGAGAAAAGCCATTGATACCATACAAACTGATTTGGTTCCAAATATAAAGTTGCAATATGTACCTTTTGTGTGTTTTTCACATTATTGAGATCGAAAAATTGCTCCATTTGTAAGATCCATGTTGCGGGATCCTTGCCATCAAACTTCCTCATATCGATTTTTGGAGTATGGTGGGTCTTCCATCCAAAATTAGAGTCTATGGAATCATGATTAACATTTTTTTTTTGTTCTCACCATGAGTTTCCTTTACTACCCTTTCACCATTAGTGACCATTTCTTGTAGCAACTTATTCATATTTATCTTCAATTCTTCCAACTTATCATCCATGCCATCCATTTTAGCATCTGTGCCATTCATCTTAGCTTCCATGCCATCCATCTTAGCTTCTACACCTTTCTTTAAACAATCAATCTTAGCTTCTACACCTGTCCTTAAACCATCCATCTTAGCTTCTACATCTTTCATCTTAGATTCTGTTACTTTTTGTGCAATTGACATTCGTTGCACTTGGTCTCGTAATTTTGATATATCATGTTGCATTTCTTCCTCTTCTTCAAGAGCCATGATAGAGCTTTCATGTTGCTTACTAGGTGTTTGCATTTTCTTTCCTCAGGGCATCAATTACCAATAATAATGCTTTACTATGCCCTTTGAATTCCTTCAAACTAATTTTTCAAACCAAGCTTAAGCAAAACTTAAAAAAAAAACTACACACCTTTTTTCACTTTGTAGGAGCTTGATATTGAATGTGATGTATCTCCGTAATTTCATATCATCCAGTTCTAAAATTGCGACCTGTAGTATCCCTTTGCATCCTTTTTCCAATGCCACTAGTCTGATCCAAACTTGATTCTCCAAGAAAGAGTTATGAACAAACTCCCAAGATGACCTGATTATAGACCTTTCCTGAAGAGTGAAATTGTATGAAGTGCCACATGTCACTGTTTCAACCTATGGCACTGAAAAATATAGAAAAGAAACTACAGTTTGTCCTCCTTCTGTACCTCCTTACAAAATTTCAATCCGATGCTCAGAGAGAAAGTTATGACGATTTTCCCCAAGTCACTTGTTTGGAATGTAATTCAGGAGTCTGCAAAAATACCAACTTCCTCGGATCATATCTCCGCAAATATAATGGGAAAAGCTCTGAAATTCAGATCCGAGGTCCAGTGCGATTTCATCTCAAATGGGTTTTTTTTTTCGCTTCTGAAACGTCGCAGAAAAAACGTTATAGCGAAAATGCCACGATGACCTATTTGGAGCAGTGAAACCCTAGAATCCAAAGCTCTGATACCAAATGTTATGAAACCAGCTCACAAAAAGATAGAAAAGAGAGATCAAAACCTGAGAATTAGCCTCTTCAAGGGGGCAACCTCCTTTACATTACACAAATGAACAATTCTTGGATGATTCAAATGACAAAAACTCCTTTCTATATATAGGATTCTGTGGAGTCGCAATATAACCCAGCCAACCTAACAATAATAATATAAAGCCACAAAAATAATAATAGAGGGATTCTATGGGGCACAGTAATAAAAATATGGGGACAATAGGGGCTCAACAATATTAATAAGGGATACAACTACAATAGTAATAGGGTACTCACTAGTATTATAGGGACCTAACAGATTTACATAAAGGTTTATAAAAATAAAAACTTTTCCATGAAAAAAATTCATGTAGTATTTGTCTTTTTTTTTACCATTGTGTTTGTATTTGAGTGAAAGACCATAAAATGTGATTTTTCATGTAGGGAAGTAGGACAAACTATTACTCTATTAATTGGGCATAAGTCACTGGTATGATTTTTCTTTTATTTTATTAATTATTTATTGCATCTAACTTCTCCTCCTTCATTTGTTTTGTAGGTACTTTCATTCAGATATCTGGATTTGAAATATTAACTAGGTTTGGAGTCATATACGCAAAAAAATCATTGAAGTAGTGCTGAACTTTAGCCCACCAATTGCTTTGTTACTAGGTGCACAATTTAGTTTTGTGTTGCATTTTATTTCAAGCAATTTTTATTTCTACATTTCTAATCTTCCCAGACCATAGATGTTGAGAAAAACTAGGGAAAACATCATTAGGGTTTCTTTTATAATTGTTTCTCTTGTTATAGTGACAATTCATGTGATATAATGTTAGTTCTTCATCATCATTATTATTTTGTTTTCATCATCAAGCCAATGGAGATAAAGAAGATCACAATGCAAAAAAGGACACTAGAATAGGTTCCACACCAAGGAAAAACCCCTCCATAGGGGAAAAACCCAAAATCTTATCTTCTTATAGAAATTCGAGGAACACTTCCAAGACCTTTGATCGAGACAACTCACCAAGTGATAGGCAAACCACCTAAGCAACAATGTTTCTCTATATAACTCAATCTGTTTCTCTTCTCTGGCTCAAAATCTAAACACAGATAGCTTTATTCCCATACATGCAAGCTTGCCAAATAAAGAATTGATGCACAAGCCAAACAAATAGATGTTCTTGCTTTCCTCGCTATCCTTCTCCTCTTTCTTGCTCTGAATTTGCCTCAAAATTCTTGAAGAGAGAGAATTACTTGTGTGAGTCAAATGAGGTTGAATACCTCTCCTTCATATAGTCTTTTGGTGGGGTTCAAATGCATCTTGTGGGGCTGAATTGATGGGCTGGCCAACCACACTCAGGGAAAACATTTTCCCCTCAAGAACACTAATTTATGCGAGATCAACAAAGAATTGGAATAAAACCAACAATAGAATATGTTTTAGTATATGGTTTTTCTCACCCATTGTACTTTTAATTCTTTGACAAGGGAGTTTAGTTTTGAATTACTCAACCTCCTTCAAGAGCTAACTAACATAGTGACTCAAAATTCACTATGCTTTAATAGAATTTCAATAATATTTCCATATAGTGCTATTTTCCCATTAAAAAATAATCCCATGGAGGTCTCATCTATATGTCAAATATATAAGTTTAGCAATCTAACCCCTCTCAAAAAAATTATATTTTCTAATTTCCTAATGTTGCCATTATGATTCAGGTTGGCGCTATGGCACAGGTGTTGTACTTGATGGCAACTCACTCAAGTGGCAAATGTCTGTTCAGGCTCTCGAAATCATAGAAAATGAGATACCCGCAAGTGATCCTAAGAGAAGCTGCGGACCCATAGGTACACCGACCAAGAAGTGCGGACAGATCCGCAGGTGCTCCGTTCAGAAGGTGCGGACCCTAGTTCACTCACTCCAATGTAGAGAAGTGCGCACATGTGGGGTTTCTTATGGTTTGCCCTTGGTATTTAGCCCGTCGATCATGATCCTATGGTTTTGGTCTATGGTATAGGATCTAAAGTATTGAACCCCGGTTTGGATCCCTTGTATTGGTTTTCTATAGTTTTGTCCCATGGTGTGAATAAGGGCTTGCCTATAAAAAGGAAAGGAGATCACTTGGCTAGACACTTGTGAAAATTGAATATCTTAAGATCTGAAATTTTGGGTGATCAGTTTTAAGAGCTAGATCTAAATCAAGGTGAATTTTAAGGCAAATCTATTGATAGGTCATGATCTCTCGGGTGAATGATCAGATCTGTGGATTTGACTGTCTGTGGCACATTGGAGGACTGTTAATTTGGTTCTATCCAGAGGTCTGCAGGCGATCCACAGCGCAAGTGCGGGGGTCCGCAGCACATCAGAAGGCACAGGTGCGTGGATCTGTAGTGGAGCAGAAGGCGTAGGTGTGAGGTACGCAGTGCAGAAGAAGGAAAAGTGCGGAGGTACGCAGGGGAACAGAAGGACCAGGTGTGGAGGTACGCTATCAGGCAGACAGTGGAGGTGCGGATCTGAGCAGACGTATGCAGGGTAGCAGAAGGAGTAGGTGCGAAGGTAGGTAGAGCAGAAGAAGGACCAGGTGTGGATCTGCACAGTTTAGATACAAAAGAGCTACATATATTCACAGGCATCTACTGGTGAAGTTGCGGACCTTTCTTGAAACATTTGTTGGCTGTCTTTTATCTATTGCTAAAGAGTTATGGGTTTAGATTACTGGTATTGCTGATCTGGTTAATGCATTCTGAGAAGTTATTGGTTGATTGAAAAAGTTGATTGGGTGATTCACATGTACTTGATGATTATTTGATGTTCATGGATCCAGTTTGAAAATTTATGAAAAGTGGTCCTTGGAAGAAAAGAAGTAGGGGGTTGTAGCTCCTTTCCAGGAGAGACTGGAAAATGAGAGAGGGTTGTAGCTCTCTGCAGGTTGCAGCCTGCGTACTGGTAAAGGAATGCACCAGTACAAAATCATTGTAAAAGAAGTTTCTAATTGAAAGAAGATAGAGACATATTGCAGCAGGTGGTTTTCACCCACATTGGGTTTCCACCTTATATCTGGTGTTCTTTGGTGTGATTATTTGTTTTTCCTATTCTTGCTCATTATTATATGGTACTGACATACAAACTAATGATCAATATCTAAAGAATAACTTAAAGTATAAATCTGGATGATATATTGAAAAGAATTTGATAATACTGATTTACCCCGCCTCTCAGTATTATTTCCAACAATTGGTATCAGAGCAGGTCCTTCGGAAGAAGCTTGATCGCTTGGAGGAAGATCCATCATCCTGAGAAACTACGAGAGAGAAGCATCTATCAGGCCACTGATTTTTTATGGGACAAACTTTGTATATTCGAAGGTAAGAGTTACTGCCTATCTTCAATCACTTGGTACAGAAGTATGGGATATCATAGATACATGGTACACTTTTCCTTCAGCAAGTCCTACAGATCCGGCTGAGAAGAAGAAATATGAAACAAATGAAAAAGAAGTCAATACTCTATTAGGATACCTATCTCAATCAGAATTTGTCAAGGTAATGCAGTATAAATCTGCAAAAGAAATATGGGACAAGATTGTTCTGAGCTATGAAGGAGATGAACAGGTAAAACAAGCAAAACTTCAAACCCTCGAGATTCAGTATGAAAATCTCAGAATGCACAATGATGAAAGTGTGGCTAACTATTTCCTTCATGTAGATGAGATTGTTAATTGTATGAAAAATTTGGGTGAAGAAATAAAAGAGGTTGTTGTGGTTGAAAATGTTCTAAGATCTTTGTCCCCTAGGTTTGAATCTAAAGTTTCTGCAATAGAAGAAAAGGAGAATCTACGAAACCTTACCATGTCACAGCTACACAGGATTCTAACTGCATATGAAATGAGGAAGGGAGGACCATCAGATAGGAGAGAAGCAACTTTCAAGGCTTCAGGAAAAGGAGACTACTATGAGTTAGGACATGCGTCAGAAGAGGAAGAAGAATCAAATTTTGTCAAAAACCTTCAATGGGGTACTGGAAGATTCAGAGGTAAGTTACCTTTCAAATGTTTTTCTTGTGGGAGAGTCGGTCACTATGCTGCTAAATGTCCTCATAAGGATAAAACTGACAAAGGGAAGGAGCCTATTAGATGGAACAAGAAACAGAATGTAACTAAGAAAAGTTACTATACTCATGAAGATAGTGATGGTCTTTCAAATAGTGATGAAGATGAATGAGGTAATAACTATAAACATTTAATGGCTTTTGAAGATGATGATTACATGGATGCTATAGATGTGGATGGCTTTTAGGAAGAGATTTCTAGACTAAAAACATGTTTAGAAGAAAAGAATGTGATCATTGATACTCTGCAATTCCAACTTGATGAAAAAGAAAAATTTCTTGAGAAGTTAGAATGTGAAATTGTTGGCCTTAGAAAAGAAATTGAGAAAACAAAGGCTCTTAATATTAAATTTGTTAAAGGATCTGAAACTCTGGATGAGATTATCAATGTACAACGCTATCCACTAATGAAGATAGGTCTGGGGTATAATGGAGAAGCATCTCAAGAATCGACCTCAAAGAGTTATCTCAATGCAGCAAGGAGGAATGAGAAAAAGCCAAATGGAGATCACTAGGTAAAACAGGGACGAATTACATCAAGAATAAACAAGGACTACCAGGTAAATCAGGGGCAATCCACCTTAAGGATGAACAAAAGCTACAACCAACCACAGGTTAAATCTTCTCAATTTGCCTCAAGAATGGATGAAAATAGAAACTACAATCATTTGACAGGTAGATTTGATAATCGCAGAAGTTTCTTCAATGGCCAATTTTTCTCTTGCCATAACTTTGGCCACAAAGCAGCTCAATGTGTTGCCTATAAAACAATCATGAGTAAATAAGCTCAAAAACAAAGAAGTACGACTGGGATCACGAAAAGGACCTATAACAACTTTTTGGCCCTTGAAAATGAAATTGAATGTTCTATTTGTAATAACTTTGGTCATGAAGATTTTGAATGCAGGAGCAGGTTTTGGCAAACAAAGGAACAAGCCTCAAGTACCAGAACATGGAGAATAAAGGAGCCAAAACCAGAAAGATGTGGGATAGCCTTTTATGCAGAAGGACAGGAAAATCAATGATACATCGACAGTGGATGTTCGAAACATATGACAGGTGATAAAGAAAAACTTGAATCATATAGTGTTTTAGAAAAGGGAAAGAAAGTTTCTTTTGGAAATGATACCCCTGCAGTCATAAAAGGAAGAGGTGCGGCTCAGTTGAAAGAAAAGGTCAAAGCTGGAAATGTCTTGTACGTTGATGGCTTGAAGCATAATCTTCTGAGTGTCAGTCAGATGTGCGATCAAGGAACCAAGCTAATATTTCGATCAAATGGATGTAGTGTTCGTGATCTTGATACAGGAAAAACAGTGATCAAAGGCAGAAGAACTCCAAATAACATATACATATTTGAATAAGGACAACAACAATGATATTTGAGCAAGGATGATGAACACTGGTTATGGCACTGGAGGTTGGGACATCTAAGCTTTTCACAAATAAGGAAAGCATGCAAGTACCAGGCAGTTCGTGGTCTTCCATATATCAAAATTCCAGACACCATATGCAAATCATGTCAGTTTGGTAAACAAACCAGAACTAACTTCCCTGAGAAGGAAGGATTAGCCAACAGGCCTCTTGAACTAGTCCATACAAATGTATGTGGTCCATTTAAGACATGGTCACCTCGAGGAGAAGAATACTTTATATTAATCATTGATGACTTCTCCATGATGGTTTGGTTAGGACTTATGAAACACAAGGATGAAGCATTCGAAAAATTCAAATCTTTCAAAGCCTTGGCTAAAAACGAATCAGATCACAAAATTAAGTGCCTCAGGTCTAACAGAGGTGGGGAGTTTACCTCAAATGAATTTTTCGATTTCTGTGAAGAACATGGAATAAGAAGGGAATTCTCTACAGCTCGGACTCCTCAACAAAATGGAGTGGTGGAAAGGATGAACATAATGGTTCAACGAATGGCTCGTGCTATGCTTGATGAGTCTGGAACTCCTGCAACCTTCTGGGGTGAAGCTGCATTTGTTGCGGTTGTTATTCTCAACAAAACAAATGTCCGAGTGAACAACACTCAAACTCCTCATGAGCTCTGGTATGGTGATACTCCTTCAGTAAAGCATTTCAAAATTTTTGGAAGAAAATGCTATATTAAGAATAATGATTAACAGCTTGGCAAAATTGAACCTAGAGCTGATGAAGGCATTCTCCTTGGTTATTCTCCTCATAGCAAAGCATATAAGTGTTACAATAAAAGACTTGGAAGAATTGTTGACAGTATTGATGTGGTGGTTGATGAAAAGGGAAACATTCCTAGGCAAGTAAATCATGAAAATATCGAAGAGGATGAAGACTACCCTCCAAATCAGACTGAAGATGGAGAAGAACCTCAAGAGGCACCAGAGGAATAGACAAGGATAGAAGAGAAGACTCCATCCAGGTATGTTCAAAAGAATCGTCTAGAATCTCAAATCTAGGGGCAAAAGGAGGCAAGCATACAAACAAGAAAAACAATTGCAGAAGCTTCAAGCTATTTGGCATTACTCTCCTCCACTGAACCACAAAATGTAAGAGAGGCATGCAAAGATGAATGCTGGGTCAAGGAAATGGGTGAAGAACTTGAGCAGATCAAAAAGAACAATACTTGGGAGTTGGTTCCTAGACCAAAAGATAAGAATGTGATAGGGACAAAATGGGTCTTCAAAAATAAGTTGAATGAAAATGGGGAAGTAATTAGAAACAAGGCCAGACTTGTTTGTAAAGCGTATGCTCAACATGAAGGAATAGACTTTGAAGAAACTTTTGCTCCTGTTGCAAGACTTGAGGCCATCTGAATGTTCCTTGCTCTCTCAAGCTTTCAGAAGTTCAAAGTATTTCAAATGGATGTGAAATCAGCCTTTCTGAATGGAGACATAGAAGAAGAAGTATACATTGAGTAGCCAGATGGTTTCATCCTTGGGAATGATCCAAATCTTGTATCCAGACTGAAAAAGGCTCTTTATGGTCTTAAACAGGCTCCAAGGGCTTGGTACTACCATTTGGACAAATACCTTCATCAACAAGGTTTTTAAAAAGGATCAACAAATAGCAATCTTTATATAAAAATTGAAAATGAAAAATTGCTAATACTTGTTGTGTATGTAGATGATATTATCTTTAGCAGCAATGAAGAACCTATGAGTCAAAGCTTTGCCTTGGTGATGCAGAAAGAATTCGAAATGTCTTTGCTTGGAGAACTGACATAATTTCTTGGTTTGCAAATCCAACAAAATGAAGACAGTATATTTCTGTCTCAAACCAAGTATCTCAAGCAGATCTTGAAGAAATATGGCATGGAAGCTGAAAAACCAGTATGTACCCCCATGGTTACAGGATGCAGCCTCACTGCAAATGATGAATCAACGACAGTGCATTAGCCAACCTATAGATCTATGATTGTAAGTCTACTTTATTTGACAGGTACCCGACCAGACATTATGCATGCAGTGGGAATAGTTGGAAGATTTCAGGAAAACCCAAAGGAAACTCATCTTCAAGCAGTGAAGAGAATTTTCAAGTACCTTCAAGGAACTCAAAACTATGGCTTATGGTATCCTAGAAATACAGATATCACTCTTCATGCTTATACAGATGTAGATTGGGCTGGAAGCGTGGATGACAGAAAGAGCACAAGTGGTGGTGCATTCTTTATGGGTTCCAGATGAGTATCTTGGTTCAGCAAGAAACAGAGTTCGATTGCTTTATCTACAACTGAAGCGGAATATGTGGTTGTTGCATCTTGATGCACTCAACTCCTTTGGATGATGCAGACCTTGCAGGATTTTCAAATCACTTGTACACCACCTATCTCCATCCTATGTGATAATACAAGTGCTATCAGCATTTCAAATAACCCAGTCATGCATTCAAAGACCAAGCATATACCTATCAAATTATATCATTTTCTTTAGGAACAAGTGCTTGAACAAAAGGTCAAGTTGGAGTATGTTCCTTCTAAGGAACAAGTTGTTGATATACTCACCAAACCATTGCCTAGGGAGACCTTTGAATACTTCAGGCAAAAGCTGGGGGTAGTTGATGCATAATCTTGTTGTTGAATCTCATCTGTTTCAAAGATTGTTGGTTGTACACGAGTTTCATATGGGGTATACGCGTACATTTGCTGGGTTATGGATTGGTCAAAGATCGAATGGCACAGGTTCAGGGGAAGCATATATTCTTCTAATAATGCATTTTTGGCATTATGGTAGAAGATCTTGGAGGAGAAAGTATAGAAGGAGAACATGGATGCTGATCTGAATATTGCTGCTAATATGTTTCTATCTCTTTTGTCAAAGTCATGTATGGTGTATGGTAGTTTCTTTTGCAAATCTGGTCTATAGTCAGGGGGAGCTCATTCAGAAATTTCAACAGGCACTCAGGGGGAGTATGGATAGCATATCTTAGTCCGCCCTTTTCCCTTGATGTCAAAGGGGGAGAATGAATTTGAGGATATTGGGGTTGCCATCAAGTCCAAAGGGGGAGATTGTTGGCATTATGATTTAGGTTTGGCGCTATGGCACATGTGTTGTACTTGATGGCAACTCACTCAAGTGGTAGATCTCTGTTCAGGCTCTCAAAATCATAGAAAATGAGATACCCACAGGTGATCCTAAGAGAAGCTGCGGACCTGCAGGTACGTCGACCAAGAAGTGCGGACATATCTGCAGGTGCTCCGTTCAGAAGGTGCGGACCCGAGTTCACTCACTCCAATGCAGAGAAGCACACACATGTGGGGTTTCTTATGTTTGGCCCTTGGTATTTAGCCCGTCGATCATGATCCTATCGTTTTGGTCTGTGGTATAGGATCTAAAGTATTGAACACCGGTTTGGATCCCTTGTATTGGTTTTCAATGGTTTTGTCCCATGGTGTGAATAAGGGCTTGCCTATAAAAATGAAAGGATATCACTTGGCTAGACACTTGTGAAAATTGAATATCTTAAGATCTGAAATTTTGGGTGATCAGTTTTAAAAGCTAGATCTAAATCAAGGTGAATTTTAAGGCAAATCTATTGATAGGTCGTGATCTCTGAGGCGCATGATCAGATCTGTGGATTTGACTGTCTGTGGCACATTGGAGGACTGTTAATTTGGCTCTATTCAGAGGTCCGCAGGCGATCCACAGCGCAGGTGCGGTGGTCCGCAGCATAGAAAAAGGTGCAGGTGCGTGGATCCGCAGTGCAACAGAAAGCGCAAGTGCGAGGTACGCAGCACAGAAGAAGCACAATGCGGAGGTATGAAGGGGAACAGAAGGACCAAGTGCGGAGGTACGCTGTCAGGCAGACAGTGCAGGTGTTGATCTGAGCAGAGGTACGCAGGGCAATAGAAGGAGTAGGTGCAGAGGTACGCAAAGCAAAAGAAGGACTAGGTGCGGATCTGTGCAGTTTAGACACATAAGAGCTACGAATATTCGCATGCCTCTACTGTTGAAGTTGCAGACCTTTCTTGAAACATTTGTTGGCTGTCTTTTATCTATTGCTGAAGAGTTCTGGGTTTAGATTACTGGTATTGCTGATCTGGTTATTGCATTCTGAGAAGTTATTGGTTGATTTAAAACGTTGATTGGGTGATTCACATGTACTTGATGATTATTTGATGTTCATGGATCCATTTTGAAAATTTATGAAAAGTGGTCCTTGGAAGAAAAGAAGTAGGGGGTTGTAGCTCCCTTCCAGGAGAGACTGGAAAAAGAGAGAGGGTTGTATCTCTCTGTAGGTTGCAGCCTACGTACTGGTAAAGGACTGCACCAGTACAAAATCATTGTAAAAGAAGTTTCTAATTGAAAGAAGATAGAGACATATTGCAGCAGGTGGTTTTCACCCACATTGGGTTTCCACCTTATATCTGGTGTTCTTTGGTGTGATTATCTGTTTTTCCTGTTCTTGCTCATTATTATATGTTACTGACATACAAACTAATGATCAATATCTGAAGAATAACTTAAAGTATAAATATGGATGATATATTGAAAAGAATTTAATAATACTGATTCACCCCCCCTCTCAGTATTATTTCCAACACCTAAAACTAGTCATTATTAACCACCTATGTGGCATTCTTTCCTTTTTTTCAATGTAATTTTTGGACAAAAGATTAGTCAACATCCCTATGTGTCACCTTTTGGATATTTCCAAATAAATATTCTTCCTAATTACCAAATTAAATAATAATATATTAATTTTCTCTTCAAAAGTGGGTAATTTTGAAGTTAATTAATATAAACAAGTCTGCTTACATTTGTACTAGTTTAAGTAAAATTTGGAAGGATTAGTGTTGGGGAGCAGGGATTACATACCAATAATGCATTTCCTATATCATAACTATGAAATAAGGACTCCATCCCCTTACTCCCATTATTCTCAAGGTGAGAGTATTCAACTCACATATTTTACAAAGTGGGACTCCTTTCCTTTTTTAATGCATCCTAATTATGTGCCACACCCATATATTGTCAAGATTTCAAAGCTTTGGCCTATGCCTTGCACATTCATGAACCCACACATGTCAAACATATTGAGGCATAACATATCATATTTACACTTCAATTTATTTGGATCACAAATTATGCTTTATGGATGTTGTGATCATACTCCCACCTTGGGGTTCTCCCCAACAATTATAATCACATGATTGGTTCTTGCATCATAAATATTAATGTAGCTGTATAATAACACGAGCATGTATAAATTCATGTACCCATTAGCATGTCATCAAATAATACTATGGCTATTTATCATGATTCCACATTCTGCAATTAGCTCCACAAAGGAGTTTTACATGTATCCTCAACTTGCCATAGCTCACACTTACTTAACATAACTATTAATTAGTTCTCACATTGTGATTAAAATGACACCATCTAAGTATATAAGTCATAAATGGTTAATTCATAAAGTAAAAAATATTGTCATCGTCATTACATTGAAATACTTAACTCAATAAGTACAAATACAAAATACTTCTCATTAACAAATAACATTCCTTGTCATATGTATAGATAAAAAATTAATATAATGACCATAGAACTTAAAAACCAACCATATATAAACCTCATAATACCATAAAAAAATTAGTTAAAGAAGAAGAGGAATTATATTTACAATCCAAATGTATAATACATCCAATGGAAATATCATGTACTCCATGTATCTATGTTGTGTTTGTTGTGGTGTATGTACATAATAGAAAGGCCTTAGTTATTTGATGAGATAAGGTAGACAAAGAGTGGATAAAAAAATATTTATGTAGTTATTCCTTTCTTCTTGGAATGTATACTAACTAAATACTAATTGAAACATAAATTCAAATGAGAAAACGACTCAATGGGCAGGTGCGGGGGGAGGGGGAGGAGAAAATAAGTTCTTTATTTACCAATTGAAATACAAGAGAATAAAAAATATATCACTCAAGGGGAGTCTTAGAAAACTGCTCTCTAATATCTCTCTATGGGAGAGTGCTTTTCTTCCCCCAATAGCTTCTCTTTGATTTTATAGCAATCTAACAACATCTCCCATTGTAAAAAGAAAAGTTGAGGGGAAAATTGGGCATCATGAGACAAAGGTAACTCAAATATGGTAAATGGTGTTAAAATTCATAGTGGTATTTTGAGAATTTTTTTCTTCAACAGTTCACCATATTGAAAAAAGGTTTATCCCACATGTATCATGGTATTTCCTTTCCTTTCACTGTCTAATATATAATATAGGTGAAGGAGATTCTATAGTGTGTGTAAGAGTGCAGTGTAATGATCTATAATACTTGTGTAGGTGTATAGCCTTTTATGGTTGGGAGTTTAACTAGAGATACAGAAACTACTTCTGTGGATGTTTTCGCACTCTGGGGTTTTACCACATGTATTTCATATAGGACATTAGTCCATGTAGATCTATTATATGTTTACGCATATTTTTAAAATATAACATGGCAGCAAAGAAAATTATCGAGCTCTAGCTCCTTGAATAAGTTTGTTATTGAAATGTTTATATCATACTTTAGTAGATATATGTTTTTTGGCTTCCCCCTCTTATATATTTGCATTCAGATCTAAACAGGGACATAAGTTTTCATTGGATTTGAGCATATTTTTCTATTTTATGCCATTTTTTTTCACAATTCTAACGTTATTGTTGGCACCAATATAGGGAAATCAAACAAGATTAACTATTCAATTGCTAGATTTTCCTTCCATTTCACCAAAATTTAATTAATTTTCCTAGCCTAGGATAGGCACCTTTTGTTTAATCCTAACATTTTTTGTGCATATTTAGGTTTGGTAATTTCCAACCCTTTTTTTTAATCCTAAAACTTTTTGTGCATATTTAGGTTTGGTAATTGCCAACCCTTTTTTTTTACTAGGTCTATGTTTTGTTTTAAACCTCATAACTTTTGAACTCGAAAACCATTTAGGGTGATTTTTTTTTCTTGGGTCCATTTTTTATCGATCTAATTTATCAGCCATTTACCACTCATATCCTAGCATTGTATGGAGTTGTATGAATATGTTCAGCCTCATACAACTAGGTATGGCCACCATTTCTTTGCAATCAAAATTGTTCTCGAGAATTTCAACGTTTTCTCTACAATCTCACTCATTTTTTCTCATTTCTAAGGTTGATTTTCCGTTGGGGGTGAATTTCTCTTTTCTTGAACCACGTATGTGCTATATGGACTCTAATTTGTAGTGTAAAACCCCATTTTTTAATTTTTTGCACTGATTTTTCTATTGTATGATTGGTTCCCTGCTATTGGGCTAACTCATCTACTTCATGGACGTAATTTCTCAATGTATAGATCACATTTGCGATATGAAAATTAGATTTTTAGTATTTTTAATTATACTTGTGGGTTCTCTTAAATCAACCATGTACAACAAATTTCTCTTTTTGCAATGTTGGTAGTACCAAAATGAAAATTTCTCTCTATCTGCAAGCATGTAATAAGACAAATTGTAGAGATTCAATATAATTGGTTTACCAGGCTTTGCTTTACATTCCAGTCTTTCTCCTTTTTGTAATTAGAATAACATCTATAGAGTAATATTTCTTTCCTTTCATTACACATAGAGCTTGTTCTAAAATCTATAGAAGTTGGCTTGAGCTCCTAGTGATCTCGCGTCAAATGACCAAGTGACAACATGCAATGGGAACTAGTACTTGTGCATATAGCACCGATGCTTCCAAGTTTTTTATGAACTACCGAGTTGATAAAAGTAAAGTTGGTAGCCCAAGAGTTATAGGATTTTTTCTGCAAGACTGGTGCTCACCACTTTTTGGCACCGTTTCCAGGGAAGTGTCAGAGTATTATGTGATTACTGCTTTCTTCTATTTCCTATTACAACATTCTACTAATAGTTTATTTTGGCAAAAGTAGACTAGTCATTTCTTTTCTTTCAATTCTGCATTTCCTTGCTTTCATTTTCAATTCTACAAATTTCCATTCAGCAAGTTCATTTCACCTAGTTGCTTTGTTTTGTTCAATCACAATTTTAGTTTCTGCAGGTACTTTCAGTGTGTGGAAAAAGAAATAAAAAACCAACCAAAAATATTTCCTTTCATACCTTGTAGGAGTAGAGATAACTTAGGAAAATTTTTGCCCAACACCCCCATTGCTTCACACAGCCAACCTTCTCTCTTCTTCGGTGCCTGCAATCAAGAAGAACCCTTAGGTGAACATCCAAACATATTCGAAGAACGTATAGGGGAAGAAGAAGAAGAAAGCATTCCTGTGGAGCCAATGGTTGAAAATAGAAATGATAGGGGAAATGGAGAGAGAATAGAGGGCACCTTCCCCTTGTGGGAGACCAATGGGGACACCAAAATGAAGAATATAAGTCCTTCAGCCCTATCTCACTTCCATGGTCTGACTACAGAAGATCCTAACACCTTCTTCTTCGAGTTCGCTGTCATATGTCGAACTTATGACTATGCAGAAGACGAGCAAATGTTTAAATTGTTCCCTTCTACTCTCAAGGACGCAACACTGCACCGATTCATGGGACTACCTAGAAATAGCATCAAGTATCGAGAGGTTCCGAATGACCATAGGAAGTGATGAGTCCCTGGAAGACTATGAAGAGAGGTTCCAGCTCAGTTACAAAAGGGCCAACTCTACACTTGACCTTGAGTCTCTGAAGTTGGTCCTGCTCAGGGGAATTCGGGAAGATCTTTTAGAGACCCTCCATCTACCGGCCAGGGAGACATCTACTAACTATCCTATGAGGATGTAAACATTTTTTTTAGAAACCATTCTAGAGCAGCTAGAAAGAAAGGTAAGGGGAGTCAACCCATAGCCAATACCTCTTCTTCCAACTCATCTGTTAAAGGTGAAATTGGAAACATGCTGGAAGACTTCAAGAGTGAGATGCTGGAGACTCTTGCCATGTAAATGGTTACCTTATATATCAAAAGAAAACAAGAGGAAGTAGAGAGGGCTTTGACCATTTTTTACCCTAGATGCACTAGGAAGCATCCTAGGAATGAATGCCCATTGAACTCTATAGAGGTTTTTTCAGTCTGCGAAGAATATCATTCTACATATAAGTGCCCTTCCTTTCCTGAACTTAAAGCTGTATACTAAGTGGTTGAAGGAGTCACTAAACAAATCTATTACATAAACCAAAGGAGGCCGCATGGACCTAGACCGTACTAGCAGGGGTTGCAAGGGACATCTTAGGCATACTACAACCCCAAACAAGTCACCTCCATACCTTCTTGGGTCCCCTTTGCTCATCCTTCCTATTCCACACCTCCTCCTTGGTCCATCACATCTCAATATCGTGCCCAACTAGCCACCCATTCATTTCAATCCTATGCTCAGCCGCAATCTTAGTGGAATGCATCTCATCAGGGGTGGAGGCCCCAACATAACTTTCTTCCCACTCTTATACCTCCACCATCTACCCAACCATAACCGTTACTTTTGCTCCACCAAAGCAACCCCAAATGCCTACCTAGCCAAATCTGAACCCGAACAATAGACAGGCTCAGTAAGTGTATAGTGGGGAACCATCATGCCCAACTTATGTTGTGGAGATTCAACAAATTAACTTGCGATCCTTGAAATTTCTCCTAGATAGCCAACCTCCACCCATGGAGCTTGAGGAAGATAAAGAGGAAAGCGAACCTAAAGCAAATCCACCCTTTCCTGAGAGACTATCCATGACAATCCAACCTACCCCAGAAGAGACTGAACTCCTAGGAGAATTGAAATATTAATGTGTGAAGATACCACTTCTCCAAGCCTTAAAAAAAGTGCCTATCTACAATGTGTTGATCAAAGAAAGGTGCTTTAGGCATCCAGGAAGGTGCAAGAGAGATGCCCCAACCATCAATGTCAAAGGACAACTGTCCGACCTGAAGTTGGGGCAGATAATCTGTCCAAAATATTTGTACCCTGGAAACCCAGTAGTTGATGTTCACATCAATGGCACAATGGTCCCACATACCTTGATTGATCTGGGAGCTACCATTAATGTGATGGAAAAGGACACAATGCTCAAACTTAACCTCCAAGGCTCCTTGAGGAAGACCACAACAGTGTTGCAGCTAGCAAACTGCTCCACTGTGACCTCTGAGGGGATTATGGAAGATGTGATGGTCTCCATTGATTCTTGGGAGTACCATGCTGATTTCTTAGTTCTATAGCCAAAGGAAAAGATCATTGGGTATCTTCTCATTCTGGGAAGACCCTAGTTGGATATAGCCGATGCCTACCTCAGTTGTCGATCTCGGAACATGACCATAAAGAATGGGCACATGTCCAAGCAGTTAATCCTATAACCTCTTGCCTAACCGTTGTTAGAACATGATCTACCTCTCTAGTTGGAGGAGGAGGATGAGGATGAATTTTATTTTGCACCACTTTGTACATTAGAAATCACCATAGGGGGGAACAGCAAGATGAGGATGATATGATTGAAAATTTGATTCAAAATCCACCTCTCAGTGTATCACCACTAGAAGACATAGTAAGAGAAACCCAAAACAACCCATTAGCTAATCTCTGTGAGGCCGACCCCACTTCTCTCCACGTTAAAAATATAGAGTCTAGCCCAAAAAGAACATTGAAAATCAATCCATCCCTATCTACTTCCCAAGAGAAGGAGATATACAACATAATAAGAAAACATCTAAATGACTTTGCCTAGAGTTATAAGGAGATGAAGGGAGTGCACCCTTCAGTATATACTCATCATATGTACATCAAGGAAGATTTCAATCTAGTCAGGCAGCCTCAAAGGAGGATGAAGCCAACACTTAAAGATATTGTTAAGGAAGAACGACAGAAATTGCTTGATGCAGGATTCATCTATCCCATCTCTGACAGTGAATGGGTCTATCCTTTGGTGCTAGTGCCAAAGAAAAATAGTAAGTGGATAATTTGTGTCGACTATCAGGAATTTGACAAAGCAATTAAAAAGGACCATTTTCCTTTACCTTTCATTGATCAAGTGTTAGACAGTTTGGCAGGGAAAAAGTTTTTCTCCTTCCTAGATGGCTTTAGCGGGTACAATCATATTCAAATCAACCTGGAAGACCAAGATAATACCAATTTCACTTGTCCTTGGGGTACCTTTGCATACCGGGTCCTTCCTTTTGGTTTGTGTAATGCTTCAATCACTTTCCAAAGAGCGGTATTGAGTATATTTTCTGAACTGGTTCGTGATGCAATAGAAATATACATGGATTATTTTACTCCTTATGGCTCTGACTTTCAGGAAGCTTTATCTAACCTAGGAAAAGTTCTAGATAAGCGCATTGAGATGAACCTATCCCTTAATCCAGAAAAATATGAATTTTTAATGACTGAAGGGACTATTCTGGGTCATGCAATATCTCAACAAGGACTGTAGTTGGACCCCAACAAAATTGCCATCATCCAAAGGGTCCCACCTCCTGAAAAGGTGAGAGATGTTAGAAGCTTCCTAGGCTTAGCTAGATTTTACAGGAGAATCATTAAAGACTTCAACAAGTTAGCCTCTCCTTTGTTTGGCCTCCTAGGTCAAGATGTTGAGGTTATATGATCGGAAAACTGCCAAGAAGCCCTAGATACCTTGAAGAGCAAGCTAGTGACTGCCTCAATTCTCAGAGGCCCAAACTACACCCTACCATTTCATACTCACACAGATGCCTCGAACAAAGCAATAGGAGCAACATCAGGACAAATTGATGAAAAGTTACCTTATGCCATACACTTTATAAGGAAAAACTTTTCAAACGCAGAGTTAAACTATACAGTGACGGAGAAGCAACTACTAACTATCATGCATTCCTTAAACAAATTCAGACATTATATCACAGGATATCAAACCTTTGTGCACACTGATCATGTTACAATTAGATATTTAATGAACAAACCAAATGTTAATGCTCACATTATTAGATGGTTGCTTTTACTCCAATAGTTTGATCTGGCCATTATTGATAAGCCTGGTAAAGAGAATGTTGTTGCTGACTTTTTGTCTAGAGTAAATTTTCTTGCAGGTGAAGAAGGAATGGTGGATGACCAAATGCTAGATGAACACCTATTTGCTATATTAGTACTCTCTCCATGGTTTGCTGATATAGCAAACTACTTGGTTTCAACACAGTTCCCACCACACCTATCCTCAAAAGAGAAGAGCAAGATTGTAAGGAAAAGCACCCCTCTCACCTAGATTGGAGGAAATCTCTTCATACTTGGCCCAAATCAGATATTGAGAAGGTGTGTCAGGGAGGAGGAAGTCTTTGACATCTTCCTGACCTATCATGATGGGCCTTGTGGAGGTCATTTTGTAGCAAAAGGAACCGCCTTAAAGGTATTGCAAGCACAATACTACTGGCCCATTCTTCATGAGGATGTGAGGAGATACATGACCTAGTGTGATTAGTGTTAGAGGATGGGGAAACCCACTCCAAAGGATGAAATGCCCATGCAACCTCAAGTGACCTTTGAGCAATTTGAGAAGTGGGGCATGGACTTTGTGGGCCTATCAACCACCCTTCAAAGCAGAAGCAGTACATCATTGTGTGCACCAACTACCTAGTAAAGTGGGTAGAGACAAACGCAATCAAAGCTACGATAGAGGAAAAAGTAGCTGAGCTTTTGAGGGAGAACATATTCTACAAGTTCGGGTATCTGAGAGAGTTGGTCACAGACCAAGGCAGTCAATTCACTTCCAAATTGATTGAAGACCTTCTCAAATATCATAAGATCAAGCACAGGACTTCCTCCCCTTACCATCCACAAGCCAATGGGAAAGTGGAGGTCACTAATAGAGCATTGGAAGGGATCCTAAGCAAGGTAGTGAGCAGTAGCAGAAAAGACTGGGAGGACAGATTAGTTGAGGCCACTTGGGCCTACAACACAAGATGGAAGACCACCACCAAGTTCACACCCTATGAACTGGTCTATGGATGGAAGGATTTGCTATCAATAGAGTTTGAATTCAATACCCTGAGGATGACAGCTCAGCTGGACCTAGACCTCAACCATGCACAGAAGGAGAGATTACTTTAGCTCAATGGATTGGATGAATATTAATTGCAAGCACTTCTCCATCCAAAGGTAGTTTACCTTCAGAGAAAGATATGGCATGACATAAATATCAAGGAGAAGAAATTCCAAGAGGGAGATTGGGCAATACTCTATGATTCAAGATATAAGGATTTCAAAGGCAAGTTGAGGACAAGATGGTTGGGACCCTACACTATGGAGAAATCCAATGAAAATGGTTCAGTTCTGATCAGAACCATTGATGGTGAACCCATCCCCATGCTTATTAATGGACATTGGTTGAAAGTCTACAAAAAACCCCTCTCCAAGTGAGAGTTTATTGAAGATTTGAATAAAATAGTGGTGGTAGTGGAGCATGTCTTAGCTTCCACTTCACCCACTCACTGAAGAAAAAAGAGAAAAAATAAGGACTCAAGTGAAAACCTCCGTGAGGCGCCTGAGTCCCATCATTTGGTTGAAAACCTCTTCTGAGGTGGCCAATTGATGTCAAAAAAAAGGGGGGAAAATAATAAGATCCCTGGGTGAAAAACTCCCTTGGAGGTGCCTAGGGCAGGCAATTAAGGTGAAAACCTCTCTAAGGCGCCCTAGTTGTTTTCAAAAAAAAAAAGAGAAAGAAAAATAAATTTTTATTGCATTACAGGTTTGCAAAAGGACTACATGGAGTAGAAGAAGGTGCCAAGGGGACCCTGACATTCATACCAACATCCATCTCATCTTCTCCACACCTTCCTTCATCATTTTTGGCATCTCTTTCACCCCATTGTAACTCTTCTTCCAAAACTGTGTTTTCCACATAAGGCTCTGTTTTTTGTACAGGAGGCTCATGTAGGAATTATAGAGAGCCAAAAGTGTCTACGGGAGGCAGTGCGATGGACAAGAAAAGATTCATGAGTAATCTACAATCCCTATTGCCATCTTCAAACCTCCTTGCCATCATTTCCAAGACTGCATCACACTCCAAGCATCATTATTATTATTATTTTTCCTTTCAAAGAAAAAACACAGAAAAACAGTTTTTCAGTTTTGAAAAAAAAAAACAAAAATAAAAGGAGGAAGAGGCACCATTACCTTTACCCGAAGCTTACCTACTATCCCTCCATCATTCATCTCCACCTCTGGCATCATTCTCCAGCTCAAAGCATAGTGAAATAGCTGAAGTTTCAAGGGGAGAAGCAGCTACAGGAGCTCCTGTAGGAATTCCTATAGCAACTGATCCCATAGAAGTCTAATATCAGTAGCAAGGGATAGCACATCTGAAGGTTGAAATGGAACATGCAGCTCAACTCCAGCAAAAGAAGAACCTGCAAAAACACACAACAACACATCAGCAAGCAGAGACAACATGCATGAAGGAAAATGAAGGCATGCAACAGAGACAGCCACAACGCCTCACAGTGGATGGCAACAAATACATTTGGATTACAGGTAAGTAGCTAAGTCACTCCTCTATCTACATTTGTGTAGTTAGGAATCATACGAAGGCAACGAGATGGTTGAAATAAAAAGAGGGAAATGTGGCCAGTTAACTTGGCCACCTTCATTTAGTTGACTCCACTTAACCGAGATATCACCCACACGTGTGCACAGTCAACTCAAGCAAAAGACACGAAGGACAGGTAGTGGGAGGAAGAGTTAACTTTGATGCAATAATGAGGGGATGACTACAAGGGGGGTCATGATGACCAAGCAGGTGGGGACCAACGGTCCTAATCTGGGCAACGTACACCTTGCTAGATCAACACTCATAACCAAAAACAACCATAAAAGGTAATGAGCACTCCTCCCCACGCATTCTCACCACCTTTTCTTCAGTTTCTCCTCGTAACTCAGCCACACAATAGTCCTCTTATGTCCCCACAGCCTCCTATTGACCATCCTCCATTGATTTCCTTCATATTTTTTCTCTCGGCATCTTCTACAGGAGCCCTACAGGTTTTCTATAGGAGCACCTATAGGATGGACAACGAGCTTCTACAGGAGGGGCAGTGAGTCATTTTGAAGAGAGGAAACATGATTTTTTGCACAAATTTCAGTCTGAAGAGGTAGGGTTCATGAATTCCCTTTGTTGAATATCAAAATGTGAAAACTCAAATTGATGATAAAATGAGTCTTTAAGAGGGTAGAAATACATTACAAAAATTATGTTAAAAAAAAAAACACAATCCCCTCTGTTTTTCTATTTCACTCAAAATTCTTTGTCTCCACCTCCATATCTGGTTTTTCAAAGGAAGTACAGGCAGTATGACAGGAGGGTTTATGAGAAAAGAGCCCACTAACTCCACTAGACTACATGTACATCCTCAAGTGGTGGAAATATTTACAAGGGCAAACTAGATGAATTCCTTTGAGAAGTTTAGAGGGTTTGATAATGAAATTTCCCATGAAGTTTCTCTCTCTCTGGTCCCTCACACAAGAAATCATGCTATTATAACCATTAGAGGCCTCTCCATTGAAGTAACCCCTGAATTCATTAGTAGGGTCACTACCCATCCTCTCTGGTCGCCTTAGAGTAAAAATGAGAAAATATTTGGCCAGGATGCCAAGAGGATTTTTTTCGAAGATAATGAAACCCCTGTGAAGACAAAAATGTAATTCGGAGGGCTAGTGTACCATATCCCTAGGATGAGGTTAGCTACAAGTGATCAAATACATTTCTTATGAGGGGAGGCACAACATTGTTTATGGATATCATTTCAGGATCCTTCAAGAATTGAGATATGGCATGCATACCCTAGGACATCAAAAGCTCAGTATCCCTTACTTTCTCCTTTAGTCCCTCATTGACTCTAGCACCAAGGTACAAGAAGGAAATTAATAGCAGCTAGCTCACCATGGCCTAATCAAGATCCTAGTAGAAGAAACCATCCATACCCTTACAATCCCTATAGCATGTGAAGTTTTCATAAATATGACACTTGAGGATGACATCAAGGCATTAACCTATTATGTCAGTCTTGCTATCAATGAGGAGGGAGAACAGAAAGGAGGAGAGGATGAAGCCAATGGTGACATAGCAAAGCAAGAGAGGAAGGAGGAAAGAAAATAAATAGAGGAGGGGAGAGTTGAAGGGACAAAACAGGAGGTAGAAAAAGAGACGGGGCAGGAGGAGGAAAAACAAACAGAAGAGGGAGAAAAGGAGGCAGAGAGGGTAGAGCAAAGATAAGAGTCCCCTGAAAATTTGGAAAGAGAAATAGCAGCTGCCATCACTGCCCTTAGTACACCAGTCAAGCAGAAGTAGAAGAGAAAAAGAAAAACCTCCATGTATTTCAGGGGAAGGAAGAGTACCGGAATTAAAATAGGCAAACCTCGACCCTCATCAAAGACTCCCATTAACATTGAAGCTTCATCATCTACCAAGGTGAAATAATCTCCTTCCAAGACACCCATAACCTATGAAAGGAGGACTACAAGATCTTCTACATGGAAGGGAAAGGCAATTTTAGAGGACCCCAAACCAGACCTACTGGAGGCTAAAATAGTCCTGCAGGAGACATTGTCCAAACTACAGGAGACAAAAAACTCGAGGAAAAGATAGGAGGAAAGCTAGAGGTGAAAGAGGAAGCACAAGAGCTACAAGAACCTAACCCCCACCTAATCTTGACTCCTATTACAGACTACTTGAGGGAGGCAAGATAATCCCATAGAAATTTGCAATTCCATTGTTTTCCGAATTGGAAAAAGAGAGTGAGAACACATCGCTGGATGAAGATAGCCAAGTCCAAAGGAGTTGAGGATATTGGCCACATGGAAGACAAACTCAGGGAAATGGGTAGGGAATTGAGTGCTCTCAGAGACAAAGAAGCCATTGTAAGAAGCCGCCTTGAGAATGAGAATGAATTACTAAGGAGGAAGCTAGAGGAGAAAGTGACTCATTTGGAATACATGGTGAGCTTATCCATAAAAGCATTACAATGCAGAACACTAGCCAAATCTTATGGCCTCTATCTAAAGGATCAATGGCTTCAATTCCAAATAAAAACGTTGGCACAAAGAGGCATAATGCCTTTCCAAGACTACAAGTAGTTCATGGATTTGTGTGACCAAAGCACCTCCAAGGACAAAGCAAAGATGGTAGAGTTTTATCTACAAAAAATGGCCCTCACAGACGTAAATGTGTGGGAGCCCAATGCCAAGCTAAGGGATATGAAATTAATGGCCATGGTGTCATGGATAAACCATAAAGAGTTAAAGGAAACAGAAATGAAGATATTTTTAATAAAAGAGTAGAAGGAATGATTGATGATAAGATCTAAGCCATCAGATCCTATGGCACTCATCAGCACACACAACCGACTTGCCAATGACCCTCAGATTGCCCCTAAATATCTAGATAATCAAGAAAAATCAATTTCACACTTTGAGGATATGCTTAGGCTACTTGGGGATGAATGTGTGCATGGATGCATGAGAAGGTGGAACACCCTACCGCACAACTTGCAGATTAGAGAATACCATTCCCCCATGAGGCTAAAAGAGGCATTGAAAAGAGTACCAATGTACAAGCGCTCCATGCAAAGGCTGAAGGTCAACTGGATTTTCCTCAAACTAAGTCCTCCACTCATATTAGGGATGCTAGAAGGCAGAAGAGAAGAAGAAGAGAAGGAGCAGTGGAAGGACATGGATAGAAAGTCAGGATTTTATGGAGAAATGGGAAGACCACATGAAAAGCCTAGAATGCTAGGGAGGCCACTAGGGCCATGAAAGACCAAGAGATTGACTAGGTTGCTCAGAAGATGAGCAACACCTTCAATATGGGGGTCATGATGAGCCCCATAAATGGGTAATTATATGGGCTCATTTTACCTCCTAACATAGTCAAATCAACCATTCTCTTAGCTTATTGTATGATTTTCTAAATATATTTATGTTTATAGGGGAGTTGAGTTAGCTATTATGCCATGTGATCTAACATGCATTTAATGTAGATTATTGATGGATTTCGAGGTCAAAGTCAAGGATTTAGTGGTTAAAATGCAGCAATAACTCAAAGTAGATAGAGGAGAGGACTTATAGGAGGGAATCCCCCTCATTTATTGCTCCTCACTTCGAATTCCCTTTCATTCAGATCCGAGTACAAGCAGCAGAGTCATGCACTAGAAGGCAACCGAGAAAGTGGAAGATGATTGATAGTTATCTCGAGATTTGGGAGCCAAGCCTCCCTAATTTTAAGGAAGCTATTGGGAGCTTCAGATGTATACGTGGAGAGGCCTAGGGCTTCACTAGGGTCGAATTTTTTTCTTGTGTAAACTCTGCTCAAATTTCGAGCTTACTATTTTATGACAGCCTTATGTTATCTTGCTATTTTTTGATAATGAAGATGGAATACTTTTTGAGCTAGCACTGAGTTACCTCTGAGGGTTGAAGCTCTTGGGTTAGGGCCCAATCCAAGTAGCCAAGCTTCTCTTTACTTGTATTTGTATGCTTTACTTCATTTTGTAGATTAGCTTGCTATTAGATGTATTTCTCTTATGGTTAAGAATAGGTTGCTTTTGATGATTTAGTAGCTTGCTTCCATTTGTTATTTCTATAGCATGTTAAGCAATGATCAGAGAAGATTAAAGGCTAGCAATAGTGCCTTGGCCTCTCTTCGTCCCTCTGGGACCATGATTTGAGGCAAAGACTCTCTTGCTTCCCCAAAAACATAGATTTTCCTCATTCCTAGGACTTCTAGTGTTTGCAGCTCTCTGGTAGGTTGATAGTCTAGTTTTCTTTTGCTTTAGATATTTTTTATCATGTTCACTTCCTAATTTCCAATAGTCATTTTGCATGCTTTCCTTTCTTACAACGTTTCCCAGCATTTCCTTCTATATATTATAGTTTAGGCCATTTTAATGCAAAACTATGTTTTTCCTAGGATGCACTAATTTCATTGGTTGCTTGATTTTCTTGGTTGATTGTTAGTTTCTATGTAGTAGATCTCTTCCAAAAGTAGGCCATATTACCAGAAATCACATCCTCCATCTGATCCCTTCCCTACAAGTCTCCCAAACCTCACCTCAATTCTACCTTAGTTTCTTTGATTTTTCATAGAACTTCTTCCTCTCTCCTTGAGCAAAAACAAACATCTTTCTGTCTCCTGGTGATTCATGGTAGACCTTAGGTGCCCTAACACCTCATTCCAACTTTCATCCACCTTTTCCACCCACTCTCACACACTTAAAACAACGAAAATTTATCTTGGCCTCCTCCTGTAGGCCTCCTATAGTTTCCCTGTTTTCCTCCTGTAGTTTTCATGTGTCCTCCTGTAGTTTTCCTGTAGGCTTTCCTTTGAAGGCCGACTGTGGGAAAATCCTCCAGAAGGCAACCTAAGACCTCCTAGGACCCATCCACACCATCCTACCTGTTCCCAATCTCCAAAACCTCCCTCTATCGCCACCTGTTCGTTGCCACACTCACACACAATAAATTAGAGCATGTTAAATTCATATAAAAACACATAAAAATCCATAAATATATTTTTTTCTTATTTACTTCCATAAATAGCATGGCTAGATGTTGTTTACTTCCATGAGTAGGTAATGTGATTTATTTCATGGTTTTCATAGTGTTTTTGGAAAAAGTATAATTAGCTTGTTAATTAAGGTTTACTAGGTTTTTCTTTACATTCCAATCTTTCTCCTTTCTGTAGTTAGAATAACATCTGTAGAGTAATATTTCTTTCCTTTCATCACACATATAACTTCTTCTAAAATCTATAAAAGTTGGCTTGAGATCCTAGTGATCTCGCGTCGGCTAACCAAGTGACAACCTGTAGTGAGAACTAGTAGTTGTGCATATACCACCGACGCTTCCAAGTTTGTTATGAACTACCCGGTTGATAAAAGTAAAGTTGGTAGCCCAGGAGTTGTAGCATTCTTGCTGCAATACTGGCGCTCACCAAAAACCTCCATATCTAAGAGACGTTGTCATTAATTGGCTATTTCTCTCTAATATTGTGAGAGATATTCTTGGATTCAATGTGGGGTAAGTTCCCGAAAATGTATTATTAAACCTTCAACCTTGAGTTGATTAGATGTATATCTCTTATTTCCATGTTCTTGATAATATGCTACCCCCTGCAAAGATGAGTTTTCTAATGGGGAATTTTGGCTAGACAAGGAGATAGACTATTACATAAGGTGAGGGGATAATTATCAAATATGGGACGGGGGTGGGAGGACAAGGAGTTATACATTGAATGGAACTCTTGAAGTAATAGATAATATAAATGGGAAGGATTAGGAGAGGGCTTGACAAGATGTTAGTTTGCAAGGATTAGAGGAGATCAAAATGAAATAACCCTGTAGATATATGTGTGGCTTGAAAAATTATAAACCTAAAAGAGGTAGTTCCCAATAAATCAATAATAGGGAAAATGGACACTGAACCAAGGAAAAGGTGACTAAAATAAATTAAGGAAAGATGAAGGCTTCCTTGATAAGAGGAATGCCAAGATCAAATATGAGACAATAATCCAATTTCCCATAACTCAGGTGCTAGCCTAGAAATATTAGATCTTTCCTCGCTTAGAAGTGAAACTCAACTTCTGACTCTAACTACAGTGTTGTGCAAAGAATGTAAAATTTTGGAGCAATGGACTGGTGCTCATCAATGAGCTGGCTTTCCGCATTGAGACAAATAAAGGTCGGTGGTAGCAATAGAGTATCACACTTGCTATGGTCTGGTGAACGATTCTTAGGAAAGCCAATTCTAGTGTTTATGTTTTGACTCCATAGAAATAATTTTTTCTAATTTTATGGAGTCTACATTTTAACAATGAGTTACATACTACTTGGCCAAATGCCTTGCTTCTCGACGATATCACTAGTTGTGATGTGAATGGTGGCTATCAAATTAGAAATTAAGGTACTCATCAATGGATTCTACATAAGACTAGTTGCATGAGGTAACTAGGGTAGATGAGCAAATGAGAGGATTTGTTGCCAGGGTGAGAAGAACTTTAGAGGACTGAAATTGTAGATGATGAGTGCGATGTACTGGGTGTTGGATGGTGGCATGAGGGAATCCCCCATGAATAATTCAAAATTCATTACAAAATAATTAAGGGGGAGTGCTACCATATCTCCTAGTCGTGTTGCCTAGTGGGATGAGAACAATCCCACCCCCACGTTTTCATGTGTGAAACACCCAAGCTAGGGATTGAAATCATATTTTGTTATTTTTTATTTGATATATACTTAATTTAAAATGAAAAACTTGTAAAATAGTAAAAAACTTTCCTCCAAATCAATTAAAAATGAGATGCTTGATGTTTATAATTTATTTACATTGTAGATTTATTAGGTATCGAGAAGGATTAAATAAGGAGGAAATATTTCCTCATTACTTGTATTAGAAAAGATGTCTGGAGATATTTGATCCATCTCTACACCGGTAAATCCATGATTCAAATGTGTCTCTTTTAAATACCATTTATCTAACTCCATATTGAATACCAAATGGACTACACTTCTTTCATACAAAAAAGTAAAAGTAATCATTAAAAAAAATATATTACTATGTCCTTTATATAAAGTGTTGTTATAAAAATAAAATAAAATTGATTTATTTTACTTATAATGGACATTAAAATATTTTTTTATTATTATTAATACATTTATAAGTATAAATATTATTTTATTATTTCTAAATTAATTAAATTTTCAAATTCACCTATAACATGCTTTTCCCTTGACATATAACTAGCATAGGAAAGAGTAGCATAGAAGAAAGAAATTATGATATGTTATGCGATTTAACTAAATATTTAAATCATAAATATGAATTATTTTATTTAAAAATAAATTTTAGGTTTGGAGAATTGTTTGGATAAAGAAATTTCTTTCTTGTAGCATAGTATATTCACTTAATTGCACAACACACTGACTATATAAGGAGCGTAAATGACCTTTTTGGATTCATACTTTTAGGTTAAGGGTTGACCTATATTACAATGAGAGTTGGTGCAATAGGGAAGATATGGTTGGGTGTAGTGTCCCTTTTTCACAATGAGTTAGTAGATATTTCCTAGAAATGTAGGTGTTCATAGCTTGTGATTAATGTTGTGTTAATGTTGTTTTGTCATGGATTATATTACTTTCCACTTTATTCAATTCTATTTGCGAGCTTAAATCAACATTTCAAATTTGTGATTTATGATGACCAAATGGTTTAATTATATTGGATAAGAATCTTATCTTAATTTCTCTCATCCCCTTATACAATGAATTTTGATTAAGAGCAATGATCATTGGTATATGGAATGAATAAGTTTGATTCGCAAGCATGGAGAAAGACAAACATCCATGAAAGTTATAATTATTGGCTTTAAGAAGTCAAATTTTATCCTTGTTTGTTCAAATATTTGAAGCTTAGCTTTTAAATTTTGGATTACCATTGGTATTTTATATCTAGATCTACAACTTAACAACTATGCACATCCTATTTTTGCAAAATCTAAATTCTAATCTACTCTCTGTAATTTAGGGACTCTACCACAAGCATTGGTTGCATTTAATGGTCATGCTCATCCTATTGATCCTTCTTGTCATTTGTTAAGATTAATAATGTTCATAAAATTGTTATTTTTGTGTGGGAATGCTCAATTACAAAAGATTGTTTGGTATGTATTGACATTGCTTAGTTATAAAAAATAATGAGGCAACATCAACCCATTGTTAATGGATACTCCTAGCATTTGCTCAGTAGTTTTTTCTAAGACTAAAACTAGCATGAACTATATTGGAGCATAAGCAGCTACCACTACAGATACCACTACAGACGAGGAAAATAAGAGTTCGCTATATTTTTGGTTTATCCTCAACATTTAGGTCCAATCGGATGCAGGGGAGGAAAACAAGACTTCGTATTTTTTTTTGTTTGTCTTCAACATTTAGGTCCAATTTATTCTACACATCAATATTGAATGTATATCAATATTGAATGTTTCATCAATCGCATAAAACTTCCTTAGCACCAATATTACTAGATAGGTTGCATCTAAATAGATGGATCAGAATGGGTTGTATTCCTCTTGCATACCCTATAACTGCACCTTGTAGTGAAAAAATTACTTCAGTATTGCGTCACCAGGACCAAAAAAAATGTATTTTCCAGAGTTTTCTCCACTTTCTATGATCCCCGAGGAGACTAAGCCATAAACCCTCGACACTGTAATTAATTAATGCAGGCATTATATATTTATAATTTGTTTTCCTATAATGTGTCCTTCCCAGACTTCTTTCCCGAGTCCAAGAATATGAATATTTCCGATGCAATCTATCGACTCTATATTCCTAACATCAATTCTGAAACTCTCTCGCTCCTCCCGATAGAGCCCCTTGGACAACTTTTTAGAATTTGATTTCTGAAAGGACACATAACAAAGAAGGAATTAATAGCCATAGAAGAAGAAATGTATATCATGATCAAAATGAGAGAAGACGAGACATAAGTGGAAAGTATAAAGCTGCCAGGATTGGACACTGAAGACTATATAAAAAAGGCAGAAATCCAATACAGATAAGTTAAAAAAAAAATACCATGTTTCTTTTTGTTTTTGTTTAAAATTTTGTACAAATTTTGGTTCAGCTACTGCAAATAAAATACATGAGGAGTGCCAACTGTATACTAAATTATAGAATATGTAAATGCCCTGTGACATATCTAGAGCCTAGCTGTCTCTTTGATAATTGTGGGATATATTTGTAGCTATGATAGAGAAATCATAGTTCCACAATTGTCGCAAATTGTAATTTATAGTTCAGTGGTATATATGTAGAATATTTTCTACCCCATGTAATAATGTTGTGGATTCCACATTGCTTATGAGGACGATTTGTCCTTCATAATTATGTACTATTTTAACATAATATAAGACAAACAGTTCTTTCTTGTTAAAAAAAAAACTTTCAAAATTTGAGATATCAAATCTACAGAAATATTTAAAAAAATTGCTCATCTATTTATCCGCGGAAATTGGTGGTTTATAATAATAATTTTCGGCATGGAATTTTCACTTGTAAACAACTCAATTTGCTTTAAAGGGTGAGTATGGCTCCTATATTTTGGCCATGTATTTCAATTTCTACATGGTACTCTGATGAGAACCCATTTATCTGCAACAACACCTTGAGTTTATAATGAGTTTACTAAGTTTTGATTTTGTGATTTTTCTAAATATATACTATATCCAAATATTCTAAGAATTTGGAATCCAATTAAATTCATAAACGCATTGGTCATTAAATACAGAATAACTTTGCAACTTACACTACTAGGGGCATCAAATGTTATGTCCAAAGCTTGCCTGTATTTTTCCATAGTATTAATACATGTAATTTCCTACAGTAATCTTACTGGCTTTCAATTGTGGTCAATGTATGGATTACATTTAAAATGTTCAAATATTATTTTAAAAATTTATCCTAATCTTAATGGATTTTCCACGGAAAAAGAAATGTGATAAACATTTACACCTGTCTTTCCTGCATGCTTTTCCATGGCTGCTAGAGTTGCATTAAAAACCATGTCTGCGAGTATCCATGATTTGAATTCAGAGAAAAAAAAATTAATGAAGAGAATGTAATTGTAAATGTGTTAGAAAACCTGCACAGATGAATCTAGCTAGTAAAGTTTGAACCCACAACTTTGCAAAGCAAAAACACTAAAATAAAATTGAAAGAAGAAAAGAATGATTCATTAGAAAATAGGTTACAATGCTAATGATATATCATTACTAGGTGAAGATCCGAAGGTAATGCACCATAGTGGTGATCAATGAGAAGACTCAACACCTACAACACGTTCCAGAGAGAGCTAGCCAGTTACGGAGTGAAAGAAGGAGCAAATCAGGGAATAAATCATGCAGAAGAACTAACCCGTTGCGGAGTTAAAGAAGGAGCAAATCAAGGAGTAAATCCTGTAGAAGGAATCTTGCATGTAGTCGCATGCTCTAACTAAGATTCCACATGTAGGTGTGTAGTACTTCCAACACCCCCCTGAACACCACTATGGGGAAAAATAGAAAATGGGCCCTGGCAACTAAGGCCAAAGGTCACCCAAAATACAGTGCAACTTGTACTAAAATTGAGGAAAGAGGGAAAACCTCATGGGAAAACCCCATGCTCAAAATACAATGTAATCAAAAGAAAAGAGGAAGAAGAGACAGTTGCTAAGCAACTGTGTCCTTCACTCCAAGATGATCGCACAAAGAGCGAAACTTCTGCTCAGTAAATGTCTTGGTGAAGATGTCTGCAGCCTATTTTACTGAAGGATAGAACTGCAAATCAATGATCCGATCATGTACTAAGTCTCTGATTTAGTGCATATGGATCTCTATGTGCTTCGTCCGTTGCCGCTGTACCGGGTCCCTACAAAATTTGAGAGTGCTCTGGTTGTCACACTAGATGACAATGGGCTGGTGGAACTGGACGCCCAACTCAGTGAGGAAGTGTTGTAGCCACAGAGCCTGAATGGTGATGTTGACTACTCCTTTGTACTCAACCTCAGCTGAAGAGAGAGAAATAGCAGCTTGCTTCTTGCTCGACCAACAGATAGGGCTAGATCCTAGACTGAGTGAAGATCCGAAGGTGTAATTGCGATCAATGTTATCTCTTGCCCAATCAGAATCTGTGAAGCCAAGGAGATTCAATGAAGTGCCTGCTACATAGTGAATTCCAAAGGTGATGGTGCCCTGCACATATTGGAGGATGTGCTTGGCAGCATTCCAGTGTAGCTCATGCGGCTCCTGCATGTATCTGGAAACTGCCCCTACTGCATATGAGAGATCTGGTCTGGAGTGGGTGAGGTACAATAAGCTCCCCACTAGCTGTCGGTAGAGAGTGATGTCAACTAATGGAGTGTCACCTCCATCCTCATGGCAGACCCCAGACAGAAAAGGAGTCAGTGCTGGGTTGAAATCAGTCATGCGAAATCTCTCGAGGAGATGCCATGCATACTTAGCCTGAGAGAGTTTGATGCCTGTGGCATCCTGGATGATCTCAAGACCAAGAAAGAAGTGTAATGGACCCATGTCTATCATCAACAACCTACCATGCAAGTCCCTCTTGACTATAGAAATCACTGAATCTGAGCTGCCGGTGATTAGGAGATCATCCACATACAAAACTAAGATAAGAAGAGAATCATGTGTCCTGAGCATGTAAACGTTCGGATCATACTTACATCTTTTAGAGTTTTGTGATAAGAGAAAAGAATCCATCTTCGCATACCAAGCCCTTGGGGCATGCTTAAGGCCATAGAGAGATTTCTTCAGTATGTAGACCAAAGATGAATCCTGAATGAAACCATGTGGCTGCTCCATGTAGATATCCTCAGATAGGTCTCCGTGAAGAAAGGCATTATTCACATCCATCTGATGTACTTCCCACCCCTGGGTAGTCGCAATGGCAAGTGCAAGGTGTATGGAATCCATCTTTGCTACTGGAGCAAAGGTCTCATCATAATCAATGCCATGCACTTGTTGGAAGCCTTTGGCTACTAGCCTTGCTTTCCGTCTGGTGATTTGCCCATTTGCAGCACTCTTGGTCCTGTAGACCCATTTGCATCGGACAAGTTTCCTTCATGAAGGAAGGGGGACCAGATCCCACGTCTAGTTCTCGAGGAGGGAGTTATACTCCTCCTCCATGGCGGACTCCCAAGATGGATGCCCAACAGTCTCAGCATAAGACCGTGGATCAAAAGACTGAACCAAATGACAATGTCAAGATGGCGATGGTTCAGTGGCAGTGAGGACAAGAGGAGGCTCAATAAACTTTTATCTAGTCCTCTGTCGATCAGAATTATCCCCTAGAAGACCATTTCTAGTAGCTGGGTGGTCTTGTGCATATATCTCACGTAAGCTCCTTGTTCTCTGATTTATGACAGGGGAATATGATTCACTGCTGGAAGCCCGATCTAGGCTTGGATGGGGATCATCATATGCATGCACTAGATTTGTATCCGAAGACTCTGTCTCTACATCTGGATGCTCTACCGTGGCATCTGCATGCTCTGTATCCGCATCTGAGTGTACTGAGTCATCATCTCGGAAATGAGGTAGATAAAAGGTGTCTGCATGTGGCACTTGAGGTGCATGCGAGAGACTTTCATCAAATTTGACACTTCACTCAATGATGAGCTTGTCTGTAGAGGAAATCAAGAGTTGTTATCCCTTCACACCATCGGGGTATCCAACAAATATGCACTCAATGCTCTGTGGATCAAGAGCTTTCCTCTTTTTTGAGGGGATCCTGGCCCATGCTCTGGAGCTGAAAACACGGAAGTGGGTGACCTCTGGTTTAGTGCCACTCCAAGCCTCAAAGGGGGTCTGATCCTTGATATACCTATGAGGAGATCTATTCTGGATGTAGTTAGCACAATTAAGTGCTTCAGCCCATAGCTTATGAGGCAGTGACTTAGCATGCAACATGCAGGAAGCCATCTCTTTGAGAGATCGGTTCTTTCTCTCAGCAACTTCGTTCTGATGCGAAGTGTATGGAACTGTGTACTGCAACTGTATGCCGGACTTAAGGAAAAGATTCCAAAGTGCTGTGTTAACATATTCCCCCCCATAAACTGTACGGAGGGCTTTGATATTTTTCTCTGTCTGTGTCTCAACTAGTGCTTTGAAACCTTCAAAGTGCGCAAAAACTTCAGATTTGGACCTGAGAAGATACACCCAAGCATACTGTGAGAAATCATCAAGAAATGTAACCACATACCTTGCTTTGTTGATGGGAGGATGAGGAAAAGGCCCCATGAGATCACTATGGATTAGATCTAGAGGAGAGGGTGCTCTGTGAGTCTTGCCGGTGTCAAACTTTTCTCTGGGATGTTTGCCAAGGACACACCCTTCACAAACTCCTTTGGAGAAACTAATATTTGGCAAGCCTTCCACCATCTCATTCTTGCTTAGTTGCTGCATATACCTATAATTTAAGTGGCCAAACCTCTCATGCCAAAGCCTACTACTATCATCAGCATGTGTAAGAAATAAGGAGGTTTCAGATTCAATAAATTTAGAAAATGTATACAGTCTGGCTCCATTGTTTACCTCACCAGTTGCAATTTTGGAGCTGCTATGTAGATCATATATGTTCACTACATTTGGAGTGAATTCCACTCTCTTTCCAATGCTGGAATGCGTGATCTGATAAACTGAAATTAGGCTTACCGAAAGTTTTGGAACATGAAGCACATCTTCAAAGCTTCCGTGTAAAAGTTCCACTCTACCTTTTCCGGTGACCTCAATAGGTGAGTCATCTCCCATGAGGATGGGAGGTCCTTTGCATGCATCTAAATAGGAATAGACTTCCTTTGCAGCGGCCATATGATGTGATGCATCAAAATCTATAATCCATGCATCAGGAGAAGAATTAATTGCAACTAAAGCATGAAAAGTGTTACGTTTCCCGTGTGGCAGATCCTCAGTTTTCTTCTTGGCACTCTGAGGGATGTGGTCCCCAAGGTTGTGCTTCTGAAGGATTTCTGCCATTTGGTCAATTTTTTTCTTCATGCAAGAGGATTCTGGATGGAATCCTCTTTGACAGTAGGTGGATCTGTTTCCTTTCTTCCCTTTCAAATTTCTCGAGCCGGAGGAGTCATTGAAGGCCTTGGTGTACCCTTCCTTATTTGAATGGGAATGCACTTTTCCCTTGTCTTTTTGCTGCTGATTTTTCTGATTTGAATCAGATCTATGATTTTTATTGTGGCTGCCATCATGTACAACAAGTGCATGCGCTTTTGGAGGTTTTATTTTCGCCATGACAATGAGTTTATCTTGCTCAAAAATAAGGGACTCCATAAATTCTTTGAGAGAAGGCATAGTGTAGGATTTACTTGTTGCGAGCCTTACTGAATGAAATGTAGACACAAAGACGGAGTATTCCGGTCCAAGCTTTGACATAATAGAGAGAACTTGGCGACTCTCCTCCTTGGATTTGTCAATTCCACAACCCTTGAGTTGCAACAATAGATCATTATATTTGTTGAAGAAGTCTTGAATTCTGTCATAGTTCCGTGGATCCAATGAGAGCAACGCCACTTCGAGCAGATGTCCTTTCATCTCATCATGTTTCCCATAGAGATCTTCAACCTTTTTCCAAATTTCATTGGGAGTATTGCAGGCAGATAGATGAAACTAAAACTTTGGAGAGATGCACATGCATATGGATCTGTGGGCCTCATCCATACGGTTGAGGTACTTGGATTTATCTAGGGCTGAAGTGGGTTCAACTTCTGTAGCCATGGTAATCCTGTACAACCCTTTATGATGAAGGTATTGAGCCATTTGGTCCTTCCATTCGTGATAGTTGTATGGTGTTAGGATCGATGCTTTGGGAAACTCCATTTTTCTGTCGATCTTAAATCTCCAAGCTGTAATACCTACAAAATAAAGTACTGGTGCACCTTTTATCTAGCAACCTGTGGGCTTTGATACCATGTAAATGTGTTAGAAAACCTGCACAGATGAATCTGGCTAGTAAAGTTTGAACACACAGCTTTGCAGAGCAAAAACACTAAAAGAAAATCGAAAGAAGAAAAGAATGATTCATTCGAAAATAGGTTACAATGCTCATGATATAGCATTACTGGGTGAAGATCACAAGGTGATGCACCATAGTTGTGATCAATGAGAAGTCTCAACACCTACAACAAGTTCCGGAGAGAACTAGCCAGTTACGGAGTGAAAGAAGGAGCAAATAAGGGAGTAAATCATGCATGGAAAGTTGGGACTTCTGCAGAATTTGCCAAACTCCAAAAGGTGAGTACTTTTGTGTTCATTTCGAAGGCCACATCATATCTATTAAAAGGCATGATTTTAATTGTATATGTGGTGAGAAGATTGCACCTAACATGAAAAGTAAATGTACAGACAAAAGAATGTTATATATATATATATATATATATATATATATATATATATATATATATATATATATATATATATATATATATATAGATATAGATATATATATATATATTTATAGACTCACATTCACTGAAATCATTTCTATAACATGAAAATCTGATATATAATTTTGTTAGAATAAAATGGTTATGTATAACTCTTATATACATCGTTTTTTTAAAATAATACAAATACTTTTAATCAAATGTTGTGGTGCATAAACTCTGATAATGTTTATTGTTTTATTGATCAAATGTAATTACATATATACATGCACACACACTGTTGGTTGAGGAAATCTCTCAACCACACACCAAACTAGGAAATGGATCATAATTACTAGGAACATACTCTTTTACTTAGTATGAATCACAACTAGAGACAAGTAGGAATTAGATATTCCAACACTCCCCCGTAATGAATACTTGTCTCGATATCAGTTTGTAAAGTCTACATCTGGTCCAATTTGGTTATCACACCTTGTACCTTGTTCATTCAATTATAGGTGTTCATATTAAGGAATAACCATCTACCGGAATGCATGTGTTCCCAACCGCTGCAACCGCCAGTCTACTAGGAAGTCCTTCACATACGTGGTTCATCCACCTCTAAATGAAATTTCTTTGACTTGGTCCATTACACTATGAGATATGTTACATCTCTCAATTCCCCATTAATCGAAGACTCAATTCTCTGATTACATGTCAAGCTTATATACGAGTACACCTGCCACCCTTGTATCAACCTAGTAGTTGATTCCACAATTTGATGTCTCTAGGGAACACATAACAAAGGGGCATGCATGCCTCTTCGAGTCTTATAATCATATCCCTTTTTAATATACTCCAAGCTACTACAATCATGAGTCTATTCTACAAACTCAAACAACCTACTCAAGAAAATTTGGTTGTCCATCATCCTTTAATCGCTTCATGTTCCTGCACCTCATCTTTTGATTACATCTTGGGCATCTTTGTCTTTGTCAATGAAATATTAAATTCTATGCTTACCCTGTCATTTGTTAGAGTTGCGAATTCTAACAAAATAACCTTACCTAAATTGAGGTAACTAGCCTCAACAAAGTGCAATGATTTAATTCATGATTCCAATGACAAAATAAAATAAAATAATTTTTTTACTATGATATCAACATATTGTCATAGCTCCAATAGCTAGCCATACCTATTAAGCCATGAAAAAATCACCTCTTTCAAAGAAATTCCAAGATGGGCTTCTTCCCATAGATGGAGACCTAATTCGAACTTACTAGAAAAGGTAGCAGCTTAAGCATGTTTATCGCGCGCAAGAATTTGACATAGTTCCGAATAAGATCCTACGTTCCCCAAAAATATCGCTCCTGTACTCATCCTCCACGATGGCGCAAATGTTAATGTGCTTTCCCTTCACATACAGGCGCCTCACAGATGGACCCATGCCGTTCGCACACATGGCTATCACACTCATGTTCTTCAGGAAGTCATCCCCACAAGACCACAAATGACCCCCTTAGCTGCTCCGTGGGGGAAACTCTGTTGCAGACCTGGGGAAGTTGATGATTTCTAAGCCCAACCAGGGATTTCATCTTCCCCACTTACCCCACATCCTCCAGCTCACGGTAGAGTGAGATGACTCCACCGATGATGCAGGTAGCCGACTCTGTGGCAAGCGGTTCTTTAACTAGCTGCAACCGTTGGTCCTCGAACAATATTCGACCCTCTTTCGTGCCACAAGAACTGCAGAAATTGTGTTCAATCCTCGTTGAACGTGAATGCTATGAAGGGAGGGGGGGCGATTAACCAACCAGCAAATGCTTGGTTTACCTTAAATGACCAGAACGTTGTTATGGATGTGGTTGATTCCCCTTATGGCGTCTTTAATTTGTAGTCTAAGTCACTTTTGCAAACTGGATCTATCATTTCTGCTGGCGTGCTCCCATAAATTGTAGAGAACCCCATTATTCCATCTACGTGAGAAGGGAACACTGATTCTGGAACTCAGCGATTCTAGGATTGTCCTTAAGGGCGCTTTTAGATAGATCACATGTCTCCCTTCAAGCGCTGGGTACCTAAAGGAACCTTCCAGACTTCTGCTCCTCGGATGACTATATATATGCTGCTCTTCCTATAAAGGCTTATGCGTGATCATCACCCTTTACTGCTTCTGAAAACATTTCCCACATCGATTGTGAGACTATTCGGCCTTGGTGACCCCTACACGGTCCTCGTGCATCCCAACGACTGGTAACTACTGCGGTATGATAGTTTGCCCCACTAACAAATCTCGTCGACGTAGGTTTGTAGATCTTTAGCAATGGAAAATTGTTGTGTACGAACTTGATCTTGCTCCTCTCAATTGTATGATCCTGAAGTGACAAAATAGAACTCAGATCTGATAAGGGTTCAATGGCCTTGGATGATTAGATCTTGTACAATATTCTTAGAGCCAATCCGGAATCAGTTCCACAGGCACTTGACAAATCACAATGTAGATCGGTCCTTTTCTAGACATTGAATCCACCCACACGGTGCCATCACACAACTCATGAGATCTTTGCGATCCTTACTAGAATCCCAACAGCCACACACAGAAAACACCAAAATCTTTATTTTCCTTAGCCAATGATGGGCCAAACCCAGAAGGGGCTAGCCCTCAAGGCTCTGATACCATGATAAACTCTGATAATGTCTATCGTTTCATTGGTCAAATGTAATTACATATATACATGCACACACAATCTGTTAGTTGAGGAAATATCTTAACCACACACCAAACTAGGAAACAGACCCTAACTACTAGGAACAAATTCCTTTATTTAGTAAGAATCACAACTAGAGACAAGTAGGAATAATATATTCCAATAGTGGTGGCCGCCTACCTCACAATAATGTCCACTTCCTTTGTTAACACATCGAACATATTTTTTTCAATTCCCATATTTTTTTCATCATGTCTCCAGCAACAAGGACCAGTGTTTTCGTCATGAATTCCTGGAATTCATTGCCATGAATTTTATGCATTTAGTGTTTAGAAACTAATTTTCACAAACTATTAGAGATGAAATTAGCATAGCATAAGTGTGCATTATTCAAAATTGATTACTCTATAGAAACGAGTAATCTCAATTATATTGAAGAGAATACTTATCTTACTTCATTCATCCATCTATTTAACTCAGACATGGATTCGTCAACCTTGATTATCAAATACAACTTTCCCACCTCTCATTGCATCCTCTGCATTTTTTTTATCAACACTTCACATATAAAGAAATAACATTCATATGTCCTGTAACCTTTTCAAACTATGCTTGAGGCGATCCAGGAACGAACTATAACTGACTATCATACTGAATTGTAAGTAACTAATAGCGATCTTCAATCCGATGTTGTCCACTATTTCTATCATGTAGCACTAAATTAAGTGACTCACGATGGCACATGTGGCAAGGGAGAGAATTATTTTCAAAGAGAAATGCCTCAAAGCTTAATTAATTTAAAATAAATTTTAAAAAATACATTGTAAAGCTATAAGAAACCTTAATCCATACCAATTAAAAATTAAATGTTTTAAGTTTATAATTTTCATGTTTGTTATTAATTGTTACAAGGTTTATCATTGCCCTTTGCCCCACTCAGCGCCATGTTAGGGTTTTTTTAACAGATCTTACATATGCAACATATCTGAAATCGGAATTGGATCCACCATTTAATTTCATGCCCGTGTATATTTTGAATAAACTCCACAATGAAAGAGCAACTGTATTAATGATAAAATCACTTATTTATACATGTGCAATCTAGGTATGAGACAATTTTGTCTTGGTAAAAATAGAATATGAACCTAATTACATATTGTCCAATAACAATCTTGAAGAATTAGCTAACATTTCCCCCTTAATTTGAAGGGACATCTGACATGTCGAGTAACATTAAGAACTTTTCAAACTTTTCACGTTCTAGTCCCTATTTAAATATGTTCATGATCTGCTCTAAAGTAGTACAATGTGTCACATGAATAACTTTGACCTATACATATTGTCGAATCAAACGATATTTGGGGTTAATATGCTTTCTTGGCCAACTGAATTGCAAAAGATTTGTCAATGAGTAGTGGAGTTGAAGCCTTTTGTTTCTTGTGCAAGTCTTCAAGTATTTTGCAAAGCCAATGGTTTATTTTGTAGCTTGAGTTGTTGCAACATATTCAACTTTGGTGGTAGAATCAGCAGGAACATATTGCTTGCGTGATCTCCAACTTATGGCTGCTTATTGTTGGCATGAAAGAGTCACCAGGGAGAAAATACCATGGGTTCGGGTGCAAAGGGCCAATAATGGTCCAGTGTAGTCTAGTACAACGCTGACATTTTCACCTTACCCAAATGGTAATGAGTATCACCCGAGGTGTGCCGCGACTAGAAGTAAGAATGGTTCAGCATTGGGTCAAGGGAGCACCAACTGAGGCATCATCCAATAATAAGAGTATATCCATTACACGCAAAACATAGATAGCATCATAATGATTACAAAATAACTACTAAATACGTGCATTTGATGGAACATTTAAATTTTTTAGAAACTCATCATAAGAGGGGATCCATACATTTCATGATTCACAACCAGTCTAACTTTATTTCTATTAACCTAACAATAAAACAATACAACATATCTTTGGCATTCACCATAAGAAACTACAAGGAATACCTAGATCAAATCCATGGGTTTGATCTCAACCTCAAGGGCCCAATTCACATGGATTCCTGCGTCCTACTGTTTCTGCCACCCGCTTCCTGCTCATCCCTCGGTCAGCCAAAATTGCTCAAAACCTTTTTAAAATTAAATGAAGGCCCCAACAGGCCTTGACCACAATCCTTTGACATGTCCCTGAGTCAATTCATTTCGACCTCAATTGTTTCTGCTAGTATTTCCATTGGTTCTACGGGTGCTGGTTGTACTGTCAATTACGCTAGTTCTACTGATGGTTGGTCTAGTGCTTCTTTTACCTTGGCCATTGCTCACGAAGTGGCATCTGTCTCTACTACCCTTTCTTGCGTCTGAGGGTCCCCCATTCCAAATGAAGGCTCCAACTCCGGAACACTAGCCATGGTATGCTGCCTGAACTCTCTATATCTTTGAGAGGAAGTGTCCCATCGCACAAGGATTGCATCAACACGTTGAGCAAATGCCTCAACCGATTTCGACATTAGCTCTGTGGGCCATTGATTTTGCAGGTCACTCCATTTTTGTCTGTTGGAGTCACACACCTCCTTCAGAGTTAGAACCTGCATCTGAACTGATGGCTATAGATCTCTGATTACCTTCTTCCTCTTTGCAGACTCTCCTTATTGTGATCAACTTGGATGTGAATGGAATCAATTTGGTCATTGATCTGCTATAGTTCAGCGGGGTCTGTACAATCCTTTGTGCTAGAAAATAGGGTTTGTATTTTCTCTCTCATCAGATAGACTGATTGATTCTTCAGGGTGAGGCTTCCTGGTCAAACATGAACTTTGTTCATTAGAGCATAGACGTCGACAAGGGCATCTGCTAAGGATTGTTTCTTTGCTTCTCCTTAGGCAAATTTTCCCTCGATCGTTCTTATGTAGATCTCCACTGGGTCTAGCAGTGCAAACCTCACCATCCCCATCTTCTTCTTCATGTCTTTATTGGTAGCTACCAGGTTCAAGCATGTCACCTGGATGTGATCACAACATTGTACCCACGTGCACGTCGTGATGTCCGTCAACGCCTTTGTGTTTGCCTCAATGATTGTTGGCCACAATGTTTGGAACACTATGTGATTTGATCAACCTGGGCTTACAAATATGATTTTTCTTGTTGCAGGTGATCACGCTCTTCTGTTAATTCCTGTAACTTCCTTGCTTGTTGTTCATGTTTCTTGTTCAGATCCTCATGGATCCTTTCGGCACTGTGCGTTGCTTGCTGTATAAATGTAAATAATTGGGCTGATGACCAGTGTTGAAGTGTGTCAACTTGCATTGTATTGGGTTCAAGGAACTGTTGTTGGATGTGTAGGCCGCTAACAATGGATTTGTTAGTGTGGGATGTAGGCAAATGAGCTTGATGTGACTGCGGAGTGGTTGGAATGATCCTAGGGTTTGGGACTATTGTGATATTTATAGGGAAAGGTGGTACGTATGGTTCAATCCTTGTCTCCTGCATAATAATATCTATGCTTCCTCCTTGTGGTGGGTTTGACCCAAGCGTTGGTGGTGAAAGTGATGTTGGTTGAGTTCCATTCACAAGAGTGGTTCCCTCTGTCCGCTTGGCTGACTGAACTTCCATTTCCTCAGTCTTCTTTTGCCGGCCTATCGAGAGGGTCTCTGACAGGGTTGCGAAGGTGGAGGTTGTGTGCAGGGAAGACTCTCGTGACTGACGTAAAGCGGTGGAAATGGAGGGGATATCCTCAACTATGGGGCCTGCAGAGACTGAATGCTCGGTCTCACCAGTAAGGTCGACAATGAGGGCTGGTGCGACAATTTTTAGCTTTTTGGCACTCGGACTGTAGACAACTTGTCTTTTCTTTAGCTTCGGGACCGTTGGATGGGAGGGAGCCTAGGCTATTCCGGTGGGGAGTTTCATGCCTAGGGGTGTTGTTATAATAGGAGAAAACATGGTAGAGCCCTGAAATCAGGCAGGATAATTTCTCTCACCTGATTAGAAACTGGCAATTGTTCACTTGAGTTCAAACACCTTCTCCTCCATCTAAAGCACTATCGGCTAGATTTCATCATCAGATGGTTGCTTCCTATTGCTCTCTGCCACATCTCCCCCTTATGCTTGTTGCTTCAAGGCTCTAAGAAGATAGTTGTATTTCTCGTCCGTGATTTCACAGGCCACTCCCAGCCATGATCCCACCTCTTTGTGCAGCGCTTCTGCCATTAGTACAAAACTTTGTGGCCTCATCTTAAACTTCTTTGGGTGAACAAACTGTAGCCTTAGATAGGTGTGCGGATGTGAGGCCCCAAACCAGAGCTCTTCCGAGAATTCATCTACAAGAGTCTTTGGTATCCTCTCTGTCGACCTTATGGTCCCCAACATCTTCTGGTACCAATCCTTGAAGGCTATTTCATTTATGTCCTTCGTGTTGGGGTCTTCTAATGCCCTCCATGGGTCGTAACAGAGAGCTATTGCTTGGCCTTTGACGGTGGTTACCAATTCCCTCTTCTTCGGCAACCTCCCCTTCCACATTGCCAATGACATCAAAATGTACCCAAACACAAAACTAGTACCCCACCTGTACACATCTTCACCAGCATCAAATAGCTCATTGAGGACAAATGTGAACCAATTCGGTACCTCTCCCCGGCAATAATTTTCTGCCACTGAAATGGTGCCCAATGTGCATTTTTTATTTTTAAAGTGACACATTGTTTGGCCTGCTATGAGGTAGCAAGAAAACTTGATGTCGACCTTGTTGATTATATCCAGCTTCCCTCCTTTCCCACCCTTCTCAGTCCCATATATAGCATAGATATTATCCTTGGACTGATTCTTGGCTCTCTTAGCCCCTATCCGGAATGTTGAACTAACTGTGTTCCCTCCCGCGTACAGCCCTGTTAGTCGACTAATATCCTCCACATGGATGGGATACTCCTTGTCCAACCATAGTGATCCTCTGTGCATCTTGCTTGCTAAAATTTTGGTACACTACATTGCGGCGAATTGGCTGCCGAACACAGATAAACTCCTAAAATGGAGTAACGTCATTCTATGTATCTCTTTAAAATCCTCCCTAACCCTAGAGGTCTTGGTGCCATTGTCCTTCTATAAATGCTTTGTATAAACTTCTCTTTTCATGGCTGGAAACTGGAAAGTCGACCAAATTCACCTTCTCATATTTGACATATAGGTTATTGACCACTGCAATTCTTTCATCTAATGTGTCCTGTGGGATGGATACAATTCCTTTCACCATCTCCTTTTGCATGTGATAAACAATCTACACATGAGGTTTCCTGCTTCTCTGTCTCTGCAACTGTTATTCTCAGTGGCCCTGTAATCCTTGTACTATCTGTAATTGAAGTTTTGGAATGCCCTTCATTATCCTGCAAATTTAAGTAGCTAGACCTAACACGACATTTCTTGACTGACTAGACCTTAGCAAGTAATTTCTCTGACAACTTTCCCATGTGTTCTAGCTATACCTTGCCACCGTTGGATGACCTGGATGTGACAACCATGACGTGGACTAGGAAAGTACAAGTGGGCCACATGGCATATTTTTTTTCCATGATGGGGTTATTTATTAAATAATTGTGTTCTTAATGGGGAAGGATTTTGAGGCTCTTACTTTGACAGTTGCATTATTAGTTACTTAGTAGGGGAATGACTATTGGTACAACAGAAAGGATGGGTACAGCGTGTGATAACAATGTCTGGAAAAGGTGCATGCCTACATGTACCTTGTTGATGGGGATTACATGTGTGACTACTAACTCTACTTCTTCTTTCCCACCTCGACCAAAAATTAGTTGTTGCATGCTGATGTTTTTGTCACAACATTATTGTCCTTTTGCTCATTTTTATGACATGACTAGACTGAAACTAGTGGTATTTTTTTTTTTACTTATGCATTGTAGAAGGGTTTCAGGCATGCACCATTCACCCATCCATGTAGTAGGAACTTCTGGAACTTGCTATCATATAGGAGTACATATTCCCCTATTTCAAAATACTTCTTCTTGATATGCTTATCATGCCAATATTTTTTCCTTCTGCTCCACTGACTGATGAAACATGGCCAAGAAGTGGGTTTCGTCAAGTTCCAATAGCTAACTCAGTCTGTCCTGCAAGGCTATGTTGCTCGACATTCTTGTGGCTTCAGATATGAGCATACTTGGTAATATAAATTCTGCTGGAACCACCACTTCCCTTCCATATTCTAGTGGAAACATAGTTTTCTTATGAAGACTCTTTACTGTTGTCCTATACGCCCATAGAGTTGTGGGTATTCTTTCATCCCAATCGTCCCTGTTAGCTTACATGACTATTGTTATCCCTTTATCTAGGAATTGTTTTCAATGATTCCACTGCAACGTTAGCCTATGAGTGATAGGGACTAGTCTTGTTATGTTGAATCATGAATTTCCTCAGCAGAGTCTCAATGGTTTCATTTAGAAAGTGCATTCCCTGGTCACTTGTGAGGTTCGTCGAGCATCCAAACCTTGAAATTATGTTCTCAAAAATAAACTATGTAGTTGTTTCCACTGTACAGTCTTTGACGGCTATTGCTTCTGCCCACCCAGTGAGGTATTTTGTTGCTGTTTTTATGTATCTCGCTTGCAAGTACCTTGTCGGTGGTGTAATGGGTCCAATGAAATCTATTGCCCATTTATCAATGATTTGCACTGTGCGGACAAAGTCTATCGGAAGCTCATCCCGTCGCGAAGGTTTTCTAACCCTTTGATAGACATTGCAACTCTTGGGAAATTCTTTAGAATCTTTATAAATAGTTGGTCACTAGAGCCCTGTGTGTAGTATCTTTCTTATGGTGGCTTTACCTCCCACATGGCCTCCTACAACCCTAGCTTTGTATTCCCATAGCACATCATTTCTTTGATGCTGGAGGACACAATACCTTAGTATCTGATTGAAGCCCATCTTGTAGAGGTGTCCTGCGATCAGTTGGTAATTTGTTTCCTTTACTACCAAGTTTCATCTTTGTGCCACCGTATATCCTTCTGGGCAATGACCTATTGTTAATAATGTGGAGATCTCTTTTAGGTGGTTAGGGATTGCCGCTATTCTGAATAAGTCAGCATCAGGCAACCGATCATCCACTACTCCTTCATTCTCCCCTATCTCTAGTAGCGAGAGGCGGTCTAGTCCCACATTCAGTCTATCAGGTTTTATGACCACCTCGAAAGTGAATTCCTGGAACAACAACAACCATCGACATATTCTCCTTTCTAGTGCTATCATGTTTACCATGTATTTGAGAATGTATTGGTCTGTAAATAATTTGAATGATGTGCCCAATAAATAATTCCTGAAGTTTTGGATAGAATAAACCATTTCTTGGGCTTCTCTCTCGGTTGTTGTGTAGTTATTCTCTGCAGTTGAGAGCTTTCTGCTAGCATAGTACACCGGGTGGTCCATATTCTTCTCCCTTGGCTATGCTAAGACTGCTCCCAACGCTATACCTGACGTGTCGATGTGCACATGGAACATTTCGTTCCAATTGGGATATACGAGTATTGATGCACTTACTCGTCTTTCCTTTAACTTATTCGAAGTTGTCTGATAGTCCTCATTCCAAACGAACTCTATTTTCTTTAGCAATTTTTCCAATGGAGCTATGATTGATGCATAGTTCCTGATGAATCGACCATAGTACCATGTCAGACCTAGAGTTGGTCTTAGTTGTTTTAGGTTGCGTGGTGGTTCCATGTGGACAATTTTCGCAACCTTCGTTGGGTCAACACATAATCCATCCTTGCAGACGATATGGCCTAGTAGTCTCCAAAACAGGAATATGAAAATACATTTCTTGAGGTTTAAAGAAATCTGCAGTTGCCTACACCTGTCAAACATTACTCTTAATAAGACGATGTGTTGTTTTAACAAACTATACACTATCCATTAATAGATGTACACCTCTGGAAATTTATGAATATAGTCTCGGAATGTAGCTATGACAATCCTTGAGAAGACTGCTGGTGTATTCTTTAGTATGAAGGACATCACATTGTATGCATATGAACCCCACTCAATAGTGAATGTTGTTTTTCTTTTATTGTATTTAGCTATTTGAATTTGGTGGTACCCCAAATATCTACTATGAAAAAATATGCTTTGTTTCTCACTACATTTTCTAGGACTTCATCACTGAAAGGCATCAGGAACGGGTCATGCAAACGTGCATTGTTAAGGCTTCTGTAATCAACACATACTCTAATCTTGGTTGCATCCTTTTTGTTCTCTATGACTCTAGGGCTTATCCACTTAGCTTCATCTACCAGAAATATAATTCCTGCTTCTATCATTTTGTCTATCTCTTTAATAAATTTCTCCTTCACCCTTGGGTTTAATTTGTACAGTTTATGCTTTATAGGTCGGGCATCTAGTCTCAATACAATCTCCATTTCCCCTATATTTCGTTTTATCCCCTTCAATTCTGCTACTTAGGTTAGGAATAGGTCCTCATATTCTTGTAATAGATCAAAATTATCTTTTGTGGTATGTCTATCCCAATAGTCTCCCGCAGATGTTATTTCCGGCTTGTCGTCCATTCCAACATTACACAAATGAACAATTCCTAGATGATTCAAATGACAAATCCTCCTTTCTATATATAGGAGTCTATGGAGTCACAATATAACCCAGCTGACCTAACAATAATAATATAAAGCCACAAAAATAAAAATAGAGGGATTCTATGGGGCAGAGTAATAAAAATATGGGGACAATAGGGGCTCAACAATATTAATAAGGGATACAACTACAATAGTAATGCGGTAATCACTAGTATTATAGGGACCTAACATGCCCCTCTCCCTCAAAAAAGTGTTGTCCTCAACCCTTGAGTAGTTCTGGATGCTTTTCTATAAAATTCTCATCCTCCCATGTGGAATCTTCAGCAAATAAGTTCTTCCACTTGATGAGATGCTCCGAAATTGATCGATTTCGTAGTTGTCGAGTTCTTGTTTCTATGACTGCTTCCAGTTCCAATATAATTTTTCCTTCCTCATCAAGTTCTGGTAATATTGTTTGAATTGGGAGCTTGTCACCTATAACCTTCTTTAAACATGAAACATGGAAAATTGGCTGCACTTGAGACGCTGTAGGAAGCTCCAACTTGTATGCCATAGTACCAATCTTTTGCAACACCTTGTACGGACCATAATACTTTGGTGATAATTTATTATCCTTCTTAGCTTGCTTGAGGGACATTTGTTTATATGGTTGTAGCTGTAGGAATACCCAATCACCTACATCAAAACTTCTTTCACTACGATGTTGATCTGCTTGTTGTTTCATTCTATTATGTGCCAACACGACATTATCCTTTAAGAGTCGAAGGACTTGTTGTTGATGTTTGATGTGATGTTCCACTGCTTGAACCTTAGAATTTTCTCTTAAATATGATGTGATGGATGGTGGCTGATATCCATAAAGTGCCATAAATGGGGTCATTTTTTTTTTTGTATGGAAGGAAGTGTTATACCACCATTCATCCATAGGCAACCATTTGACCCATTGTGTTTGTTTATCAAATACAAAGCAATGAAGATATCCTTCCAAACATTTGTTTACTATCTCAATTTTCCCATCAGATTGAGGATGATAAGATGATCTATGAGCTAACTGAGTACCAAGACAAGAAAATAATTTTGTCCAAAAATTTCCGGTGAAAATGGGATCTTTGTCACTTACAATAATATTTGGGTTTCCATGTAGCTTTTGAATTGTTTCCATAAATGCAGTGGAAACTGTACTGGCTTTAAATGGATGTGATAATGCACAAAAGTGTGCATACTTGGTAAGTCTGTCAACTACCACCATGATGACACTCTTTTCCTCAGACTTGGGTAAACCTGTGATAAAATCCACTGAAAACTCCTCCCAACGTTCGCTTGGAATGGATAAAGGTTGTAATAGACCCGGGGTCTTAATTGTTTCAACTTTATTTTTTTGGCAAACCAAACATTCCACCACAAAATTTTGAAAATCCGATTTAATGCCATCCCAAAAATATTCCTTCTTAACCATGTGGTAAGTTTTTAAAAATCTTGAGTGCCCTCCTAAGGGAGAAGTGTGCAATGCCATAAGAATTTTTTGTTTGAGTTGCGAATTCTTATAGAGGTATAAGCGATCTTTGTACCATAATGAATCATTTTTCCAGCTAAATGTATCAGATGTACTGGAATCTTGTTGTAACTTTTGAATAAGTTCCCATACTTCTTCATCATTCATCCATTCCTCCCTTGCTTCGTTTATCCAATTTGGTTGGATAATAGAAATGGCACACAACAATGCTTCCATATCCTCATCCTTTCCTGAGAGTGCATCTGCCACCACATTTTGCTTCCCTTTTTTGTAGATGATTTCAAAGTCATAACCCAACATCTTTGTGACCCACTTTTGTTATTCTTCAGAGGATAATCTTTCTTCTAAAAAGTATTTAAGGCTATTACGATACATTTTTACCTTGAATTTCCTTCCCATTATGTAGGGTCGCCATTTCTTAAGTGCAAGTAGTATTGCCAACATTTCCTTCTCATAAATAGCTTTATGTAAAAACTTTCCCTTGATTCGACGACTTTCAAAAGAAATGGGTCTTTCATCTTGCATTAAAATAACACCAACTCCATTTCCTGAAGCATCACATTCCACAATAAAGGATTTTGTGATGTCCAGTGTAGCTAAGACCGGTACTTGGCACATTGCCTCTTTAAGATGTTCGAAGGCCTTTGTCGCTTCTAGAGTCCATGAAAATGCATCTTTCTTCAATAATGTTGAGGTGCTGCTATTCTCCCATAATTCTTAAAAACTTGCAATAATACCCTGTCAACCCGATAAATACTCACAGATGGTTTATGGATGTGGGGATTTTCCATTCCTTAATGACTTTAATTTTTCTAGGTCTACCTTAACTCATTCATGAGATACAATATGACCCAGATATTCCACCTCCTGTACTCCAAAGAAACATTTGGATCTTTTTGCATATAATTGTTTCTCCTCCAATAGTTGTAGCACACTGTCAACATGTTCAACATGATCCTTCCAAGACTTGCTGTAGATTAGTATATCATCAAAAAATACTAACAAAATTTTTCTAAGGAAGGGTTTGAAAATGGAATTCATCAAACCTTGAAATGTAGAAGGTGCATTGGTAAGGCCAAAATGCATGACCAAAAATTCATAATGACCCTCATGAGTTCCAAATGCTGTTTTCGGAATGTCTTTAGTCTTCATTCTAATTTGATGATATCCTGAACGAAGATCCAACTTGGTGAAGTAAATTGATCCATGCAATTCATCCAGTAATTCATCAATAACAGGAATGGGAAACTTATCTTTAATAGTGAGCTTGTTGAGCTCCCTATAATCCAGACACATGCGCCATGATCCATCCTTCTTGTGCAGAAATACTACTGGAGCAGAGAAAGAACTTTGACTAGGTTGAATTATACCAGCCTCTAGCATTTCTGCGACCATACGTTCAATTTCACTCTTTTGGGCATAGCGATATCTGTACAGCCTGATGTTTGGAAGAACACTTCCTAGAATCGTATGATTAGCATTATCATGATCACAAATAGGTGGGAGACCTTTCAGAGTCTCAAATACCTTGGAATGATTGTCCAAGACTTTTTTGAGATCTGGAGAAATAGATGATTCCGATGTGGAAACATCTATCGAACATAATTGAGCAATTACACCTCTTTGTTCCTTTTTTTAAAATTTTGTCATATAGTTAGAGCTGATTATCTTTCCTAGTTTCCCTGCAATACCCCTTAATTCAAATTCCTTTCCTTCGGCAGAAAATTTCATGAAAAGTTCTTGAAAATTAAAAGTTGTTGTACCCAAGAATTGTAGCCATTGGACTCCTAGTACAACATCAGCACCTCCCATTGGAATGGAAAGCATTGGGATAGTCAATACATATTCACCCACGAATAGCTTGATATTATGGCACTTTCCAGATCAATTTATCGTTCCTCCATTTGTAATCATCACTTGACACTCTGGTGTTGGATATAGGAATCAGCTCAATTCATTTTCTACCTTACAATGAATAAAATTGTGGGTACTTCCTGAATCAATCAACACTATTACCTTTTTCTTCTTGATTTGTCCTTCTATCTTGATGTTTGAGGAGTGGTAATTCTAGCCAATGCATTACAAGATATGGTCGGATTCATTTCTTCTTTATCTAGGCTTTGTTCTTGGAGTATATCCTCTTCCTTTGACCTTTTTTGCTCCTTTTCTTCTTCCTCTTCACAATCTATGTAGAATAATTTCTTCTCAGCACACTTATGACCTTTAGTGTATTTGCTATCACAACTGTAACAAAGCCCTTTTGCTATTTTTTCTTACAATTGTTGTGGTGTCAACCTTATAGTTTATGGAAGGTTAGGGGTAACAACACTTCTATATTTATAGTTGTGACTGGTATGCTTCCTTGTTGCCATAATTTTGCTTTCCATTTTTTTTGCTAACCTGAATGCCTTCTCTAATGAATCAAGATCCCAAAGGCGAACATCATGTTGGATATTATCCCTTAAAGTCCCTATGAACATATCAATCCTATGCTCCTCTGGAATATTTTTTACCCTTATGTTCAGTTTTTGGAACTCCTCAATATGCTCCATTATTGAACCCTTTTGTTTGAGACTTATCAATTGGCCAAAAAAACTGTTGCTTTTTGTATCCTCATAATGTGCTGTCAATTCTTCTGTAAAAATTTCCCAAGTGATAATTTGTTTACGAGAGCAAAGCCATTGATACCATACAAACTGATTTGCTTCCAAATATAAAGTTGCAATACGTACCTTTTGTGTGTTTTTCACATTATTGAGATTGAAAAATTGCTCCATTTGTAATATCCATGCTGCGTGATCCTTGCCATCAAACTTCCTCATATTGATTTTTGGAGTATGGTGGGTATTCCATCCAAACTTAGAGTCTATGGAATCATGATTAACATTTTTTTGTTCTCACCATGAGTTTCCTTTACTACCCTTTCACCATTAGTGACCATTTCTTGTAGCAACTTATTCATATTTATCTTCAATTCTTCCATCTTATCATCCATGCCATCCATTTTAGCATCTGTGCCATTCATCTTAGCTTCCATGCCATCCATCTTAGCTTCTACACCTTTCTTTAAACAATTCATCTTAGCTTCTACACATTTCTGTAAACCATCCATCTTAGCTTCTACATCTTTAATCGTAGATTCTGTTACTTTTTGTGCAAGTGACACTTGTTGCACTTGGTCTCGTAATTTTGATATATCATGTTGCATTTCTTCCTCTTCTTCAAGTTCCATGCTAGAGCTTTCAGGTTGCTTACTAGGTGTTTGAATTTTCTTTCCTCAGGGCATCAATTACCAATAATAATGCTTTACTATGCCCTTTGAATTCCTTCAAACTAATTTTTCAAACAAAGCTTAAGCAAAAATTTTAAAAAAACTACACGCCTTTGTTCACTTTGTAGGAGCTTGATATTGAATGTGATGTATCTCTGTAAATTCGGATCATCCAGTTCTGAAATTGCAACCTGTAGTAGCCCTCTGCATCCTCTTTCCAATGCCAGTAGTCTGAGCCAAACTTGATTCTCCAAGAAAGAGTTATGCACAATCTCCCAAGATGACCTGATTATAGACCTTTCCAAAAGAGCAAACTTGTATGAAGTGCCACATGTCACTATTTCTACCCATGGCACTGAAAAATATAGAAAAGAAACTACAGTCCGTCCTCCTTCTGTACCTTCTTACAAAATATCAATCTGATGCTTAGAGAGACTTTTATGATGATTTTCCCCAGGTCACTTGTTTGGAATGTAATTCAGGAGTCTGACAAAAGACCAACTTCCTTAGATCATATCTCTGCAAATATAATGCGAAACGCTTTGAACTTTAGACTCGAGGTCCAGTGCGATTTCATCTCAAATGGGTTTTTTTTTCCACTTCTGGAATGTTGCAGAAAAAAAGTTATAGCGAAAATGCCACAATGACCTATTTGCAGCAGTGAAACCCTAGAATCCAAAGCTCTGATACCAAATGTTATGAAACCAGCTCACAAAAAGATAGAAAAGAGATATTAACGCCTTAGAATTCAGCCTCTTCGAGGGGGAAACCTCCTTTACATTACACAAATGAACAATTCTTGGATGATTTAAATGACAAAACCTCCTTTCTATATATAGGAGTCTATGGAGTCACAATTTAACCCAGCCAACCTAACAATAATAATATAAAGCCACAAAAATAACAATAGAGGGATTCTATGGGGCACAGTAATAAAAATATGGGGATAATAGGGGCTCAACAATATTAATAAGGGATACAACTACAATAGTAATGGGGTAAACACTAGTATTATAGGGACCTAACAGATTTACATAAAGGTTTATAAAAATAAAAAGTTTTCCATGAAAAAAATTCCTGTAGTATTTGTCTTTTTTTTTTACCATTGTGTTTGTATTTGAGTGGAAGACCATAAAATGTGATTTTTCATGTAGGGAAGTAGGAGAAACTATTAATCTATTAATTGGGCATAAGGCACTGGTATGATTTTTCTTCTATTTTATTAATTATTTATTGCATCTAACTTCTCCTCCTTCCTTTGTTTTGTAGGTACTTTCATTCACATATCCGGATTTGAAATATTATCTAGGGCTGGATTCATATACGCAAAAAAGTCATTGAAGTAGTGCTCAACTTTAACCCACCAATTCCTTCATTACCAGGAACACAATTTAGTTTTGTGTTGCATTTTATTTCAAGCAATTTTTAATTCTACATTTCTAATCTTCCAAGACAATAGATGTTGAGAAAAGATAGGGAAAGCATAATTAGGGTTTCTTTTATAATTGTTTCTCTTGTTATATTGACAATTCATGTGATATAATGTTAGTTCTTCATCATCATTATTATTTTGTGTTCATCATCAAGACAATGGAAATAAAGATCACAATGCAAAAAAGAACACTAGAATAGGCTACACACTAGGGAAAAACCCCTCCATAGGGGAAAAACCAAAAATCTTATCTTCTTATAGAAATTCAAGGAAGACTTCCAAGACCTTTGATCGAGACAACTCACCAAGTGATAGTCAAGCCACTTAAGCAACAATGTTTCTCTATATAACTCAATCTGTTTCTCTTCTCTGGCTCAAAATCTAAACACAGATAGCTTTATTCCCATACATGCTAGCTTGCCAAATAAAGAATTGATGCAGAAGCCAAACAAATAGACGTTCTTGATTTCCTCGCTATCCTTCTCCTCTTTCTTGCTCTGAATTTGCATCAAAATTCTTGAAGATATAGAATTACTTGTGTGAGTCAAATGAGGTTGAATACCTCTCCTTCATATAGTCTTTTGGTGGGGTTCAAATGCCTCTTGTGGGGCCGAATTCATGGGCTGGCCAACCACACTCAGGGAAAACATTTTCCCCTGAAGAACAGTAAGTTATGCGAGATCAACAAAGAATTGGAATAAAACCAACAATAGAATATGTTTTAGTATATGGTTTTTCTCGCCCACTGTACTTTTAATTCTTTGACAAGGGAGTTTAGTTTTGAATTACTCAACCTCGTTCAAGAGCTAACTAACACAGTGACTCAAAATTCACTATGCTTTAATAGAAAACTCAATAATATTTCCATATAATGCTATTTTCCCATCCAAAAAAATTCCCATGGAGGTCTCATCTATATGTCAATATATAAGTTTAGCAATCTAACCCCTCTCAAAAAAATCATGTTTTCTAATTTCCTAAAACTAGTCATTATTAACCACCTATGTGGCATCCTTTCCTTTTTTTCAATGTAATTTTTGGACAAAGGATTATTCAAGATCCCTATGTGTCACCTTTTGGATATTTCCAAATAAATATTCTTCCTAACTACCAAATTAAATAATAATATATTAATTTTCCCTTCAAAAGTGGGTAATTTTGAAGTTAATTTGTACTAGTTTAAGTATAATTTGGAAGGATTAGTGTTGGGGAGCAGGGATTACATACCAATAATGCATTTCGTATATGATAACTATGAAATAAGGACTCCATCCCCTTACTCCCATTATTCTCAAGGTGAAGGTATTCAACTCACATATTTTACAAAGTGGGACTCCTTTCGTTTTTCAATGCATCCTAATTATATGCCACACCCATTTATTGTCAAGATATCTAAGATTTAACCTATACCTTGCACATTCATGAACCCACACATGTCAAATATATTTAGGCATAACATATCATATTTACACTTCAATTTATTTGGATCACAAATTATGCTTTATGGATATTGTGATCATACTCCCACCTTGGGGTTCTCCCCAACAATTATAATCACATGATTTTTTCTTGCATCATAAATTTTAATGTAGTTGTATAATAACACGAGCATGTATAAATTGATGTACCCATCAACGTGTCATCAAATAATTTACTATGACTATGTATCATGATTCCACATTCTACAATTAGCTCCACAAAGGAGTTTTACATGTATCCTCAACTTGCCATAGCTCACACTCACTTAACATAACTATTAATTAGTTCTCACATTGTGATTAAAATGGCACCATCTAAGTATATAAGTCATAAATTGTAATTCATAAAGTAAAAAATATTGTCATCGTCACTACATTGAAATACTTAACTCAATAAGTACGAATACAAAATACTTCTCATTAACAAATAACATTCCTTGTCATATGTATAGATAAAAAATTAATATGATGACCATAGAACTTAAAAACCAACCATATATTAACCTCATAATACCATTAAAAAACTTAGTTAAATAAGAAGAGGAATTATATTTACAATCCAAATGTATGATACATCCAATGGAAATATCAAGTACTCCATGTAAACATCACTAGAGATCTAGTTTCTGTAAGAAAGCTGGATGATGTGGGTGTAAATATAGTGTTCGAGAAGGATACCTGCAAAATGGTTTGGGGAGCATTGGTATTGATGCCGAGAGTTCGAATTGGAACTCTGTACAAGATGCAAGGTAGTATTGTTATTGATGGGTGCAAGAGTTATGTGGTTCCTGAAAGTTGAGCAGAAAATGTAGTGGTCTCTGGAGAGAAGACCATGTTGTGGCATCAAAGGCTTGGACATATTGGAGAGAAGGGCCTTCTAATACTTCATGGTAAAGGTATGGTAGAAGGTATGAGTAATAGCTCTCTGGATTTTGATTTATGTGAAAATTGTGTATACAGGAAAAAGAATCGGGTGAGTTTCCCCTCTGGTAGTAAGAGGGCGAAACAGATATTAGAACTTGTGCATAGTGATGTGCTTGGACTTGTGAAGGTTCCATCATTGGGTAAATCTATGTACTATGTATCATTTATAGATGACTTATCAAGGAATACATGGATATATTTCCTTAAGAAGAAATCTGAAGCCTTTGACAAGTTTAAAGAATTTAAGGCTCTCATGGAAAATCAGACAAAGAAGAAGATAAAGGTGCTGAGGATAGATAATGGTGGAGAGTTTTGCAGCAAGAAATTTGAAGAATTTTGTAAGAAGTGTGGTATAGCGCGACATAAGACTACTCCATATACACCTCAGAAAAATGGAGTTGTAGAAAGAATGAATAAGACATTGATGGAAGGGGCAAGAAGCATGCTCATGTAGAAATTTTGAATAATAAAAACTTATTCACAGAGATTATCCCGATTATACACTATTGTGGAATACATGCACAATACATAATCTCCTCTACGTTGATCATCAATTTAGCAGCATCAAAAACAATGAAACATCAATTGCATGCACACATTAACACAGTATGTAACCTGGGGAAAGCTTACAGCTGAAAACCCCACACTATCTGTATATTATAATGATAGAGAACATGTAACAATACATAGTACAATACTCCTCACAAGTACTCAGTACTATCTCCACCTGTTACACACAAAACTAGCTCAGATCCAAACAAGTCACAGGTTCAAATCTCCTCCGTTGCTTTGCCTACCTCCATTGCACAATCCAAAGTGAAAATCACGTGAGCACAAGCTACAATTACTTTGGTATTGGCCCACACTGCACAATCCTCATGGGCATAACTCAATCCCATTGATTGTGCAAGACATCATGCACAAGTATAGTCATAACTGATAGCAATCTCAACCTCTAACACCTGTCTCCACTGAACTATCCATGCACTGAGTTAACTAATGTATTCTTCAGTTGCTTTATGAGTTAATTAATATTTAATTGACACAACTCATTACTAGAGCATTCCTTAGTTAAACTAAAATACAACTAGTTTAACCAAGTCAAACTTAACACAACTCCATCAGCTCCACAATCAACTCCACCAAACTCAACCACATGAGTTCTAACTGATGTCCTACATGCAATAGCTCAACTAACCCACAAGAAAAGCATATTTCCTTCTGACAGCTGCATGTGCCACATCTGTAGCTCAAACTGAAGTGCTCCAAGAGGATAAGATAATGCTTATAGTCTAAATATTATTATGAGACAATAATATTTGACTTTTATATTTTTAGCCTGGCAGTCTAAAAATAGGAACTTGCCCATATGTCTAAAAATAAAAGTCCATCTATTTTTACCAACATGACCAATCATCCACAAATAACATATTGCAACTCATAGACCATGAACCATATGTTCAAAAATAGAAATAGTCTAGAAATAGACTTTGCGCCAAAAATAGCCTGCGGGCCCACTTCGTGAAGGCAACTTCTTTCCACTAAGCTCCATCATCTTGTCGCATTCTCAACAGCTCAGTGGTGCCAGGTTAGGACAAGAATTCTGGGCAGAGGCAGTGGATAATGCATGCTACTTGGTCAACAGGTCACCCTCATCAACGGTGGAGGATAATACTCCACAAGAGGTATGGCCTAGTAAGAAACCCTCTCTTTCACATCTGAGGGTATTTAGATGTGATGCATATGTACATGATCCAAAGGAGAAATGAACCAAGTTGGATAGTAAATCTGAAAAGTGTATCTCTATTGGGTATAAGGATGGTTTAAAGGGTTATAAGTTTTGGAACCCAGTCACAAGGTTGTGAACATCCGAGATGTGGTGTTCAGAGAGGTAAAAGATGTTATTAAACATGAATTCAAATCAAAGGAACCTGAGAAGATAGATTTTGAGCTTAAGGAGGAAGAATTATACTCTACAGTAGAGGAGGAATCAGAAGATGAAGAGCCATAAACTCCGGGTGTGAGAAGATCAGTTCAAGAAGGAAGGCAGCCAGAAAGGTATAGTCCATCTACCTTCTGTTCAAATTTTTCTTTATTTATTACTGATGATGATCTCAGAACTGTGAAGGAAGCAATAGATTTAGAGGATGTAAAACTCTAGAAAGAGGCCATGGTTGATGAAATGGCATCTTTGCACAAAAATGAGGCTTGGGATCTGGTGGAGTTGCTGGCTAGAAAGAAACCCATTGGCAGCAAATGGGTGTTCAAGAATAAGATAAATACGGAAGGAAAGGTGGAGAAATACAAAGCGCAGTTGGTAGCAAAAGGTTATTCCCAGGGGCTGAGAATTGATTTTGGTGATATTTTTCTCATGCTACCAAGGTAACTTGTATTAGATTACTTTTATTTGTTGTTGCTGCTTTTGATTTTGAGGTAGAATAGATGGATGTGAAGACAACATTTCTTCACGGGGATCTAGAAGAGGAAATATACATGAAGCAACCTGAAGGCTTTCCGGTGAAGGGTAAGAAAGAACTAGTATGAAAGTTAAAGAAGTCTTTGTATGCATTAAGACAATCACCAAGGATGTGGTATCCGAAATTTGATAGATTTATACGGGGACTTGGCTTCAGCAGAAGTAAAGTAGCTCACTGTGTGTATTTTAAATTGATTGGTGACCGTGTTATTTATCTGGTCTTGTATGTGGATGATATGTTGCTGGTTGGAAATGACAAAGAAATTATCTAGGATTTTAAGACCCAATTGTCCTCCAAATTTGACATGAAAGATCTTGGTGCTGCAAACTATATTTTTGGCATGGAAATTAAAAGAGATCGGGTAAAGAGGAAGCTCTGGTTAAACGAGAAGAAGTATGTTGAGACAATACTATAGAGGTTTAATATACAATATAGTAAAGAGGTGAAGGTTCCTATTCCTGTAGGTGTGAGGTTATCTGCTGAGCAGTGTCCCAAGACATACGAAGAGGAAGTGGACATGTCTCATGTTCCATATGCAAGTGTAGTCAGTAGCCTGATGTATGCAATGCTCTTTACTAGACTAGACATTGCACATGCAGTGGGAGTATTGAGCAGGTTTACGTCAAAACCAGGGAAGGATCACTGGACAATAGTGAAGCAGGTTTTTGGGTATTTGCGTGGCACTAGTGATTATGGCTTTTCCTACCAAGGAAGATCACGATTGGATAGAATGTTGGATATTCATGACTTTGTTGATGCAGACTGGGCTGGAGATATGGATCAGAGAAGATCTATAAGTGGGTATGTGTTTAACCTATTTAGAGGTGCAGTCAGTTGGATGAGTAAGAAACAACCTGTAGTGGCACTATAAACTATAGAGGTAGAATAAATGGCAACCACTCATGCAAGCAAGGAAGCAGTTTGGTTGCAGAGATTGTGTTCAGGTATGGCGTTAGTACAGGGAGCTATAAGGATAGACCATGACAGCCAAAGTACAATTTTCTTGGCAAAGAACCCCGCATATCATTCAAAGACAAAGCACATTGATGTTCAATATCACTTTGTAAAGGATATGATAGAAGACAAAAAGGTGTTGCTATTAAAGGTGGACACTTTGAAGAATACTACAGATGCATTGACAAAATCCGTGAGCTCTGAGAAGTTCTCTTAGTGTAGAGAGACAATGGGCGTTTCAGGGATGGAAAATGACTAAGCTCTCTTATGGCCCCCTATGGAAAGAAAAAAACAAGTGGGAGAATGTTCGGTTGTGTTATATTCTTTCCACGACTAGCCCACATAGTTAACCGGGCGGTTAGAGCAGGGGCAGAGCCTCCCTTCATTTCACCGATTATGTAGCGGGGGGGGGGGGGGGGGGGGGTCACACGGGGCTTGAGGTGTACCCATAACCCCACTTTATGGGGTTCGAGGTAACACCCCGGAAAATTTTGGTTTTGGAGCCTATTTTAGGATAGGCAGACCCACCTATTGTTTTGTGCATGATTTTCACACATGTTTTTTGGACATGATGGTTTTCGATCCATGGTATTGGACGCGATGGTTTTCGGTCCATGGTATTGGATGCCTCGGCATGTATAAATATGTATTATAACATTGAAAGGAACATAATGAAAAAGGAAGCTAGTAGTCCCGATTTTGGGATCGAGCGAAAATCTCTATGTATATGTGTTTTATGTGTTATTCTCTTGCATTGTTTATTTTCTGTGTTTTAGAACTCGTATGCAGGTAATTTCTGTATGGGGTTAAGACATACAGCGTCTTGTGATTACAAATCTACACTTAACATTAAAGACCTTTTTCTGAATTCTTGGGTGTAGTCTTGCACATTTTGACCTTTAAGTTTTCTAAAGTTTTGCTAATTCATGATGGCATTTGGAATATAAGCTAGAGGGTAGAATTGTCTTTTAATTGCAATAATGAAATCAAACCAAGAAATTGATATCTTACCATTTTTTTTATCTCCTCTTGTTTTTTTTATTCCCACCATACTAGTGCTACACCCTCCATTCTCAAGGAGGCTAACTCAATCTTTATTTCATCCTATTGAAGGTTTTGAATTTTGCAATAGACCACCAACTGACAAATGCAATTATCAAGATTCTTTGCATTCACTTCACCATTATACATGGGCAGCTCAAATTTAACATCAAGTTTTAGTAAGGGTGATTTACTAGTTCCTTTTGAGGTATGTTGATGAGTATGAGTAAAGGTTATGTTGATGCAAGAAGGTGAAGAGGTCTGTGAAGAAGAATATGAAGAAAATGGTGGAGAGGGTGGAGGTTTACCTCCATTTCCATTACCTCCTCTTGAAGAACCTTCTCCTTTGGGAGGTTTGGAGCTTTCAACCTGCAACCTGGTATTCCTCTCTTACTAGAGGACCTTCACCATCTGTGTCATATTAAAGAAAGCCTTCTTGAAGACCTTCTCATCTGATGTCATGTTTGTAGGTTCTCCTTCATGAGACATTCTCTCTGGAGTCTCAACTGCAACTTGAGGATGAACTGGTGTTGTATATTTTGGCAACCTTGCCCTCCTTACCCTTGAACCAACTTTAGGGCTTCCAACCAACTTCCCTTCTGATCTTTTGAGTTTTAACCTTGCAAGCATGACATAAACTTGGAAACAATTAAATCATTCTTGCACAAAGAAAACCTAATGCTCTCATACCAAAAATGATCTGACTAAGAATATTAGTTTGTTATGCTAAGATCCTCCTTAGATTAGAAACACACTTCTATCCATGTGCTTAAGGATTCATGAGTTTTGCAAGTGAAAAAATGTGTTTTTATGTTAATTTTATGAGAAATTTTAACATAAATAAGAGATTGAAAAACAACATAAAAATGTAAAGAATGTCACCAAAAACACATCACAATAGGAACATGATGACCCTCCTAGGATATGTTGCTTTGGTCCAACTTTCAATGGCTCAGGCCTCTCTATTATGCTCAAAATGTTGAAAAAGATGTGCCTACAATGCTTAAATGATTCTGAACCCTGCTCAAATGAGTCCAAAATCTCATAGTTTTTCCATTATTCGCTCTGCATTTTTCCAAAAATATGGCAACAAACCCGCAA